>CM041212.1:1641918-2313596 GCA_023065735.1 Coffea humblotiana | reverse complement strand
TGATAACTTTAAAGACACTTTCTACGTCAAACAGCACACTAAAATACTTGAAACAAATTCCAAATACAGATTTTAATAACTTCTCAGACATTTTAAGGACAATTAAAATGATCTACCAAGATTAAGGCATCTATATTCTAAAAACCACATTCATCTTTTTAAAGTAATGATTTCACATGTCAACCCTTGTGACAAGGACCCCAAACCCCAGGAAAATTGATCTGATCCATAATCGCTTAGCATCTATATTTTCGATCTCAGTATGCCAAATCTACACCTTTCCTCACTTCAAAATCGTCTTCAAAATATAGGAACCCTCGCTGTGGAACCAAAATAAAGTTGATCCACAACTCACGCCAGCTCCTCCCGACCATAGATCATCTTTATTTTTTCAATCCAACAACATGCTAGTTTCCCAAGATTTGGTTAAAATCTAGTCCTAGATATCATGCCCATAGTCAGGGGAGCAAAGCTAGCTTTGAGCTACCTAAAGTTATGGTACCAATTTCTTACGGCCCAAACCTAACCCCTTCTTAGGCAAACAGTTGAATGCCTTCCGAACTCTCATTAAAACTCACTAGTTCAATTATAAGTGTTTATTTGACATCTTTTAGTGTGTTTGATTACTTAATTTTTGGTGTATTTTAGTTTTTTAATAGTTAAATCACTAGGGTTCTAGGGAATGTTGAATTTTGTGGTTTAAGTGTGGAAAATTGCATTTCTACAGTTTTAAGTGGTTTAAACTTCATGTTTTTATAGACTTTAATAGTTCAATCATCAAATGAAGTAAAGTAAGATGATATTTGCAAGATTATTAATGATTTGAAATGATTTAAAGTAAACATGAAGTACAAATTGTTTAAAAGTGTAAAATGCAAATAAGATCAAAAGCAGAAAAGATGGTTGCTCTGACACCCTTTTGGTATTTCGGTTATAACATGAGTTACAAGTATTGAATTGAGAAATTATTGAACCATTTTGAAGATAAAAAAAAGGGCTACATTTCTTATGAAACATAAATATCCAGTTCATATGTTTTCATGGTCAAAATTCTAAAATATAGAAGTACATTTTACTGTCAAATCTCGAATAGGGTACAGACTAGTTAAGGATATTTCTATCATTTCTCAATCTACAAAGATCTAATTGACATGATTCTTCATGCATTGGAAAGCAAAATGCAATATCTACAATTTTATTATGTTCTACAAGAGTTAGTTCGTCATTTTGCATCAAGAAATTTGCAGTTCAAAATTAGTGCAGAAACAAAGCAATTTCCATAATTATCAGAAAAGTGCAAACTTGCAAAGAGGACAAATCGCAGCCTAAAACATAACCTAGCCCATGTTTTCCGTGCCTCATTTTCAAATTTTTGTTGTATAACTTACTCTAACTTGCAGCTTATTTGCACAACTTTTTGGACCACTTTTCTGAACAAATTTCTGTGGGAATTGCCCAAGAAATCATGGAAACTTGCAAATCAACTTTTTGGCAATTTCAAGGAGCGATTTGCATCGACTTTAACTAGTTGTTGTGGGAGTTTTCAATATTTTATAAATAGGCTTCTTATGAGCTTATTTCGGTAACTATGGAGGCTTAGAGAAACTACACAAAATGTAATCTTTCACTAAAACTTTTTAGTTCATTAGCGCAATATAGTTTAGCATAGTTAGTTTCATCCAATCATTGTATATAGCTGGACATATATGAAGTTGAGAATAAAGATGAAGAGTTTGGAATTCAAGTGATAAAGGTAACATCTCTTCTATCAATTTATTTCTTTTATTGATTTTTATGTTTAGTTATTATATAAGTATGGATCTTGCTTTCTTGTCTTTCATGTTTATCTAGTTGTAAAACCTAGGGTGTTGAATGGCCTTATATGATTGTTGATTAGGTTGCAATTTATTGTTTATTTTATTATTAATTTTCCCTATTACCTGATCTGATGTGGATTAATTTATTAGATTCTACTCACTTTTTATAATTTGCATTTATTTTCAGGGAGTAGAACGAATATACCACAACCAAGGCCAATTTGACAGTCATCAGGAAAGAATTTAAATGGAAGGCATACAGGGACATTTTTGGAAAAAAAGAGACGTAGGCCCTTTTTGGGCAATTGGGCCGAAGTGTTCCTTGGGGGGGGGGCTGCTGAGAGCCGCCGCAGAGGGCATGAGTTAGAAAAGGAGAAGGATAAAATAGCAGAGGGGGAGCATTTTTTTGGTTCGAGAGTTTTTTGTTAACTTTTATTCCTTTTTAGTTCTTGGTAGTGTTTGGCCTTCTTGGGAGGCAGGATCACTAGCTTAGCTTTTCCTTTGACTTTTCCTTCGTAGCTTGTGGTAGTGGTTTTACTTCCCTCGTATGTCAGGGACAGTGAGAAACCAATGAATCATTCTGCTGTAGCTTGCTTTTCCTTTGTAATTCCAACGAATTGAATTTACCCAATTGCGGAGACGATGGCTGCGACTGTTCTTTCCGTTTTGTGTGGGTGTTTCGCATCAATTATGAACTAATCTCTTCACTCTAGTCAAGGAAACAACGGAGGCTTTGGTTCGGCCTAAACATTGTGAGATCGATTTAATTTTATCTTTTCCTCTATTTATTGGTATTCGGTGTATTTTTTTATTGGCAATGCTTATGACTACTTAATTAATTGATTGTCTTGGATCCGGACAATTATTTAATTTGGTAATCTATTGTCAATTAGGCCATTTAAATCCGTATTGTTTAATTACATTAAATAGTGACAACTGGCACAAATTAGTTTGTATCAGGGAGATACGCAAGCTAATCTGAAATAACCCTGGTAGTGCGTTATTTGGGTTAGAATAGGGTTCTTCTAATACGTAAGGCAATTGGAAAATTAAATCTTACAAGCGTACCTAAAGATTATTTCTCAATTATGAGTAGTGGTTAATGGGCGTACCTTAATCACCGACACAGGTAAGGGAGGGATTGACTGTCACGCTGTTTAGTAGTTATAACCTATTTATTAAGAAATAATTGGAATTACTTGTGCATCGATGATCGATTAGGTGAACCATTGCTGAAGATATTCCTTAACTAGACCTTTAATTATTATTACTCTAATTTTAGTGAATTGTCATTAATTTCTAATCAGCTATCTATCTTCAGTTTCATTTGAATTTCTTTTATTTGAATTTCTAGTGAATTTACTTTCCTTTGAATTTCTAGTTAGCTATTGTCTTTGTTTGTTTTATTTAAATTTCCTTGATTATCATTGTTTACCCCGAAAACTCCCCCTGTATTATTTTTTTCGGCTTTCTAAAGAGACGAATACCCCCAATCCCTGAGAATACGATCCTACTTGCCCTGTTTGCAAACTCATAATTATTTGTGAAAAAAGTCATTCCATTCGAGTGTATCGGATCAATCAAACTCTTTCGGGAACAGGGTGAATCAAGTAACCCATTGCACACCTAGAGTCCCTGTTCCAGTACTTGGAATCGGTTTGACTAATTTAATTGACAATTTGATTATTTTTATTATTGCACAGGAATCGACAACCTGTCAATTTTTGGCGCCGTTGCCGAGGACTGGTGTCAGTTATTTGTTTCTTTTTAAATTCATTTTTGTTCTAATATTCTGGTGCTTTGCGAGTATATGTCTCGTTCTTCTTGTACAGGTGAATTAATTTCGACCCTGGAGATAGAGAAGACCGCGCGTAGAACAAGAAAAGAGACCAGACAACTCAGAGAAGAACACTCAAGTGCTGCATCTCAGGAGACTTGAGTCTGAAGTTGACCCAACAGATTCGTTGGTGACACTTCTAGTGACTCAGAGCAAGAAAGAAGTCAATATGGCTAATACATTACATTAAGGGAGTTGGCTGCTCTTGATTTAAATCAGCAGTTTTTTATGCATTACTTTCCCTAATTTGAGTGATAACACTCCGTTTGAATTAAAATCTAAACTAAATTCATCTTTACCTTCTTTCCATGGTTTGCCAGGTGAGGAATCCTACAAGCACCTGGTAGGAGTTTGATGTCGTGTGCAACAGTATGAAACCCTGGGTTTCACGAAAGAGCAAAATAAAAAATGAGGACATTCCCTTTCTCCTTGAAGAACTCTGCAAAGGACTGGCTGTACTACTTACCACCAAGTAGTATCACCACGTGGACCAGTGAAGAAAAAGTTTTTTAAACAGTATTTTTCCGCGTCTCGAAGCTGCAAGCCTACGAAAGGAAATCTTGTGGTATCAAACAGCACCCAGGGAGTCACTTTACGATTATTGGGAGAGATTCAAGAAGTTGTGCATCAAGTGCCCCCAACACCAAATAAGTGAGCCGGTTACTCATACAGTATTTTTACGAGGGGCTCCTTTTCAGAAGACAGGAGCATAATTGATGCCGCGAGTGGAGGGGCATTGGTGAAACAAGACCCCTCAAAGTAGCGTGGGAGTTGATTGAAAGGGATGGCTGAAAATTCGCAAACAGTTTGGCACGAGAGAAGATGTCCCGATATGCAGGGTGAACGAGGTAAAAACCTCCTCCATCCAACAACAAATTTCTGAATTGACGTCCTTCGTGCGACAAACTGGCTGTGAGAAATGCATCACAAGCCAAGGTGTGTGGGATTTACATTGGTATGGGTCATTCTACGGAGATGTGCCTAATGATTCAAGAAGAAAATATAGAGCACGTGAATATGGCTGATCACGCGCCCGCGCCAAGAAAGCCCTATGACCTGTACTCTAACACTATAATTCCGGTTGGAGAGACCACCCTAACTTCAGCTATGAGGTAATAGGCAGTCCAACTTTGCCAAATAGACAGCAGGGCCATCACCAGCAGTACCAGCCTCGTCCACCGCTACCCCCTTCAACCTCTAGTCCATCTCTGAAGGAGATGATGAAACAATTGATGGTTACCACTGCGCAACATCAACAAAAGACGGACTCCGAACTACAGCACATAAGGAAACAAATGAGCCAAATGCAATCCATGCATAATCGGATGGATCAAATGGCCATAACAATCAACCGTTTGGAGTCCCAAATCCAAGGTAAGCTGCCTCTCAACCTGAAGTGAATCCGAAAAACGTAAGTGCGATGACCCTAAGGAGCGGGAAGAAATCAGGGGCCGAACTCACAGTTCCAAAGGACAAAGATGAGGAGAAAATCGAGAATGAGATTGAGAAGGAGGACAGCAATGGCACGAATCAAAAGGTACTTTCGGCCCTGTCATTACAGTTAAGACTAACCCGCCCGCCTTCCCCTAACAAGTTGGAAAAACCGAAGAAACAAGATAAAAAGGAGATCTTGGAGGTGTTCCGCAAGGTAGAGATCAATATTCCCCTGTTTGATGCAATCAAACAGGTGTCGAAGTATGCAAAATTCTTGAGGGACCTGTGTGTCAATCGAAAGAGGTTGAGGGGGAGATGAAAGAATCATTGTTGGAGAGAATGTGTCAGCGGTCCTACAAAGGAAACTCCCACCGAAGTGGTGGGGACCCAGGTATGTTCACTATCCCCTATATGATAGGCAATACTCTGATTCGGAAAGCCATGTTGGATTTAGGAGTATCAATCAATGTAATACCCAAATCTATTTATGCTTCTCTGAAACCTAGATCCATTAAAAAAAACTGGAATAATTATTCAATTAGCTGAACGAACTAATGCTTATCCTGATGGGTTAATTGAAGATGTGTTGGTTAAAATTAATGATTTAGTATTCCCAACAGACTTTTATGTACTTGATATGGATGATGATCACTCCTCTGATCCCTCACCTCTGCTGTTAGGTAGACCATTTTTTAGCACAGCACAGACAAAAATTGATGTCAATAAGGGTACATTGTCTATGAATTTGATGGGAAAATTGTTCATTTTAATATTTTTAATACTATGAAATACCTTTCAAATTCTAACTTTAACTCTATTTTTTCTGTATGTGCCATTGATCCTGCGGTGCAGGAAGTATTTAAAACTGTTGGAGTTGGAGTTGGAGTTGGAGTTGGAGACAACACTTGAGGTGGAATGGAGTGAGGATCTAAAATGGACAATAGCCGCGCTACACTCACTGCCTACCACCATGAAAAGGTATGAAATCTCACCCATTTTCGTTCCCGAATCTCACCAGAGGGTACTACCATCTGTAGTGCAGGCACCTGTGTTAGAATTGAAACTCCTGCCGAAACATTTGAAGTATGCGTATTTGGGTGACAACGAAACACTCCTGGTGATATCTCAGCCGCATTATCAGACACCCAAGAGGAGAAGCTGATCCGAGTCCTTAGAGAGTATAAAGCAGACGATAGGGTAGACCATTGCCGACATCAAGGGGATCAGTCTCTCCATCTGTATGCACCGGATTAAGCTAGAGAGGATGCCAAACCTGTATGGCAGGCTCAAAGGAGACTCAATCTCCTCATGATGGAAGTGGTGAAGAAAGAGATATTGAAGCTGTTCGATGTAGGGATTATCTTTGCAATATCATATAGCCCTTAGGTGAGTCCGGTCCAGGTAGTTCAAGAAGGCAGGAGTAACGATAGAAGCCAATCAGACGGGTGAGCTCGTGCCTGTACGCAAATCCACGGGATGGGGGCAGTGCATTGACTATCGCAGGCTGAACGCCGTCACCAAAAAGGATCATTTTTCCCTTCCTTTCATTGACCAAATGGTTGAGCGTTTAGCTTGTAGGATTTACTATTATTTTTTGGATGGATTTTTAGGGTAATTTTAGATAGCAATCGCACCTGAGGATTAAGAGAAGACGACCTTCACGTGTCCGTTCCGAACCTTCGTATATAGACGGATGCTATTCGGGCTGTGCAATGCACCTGCAACATTCCAAAGGTGTATGGTAAGTATCTTTTCAGAGTACGTAAAAAAAATTATTGAAGTTTTCATCAATGATTTCAGTGTGTATGACGATAGCTTTGATACATGTCTAGATAACCTGAAATTGATTTTGTTGAGGTGTATCGAGACTAATCTCGTGCTTAATTGAGAAAAATGCCATTTTATGGTTGAACATGGGATAGTCATAGGTTATGTTGTGTCTTCCAAAGGTATTGAAGTTGACAGGGTAAAAATAGATATTATATCTGCTTTACCTTATCCCGTGAGTGTGCGGGAAGTGCGCTCTTTTCTTGGACATGCAAGTTTTTATCGAAGGTTCATCAAGAATTTTTCAAAAATTGGAGCCCCGTTATTCCAACTTTTACAAAAAGATGCGGATTTCGAGTTTGATGACAAGTGTGAGATAGCTTTCGACAAGTTGAAAGAGCTGTTGACCTCACCACCAATCATCTAATCCCCTGACTAGAATTTTGTCCTTTGAGATCATGTGCGATGTCAGTGATCATGCTGTGGGGGCTGTGTTGAGGCAAAGAGTAGGAAAGCCAACTCACGTCATCCACTATGCATCCCGAATTTTGAATGGGGTTCAATTGAATTATTCCACTACTGAGAAGGAGTTTCCTTGCAGTTATTTTTGCTTTAAAAAAGTTTAGGTCATATTTGTTAAGTGCTAAAGTTATTGTATTCTCTGATCATGCAGCGTTGAGATACCTAATGACTAAGAAGGATGCAAAATCGAGACTCATCAGGTGGATATTGTTTCTACAGGAATTCGACCTGGAGATAAGGGATAAGAAATGCTTAGAGAATTTGGTAGCCGACCACTTAAGCCGCATACCAGTCGGAGAGGAGAACGAGCCAATGAAAGACACATTCCCTGAAGAACATTTATTTTTCTTGACTTCTCAATTGTCTTGATATGCTGATTTAGTCAATTATTTTAGTAACTGGTAATTTCACCGCAGGTTGGTCAAAATCGAAGAGAGACAAATTGAAGAGCGATGCCAAATATTTCATCTGGGATGACTCATACTTGTGGAAGAGGTGTGCGGATCAGGTGATGAAACGATGTGTAAGCGAAACTGAATTTCAATCAATTTTGACTTATTGTCATACGTTTGCCTGTGGTAGTCATTTTGGACCTAAGAGAACCGCCAATAAAGTATTAGAAAGTAGATTTTACTGGCTTTCTTTGTTTAAAAATGCATATGTATTCTGTAAATCATGTAATCGATGTCAGCGAGTAAGTAATATAGCCCGTAGGGATCATATGCCCTAGGTCCTGTTGATTTTTGTAGAAATTTTTGATGTGTGGGGTATCGATTTTATGGGGTCATTTCCTACTTCGTTTGGTTTTATATATATTTTGTTGGCTGTTGATTATGTATCTAAATGGGTGGAGATTAAGACTACCCGTACTAATGATTCGAGAGTGATTGCAGATTTTATCAGGTCTAATATTTTTGTACGTTTTAGGAT
The DNA here is from genome assembly GCA_023065735.1 of Coffea humblotiana. Classification (NCBI taxonomy): domain Eukaryota; kingdom Viridiplantae; phylum Streptophyta; class Magnoliopsida; order Gentianales; family Rubiaceae; genus Coffea; species Coffea humblotiana. The sequence goes on along the minus strand of CM041212.1, from coordinate 2,305,289 downwards.
GCCGAGAGCTATTGTTAGTGATAGGGAGAAACAATTATGCAATAAAATCATAACCGCGGCTGTTTTGCAAGTATGGTGTACTCCACAGAGTCTCGACGTCGTACCACCCTCAGACCAATGGTCAAGCGGAGGTATTGAATCGGGAAATTAAGTCCATCTTAGAGAAAATGGTGCGTCCCGATAGGAAAAATTGGAGTCAACAGTTGGAAAATGCACTCTGAACCTATCGGACGGCATACAAAACCCCCATAGGGATGTCACCGTACAGGTTGGTATTCGGGAAGCCGTGTCATCTTTCGGTGAAATTCAAGCATAAGGTTTTTTGGGCGATTAAACAGTGTAACATGAATCTAGAAGAAGCGAGGGCCCAACGAAAGTTGGATTTGCAGGAATTGGAGGAGATCCGGAACAAAACGTATGAGAATGCACTAATTTACAAGGAGAGGAGTCGGGCGTTTCATGACCAACAAATCTCTAAAAAAGCCTTTGAAGTTGGTCAGAAGGTTCTCCTGTACCAATCCAAGTTTAAGCTCTTTTCAGGTAATCTCCGTCCCCGTTGGATTGACCCTTTTATTGTTACTTACGTCTTTCCCTATGGTGCAGTTGAAATCCAGAGTGCTAAGACGGACAATCAATTTGTGGTAGTGAACGGACACCGTCTCAAATATTATTATGAAGGCTTTCCAAGTGAAAAAATGGAGACGATAAGTCTAGATGCACCGCCGTGTTCCAATCAATGATGTCTGGCCATGTCTAGCCATAGACATTAAATAAAGGCGCTTGTTGGGAGGCAACCCAACTATCGATTTTATTATTTTTATTGTGCAATTTTTCTTGGTTTTGTCGTTTCTCGTTTGAGTAGCATTCGTTCTTAATATTTTCTTTCCCTGTGATCAGGACGGTAATCTTGACATGCCCACGCGGTGTCCGTGCTTCCAAAGGTCAGTGGACATTTACTAATTTTGGCGTGCTCACGTCATGTTTGACGACCCAAGGCGCAGGAAATATTTTTTTTTAAAAAAAATTTTTTAATTTACTTTTTTTGTATTTTCATTTTTCTTAGTTATTATTATTTTATTTTATTTTCGCAAAATTACAAATAAAATTATTTCTGCATTTAAATTTTTGAAATTTAAACTTGAAAAAAGAAGAAAAAAAAGCAAAAGAAAAAAAACCCCACAAAACTATTCTTTTTCTTTTCTTTTTCTTTCTTTCTTTCTTTCTTTTTCTCCTTCCTTTCTTTCCTTTCTTTCTTCTTTCCCTTTTTCTTCCTTCTTCCCCCGTTACTCCTTTCTCCTTTTCCTTTCTTCTTTGATCAAAATCCCTAGCGCCGCCACCTCCTCCACTTCGCCGCACGCCGCAGCGCACTCCTCCACATCGTCGCGCCTCTCTCCTCGCCACGGTAGTCGCTTCTCCCTCCATCTCTCTCGCTCACTCCACCACCATCTCGCTCTCGCCCAAGCGCCGCCCGACGCCCAGACGACTTGCAGTGCGCGATACCTCGCGCACGGCCCTTCACCAGCGCAACGCTACCAGCATCCCAAGGTGCGCCTCCACTTCGCAGCTGCCCACATCGACCTCGCGTGACCCCAGCTTGCGCCACCAGCTGCCTCAGTGTTGTCCGCTTCTCCCTCGCATTTCTCTCGTCAGCCGCGCCTCCACCACCTGTCAATTTTTGACAGGTGGAGGTATTGTTTTCCCTCCCTTGTTAATAATTTTCTGGACTTTATATTGCTAGTTTTGTTGCTATTTTTTTTCCTGGGTTCCTTGGTGGAAAATAGCCAGAGGTCAATTGCTTGATTTTTTTGGAAACTTGTGTTTTATTTGGGGCTTCTATTGCATATTTGGGGTTGATTTGGGAGCTATTTGCCAAATTTAATTACCATTTTGGTCTCTTCTATTTCTGGTACTGCTTGGTGTTGATTGGATTTATCTGTGCTGTGAGTTGCCCATTCGAATTGTCTCTTATCTGTGGGTGCACCAGTGGGTACTGGTTGGACTACATTTGTTGCTTTTATTTGGTCGGCTACTTGCCTGAGAGCTCCAATCTTGTGCTTTTATTTGCTCTAGGTTAAGTTGTATATTGGTTTGTAAAATTGGTGACATTTGTTGGGATTTTGGGGTGAACACATTGTGTCCTTATTTGTTGCCTGTTGAGGGAATTTTTGGTATCATTTGAGTCTATTTTGCTGAGTTCTGTCTTGAACCCATTGCAGTGCCGTTGGGGTAAGTAATTTCTACGTCTGTTTGTTGATTTGGAAGGCTACTGTGTCCCTTCTATTGCTTATTGTTAATTGGGTGCACCTAATTGATTTGCTTGGGTACTTGGGGCAGTTGTTGCACTTTTAGGACTACTTTGTTTCTGCATTAGACTAAATTGGGACCCCCAGTGCTTCGTAAGTGCATTTGTTGTGTTGTTGGGGGTATTTATACAGACTTTGGATACCTGACTTCTTCCCTCTCTTGACTGAAGCGATATTTGGAGAGAATGGTGAGACCACGGTCCTCCTCTAGGTCTAGGACACCTAGACCCTCACAGCCTCCCCCATCTCAACACTCCATTCCCGCCTCTGACCCCTTGCACAACACTTCTTCCTCTGGGAGGAGGGCTCGCCTTGGGAGGCAGCGAGGTGTCCATATTTCTAACCCCGCACATTTTGGGGGTAATTTGGACTTTACTAGGGCCACCGACAAGCGGCGCTATGCTGAATGTTGTGAACGACAGATTATACACTGCCGCTATCGGGACGCCGCCACCTTGGGCCTTTTGAATATTAGAGTTGACTTTGATCGCTTGATCCGGGCTATTGGGCTGGCGTGCCTACATTTATATTGTTGACCGTCCAGCTTTTGTCGAATTGGTTAGGGAGTTCTACGCCACATTCGAGTTCGACATCCCCACAGGTTACACAGTTTCGACTCCCAATGTCATCCGTTTTAGACTAATGGGTCAGGAGTTTCACCATTCCATTACTGACTTCAATCTAGCTCTTGGTTTCATCGATCCTGATTATGCCGAGTCCCGTGAGTATGCCGAGAGTGCGTGTGATTACATACAGCTTTTCTTTTCCCGCTATCGGTATATTTGGGAAAATATGTTTGTTGACCGTGCTGATTATGACCCTCATCAGTCTAAGAGTTGTTATTTGAAGAACCCGACGTCTCGCTATATCCAGCGTTTCCTAGCCTATAGTTTCTCGGGTAGGCGGGATAACTCGGACATCCTGTCTAAACCAGAATTTTTCTTTATTTGGTGCATGCATAATCACATTAAGGTTAATCTTGGGTGCTGGCTCGCTTCTCAATTCAGATCTGTTTTGCCTAAAAAGAAGCGCCCCCTGATTCTTGGGTCATACATTACTCATTTGGCTGTTAATTTTCATGTGTTTGATCTCTCTAACCATGATTTACATGTAGCATGTCAAATGGAGCCCTTAGACATTTCTTGTCTAGGAAAAATGGGCTTGGTCCGGGAGGGCGACGACGGGTGGGAGGTTGTTCCCCCGGGATCGATTCGTGGCCCCCCTCGTTCTTCTTTTGCCCATTCTTCCACTACAGGCGATGACCCTGGCCCGTCTACCTCTGCTCCTACCCCAGGGGCTGACGAATGGAACCAGCTCCAGATGCGAGTTGAGCGACTCGAGACTCGGCTGACCCACATTGACGTCAACCGTGCACAACATGGCGCAGAATTGGTAGCATTTATGCAGCAAGCTGGATTTCCTCCTCAATTTCTGCCTAACCCCTTACTGAATTGACATCTTCAGGGAAGACCCGTTACCCTTCTTCTTGTTATTTATGTTTATTTGTTACATTGAGGGCAATGTGTCCTTTAGGTGTGGGGGGATCAGTTGGGGTGTTAGTTTTTCTAGTTGATGTTTTTCCTTTATTTTCAGTTTGTTAGTTTGTTTAATTTCGCTCAGTCTCTTTCTTTCCTTTTAGTGATTAGCTCTCATGTGAATGCCAAAGTTTGATGTTGAATTATTAACTCTAAATCTACTATTGCCAAGTTTTAATAATAGAAGTATATCGAGTTAATGTGATTGAGTCTAAAACGTCTCTTTGGTGAATATCGGTGATTGCTTAACTCTTGTGATTTCTTTGTTAACTTTTCTAGGCATAGGGAATGACTGTTGGCGTTTTAATATGAATTGGTTCAATATTGAGCTGTTTCTGTTTCTTTGGTTTTAGCGGTGTTATTTTGCTTTGTTGTGTTACTTGCCTGCGAATAAGGTTGACTGTACTCCACTATTAGTACTACTGAGTAATCGGGGGTCTTCACCTAAAGTGTCGATTCTCGTATCAAAAAGTAGTAAATTTTATGAGTACGTGGTCGTTATAGCGATAGGAGTTGAATAACCGGGTTCCTTCATCTGAAAATTTTTGGAATTCGCATCAAAAGGCTCTAATGGCTTAGAGACTAAGTCATTTTCTATAAAAAAAAAAGAGATAAGAAAAAATTAAATACGTAATGAAAAAAAAAGGATGAGAAGTCAGCTGCCGATTTATGGATCTAATGTCGAGATTTTGGTTAATATTTAGACTATTTGCTGATAAATGTTGTGCGCCATTCCTTTTTCTTAGATTAGTTTAACTTGAAATTAGGAGAGTTTGTGGTTTAGAAACTAATCGAGGTGATGTTTCTCGGATTTCGATCACTGATGCTTGATATATGATTTTCTTGGTATCTTGGCAATATGGTGGATAGAGCAATAGCCACTGTCAAATGTTGGTATTTGTTTGATGTTCTTATCCTTGAGGACAAGCATGGTTTAGGTGTGGGGGGAATTGATAGGTTGCAATTTTATTGTTTATTTATTATTAATTTCCCATATTACCTGATCTGATGTGGATTAATTATTAGATTCTACTCACTTTTTATAATTTGCATTTATTTCAGAAAGTAGAACGAATATACCACAACCAAGGCCAATTTGACAGTCATCAGGAAAAATTAAAATGGAAGGCATACAGGGACATTTTTGGGAAAAAAAAGAGACGCAGGCCCTTTTTGGGCAATTGGGCCGAAGTCTTCCTTGGGGGGGGGCTGCTGAGAGCCGCCGCAGAGGGCATGAGTTAGAAAAGGAGAAGGAGAAAATAGCAGAGGGGAGCATTTTTTTTAGTTCGAGAGTTTTTTATTGACTTTTCTTCCTTTTTAGTTCTTGGTAGCGTTTGGCTTTCTTGGGAGGCAAGATCACTAGCTTAGCTTTTTCCTTTGACTTTTCCTTCGTAGCTTGTGGTAGTGGTTTTACTTCCCTCGTATGTCAGGGACAGTGAGAAACCAATGAATCATTCTGCTGTAGCTTGCTTTTCCTTTGTAATTCCAACGAATTAAATTTACCCAATTGCAGAGACGATGGCCGCGACTATTCCTTCCGTTTTGTGTGGGTGTTTCGCATCAATTATGAACTAATCTCTTCACTCTAGTCAAGGAACAACGGAGGTTTTGATTCGCCTAAACATTGTGAGATTGATTTAATTTTATTTTTTCCTCTATTTGTTGGTATTCGCATATTTCTTGATTGCAATGCTTATGACTACTTAATTAATTGATTATATTGGATCCGGATAATTATTTAATTTGGTAATCTATTGTCAATTAGGGCATTTAAATCCGTAATTGTTTAATTGCCTTCAAATAGTGACAACTGGCACAATTAGATTTGTGTCAGGGGGATACGCGAGCTAATCTGAAATAACACTGGTAGTGCGTTATTTAGTTAGAATAAAGCTCCTCTAATACGTAAGGCAATTGGGGAATTAAATCTTACAGGCGTACCTAGAATTATTTCTCAATTAGAGCAGTGGTTAATGGGCGTACCTTAATCACTGACACAGTAAGGAGGGGTTGACTGTCATCGCTTGTTTAGTAGTTATAACATATTTATTAAGAAATAATTGGAATTGCTTGTGCATCGATGATCAATTAGGTGAACCATTGTTGAAGTTATTCCTTGGCTAGACCTTTAATTACTATTACTCTAATTTTAGTGAATTGTCATTTAATTTCTAATCAACTATCTATCTTCAGTTTCATTTGAATTTCTTTTATTTGAATTTCTAGTGAATTTACTTCCTTTGAAATTCTAGTTAGCTATTTGTCTTTGTTTGTTTTATTTAAATTTCCTTGATTATCATTGTTTACCCCGAAAACTCCCCCTGTGTTATTTTTTCGGCTTTCTAAAGAGACGAATATCCCCAATCCCTGAGAATACGACCCTACTTGTCCTGTTTGCAAACTCATAATTATTTGTGAAAAAATCATCCCATTCGGGTATATCGGATCAAGCAAACTCTTCGGAAATAGGGTGAATCAAGTAACCCATTGCACACCTAGAGTCCCTACTCCAGTACTTGGAATCGGATTTTGGTTAATTTAATTGGTAATTAGGTTTATTTTTATTATTGTACAGGAATCAACAACCTGTCAATTGTTAAGTAAATTTCTAATGGCCATTTGAGCTTATTTCTTGAGTGAGTTATTTAGTACCTTTGTTATAACAATCACGATTAATTGGCCATTAATTGTGATTATCTAAAGGTGTTTAATCAATGAACATTGTGATTCAATACTAGTGCATGAAATTGTTAAATTTGGGGAGTTAACTTACTAATGTAGGATTGCACCTTTGTGACTTGGGTGGCTTGCTCCATATAATTTCATAGAATCTAATGAATTTATAGTTAGTTTCATATCACATTTGTAGATGTGGAGTATAAATATGGTTGGTATACTTGCAAAAGCGTGTATCACGTATATTTGAAAATTATGTCATAACTAGTTAAGATAATAATAATCATTTAACTAATAATTTCACCTACAAGAATAGTTAGGCATTCCATGATCCTAGGAGCTCTCTATTGGTAGTTCTACTACTTTTATTCCATATTTGTAGTAAATTTAATTTCTTGTACTTGTGATAATCTAAATAATAAGAGCTAAAAACCTATAAAGCCCTAAACTATAATTGGTATTAAATTTTGGCCCTTGATCTAAATGCTGTCTCTGATTGGCCTTTAAACAATTAAAAGTATATAGTTTTAAGGCTTTTGGTTATTTTAGAAATAAGTCAAGTCGGAATCAAAAGGCACTTTTGTCCAACTATAGTTGAAGCATTAGAACCAAAATTAAAGGGACATAATAATCTCTTTCTGTCACCAGCTTTATCTACTTCAATCAAAGGAGAGTTCTCTCTTGCAGCTGTAAGGTAGAAGAAGCGAGGAAGAAGATGCGAAGATCAAATCCAATACCTCTCCAATATGTGACTGTGGGTTGAATACCGATGTGAAAACACCATGGACTCTGTGGAATCCAGGTCCACGATATGCTGAATGCTTGCTTGTCCGCCGATCTGTAGCTTTCAATCAAAGATCTATCCCATATAACCTTAACAATTAATCGACCATACTTAAAAAGCAACAACCAAAATTCCTAAAAGAAATGTCCGTTAACACAATTATTTCATCTCTGCCCTTGTTAGTATGTAAATAACAAGGCAGCTACCAAACTGAGGTGGGAAGAAAAACACTTCGCATTAGTAAATTAGCACAGCAAAAATTTCTTAATGTACATAAGATAATTAAAGATAATCAAATTACCGTATTAGTTGTTCGAAATGTTAAAATCGAATATTAATATAAGAAGCTGAGTGATTGTCTAAATTTATTTGCTCATGATTGAGATTTTTGGTGGTCTTAATCTGTTATTCTAATTCTGGTATATACTATCTTCTAACCTAAAATTAACTTTATTTTATCTAAATTTTGGAAACATTGAAATAATACATTCCCTCTTGTTTGCGTAATAGGTGAAAGTTAGAAAGAAGAATCCAACTGAAATTGCATATTATAATTAAGTGTGAGTGGAGTGCATAAATGATCATGAGAGCATTTCAAATTCTTTAATATGTTTAATTAAAGAAAATACGAGAAGTGTTTTTTTTAATATGTAGTATTGAATATTTTTGTAAATTGAAGAAATTATAAAACAAATTTAACAGGATGAAAACGGATAAACAGCAAAGGAAGTAGAAGTTCGCCATATCCCCTCACAAACTTATTTCCTCAACTTCTCTCCCTTCTTCATTTTTAGCAAAAGAAAAATAGATGGGAAAACACCTTTCATATATACTGTATGTGCACAGGGATAAGGTACAAATTATAATAAGAAAAATTCTTATTTCTGATTTCAAATTGTTTTTATCGCATCAAACGTATGGTCCTCCCTACAAAAATAGGAATTGCCAATACTCAGCTAACTGGAAATTCAATGCACCTATTTAGGAGGTCTCCGTTTTCTTACAATGGTTAACATCATAAAATCCTTGGGATCTGCAAAGTCTAAACATTTAATAAAGAAAGAAGAAAATTCATAGAGCAATTAAAAAAATGAATTTCTATGCAATTAAAAACAATGAATTTCTATGGTTCCAAGAAATTCCTAGAACAATCTTTGCATTATACGTTTTGAATAATCTTTACATAAACAAGAGGATAGCACAAACTATTGCAAAGAACCAAATCAAATCAATTCAATGGGTGTCTAGAATTCGCAAATAAATTAAGAGTAAATGTTATATGCATCGACAATGTATACACTATCACTGTTGGATCTATGATACATATTCAAAAATTAATTTCAAATTCAAAAATTGCTTAGTTATCATTCATCCAAAATTGACAGTGTACACACTGTCAATATAGGAAAATTAATCCATAAATTTGAACAAAATGAACTAGTTAATCACAAACTCAAAGAATGAATCTATCATACTTGCTAACTGATTTTGATTAACATTGACTAAATAATAAGTATATATTCATTAACTGATTTGATTAACGTTAACTAAATAATTAGTACTACTATGATTAATTTTAGCACTCATACTTTAGCAAGAAACCCACAAACCAAACGTCTCATCAGATTATAACATGCAAAAATTCTACAACAAATCTTTTGTCTTACTTATTATTTGTGTTAATTTCTGTCCCTTTTTTTATTATATTACTATTTCTCTTTCGTAAACATCATATTTTAGTTTCTTTTTTTTTTTTTTAAATTCAATAACTATTAATTGAGCCCAAAGCCCAGATCCAAAATCCAAAGCCCGAACCCTTTCCCGATACCCATGTAACAAGTTATCCCTCCCCTCCTCCCCTGCTCCACTTCTGAGAAACAATCCACCAAATTCAACAGTGTTCCCAGATGCTGATGATTTCAAGAATCAAATGAGTTCTTCAAAATCCCCTTTTCTGCCACTACCACCCCATCAAAAGCCCATCTTTTCTCATGAAACACCAGTAAAAAATCCTCGGTTTTTGGCTGCTAAACCCACAACCTAGTCATCAGCATTGCCAGATACGAAGCTTGAAATCAGAAGCTACTTCTGCTGCTGCTTATTCTTCTTCTGGTGAAATTCACGTGATCGTGGGACCCATGTTTGCCGGAAAAACTTCCACTCTTCTCAGGAGGATTAGACCGAGAGTAGTATATGGAAGGTAAGGTTCCCCTTTCTTTCAATTTTCAATTTCACAGTTGTTTTACTAATTACCATATCTTGATTAGCATCGCTTTTATTCTTAATAATCTTGCACTTTTTACTTAGTTTGTCAAATTCTTAGTGGAAACTGCATGCTCTGACTTAGAAACACTTGACAAATTGCTGAATTAGTACAGCAAAAAGTACTAATGTATGTGGGTTTTGTGCTGTATTATACGTGCTTGGGTAAGAGCCGTATTGATTATTTGCCGTATTGAAACAAAAAAATGTTCTTTTAGGCTGTATAATTTTTACAAATATATGTGGGTTCTGCATGAGGGATGGATACAAGTATATAATTGTTTATATAGCTGAAGTAAATGGTATCAATGTAGGCCACGAGAGTAATTTTTCCAGTGAAGACTGTCTGTCAATTAGTGAACGTTTTTATATATCATAAATGACTAAAGGCTAAAGTTTTGTCTTTTGTAAGACTCTTGGAGGGATTTTCAAACAACAACTTGAGCACATTATGTGATTGTAATTACTGGTATTAATACAATTAGAATGAATAATTTTTTCCAGATCCTGTTCCGCTTCTTTGAAGAAGAACAAGGGAACTAGAGCTGTTCTTGCTGTCAAATTAAATCATCGTTGATGACATTCCCAGTTTTCAGGCTGATGCTAGAGAGATTACCCTTCAGTTGGATGAGACTTTGAAGGATTACTGTTTTCAGGAACGGTAGTGGAGGCTCTTCAGATATTATGCCAGGCAGGGGTTCAAGTAGAATCAGAAATCTTAAGCTAGCCCACACTCTTTTTTTCAATAAGTTGCAAATGAAAAGCTTGGTCTCATGGAATTTGATGATTGCAGGTTATGTGCAGAAAGGTTTGGAAGAGGTGGGCTTGAGCATGTTCCATAAGCTGAGAAAAAATGGTTTGATACCAGACCGTTATACCTTTGGATCAATCTTTAGGGCTCGTGCTTCTTTAGCAATCCTGGAACAGGGCAGGCAAGCCCATGCTCTGTGGATCAAGTGCCAAATTGGTGGAAACCTTGTAGTTAATAGTGCTCTCCTGGATATGTATTTCAAGTGCATTAGGCTCTCTGTAGGGATCTTGTATTTGAGAAGTTTCTAGATAGAAATGTTGTTACCTGGTCTACTTTGATATCTGGATATGGACAACATGGAAGAGTGATAGAGGTTATAGAATCCTTGCATAGGATGTTAGATGAAGGTTTTAGTCCCAACCATGTTACATTTCTTGCTGTTCTTGCTGCTTGTAACCATGGAGGTTTGGTGAACAGAGGCTGGGAGTACTTTACCTCAATGACTAGAGATTGCAGAATTCAGCCAAAGGGAAATTGATCTGTTAGGGCCTGCTGGTAGGTTAGTGGATGCTTATGACTTTGTCATGAGGCGTTCACCTTGTAAGGAGCACCCTTTTGTATGGGGTGCTTTACTTGGAGCTTGTATAATTCAGGGAAATATGGACTTGGCAAAGCTTGCAGCGAAAAACTTCTTTGAGTTGGAATCCAAAAGTGCTGGAAAATATGTTGTCTTATCAAATGCTTATGCTTCTTTTGGTTTGTGGATAATGTAGCCGAGCTTAGGAGTGTGATGAATGAATCTGAGATGAAGGAGGAGCCTGGTCATAGCATGATTGAAATTCAGAGGGAGGCTCACTTTTTTCTTTATGGAGCATAACATTCATGAGAAAACTGGGGAGTTATCAGTTAAATGAAGATCTGAGTTGTGTCCTGAAAGATATGGGGTATACTCCTCATGCCAAGTAATTAGTAGATAGGATTAAGTTTGAGCTATGCCATCATATATGCAACTAATGCTATAGATTGGGTTGCTGCTTTTAGGAGGGGGAACTTCTGAAAGCTTTGAAATTCTTGGACTCTACTTCGTCGTCAGTGTCATGCATACTGATTTTTTTATAATTAGAGAAGGAGATAAACATTTCTATGGTCATTATATTTCCTCTAATGGTTAGGAAAAGACCTATATGTGAAATCTGTAGGAAAGATTCAGAAGGGTCTTTGCCATTACATCATATTGAGGACCTTTTGGATATTGATAAATATTCAGATCATATTCAGGTGATGCTGGAAGTTATTCAGGAGTCGAGCTTCACGGTGGATGTCTGAACTTTTTATGCAGAGGTTTATGGATTGAATGTATCGATCGGAGTTAGTAGAAACTGGCACTTGGTAAGTCATGTCCCTTGAGATGCATTTCTTCCACTCGAGTTCTTTATGTGCTTTTCGTGTTCTGAGTGCTTAAGGCTTCTTAGCAAATTAGACAATTTGATCTTATGGAAACTTTTAGTTACCATTTCTATGGTCAATTATTGGGTGAATTCAACATATGTAACTCCAGTTCTATCTGTTTAATCAGTTGAAGACTATTTTCTGGTGTCTTAACATTCTAAAGTTCTAGAATCCTTCTACAACCAATGTATCATTAACCGTTTGTTAAACAGATTCTTTATTGCCTGAGATACTGATTTAAGTTGATTGTCTTATTATCTTCAATTTATAGGGCATGCTTATTCGAGGTGTAGTAGGTGTTGTGAAAAACTGTTACCTGATTCCTTGCTGGAACAATATGAAGAGAAAATTGACATGTTCTATTGGCCTTTTGAGTAAAGAAATAAGAAAATTCCTTGCTCTGCATCTGATTGTTGTCCATGTAAGAGAAATTGAAATTAATATGATAGAAATTGAATTAAGCTTCGGTTTGAGTAAAAACTTTTAAATTTTGGTTGCCTTTAACTTTTTTCCCCTTTTTTTGGGGGGTTATTTTCCCGCCCCCCCCCCCCCCCGGTGGGGGGGGGGGTTTGTTTTGGGTGTATTTGCTTTATTCCTTCTGGTATTATGCTGGTAGCCTTGGCATCAAGGTTGGCATTGGAGATCTTGTTTTCAATTACCATAATAAATTATATATCCAAGAATCTCCTTTACACAAAACTGTGTCTTGAAATAGATTAGAACTTGACACTGATTTAGTTAATTTGACATTGATATTTTTCCCATTTGAAACTGTACCGTCTCGACAGAATGGATTTTTGGTGGATGTAAGCATGACCTCTGTTTATCTCATTCTTTTGTAATGAGTATCTATATGCAGAAGTATTGCAGTTATAAAATCAGATAAGTACACTAGATATGCATTGGATTCAATTGTCACACATGATGGAGAAAAATTGCCATTCAGACAAAAGCTTGGTAGTGAGGCATATGATAAGGCATGCCCTATTGAAATTGACCTTGTACTTGAGATGTAGTGCTGCATCTTAGTCTGGTATTAATTGCCTGGGCATATGATATTTGGTTTGCATATACTATCTTGCAAGAATGCTAAACAATGACACATTGTTTGGGTCAACCAATATGGATGCTGCATATTTTATGACGAATATAGAACTTTTCAGAATTTTGCATTGGACCATTATGACAGTCTTATTTTGCAGTACACCAGTATCCTTAGTGGTTGCTATTACCATGATTACAGCTAAAAGTTATTGGTATAGATGAGGCACAATTTTTTGAAGACCTTTGTGATTTCTGGCTTGAAGCTGCTGACTATGATGTCAAAGCTGTGATTGATGCTGGATTGGATGGTGACTATATAAGGTACTACTAAATTTTGCATCTGGATCTATCTAGTCATCCCGTACAGTGTTGGTGGATGCTCTCTTTTTCTTATCGATTCAGGCATTATTTAAACATGTTTAAGCTTGTTTTCTGATTGTTGGAAGCTTTCTTCCTTTGGATTCTGAATCTTGATCTTCGATTCGTCCAGCACATCATCCATCTCATATGCTATATCTTCAAGCTTTTCGAGCCAAATGCCAACATGTTTCTCCTTTAGCCTTCTTCTCTCTGCATCATGCAAAAGTTTTTCAATTGTTTTCAACTTAGAGGAGATATTTTCCACCTCTTCTTCAACCCCCATCACCAGGTTAACCTTCTCCCCAAGCTGCTTCATGACAACATCAGCCAATTCATCTATAATCTTTGGAACAAACAATTCAGCCATTGCTTTGGTTTTTTTGGGGTACAAGGAGTATTGGAAATCAAATGATGCAAGCATAGAATACAATATGATTTGGAAAGGATATATATATATATATATTATTATTATTCAGAAGAAACGGATTCCTTACTTGGGAGTTAGGACTACTCCAACTAGGTCTCGAGCTTTATTTACAGCTTTTGACGACATACTTTGCATCCTTTATTGTAGTCCACAACGATTTAGACGGTGCACAGGTAAAAGGGCCTATTCCACAAAAAGTGCTTTTTCACTTTTTTCTCACATTTCAATTGGCCAACACGATAGACCCCAAACGTTTCTTGCATTAACTATTTAAAGTTTAAGGAATATTTGGTCAGTAGGTTTTATACCCAGGAATAAGTTTCAAATTCAATCTTTAGATTTTGAAATCAACTATTTTTTCACTAGGGAATTAATGTTCACTTACCTATTTGTCTCGTATTTTTAGTTAAAAGTAAGAAAGCTAAAAGGAATACTAGAAGAAATGGAGAGAGCGGGAAGAAAATAGAAGAAGAAGGAAGGGAAAATGAAAAATAAATGTAAATCCCATAGCAACTTTTATCGTTTCACCATCCAATATAGTTATAGATAATAGCCGTGAAAAACAAAGGCTGGGGGTGGCAACTTATTAGGTGGTGGATGGGGCCTCACTAATTTCTATTCCAAACAAATTTGTCTTTTGAGTATAAATAACTTGGAATTGCGGTATAAATATATTTAGAAAATCAAAGAAGTGCCTTGTGGATACAAGTCAGAAAGTCTTATTAAATATTTAATAATCGCTTTTCCTTTTTTTTTTGTTTTTGTTCTTTTTCTTTCAAAAAAGATCAAGTGTGGGATTTTACCTATTTCTAAAGCATCATACGAATTAAATTGGGTTTCATTGTCTTATTAGGTTCAATTTTTTTCTTTACAAAATGTAAGTTATATCAATGTAGTAAACTTTTACAATATGGGGACAAAGGTCGAATAGACTATATAAAGCATGCACCGAAATGCAAAAGAACAAAATGAATCTATTTCTCATCATGACATATGCCTAAAGTATAAGAAATAAAATGATATAAATCCATACTATGTTTTTTTTTCAGTAGATCTTATTAATTCTATTTCAGAATGAAGATTTGTTTATACGTACAACGATGAAGTGCAACTTAGTTTGCATAGGATCCACGAATAATTGTTAAATTACATTATCAGTTTACTCCTCAAATGCCAAACACTGCATGCTATGATTGAGAAGCTTAAGCAACAACCCTTTACCTTTAATCATTCTTTAATTCACTTTTGAATTGTTTATTCAAAGAGATGGATTTCCACTTTAAGATGGGTCACTGACTCCACCTACGACGAAGGCTACTTTGAATTTGTTGTAAACTCGTAATAGGATTAGGGTGTGCAAGGTAAAGATAGTCATCTAAAAAGACATTTTGGTCCTTAGTGTTTCACATGGAAAATAGACTAGTCTTTGAATTCAGAAAGGAAGAGTTGCTGTTTTGGTGCTCAATAATTAGGATGTGGGTTAAAATTATTCTTTTTTTATTTCACGCAAAAAAAAAAAAATTTAGCCCCTAGCATTTAGAAAATTAATCACTATGGTCCTTGAAATTCTAAGACCTTTGCAATATTAACAAATGCTAGGATAGATAAAAGAGCGCGGAGACATTAATGTAGGATTTGGAGGCAATTATAAGCATCCCAATATCATTTTATTTTTTTAATTGTAAAACAAAATTCTAATATATTAACCATGGTGCATAAAAAAATCCAAACTTAAGTAAATCACTAAATAGATGAACTATTCTTCAATCACTATAAATAATATTAGAAACATGAATTTCTTTCAGAATGGTGCCTAAACATCACATTGTTTTTTCTATTGTCAAGTAATGGATTTCCACAAACAACATTAAAATTTTAGATGTTATTATAATGTATGAAATTAGGCAATTTTTTAGCACCTCTAAAAGTCTATTCAACGATCATCTTAAATAAAAAATATTATAAGGGAATTTATTTTGCCATAAATGGTGAAAATTGCAAAATATTTAGTTGGGTATAATACTAGAAGGCCCATTGTGATTAAGTGAATGTTCATTTTAGTTTTGTCAAAATTATAAGGGAGCGACATTGGATGATTTTCCAGTAAATGGGATTAAATTTGTTTTAGGAAAACAAAATGATCATTTTGGTCCACTGCCCCAAAACCATACCACAAAGAAAGAATTTGGACTTCCAGAAACAAAGAAAGAGAGTTGGGACATCATGGCCCCTGAATGGTAAAGTTTCAACGTACATAACTGTGAAACCCCGATTTTTTTGTAAATGATGTTACTAATTATTTTACTAGTTATTTACTTAGTTAATTTATCTCTATAGAGGTTGATGTTAATGTCTTATCTTATCTCAACCACCAAGTGATAGTAAGAGTCATGATAAGAGAGAGCAGGAATTAACATGAACTTGTAGATATTATAGGAGACAAACTAGGAGATAAAGTAGGAAGAGATGGAAGTTAGTTTGAGCGGGTGGAATTATTTTAGGAAGAAGTGGTGTGAACTAACTCCAACTATAACTAGTCTAATAGCAGTTAAATTTTTTTGCAACGTTACAAGAAGAAAACCATAAAAGTAAAGAGTAAGAAGGTTTCAGCAAAAGAAAAAAGTTGAAACCAAGGGAATGGAACCCCCTGGACCTGGGCTCGGGAAAAAAAAAAAAAAGAGTACGAGAAAGGGGTAGAGCAACAAAGGAGGAAAACCATTCTTCAACTTTGTGCCTCGAACAAGTAAGCCATTGTTTTTCAATTTATATTCAATCAAGTAACAGGTTTTGATATATCATGGTTAGCCCAGGGACGTGTGTGTGTTTGGTCTAGTATGAGTTTTAGAACCATAATTCATGAATTTAGGTAGGAATTTCTAGTCGAACTTGATGGTGAACATGCCTAAGTGGAATTGATGCACTATGCTTCTATTCTATGTATAACCTTTAAGGCAATTTAATATTATTACTAGCAGTAGTGAAGTCATCGAAATTTTATATTAATATTATTACCACCATTACCTATGATGATTAATTGGTTAAATCTCAATCCGTGGTTTCTTTAGTGAATTATATTAATTGTTTACCGTTGTATTGATCTTCAAACTTTTTCCCATTTACTACTGGGCTTCTGAAGGAAAGATTTTTCAAAGAAAACAAATTTTAGGAAAAGTTTCAACAATGACTTGTATGAATGAGGAACGAAATCAAAGATTTAAAAATTCCATGGGACTCCTAAGGAAGAATTTCGATGATTTAGCAACAAACTTTTGAGGTGTTGACGCATGGAAAATTCATGAGAAACCTCAAGAAAATTTTAGAGACAGAATATGCAGTTAAGAATGGGAATTGACCATTGAAGAGATTTATGGTGAAAAATTTCACGTCTCGTCATCCCTATTAAAACAAGTAAGATTTTAAATCCATACTTCTTTAGTATTAATTTGTTCATTTTAAATCCATATTTCTTCAGTATTAATTTGTTTAAGTTTTGGAGTCGCATTATCGGACACCCCAAGTAAATTGCCTCGAGTCTAGGCTATTTATGAATTTAGGTATAACTTGCACTGATTAGTCAGTGGGTTCTTGTGCTTAAGACTATGAATAGGATGAGTATTACTGTGGCCATGATCGCTATTTCGGGACGTATTTTATTAATTTTGGATTGATAAGTCTGTAGGAAAAGTAAGGAAATAGCTTGGGAGGAAGGATAAATTTAACTAAGAAACAAATACCAGACGTTCCTTATTTGCTTTGAGGTTTAATGCATAAGATTTCCTTTTGTTCTTTTCCGCCGCTACCTTGCTGGACTTGTATAGGAGAATTACCCAAGAAACTTCTTGTTTGCAAGGGCTGACGTATGGCGATAATTTTTGGAAAAAAAATTAATAATAATAAAATAAAGTGACTAAGAGATTAATCAGGCCATGGGATTTTGGACTCAGTCCAAAATATTTTAGAGTTAACCCAACAAAATATAATAATATAGTGAAATGCCCAAAATAACTAGACCAAGTCATTTTCATAAATTGAGTTATTTTTAAAAAAATCCAAATTTTTAGCAATAATCCAATTTTAATTAGACAACTCAAAGAATTTATATTAAAAGTCTAATGTTATTATAAAAACCCAGATTGCATTAAATGAACTCAAAGACTCTTTTAAGTGTTCAAGTGAATCATAAACGTAAAAAGTAACAACACATAAAGAATAATTTAAGTGAACACAAATATGCTAATGCAGTCCATTTTTATAATTCGACCTCAACTGATACATGCCATTTTTTTTTTACAAAAGTAAATATGTATATATATATATATAATAAGTTGAATGAATAAACAAAATGATACTTATTTTATGGATAACCAAATTATGGCAGCTTCTAAAAAAAAAAGAAAGATACTTTCTAAATTAGGAAACTTTCTGAAAAGAAAAACCTTCCATTTTAGGAAACTTATCAAATACTACTTTTTTAGGGTTATTCAAGATAGAAATAAGAACTTTAAATTAGGATGTATGAGCTGATTAAGACATACATATGTTATTCATTATAGGTTTGAAGCAAGTTTAAGGGTGCACTAAGAATCTCTTCAAAAGAGCAGTTTGAGGTAGGTAGTGCTTACCCTCTATATTTTTGAAATGTTAAATATGAATATTTTCGAGTAAGAGCTTTATTCCAGTAAAACTCAACTTCTTTTGAAATATATTTTGTTTGAAATAGCCTTCCTATCATTATATTCCAGTAAAACTCAACTTCTTTTCCTTTTCTTTTTTCCTTTTTCGTGTTTCAACCCATAGACGAAGCTTAAAAATTTTTCAGTTTATTGTTGTTTTGGCAAAAAGAATTGGCTTAAACTTTCGTTCTGATGCATTTTATGGAAGGATTTGAAATTAGTCTGAAACAAATTTTTTGTTGCAGTAGTCTGAAACATTCAATTTTATTTTAAATTTCACGTAAAATTGTTACACTTGAAGTAAGTTGAAGGATTTACGATGTTTCTTCTTTCTCTTCTGTAAAGGAATGGATCTTTTGCAAAGCTAGTCAAAAGGTCAAATGTCAGCAGTGTTAGAGCCCACAACTGAGCAACTTCATGATCAACTTGTGCTGGATTCCTTGATTGCGGAGACAAATTTGTTAAAGTAGGAGAGTGGGGTCGATTAAAGCTTAGATTGAAGGCACCTTTAGCCCGTAATTTCAGGATCCTGCACCAGATTAATTTATAGATTGCAGCAACTAAAACATGTAAATCATTCTGGATTCCAATAGAATTATTCTTTCCAATAGATTGCACCAAACTATATGTTATCACTTGCTCCACATCAATTTAGGATTCTCTATATCATATGATTTTTTATAAGAGATTGCATTTAACTCATAACTGCCGGAACATTTTTTTTTTTTCATAAAAGAATGAACCCGCCGCAATCGCTATTTAAAAATGTGCATTGGATAAACTCTATGCCGTACAATAGCTCGCCAAGCATATGAAGGAATAAGACGCATTAGACAAACCCAATGTGATGAGCAGATAACTCAAAAGAGATTTGAACTCGAGTTGACAAGAAAATATGATATCAATGCTATCATTTTGGCCAACTCAAGCGATTATTGGAACATTTTTTATGGTACTAATAAAAAAGGCAATGTGCATTAATTTATATTTTGAATCCTACCACAACCAATTTTTTCTTTTTCTTTTCTTTCATTTTTGGACGTAGCTTGCTGTTAACAACCTTTTCTTATGTTGGGACAAAGTATGAAAACAAGAAATTTCCAAGTGGATACATATCGGAAAGACAAAAGGGAAAACAGTCAAATAGTAGCGTCACCTGATTCCCAAACATTTACACATTTCCACCTCAATATAGTCAATTACTTTGTGAGTGCGTTTGGAATCAGATGTCTACCATCTTTTTGCGCTTGCCAATATCTCTTCCGAACTGGCTTTGCTATAATGGCCTTAATTTCCATCACTCATTATATTGATGGCAACACGACTTAGACAGCCAATGTAACTTTATTTATATCCTTCAAAAAGAAAAATCAATAAGAGTATATGACCATAAATTTAAAAATCTCAAAAAAAAAAAGAAATTAAATTGAAAAAATACTAAATCTTTCCAAGACTCTTCCAACTTTTCTCAATTAGATATTCATATTCTATCTCTATGAAGCATAACTAAATTACAACATATTTATTGGGAAGAGAAAAAGAAAGAAGTCTACCGAGTCTCCGATACAATATCTAAGCCAAAAAAAAAAAAAAGAGGCAACGAATGAATTGAAAATCGAAAGTACTAATTACTACATCATAACTATGCACGTAAACTGTAAATTGTAGCCTCAAAAATCCATCAACTAGCTGAAATGAATTGAACTAAATTCCTCAAAAATTCTTCTCAATACTCTTTCCACAGCATCAAAAGTATCGTTAATATCATTCCCCCGAACCTTTACTTGATGCTCTTTCCATAGCATCAAAAGCATCTTCAATATCATTCCCCAAACCTTTACTTGATGTTGCATACGACTTAGCCGTGTGAAATTTGCTCTAATGTGTGGTTTGGACTGGTCTAATGACTCTTGAGCGGAGCCACGAGTTCAACTCCAAACTACTCATCCTTTCCTTTCGTCCTACGTGGGATGGATCTCACAATGCTAGTTATTAACCTAACTTCAGTTTGGTTTCGGAATCATGTCCAATTCTTTTAATATTAACCTTAGTCATACTAGCATGATTGGATTCTTGCTTGTAAGTTGACCGGCAAACTAGGTAACTATCCAATTAAATGGCGCACCTTACATTGATTATAACTCAATTAGTCATATTGGCATGATCGAATTTTTGCTTGTAAGTTGACTGGCAAACTGGGTAATTAGCCCAACTAAATGGTGCAACTTACATTGATTACAAGCCGTGAAAAGAATTGGAGACTTAAAATTGGAATTGGAACCCAATGCCAAATCTACGATTTGGACACTATCAATGCTAGAGAATTAGAATTCGAAGAATTCAATTCGAATTCTATGGGCATTTAATTCTACAGATTCAAATCCTTTAATAAGACCTAAGAATTACAATTCTAATTCCATAATTTCACCCCCTAATCGGGTTAGTATGTGGATCGTAGTTGAATTAAATTAGTAAAACGGGTCTCTATATAATCAAAGAAAAATGAAATGAAAAAAATGTAAGCCACTCACTTCCCTGCATCTTTCTCCCCCACCTCCTCCCAAACTCACTCCTCTGCCTCCACCTATACTCCTATTGCAGACTCCTCGTCTCCCCTCTTACTCATCTTCTTCCTCCGCCTTTTCCCACCATTGAACATCTACTCTCATTTACGCATGTTATGAGTGAAATTGTAAGGTTTCTTTTTGTGGTCGACATTGATATTGGCTCGAATCCAGTAAATCCAATCACTGCAGTCGAAGATGACCACCGGAGATAGTCTCCTCAGCATTACACGTTTGTGGGCATCCCTTGTACATGGATTCTCCATTATCGGCCTCACCAATTTGAGAGTACTTTCTTATCAGTGACGCACAATACCTTGTGCACAAATATTTGAATTTTTCTGCTTTTCTTCTGAAAGTGAAATGGTATACTTGTGGCATTAATTTAAATATTAATTAATTGCTTGGTTGATTTATCATCCCATGTAAAATGTCTAGATGTTTGCATCATGGCCTTTATTTCTATAAGCATGCGCTATCGTTGATTGGGCTTCTTGATGTCAACTAGTAACTATATATCCTGAAGAATTTTAATGGGAAGTCATAAATTTATTGTTGGAGTACAAGGAATGAGGAAGATGGATTTCTAGATGAAGTTCTTTTACATTGTTATGTTCTATTAACTTGAATTCCGGTAAAAAAAAAAAAACTTGAATTTCGTTGTTATTCTAATTCTAGCCCATTTGACTCATATTTGTTTGTAGTTTTTGTCATAAGAATGTTGCTTCTACATTAGCCATAGCACCAACCATAATTTGGGTGTCTTAAATATTGATCATTCTAACTAATTCAGCGAAAGATGAAAGATAAATTGTAGTCCTCCTTTAATCTGATAATATACTAAAGGGAGGCTCTGCAGCGGTACAGGTGCCATCTTGATAAGAATTGCATTATTTTGCTAACTCGATCTTAAAAATTGCCACCTTTCCTTTGCTAATTAATGAAACGTTAGTATGCTGATTTAGTTTTTTTTTTCAATTACTGGTTTGAGATTCTTGTCTTGTGCTTATGAAACAATAATTATGCGATAACCTAACTAATGATAGAATTTTTTAAGTTCAGTATGAACGAGCTAGTGATGAACACTTTTGGTGAGAGATCTTGAGATGGAGAGAGATAGATTGGGATATTGATGATGTTAATATTTAGCTTACCTGGATTATTTGTTTATAACTTGTTTCTAATCATGCTAACGTTCTTTCTTTCCCTATGTGTCTTTCTCATAACTAAACTGCCTTAGATTTCGTAGATTGGGATATTGATGATGTTAATATTTAGCACGCCTGGATTATTTGTCTATAACTTCTTTCTAATCAGAGCTTTTCGCTTTTGAGCTGAACAAGGTTGTAAAGTACACACTTATGTCACTGGCTATAGATTGAGAATAGATTTTGAAAAGTGGCTATTAATTAGAGACTGGTTTATATCTACTAGCCAATCGTATATATTTTGGGGATCACCAAAGAAGGCTCTTTCTTAGCGCCTCCAGTATAGCAAACTAGTCTTAAGGTTGAAAAGTTTTTTAGTTTTCTAAATTCCATTAGCATATTGTATTATGCATTTGGAAGAGTTAGTAGTGAAAAAAAACCAGTTGTACATTTACGTCTTGCTGTATTGTTTACTGGATATGCATTTGATTGCCTGGTCTTTGCATGAATTAATAGATGCATTATTTTTGTCCGTTACAATGCCATCTGCTGGCTATTTCAAAGAGCAACTAAACCAAGCTATTTTGCTTAACTTGGTCTGATGCCACCATTTGTAGATTGAATAGGAATTTGAAAAGTGATTGTCCATTGAGAGACCGAAATGTTGCTTCATTAGGTATTGAAGTAAACCGCACCCTGGGCTAGTAATCTATACTGAAATGTAGGAGGGATCTGCATAATTCTGTTTCTTGGAAACCTAACATCTTCTTCTCCCCTCCAAACTTCTCAACAAATATAAAGTAGGAGGGAAGAATAAAAGACATCGTATTTTACTTGCTTTGCACAAACTCCATTTTCATATACATTAAAGAAAACAAAGTCACTTCTGTTAATTATATAACTGAATCATCTTTCTTCTGCCCACAGGAAATTAACCCTCGTACTTGGTATCCCAAAGATCTGAGAGTCAATAAGCGGGGGGAAAAAAAATACTCTTAAGAAAAATAAGCATCATAGAGTCACTATTTGAAAGTAGAAGAATTATCATGAAGTTACAAAAGTTGAAGTAACAATTTGTTCCCCATACTGAACATTATCATCCATATGCTCTCATATCCAGATTCAAGTGTTCAATTCTTCAAATGAGTAAGAAGAAACATTACCACCATTTCTCTCCTTTAGAAACTATAAGCAACCTCTTAAAGTCTAGCTTTGTTAAATGTTACTAGATGACTAGCCATCACCCATCAGCCAAGAGCAAAAAAATATAAGTACAAGGGAAGAAATTAGGTCTACACATGTATGTGCGTATGAGAGACAGATTTGAGAGAGAGAGAGAGAGAGCATGACCTTCTCATTATGTTTTAAGAGTCCAATATCCACTAGTATCCAATTTAGAAAGCAGTAATCACACCAAACCCCAATGCATCCTCTTTTCATTAGCACAATCAAAATTGTTTGTCTACTTCCAGCTCAATTTCAATTTTTGGAATACAGGGTTCAAATATGGAAGAAGAATTTGAAAATGATGGTTGATTTTATCAAGTTGTATGTGAAGTTAGAGCCATCATCGCCATTCAATAGATAGGAATTCTACTGCAATTAGTAAATACCAGAGAGTTCACTACTATATAATCTAGAAGTATATTACCAACTCAAACATAAATCAGAATCACCATGATTGTTGTGAATTTTCATTGGATATGTGATTTTGTTAATGGTAGTAATGACTGAACTTTTCCCTATTATATTTGGTGCCTTAGAAAATCTATCCTGCCCATTGTACCCTTTCTCTTTTCCTCCGCGGGACAGCCAATACAATCAAGAAAGGGAAGGAAAAGAGTGTTATTCAAGGTAATCTTCAAGCTTGCAAGAACAGTCAAAATGCAGATTAAGGGAAAACTTAGAAATCTCATCCAGCAGCAATAAGAAACCAGTCCCAAGCAGATAAGCTTGAAACAAAACACCTGAAATTAAGTAGCATTTCTGCAAAAACTCTCCGTGCCCTTCTATAATGGAAGTTACATTATATTTGCCAATAGTCCATATCAATTTACTACTAACAAATGTTAAGACCATAGTATATTAACTATTCCATAGAAAGAGCTTCATTTTTAGGTATTGCTAAAAGATTCCTAATACTAACTACAGTGGCTTACATAGCTTGAAGCACCGGAATCAGACAGCTCCTACAGCCTAGGGCCTCTAACAATGGCTCAGGTCTTAAGACAAAAGCATCTTTGGAACAACAGAAAATTATTGTGTCTTAGATAATCAGCAACACTGATCATATCAATGTTTTATCAAAGTCAAATTTATGCTTGTACAATGTAAGGTGCATCTTTGGCCTCATTCTGGTTGTCAGCCAAAAAACAATGTTGGTTATTTATCTTCCACGAACATGTCCAGTAAAATGCTCCTAAAACAATTCTGCCTTTTAGTATTTGATCAAAAATTCCCCAAGAAACACTATACATGGCTAAACCAATACTTGACCAAGAAGGTTTGTGGTTTACCAAGCATCAAAGCATGGAAAACTTTCATTAGAGATGACTAACTTAGGTAGATGTCTGTCCTCAGATTCATCTGGACCTGAGGTGTATAGGCAGTTATGCAGCTAACAGTGTTTAAAAAAGCGAGGGCCGGCCCTTACTTTGAAATAGAACTGGATATTCTGACGTAAAGGAGTTGTCAAAGAACTAGTTCTGGCAGTGAGTTAGAAAGCGATTTCCAAAGAGTTAAATGGAGAATAACAAAAAAAAAAGGCAGAGCCGCTGCAAAGAGGTTTGACACAAAGATGCCGTGATGAACTTGATTCATAAGACTCTAGAAATTACTAGTAAGGCAAAATGATATAACGTCTAATTGCCATCTTTAGCGGAATTAAAAACTGTTATAACACCTGAAAGCCATCTTTACATGGTTCGCTACCGCGGGTCGCGGTCGCAGTTGTTTCACATCCGTCACGATATATCGATCATATCTCGGCTGATACGCACATTATAGCACATAAAAATTTTTAAAATTTTTGGCAAAATTACTAAAAATAGAAAATAACATAACAATCACAATTATCAAATTAGATTTGATGAATATTCATATTATCATATGTATACAAAGTAATATTGAGATAAAGTGATGCTACTGTAGCCATGGCCTTGTAGCATTAAAAGTAACAATTATAGTAGCAAAAGCACCTTGTACCCCAATTATCAGTAACAAATTAGCATTAAATAAAACAACAAATGTAGAGCTTAAGATGAATTTAGTTAGTAAGGATGAAATTGATAGTAGGAAAAAGTGATCATAAAATATATACCTACGTTGTAATATAGTTTAAGGAACTTTTGGGGCAGATTCATAATTTTAAAAAGATTGAGAAGCAACTTATAACTTTTTTTCTTTTCTTCTCTTCTCTTCTCTTCTCTTCTTCCTGAACTTCACTCCTTGTACTACTACCATTGCTGTTGCTTCTATTTGTTTCCTCCATAACCATTGCGAACCACCACAAAGGCTAGTGGTCTCTTCCCTTTTATTCTTTTTTTACTCTTTCTCTTTCACATCCACCCACATTAACTCTCACAATAGAACTACTCTTCTCTCATTTCTTCATCTCCCTGTTAGGTGCAGCTTTTGTCCCTTTACAGCCAAACATTCTTTTGGTTCCATTTCCGATACAACTCAGTTTGACTCGCCAATTTCTCAACAATATACACCAAAACCATTACAACTCGTCCGATATCGGCCGAGTTAATGTGAGTCATCTCGGATATAGCTAAATCTGCGAATCGAAAATCGGTATCGTACCGATCCCCATTGTTCCGATTATGTCTCGGCCAAGTCATCGCGGACCCGACCAAGATGGGAACCATGGTTAGGCATGGTGTTTTATCTCAGTTGGGGAAAGGTTAATGCACCGAGCTGTAGGGCATTAGCTCCGCAAATCTTGAAATTTGAATATTAATAAATAGAAACTATGTATATTGCTACAAAAAATATTACTAAGTGCTTTAAATTTAAAAAATATCACAGAAAATTATAACAGATGGATAAATAAAACATACACTACAACGTGAATTACCTAATAACTACGTGTCAGAAACACAATTCCTCCGTCAAATCATTATCTATAGATCATCCAAAACTAAAAGGACAACTGTCTATCTTTCACTTTATAAACTATACTTATTTTAATCATTTTCCACAATTGGGAAATACATACAAGGTTGACCCAAAGCACAAGAGGACCAAAATATAAAGTTGACAGAAACATTACCTTCAGCCTTAAATCACACTACATGGCATATTATACTAATAAGTATTATTTTTTTTGTAATTAAAAAGAAAAAAATGTTCATACATACATCAGCAATGTAAAGGAGTGAAAAAATGATGGTCCCGTAAAAATACCATGGGTTAAGAGATCGGACTGTGCAACAATGAGAGACCAAGTGAATTTCTAAGTTTATAATTGAAAAGGGTCCACATTACAGAAGCAAATAATGCGTGTGAACATATGCACTGTGAACTACAAACTTCTGACCGTGAAGTGCTCCTAACAAATGTGCATTACAGGGCATATGCATCAAATACCTTTCAATACCCATGCCCCACCTGACTATCCCAAGGCATTTTCGTTGTCGGGCTCATTTTTTAAAACATTAGTAGCCAATTCTTTACGCCATTTTTGTTTTATCTTTCACTTGTCAAGTTTATTTTTTCCTTTTTCTTATTTTCTGTATTGCAAAACTCCTTGATAAAAGTAGTAGAAGATTACAACGCCATCCATCGTATGCACATACTAGTTTTTTAGTACGTGTCTCCCTATGCACCAGACTAGAAACTTTTAATTATTTATCTACAATAGATGGATTCACTGAAGAGTTTTTGATATTTTGAATTACATTTCTCTCAACATATATTTATCGGTTAAGCTAAAAATCAAGATAGTACCTCATATATGGTCCAATAGATCAGTCCAACATTAGCAATGATTCATCCCCCAAACAGAAAGATAGAAAAACATAGCATAAACTCTTGCAAATGTGTGCATTTGTGGGACGTTTAATCTTCATATGCTGAAGACAACATTTTCCAATTTTTAAATGGTGATAGAAAAGCTTGAAGAGGAGAAAAATCTACAAATTCTAAATGATAATTCAACATATTAAAAAGATTTCAACTCTTTCTCAGAAACACAGGTCCCATTCCTATACTACTTATCTCATCAATTTTTAATTGAAATTTTGATAATTCCATCAATTTGCCTAATCTGATAAAGTAGAATCACAATAGTTTAGTTCCTAAAAGATCCAAAGGCGAGAACCCCTAAAAAGTCCAACAAAAGGCCAAACATGGCAAATATAGTAACTATCAAATAAATGTTTACAATTTGTTAGTACAAAACTAGAAAGTTTAACACATAAAAGGCAAGAAATGCACTTACAATAGCAATACATATAGGTGTCAAGTATTCAATAGTCACTTGTGTTTCATGCCTTACTTCATCTATAATATCGATCAAAATGTGGTCATATAGAGCTTCTTTGTTGGTTGGAAAATGTAATGGTCAATATAAGTGTTGTGGTACTAGTTCTTGGAGTGCATCTTCTTAATCTATTACTCGGTCACTTTCTCATCCATATGCTTACTACCAGGAGTGTACGATGGCGATACTAAAAATGTAGTTCAATTATATATCAATTATAACCATAATGTAATTTCATTTCAAATGAAATGTCAAAAAACATATTGAGTAAAGATAATTTATCCAAAAAAAAGTATCTTCGATAAAGAAAAATCAATTGAGTTGCTTTTATAAGATTTTGGAATGTTTTTATCATATAAGAGTATTAAGAATGCGGTTTTTTCTTCAACACAAAATTGGTGATTGTCTACCAATGCAGAAATCCAATGAAAAAAGACACTTAGGTTAAACTAAAAAGAAGGTAAGTTGTGAAAAATTAAAAGAAA
Source organism: Coffea humblotiana (assembly GCA_023065735.1). NCBI lineage: Eukaryota > Viridiplantae > Streptophyta > Magnoliopsida > Gentianales > Rubiaceae > Coffea > Coffea humblotiana. The sequence continues at coordinate 2,277,340 of CM041212.1, read as the reverse complement.
AGGAAATTACTTGTTAAAATGCAAATCAATAGGTAGATGCAACCGGCAAATTGTTGGTGTGGAACTCGATGACAACCAATCAGATGACATAGAGATTAAATACAAGTGAAGATGGAAATCACCTATGAATTTTTAAGTTTCTTTCAAAGATTGAAAATAGCCCTTTGCCATTGGGAAAATTACTTTTTGCCCCCCCTATGGTTTGGTGTTTTACCACACACACATATATATAACCCCCTCATGGTTTGAGTTAAAATATCACTATTAATTTTTCTAATGATTAATAGTAAAAAGTCAAAATCAAACTAATAAATTGACAAATTTACCCTTTCATTACTTCTTTTTTTTTTCCTCTAAACATGAAAAAGAAGAAGTTGAAATAAAAATAGATAAATAAGAACAAGAGAATACCGTTAAAAATTTTGTTTAAAAATCTATATTTATATTTGTAGTCAAAAAAGTCGAATATTTTTATTTTTTATTTGTTTGTTTTATATTTTCCTTCCATCTTTTTCTTATTTATTTATTTATTTTATTTCCCTTCCATCTCTTTTGTATGTGGAGAAAATTAATAGGTTAGGATGCATGACATATAACATACATTCAAATTTGAATTTCTCCTTTTGCATATTTGCCGTCCATCCAAACCTACTAATATAAAAAAATCGTTATACTAACAAAATATTAAGGTAATTGTTAATAGTACTCTATTTTTGAATAATGGTTCTCCAGCTATCTTCTTTAATATATTGTCATTTATTATGAAAAATAGATAGTAGGAATGCTATTATAAAAAATGTAGAGTGTCATTCATATTTGGCAACATTCATCCTATTTTAAATAGTCAGTTTTTGAAATATTTGTGGCATATCTCTTAGTTAATTGAAGTGTAAGAAGATAATTAGGAACTTGCAAGTCCTGCCAACTTTATAGTGTGTTATATGAAAGTGAGAGCACTTTACAAATTAAGAGTCCATTTGGATTGCATTATTTTAAGAAAATTTTGGGAGTTTTTGTAGAAAAATAATGTTATAGTACTTTTTTGAAATGTGAATTATGTACGGTAGTAAGGTAACTGGAAACTATATTGAGAGTAATTCTAAAAAAATTCAATCTTAAACGGATAAACTATAATATTCTCAGTCAAAGTGCTACAGTAGTAATTACACCCTAAAACCATTTCATAAAGATTTAGTGATTCTTTTTTCTTTTTTAAAGAGACTTCAACTCTTATGGAAATGAAGGAAAAGATGATGGCTTGAGAGTCGAACAAAGGGCATCACATTGACCCTACCAAGCTTATAACCATGAAGACTTTAGATTTGAAGGGAAAACAATCTTTTTTTTTTTTAGAACTAAATGTCTTGCTTTTGGTTATACCCAACTTGTTTTCCCATGTTTCTTCTTGATTAATGTCTCCATTTGCTTTAGATGTTATGCTTTACCAAGATCTATGTCTCGACTAGGGGTGAAAACGAATCGAGCCGCTCGCGAGCGGCTCGCGAGCGGCTCGATTCAAGCTCGAGTCGAGCTCGACATTTTTCGAGCTCGAGTCGAGCTCGAGCTGGTCGAGTCAAAGTCGAGCTCGAACTCGAGCTCAAAATATTAAGCTCGTTAGCTCGCGAGCCGGCTCGCGAGCTCGAGTATATATATATATTTTTATTTTTATTTTTATTTTAATAGTAAAATTACATAAATATCCTTAATATTTTATTATTTATTAATAAAAAATATTATTTTATTTATTTTTAAAAAAATAAAATAATTATTTTTATTTTTTCGAGCTCGAACTCGAGCTCGAGCTCGGCTCGAATCGAGTCGAGCTCGAGCTCGAGCTTCAAAATTACCAGCTCGTCGAGCTCGAGCTCGAGTTCGAGCTCGATGAAATTAAGTCAAGGCTCGACTCGATAAGGTCAAAGCTCGACTCGGCTCGGCTCGTTTGCAGCCCTAGTCTCGACTACTGCGATAGAATGGGCAATAAACAAAATTCTCAAGTAGCCTCTTCTGGTTGACAAGCAATTGAAGAATTGAATGAGTTATAAGCAGGAGTAAATTAAAATGGTGGTAGTTTTTAGAAAATGTTTTCAAATATTGAGATTTTCAAAACAATATATTAAGTGAATATGTTCTTTACAATTCCGAAAAAAAAAAGAATATATTATTTACCAAATGTATTTACTAAATCCATTTTTTGAGGAATATGTGCCTATAAAATTTCAAAAGAAGCACTTTGTGAACTCAACTTTTGAGTAAAGACTGTATTCAGTAAATATATTTTTTCACTTTTTTAGAAAAAGTTTGAAGATTATCATCCTTTAGAAATTTCTTTTAATTGTCACACTTTTTTTGGAAATTTACTCTTGTAGGGAGAGATAGGTGGAAGAGGACGATTTCTCAAAACTACTCATCCAAGGTTTCAACTTACTATGATTACTGAAATACAACTGTCCATCCATCTTTGTTAGTGTCATGAAGGAAAAGTATAATTTTTTATATTCGTAGTTTATCTATGAAGGGTTAAATTGGTTTCGCCTCTTTACTTCATGTTCTTTTACACCTCTTCTGCTACAAAGAAAAATACTTACAACATAGTTTGAAAGAGATTCTCTGGTGGCAAACTTGGATTGAAGTTTGTTAAATAAATCGTGGCCAACTTATTGCATGGATTCAACTAGAAATTATGTGATGCAATGAAAGTTGAAGACATATGCAAAACTAATTATTGTACTTACAGGCAGTGTTTTCAGAACCGGACCGGACCGGCCGGTTTGACCGGTTGGACCGTGAATTGGACATGCCACCAGTCCGGTCTAGTGTTAAAGCAGCAAGGTGATGAAAAACCGTTGAAAACCGAGCGAACCGTTTGAACCGTTAAAAACCGTTCAAACCGTAAACTAGCGGTTTTTTAAAATTTTTAAATGTTCACCCAAATTTCAAACCAATAATAAGAATGGAGCTCCTGGGATTCAAACCCAGGTCTCCACAATCACATCAAAGGCTTGCTACTGCTGGACTATGTTCACAGGACAAGCTTTTTCCTGTGTACAATGCTATTTATCTTAAATTAAAAACTAAATCTAATTAAACAAAAGGAAACCCTAGCACTAAGACACGGACACCAAACAACACATTTTGCTTTTGCTTCCCTTATCCTCAATTCTCTGTCTCTGCATCTTCTCTTGTTTTTTTTTCTTTGTAACCTTTCCACCTCCAAATCAAATACCCATGACAAAATCTTTCTCAAGCCTTCCCTATTATCATCAAGTTATAATCTTAGTTGATTTATAAGCAAGTTGGAAGCTTCAACTTTCATAAGAGTTTTTTCATTTTGATGAGTTTAATTTTTTTCCTTTTCAAGATTTTGTTTTCTATTTCTATTTGCAAATGATTCAGAACAAATATTCGAAAAATTTTATCAAAAGAAAATTTTCAACTAGTCCATGATAGAGATGCCGTTTGTCTTGTGATAATTGTATTATCTACTATTATAATTTTACAATTTTTTGGAGTTTCATGTATAACTTTTAGGAAATTTATTATTATCTCGATTTAAATTTAGTTTTAAATTATGTTGGTAAATGCATTTTAGGGACTTAAGTTATCAATAACCATGTTGACTGTACCTCAGCTGTCAAATTCAAGTGTAGAGTGAAGACCCATGAAGTACTTAGCATTGAAGTTGCAAAAAAAAAAAAAAGAGAGAGAAAGAACCGGTGAACCGGCCGGTCGGACCGGTCGAACCGCGAACCGGCCCCCTCTCCGATTCACTGGCCGGTCCGAGTTTGAAAACATTGCTTACAGGACAACCTACTCCAAGTGAAGGGCAAATAACCTATTTCTACTATTTGTATCTTACAAGTTTGACCATTATACTATTATTATTATCAAATCACTCACTCAACTTCCAAATTGGTACACTTTTGGTCATGATGTGAATACTTTAATTTCCTCTAAAATGAATGGCAAGAAATGTATTACTTGAATCTTAAAGGGGAGAGCAATTCATAAGGTTGGTTGGATTTTAGCGTAGACACAGCCAATGTTAAGATACATGCGAAAACTTTTCAGATAAATCATAAGTGTTTTTGACTTATAATCAACATAAAAAGTTCGCCACTTGGTTGGGCTAACTACCCAGTCTTGCCAATCAACCAACAAGCAAGAATCCAATCATGTCAGTATGATTAAGGCTAATATTAACTGAATTGGACATCGTTCCTAAGGCAAGTTGAAGTTGAATTAATAACTAACATTGTGAGATCCGTACCACATCGAAAGGAAGGAAATGATGGGTATATTAGTTTTGGCTCATGGATAATCAAATAATTTGGATTAATTATTTTGACCTCATAGTTTGCACAAAGTATTATGGACTTGAAGCATTACAAGTGGTATTAGAATGCAAGGAGTTAACTACTGTATAACACTAAGGCCCTGTTTGATAATTCAATTTAGCGCTTAAACTTAATATGTTCAGACGCATTTGATAACAAAAAATTAAATATTTGAATTATTAAGTGACACTGAATTTTTTAGGCAAAATTTGCTCCCAAAAATAAGTGATAAGATATTCACTTATCACTAAATACAATATACACGCAAATGTATTTGATTTAATACCTAACAAAATAATAACTTAATATATTCAAACTTCATATTTAGATTTCAGATTTCAGTTTTCAATCTTCAATTTTATCAAACGCACCCTAAGTGCTCAATTAGACACCCTCAGGAATGCAGAGATCCTAAGTGAATGTATGTATATAAGCTGAGCCCATGGGTTACTTAATAATTTTGGCTACTCATTTTAAATTCACAATTTTGCTCTAAAGTTATTTGAATCAATCCATAGATTTAGGGCATTATAGTTGGTATTACAATAAATTTCATATGATCTCTGCGTGGAATGAGCCGCGGATCAAATAGTGTTATGAGTCCAACTATACAAAAAAGTACAAAAAATTAAATATTGTGCGGGACTAAGTGTTACACTCAATTGAAGCCACCTTTAAAACTCGCGGGACTACACCTTAAACGAGTGCCACCACCATAGTCAATATGAGCAGCCTCTAGAGTTTCCACAGTTGGCATTAGCCGTTGGAATAATTACGAAATTACTGCAAGTGGATTTGCCCTCTACTTTTATCCATGGATCCATGCGTTAAAAGAGAAAGAATCAAGAAAGTGCTTTACCTTTTTGTACAAGAATTGAGTGAATACTTGGCTGGAATTAATACAAATAAATCCTATTTGGGAAAAATTCACTTTTCATCCTTAAACTTTGAGTTAGGGACATATTGTATCCTCAAACTTTTAGACCCACCACATTTAGTATATGAATTAATTATTTTGGACCACATTTAGTCCAAAAAGGATAAAATATTCAATTTGGACGGAGAAGACTGACGTGGCTGTTGATTTTGATTGAGAAATTATTTTTATCTAATGGGCACTTGCCAAACACGCGACTTTCTCCATCCAAATTAAGCAATTACCGTTTTTGGACTAAATGTGGCAAAAAATAATTAATTCATGTACTAAATGTAGTGCGTCTAAAAGTTTGGGGACGAAATGTGTTCCTATCTCAAAGTTTAGGGACGAAAAGTGGATTTTTCCCAATCCTATTTTATAATTCTTTTTTTTTTTTTGCTCAATAGATCAAACCTTTTTTTAAAATTTGTTCTCAACTTTTCAATAGCTTTTTACATACTCAAAATTTGTATAAATACATTCATTGCACATCCTGCTAATTTTTGCATACTTGAAATTTGTATAACACACACACACTAAACTAGGACTTTCCAACAAAATGTTGTAATTTCTATAACAAGATACTGGAGAAAAATAAAATCATCTTAATTCCTAAACAAAAATTCAGAAAATTTTTTTTAATAAAAGGAACATTATTATAACAGGAGCACTCTGCCACAACTATTAGAACCACTGCAGTTCAAATTGAAATGCCAAATAATACTACAATCACAACCAACAAAAAAGTTAACCGAATTACAAGTACAAATATTAAAACCAACAAAAAAAACAGATAGTTCGGATAGAAGTCTAGAATTTAGTTCAAAAGGTCCAAGCAACTCTAATTAAGGCCTATCTCCATCTTGATAATGGAGGGAAAAAAAAAAAAGAAGAACACAAGCAGCTTTGAAGAAAATAGGAAAAGAAATACAACCCAAAATAAAATGTAAAAACAAAAAGCGAGCTAAAATCATTTTGTTCATCAAGTAGATTCATTAAGAATTGGCAGACATCTTAATAATCAAACAGTAGAAGTCCGAAACCAGAATGCAAAGTTGCATGTGAGAAAAAAATGGACTAGAAGACACTATCGGATATGGATATCAATCAAAATCCTTCTTCATATTGTAAATTATCACTTGGTAGGTAAAGTTGTTTCGTGATCAAAAGTTTCTTGATCACGATAGTAAATACAATCAATTAGTTTCATTTCTTAATGTTACAGCAGCATAAGAAATCAAATTGAAGATGGTATGTTCACATTATATGCTTAGGCAATGCCATTCAACAATCCTAGTGCTGTTTAAGTATCCAAATGCTAGTTTTTTTTTTTTTATGTTCTAGTATCCAAATGCTTGTTTTTTTTTTTTTTAACATCCAAGAGAAGACACAAGTAAAGGCGAACCATGATGAAATAGCTAGCCAAGAATACCAAAATGGAGAAAAGAAAGGTTTCCTGAATATTACGAATTAAAAATGACATTTTTGTGATATCCAGAATCAAATTAGCACCATAAAAGAAATATTATCTTTTGAATACATAAAAAAAATGAAAACAAAAAGACAACAGCTTTGGATCTTTAATCTAATTTCAGAACCACATCAAATTGGTCCAATTTGTAGACCAAAATATTAGTGGATTTTACAGTATTTCATTTAAGTAAATCAATACCAATTTATTTTATTTCAATAGATATAAACAAGTTAAAAAAAAATTTTGTTGTCTACACATTAATTGTAGATATTTTTTTCTCACACATTAATTGTGGATTCTTTGTTACTCACTGAAAAAGGCAAAAATGGAACATAAACAAGAATCATGCATTAATACAATTCGTTAGTAACTTAGACAAGGTATGTCCTTGTAAAAATAGGGGCATCTAAGGAGTAGAAATCACCTATTTAAAACTAGCCATTGCTAGTTTGGCCAGCTTTAAATAGGACTAGACAATTAGACAAGGGTGTACCAATTTTGCAATTAGACACCACAAGCAAATGCAAAATTTCTGGCCTGAGACATGAGAAGCCGGATTTCCTAGTCTATTGTACACAACTACACAACTGCACCACCTTGAACCCTTTGAGATTCTAACACTGTCTTTGCAGCTTCTTTGACCACTTGTCCGCTCACATAGTGTTTTCGACACAAGGGCATGTACACTTTAGCCCCAGCGATTAGTTCTGTTTCAGTCTCCTCTGTCTTTCTCAATGTAAAGAAAGCTTGTCTACCACAGAGCTCACACCGAGCATTTAACTTGGTTACGGAGTCCGCAAGGGGTATAACTTGAAGCACGGACCCAAAGCTTCTCCTAAACAACAAAATAGGGGAGTTCAGCAAAGGATGAAACTTCCAAGCATCAGAAAACCAAGTTTCAACGTGTTTAAATAATGCCTGAATCCATAAGAAAAAGAAAGCATCCACCAAAACTATACGGGAATGACTAGATGGATCCACATGCAAAATTTAATAATACCTTAGATAGTCACCATCCAATCCAGCAACAATCCGTCTTTCCATCTTGGTCAGCAGCTTCATGGCAGAAATCATAAAGGTCTTCAAAAAATTATGCCTCATCTATACCAATAACTTCTAGCTATAATCATGGTAATAGCAACTACTAAGGATACCCGTGCACTGCAAAATAGGACTGTTATAATGGCCCGATGCAAAATTATGAAGAGTTCTATGTTCCTCGTAAAATGTGTAATTTCCATCTTGGTTGACCCAAACAAAATATCGCCATCTAGCATTCTAGCAAAATAGTATAAGGCGAACCAAATATCATATGCATGCCCAGGCAGTTGAAACCAGACCAAGATACAGCAATACTTCTCAAGTACAAGGTCAATTTAACAGGACATACCTTATCATATGCCTCACTACCAAGCTTTTGTCTGAATGATGAAAGATTTGCCACTGGCCAGCTTGGCAATTTTCTTCATCATGAGTAACAATTGAATCCAATGCATATCTAGCGTCCTTATCTAATTTTATAACCTCAACACTTCTGTATAAAGATACTGATTAGAAAAAGGATGAGATATACAGAGGTCTTGTCTTCATCCACCAAAAATCCATTCTATCCAGATGGCACAGTTGAAAATAGGAAAAATAGCAATACCAAATTAACTAAATCAGTATCAAGTTCCAATCTATTTCCACAAATAGTTTTGTGTATAGGAGATTCTTGGATATATAATTTATTATAGCAGTTGAAAACATGATCTCCAATGCCTCCTCCTCCCCCCAACCACAAAAAAAAAAAAACCGCCAAAAAAAGCCCAAAACAATTAAAGGTGACCATTTATTTAAAAGTTTTTATTCAAACTGAAGCTTAATTCAATTTCTATCATGATTATTTCAATATTCTCTTACATAGACAACAATCAGATGCAGAGGAAACAATTTTCTTATTTCTTCTCTCAAGAGGCCAACAGAACGTGTCAATTTCCTCTTCATATTGTTCCAACAATGAATCAAATAATGATTTCACGACACCTACCAAGCCTCAATTACACATGCCCTATAAATTGAAGATAATAAGACATTCACTCAACTTAATCAGCGTCACACACAATAGAGAGTCTATTTAACAAACCATCAATGATAAATTGGTGGTAGGAGGATTCTAGAACTTCAGATTGTTAGACACTAGATAAGAGCCTTCAACTGATTAAACAGATGGAACCAGAGTTATAAACATTACATTGACCGATAATTGACCATAAAAATGGAAACTAAAAGTTGCAATAAATCAAATTGCCTAATTTGCTAAGAAAGCCTTAGCACTCAGAGCATCAAAGGCACATAAAGAACTCAAGTGGAAGTAATGGCATTTCAATGGACATGACTTACCAAGGTCCAGTTTCTATTTATTCCAGTACATTCAATCCATAAACCTCTGCATAAAAAGTTCAGAGACCAACTGTGAAGCTGACTTTTGAAGAACTTCCAGCGTCACCTCAATATGATCTGAATATATTTAATCAATCTCCTAAAGGTCCTGAATATAATACAATGGCAAAGATCACTCTGAATCTTTCCAACAGATTTGACATATAGGCCTTTTCCTAATCGCTAGAGGAAACATAATGACCATAGAAATGTTTATCTCTTTCTCTAATTATAAAAAAATAGCACGCATGACAATGAGGATGAAATACAGTCCAAGAATTTAAAGCTTTCAGAAGTTCTCCCCTCCTAAAACGCAGCATCCAACCTATAGCATCAGCTACATAGATGACTGCATAGCTCAAACTTTAATCCTGTCTCCTAAGTACTTACATCAGGATCATACCCCATATCTTTTAAGACACAAGTCAGATCTTCAATTAACTAAAGTAACTCTTCAGTTTTCTCATGAGTATTATGCTCCATAAAGAAAAAGTGAGCCTCCCTTTGAATTTCAATCATGCTATGACCGGGTTCCTTCCTCATCCCAGCTTCATTCATCACACTCCTAATCTCGGCTACATTATCCCACAAACCAAAGAAGCATAAGCATTTGATAAGACAACATACTTTCCAGCACTTCCAGGTTCCAACTTAAAGAAGTTCTTCGCTGCAATCTTTGCCAAGTCCATATTTCCATGAATCTTACAAGCTCCAAGTAAAGCACCCCATACAACAGAGTGCTCCTTACAAGGCGAACTCATGACAAACTCATAAGCATCCGCTAATCTACTAGCACGCCCTAACAGATCAACCATAGCTGCATAATGTTTTCCGTTTGGCTGAATTCCATAATCTCTAGTCATTGAGGTAAAGTACTCCCAGCCATTGTCCACCAATCCTCCATGGCTACAAGCAGAAAGAACTGCAAGAAATGTAACATGGTTGGGTCTAAAACCTTCATCTAACATCCTATGAAAGGATTCTATAACCTCTACCACTCTTCCATGCTGTCCATAACCAAATATCAAAGCCGACCAGGTAACAATATTTCTATCTAAAAACTTCTCAAATACAATATACCCTTCAGAGAGACTACTACACTTGAAATACATATCCATGAGAGCACTATTCACTACAAGGTTTCCACTAATTTGACACTTGATCCACAGAGCATGGGCTTGCCTGCCCTGTTCCAGGATTGCTAAAGCAGCACAAGCCCTAAAGATTGATGCAAAGGTATAGTGGTCTGGTATCAAACCATTTTTCCTCATCTTATGGAACATGCTCAAGCCCACCTCTTCCAACCCTTTCTGCACATAGCCTGCAATCATCGAATTCCATGAGACCAAGCTTTTCATTTGTAACTTATCAAAAAGAATATGGGCTAGATTAAGATCTCCTGCCTTTGCATATAAAATCAACAATTTAACATTTAGACATTCATTGGGAACACATCCAATGATTATCATTTGCCAATGGATTTGTTTTCCCAAACTATAATCTTTCCTGAAGATACAGTCTTGCAAAAGAAGAGAATAAGTTTCCGAATCTACTTGAACCCGTGCATGGCATAACATCCGAACAGCTTCCACTACTCTTCCTGAAAAGCATAGATCCTTCAAAGTCTCATCCAACTGAAGGGTAATCTCTCTAGCATCGGCCTAAAAACTGAAAATGTCATCAACGATGATTTAATTTGACTGCAAGAACAACTCTAGTTCCTTGGTTCTTCTTCAAAGAAGAGAAGCAGGATGTGGAAAAAATGTATTCTTTCTAATTGTATTAATACCAGTAATTCCAATCACATAATATGCTCAAGTGCCTCTTCGAAAACCCCTCCAAGAGTCTTACAAAAGACAAACTTTAGCCTTTAGTCATTTATGATACAAAGAAACATTCACTAATTGACAAACAGTCTTCACTAGAAATGGTACTCTTATGGCCTACATTGACACCATTTACTTCAGCTGTATAAACAATTATATACTTGCTTTCATTTCTCATGCAGAACCCACATATATTTGTAAAAGTTATACAGATAAAAAAGTTTTTCTGTATTAACACGGCAAATTATCAATACAGCTTTAACCCAAGCACGTACAACTGACCCAATTGAAACTTGTATTCATCCTCACCACAGAATCCACATGCATTAGTACAAGTTTTAAACAAAAAAGAATTAAAAAAAAACATATTTTTACTGCACTAATACAGAAATTTATCAAGTTTTGTACGTCAGAGAATTCAGTTTCCACTAAAAAACCAATAAACAAACTAAAAAAAGCAGGATTATTAAGAATAAAAGCAATGCTAATCAAGAAATGGTAATTAGCAAAACAACTACGAAACTAAAAAGAGAAAGAAAAACAAAAAGAAAGAAAGGGGGAACCTTACCTTCCATTGCTGCTCTCGGTCTTAATCCTCTTGAGAAGAGTGGAAGTTTTTCCAGCAAACTTGGGCCCCACAATCACGTGAATTTCACCAAAAGAAGAAGAAGCAGCAGCAGTAGCAGAAACAGCTTCTGATTTCAAGCCTCACATCTGACAATAGTGATGATGTTGCTGATGACTAGGTTGAGGATTTAACAAGGGTTTAACGGCAAAAAATTGAGGATTTCTTGTTGGTGTTTTTAGGAGAAAAGATGGATTTTTGATGGGGTGGTGGTGCAAAAAAAGGGGATTTTGGAGAACCCATTTGAATCTTGAAATCATCAGCATCTGGGAAAATTGTTGAATTTGGTGGATTGTTTTTCAGGAGTGGAGCTGGAACGGAGGGGAAGGGATGACTTGGTTTTCCTTCTATAGGGGTTTTGGGAAAAGATTTTGGGTTTTGGAGTCTGGAATTTGGGAATTTTCACAAGTTGTAAGCTACTTATATCCAAGGTATGTAAAATCGGGATCCTACGTAGGATCGATTTCAGTTTTACAGAATCGGATCGTAGGATCGTAAGATCCCACCAAAAGCTCTTAAATTTACTCAATTAATGAATTTGAAATTCATATACCATTTTGTACATCCTAAAAATATCAAATAAATAGGTTACTCATAAATATATAGCATTTTTACTTACTATCTGACAAGTAATGTTTTCTTTACTAATGTTTTCTTTAGTAATGTTTTCTTTACAACCTTTCAGCTGAAAAGTTGTGTTTTGTGTTGGGTTGTAGTAGAATGTATAATAGATGATCATAGCAAAACTAGCTACTATAGATATAGACGATGATCCATATGGCCTGCAATATTAAACTAACATTGTAAAAAGGGCAACAAATGAAGCCTAATAGTTGAGTATCATTGACCACTATACATCACTTGTACGCATCTCAAGTCAAGTTTGAAACAAGCAGACAATTCCAGTTCATATTGGCTTGCTGGCCATTTAATTTCAGACTTACATTTTATTAATTCTCCGTAATTTAATTATAATATGCTAAAATTAAGGAAGCAACCAATCAACACAACAGGGGGCCTGAAATACGTCGCATGCGGGCCTCATAATCATTCATTCATTCATTCATGGGTTCAAAAGAAAAGATGAAAGAAAATCAGACAATTAATGCGGAAACATATTTGTCTCAAGTCTGAGATACGTAGAAGGCAATCATAGGAAACTCGACTACCATAGACTACCATAACCATATTTGAAGCACTGCTCAACTCGATCGATAGTAAAATAACCAGACTCACATGTGACTTTAATTGAAGTACTGGTGCTAGAGCTTCAGTGTGGTGGCAGCAGGGAGATTGGAGAAGAACAGGTGCTGGAGCATGAAGCTTTGAAGCTTGAAATGGCTAAAATCCGGCGGCAACAGAGGAAATTTCGTCTTGAAGGTGCAGAGGAGATTCGTCTTGAAGCCGCACGAAATCTGGCTTGAAAGCCTTGAAGCTGTAGCTTGTTGGTACTCGGTAGAAGCCGCAGTGATTTCGTCTTGTTGGTAGGAGCTGCAGCCGTGGTTGTTTGATAGATAAACTAGGGTTTTGGGCAGCGGTGGAGATTGGAGAAGAAGTGAAAAGGGAGAAAATATAGAGAGGAGAAGACTGAAGGTGAGAAGAATCGGAGCTTGTTCGACTTTTTGAGGCAAAGAGTGTTAAAACATTGCAATTAAAGGCTGCAATTCTTTGATAAATTACAAACCTACCCCAAATATTTTCATTTACTTGCAAAATGGAGCCTCGTATTTCACAAATTAGCAAAAAATTGTAAGATCGAGATAGGATCGTAGAATCGTACGATTCTATATGACCATACTGATCCTATTTGATCTTATGCGGATTAATGCAATTTGCGATTCTAAATGTGATCCGGATCGATTTTGGTTATCCGGATAACATTGCTTATATCTACAATTCTACCGTTTCGAAAAAAAAAAGGTAAGCTACTTATATCTAGTAAAAATCAATCACCAAATAAACACAATAATAACGACATTTTATCATCTAATTTTCTATTTTCTTTAGCTTTATTTATTTATTTATTTTGGTTCTTTGGTAGGATATTAGAAACAAAACTTAAGGTATTGAGATATTGAAATTGACAATATTGGATACTTGGATGTATCCATAAATATGAAGTTATGCTGTCTAATTTATCTATAAATATGTGGCCAAATGTTCTTTGTCTATCCTTTTGGAAAAATACCATTCTCAATTTATACTTTGGGTTTTCTAATAAGGAGTAACCTAACAATCACCTTCAAATTGTTTGTAATAATAAATCCCAACAGAAAACTTTTTATAATTTTTTTTACTTCCATTTTACAGTATAATTGTAGGTTCACAATAAGTCAATAACTAATCCTATTAAACCTAAAAGGATAATAACAATTGTAATGCAAGTTTCGTTGCCTAAGAACTAAAGATAAGAAAATTTGTACAAATAATTAATTTAATTAATCAAAGAATAGAGAGGTTACAATCTCTATAAATTTCTTAAATCAAAGAAAAAAAGTCCTTTAATTCTTGTCGTCAAAGGACTTTAATTGAAAAGCTAAAGAAACTCATTCTCTAATCAAATCAATGTTTTTTACAATTTAGAGATAGACAACGGTGACGTGAAACGTTTACTAGATCTCTAATTTTCAAACTCTACTATGAGCACATATTTGATTTTAACTTGAACTTGAATCTAAGGCCACACTTGAAATATCCAATCTTCAAATTTTTCTACAAGCACCATATTTGATTTGACTTGAACTGTGAAGGGACACTTGAACTTGAATCCAAGGGCAACAGACTTGCCATTGGATTTAATAGCATTTTGAAATATAATCCAATGACCAAAGGCTTATCGGTAGATTTGATTTTTTGTCTTGAGAGAATTCTTAAGTGATTTGATAGAGTATTTTCAAAAATTTTGGGCTCGAAATGTCACCTGATTTGAAGGGGTGACCCATATTTATAGTCAAAATAGGTAGGTTTAGATTTTTAGGAATAAAAATCTTGCAAAATCTTTTTTTTTGTTTAGATAACTTGTAGGTCAAGAAATCCATTTAACTTAAACTTTGATAATAAATCGACCACAGTAATTCATTGTTATCCATTTAACTGAAGCTTTGATAATAGATCAACCAGAATAATTCATTTCAAATTAATTTGAATAACGAACCCACTTTAACTTAAAAATTCACCTTGCACTTTCATTTTGAAGGCCATGTGGCATTGGCCCAATTTGATTGCAAGGATTAGCGGACTTGTCACAAAATTCATTTAATTAAACTTAATCAAGATAAATTTTTATTTTTTTAATCTTGGCATAATAAATTAATTTAATTTAATCTTCACTACCGACAACAATGTTTTTGGTAATTGAAAACAAAGATGATTTGACTAAAAGAGAAATGTTATTTACAGTTCCATTTTTGTTATTCACACTATCACTATCATTTTAATCATGTAGTTATCATTTATTAGATTATATGATAAAACAAATGCAAATAACAAAAAATGGAATACAAATAACATTTTCTGACTAAAAAAGGATCCATGTTTGTCAATTCAAAAGTAATAACACCATTGACAAAGTATATATCCAAAATCTTTTGCTGTAAGTGATCCCCAAATCTTGCTCAATGACTCCTGCATCAAGTACATCATGCATAAATGGTTCTATTGCTCTCATCTTTAGGAGCACAACTACAAGGGAAAACATTTCACCAGTCATGTTGTGAACATTTCTTGGTATTGGAACATTAATTAATTCTATACACGGGTTCCATCTTTTCATAATCCAAAACACAATTTTCCTGTACAGCCCATAATCTTATATACACCAAACAAAAATGATTATTTGGTATATTAAGTATTTGTGCAAAGAAGGGAGACAGAGTATGAAGAATAGCCAAGAGGGGTTTGGAAAAATTTTAACAGTCTCTACTTTGCACTAGAAAGTGAACAAGAAGGGGAACAACTTTTGGACTCAAAGTTTCAACTCCCAACGAAATTGTGGCTAAGACCAACGTTTCCGTTTGGATTAGCTGTTTTTGGGGGTTTTTTGAAAAACTTTACTGTAGCAGAGTTTTTAGAATATATTTTGGAATATTTTTAGAAAATATTTTGGGATATTTAAGAGTAGAAGAGTTTCTAGAATATATTTTGAGATATTTTTAAAATTTTTAAACTAATTTTTAGATTACCTTTTAGAGTACTTTTTAAAAATTTTTATTGTATTTGAAAAACTAGTTTTTGAAAAACACCCAAAAAACAGGGGATCCAAACAGTCTGCTTAAAATTTTAAAAACTTGTATATAGTTTTCTAAATTTCTAAATTTTAAAATTGTATATAGTTTTTTTTCCCAGAAAGTGTAGACAGATGGGATTTGCTACTTTACCGTATAATTTAAAAGCAAAAAAAAACTGATAAAATATGTGTGTGTGTGTGTATATATATATAGCTTATAACTAATTTCTTAAATTAATTTCACAAGTAAGGGTATTCTAATAATTTTCTCCAAACTAGACAGGAAAGATGAATTTTTTTTTCCTGGTAGGATCCCTAATTCCATTGGTACATCAACAATGAATTATTCTTCTACATTTTAAAAGTAAGATAGAGTGGAGTAGTCCCAAAATCAAGAGTTAGAAGGTTCAATCGTTTTAACTAATAGTGTTTAAATCAGATGATGCCATACACATGTTAATAAACAATGATTAAGGAATATTAAAAATAGAAAGAATGACAAAAAAAAGTACACAAAACAACATAAGATGATAAATTTTTTTTGAGTTATTTCCCAACCAGACCTTTTTTTACCTAGTTAATTACTGTCTGGTTATTTTGGTAACTGAAATGGAATAGTCATTCCATCATTACTTCAATTGGATAAACTGATTGGTCAATTAGAGGCTTTTCTTTACTAATTATTTTATTTTATTTAACTATATTGCTTTGAGCAAAATGTGAGAAGCATTTCTGATTGGATTGGAAGCTTCTCCAAAATGATTATATATTTGTAAAAGGGTTAATTTCAAAAACATTCCCTAAGATTTATCCTAATACTATCACCCAACACTCCTAATGTTTTAGAAATCTCACATAGTTTCCTCAAAATAACAATTTGGGTAACATTGTCACCCCTTATGTGTAAAACTGATATTAAAAAATGCATTGGAGGAGAGAAATTATATTATCTTTCTACTTTTATCCTTGTGCAATTTGATTTATGAATTTTGAAATATAAAGAAAAAGACAAATAAGGTGAAATACTAAACTTAGAATATGAGAAGGTATAAGTGCAATAAATAATAAATTTAATTGCTTCATAGTCAGACAATACCTTTGTGTGCAAGAGTAACATTTTAAGCTACTTCAACATTATAAAAAAAGAGATTAAAATTTCAGGAGATTGGTTATAGTAAGGAGGAAATTGTAGAAGATCGTTTGTAGTATAGACGCAAATTAAAAGTAAAGATTTTTGCAACAAAGAGGGATAAAAATATTTTTGATGGCATTCTTGTTATTTTGTTTTTAGATATTTTAGCATGTAGGAATTTTTTTTTCTTTTTTCCAGCCATTTGCTACTTAAAAGGAAAACATTGCGGGTAACATTAATGTCATTTCAACGCCTTTAATTAGGACTTCTAGTCATATAATACTAACAGGGGATGTAAGTGAGATTTTTAAAACTTCTAGGATGCTAGTTGATATTAAGATAAATCCCAAAATCAAACCATGAAAAGGATACGTTAGTGACCCAAGAAAGAACACACTCAACAGAAAAGAAGTGCAAAACAAGGATCAAAATCAAAACGAAAATGGCGGCTGCTGCTGCTGCTTCTTCTTCTTCAATTGCTAATAACCGCTTAGTTCATCATCGTCCCCGTGGCATCTTCAAGCATAATCATCAGCCCATCATCTCTGTTCCGCTCAGACGCCAGCAATCATCATCTACATCATTGTCTGTCCAACTTCAACCACGAAAAGGTCGACTTGATTTGATTTAGCTTTCTTTTTTTCTTTGTCGATTAAGTCGGATGCAATACTTATGTTTTGGACTTAATTTACAGAATCTGGATTTGGGATTTTGTGGAAGAGGGAGGAGGACGAGAAGGGCCGGCTGGGAAGTCTTGCAGCTGTTCGACAGTTGGCTGGGTCACTCACAACTGCTGAGGGTCTCCGCTTTGGCATTGTCAGTGTCATTACAATTTTCCTTTTCCCTCAGCGATGCATTTTTAATTTTATATTCCAATTTTGTTTAAGATGTTTTAGTATGTCAATTAAATTCCTCTGTCCAATTGTTGGCTTAACAATTAATATTACAGTATCGGTATTTTTTTTGGGATCTTGAATTCAATAAGGAAAAGAAAGGTCTCATTTTTGGTGGGTTTTGACAGATGAGCTCGACATTCGTCAAATTGAATGATTTATCTGAATTTTTTTTGTTGTAAGGAAATGTGCTTTCCTTTTTCCTGGGCCAACTTTGGAAGCAATTGATATTTTTTTTTGGTTAAAAAAAGTTCTTAACTGGCTTTTCAACAATGTGAATAAAATGCTCAGAGAAAGGATTTTCTGGAAAATGAAAGTTATTTGAGTACAAAAGAAGTAGAAAAACAATGACAAGAGATATATAGCTTTGAAATATCTTGTGTGAATTCTGTTTTTTCAGTCATGCTATAGATTTTTTTAATTTTAGCTATTTAATTTGTTTTGATGCATACTTTCTTAGAAGTAGCGTTATTTCATTAAGTTGGTTTCTTGTCTTATTTCAATTAGGGTTTTTGGCTATTTATTCGCAAGTGTAATATTGGGACTTGATGGAGTTGTTGATGAGTGTTGGCACATTGTAAACTAGGTGTGCCATAAATGATGCAATAGATTTAGTAGAATGCCTGCGCGTAAAATATAGATGATTCCTTTTGTATAGTATCCAACTGGAGTTTGTCAAAGAGAAATGACCTAAGGCATTGTTTTGACTTCCATGTGATTTTTCTTTTGAGCTGTGAAGCATTTTTTGATTATTCTTTATTTTGGATTGTATTCTTTTGTGTGTAAAGGTGGCGGCTCGCTTCAATGAAATTGTCACAAAGCCACTGTTGGAGGGAGCTTTGGACACTTTCAAAAAGTACTCGGTCAAAGAAGAAGATATCGATGTAAGTAATTTTGAGCTAGTATTTGTTTTCTTGCCTTTTTTCTTGCACCCTCATTAGTTGTGACTTCATCGTACAGTTTGACTTCTACATTTTGGAACTTGCTTCCCTTGATTTAAATGGACTTTTCATGTATCACTTCAATGTTATAGCCTACATACTCATTCGGTGCATATCTTGGTATTTTTTTCTTTATGAAATTTAATGTCAAGCCAGTTTGCCTTGTCGTTTCCTGGCTCAAATCATTCTTGTTTTACATTATAATGTTTATCCTAGAATTTTGGTGGTGACCTGTTTTAAATAAACTGACAATGATACCTTATTATGCTGGTTTCTTTCTTGCAAATGTATCAACATTTTTTTTTGACACGATTTCTTTCTTCCTATTACTAGAAGTACTAGCACATTTTTCTTGGTAGCTTTCTGGGATGTAGTTCACATATTGGCTCATTTTTTCAAGATGATTAAATTATGTTTGGGTTCAATATGACATCAAACAACATTATACATGTTATCTTGGGGTAGTGTTTTAATGAAGTTAAGAAATGGTTCATGTATTGGAAGTAACACAGTTTACAATTGGGGTTTGTTAAATATGCAAGAAAATAAATTGGCCAAATGCACGTCAGTCAAATATGCACTTTTAAGATCTCTTAATGGGTTACATAAGAATCGTTATGATTGTTTTGCATCAGGTTGTGTGGGTTCCAGGTAGTTTTGAAATTGGTCTGGTTGCAGAGAAACTTGGAAAGTCAAGAAAGTATCAAGCCATCTTATGTATTGGAGCTGTGGTAAGCACTCATCAACTATTTCCTGTTTGATAATTCTTGGTGAGTAGATTTGATTCCCTCATTTAGTTGTTTATGGTCTACTTATACTCTTTTCCCATTCAATTGAAGCTATAGTTATGGTGAATCCTTTTTAGCATTCTTTGGTTCACTTATAATTTGCATCAGGCTATTAAATGGTATTCTCTTTCACAAAACAAAGTATGATTGCTACTGTTTCACTCTTGTATTTGTAGCTTAATTGTAACTGACACTGGCTAGAATCCAGTATTCTCAACTTTAACAGCCTCTATAATTATTACTCCATATCATAGATCAACTGTGACAGTATTAGTTATTCATGTAAGGACATCCTTGATGTTTAAATCAACCTGTTCATATCTGTGAACCAGTTGAGTGTTCCATATGATGCACGGAGCTCTCACTGTCAGTAAAAGATTATGCTCATTTAGATTTTGCTTGTCTTCATTTGCTGTGAATGCTGGAATCCTTATGGATATTAGTTTTCCCGGGTTGTTCATAAAATTTGAAACTTGTTAAGCTGTTAGATTGGAAAGTGTGGTCTTCAGCATATGAAGATTAAACCTCCCACAAATGCGCACATTTGCAAGAGTTTATGCTATGTTTTTCTGTCTTTCTGTTTGGGGGACGAATCATTGCTTAATGTTGGACTGATCTATTGGACCATTTATGGGGTACTATCTTGATTTTTAGCTGAACCTATAAATATATGTTGAGAGAGATGTAATTCAAAATGCCAAAAACTTTTCAATGAATCCATCTACTGTAGATAAAGGATTAAAAGTTTCTAGTCTGGTGCACAGGGAGACACATACTAGAAAACAGTATGTGCACATGATGAATGACGCTGTAATCTTCTACTACTTTGCCTATGGTATACCACATATCAAGGAGTTCTACAATACAGAAAATGAGGAAAAAGAAAAAAAACAAGCTTGATGAGTGAAAGATAGAGCAAAAATGGCATAAAGAATTAGCTACCAACATTACCGAAACATGCTTCGCAATGAAAATGCCTTGGAACAACCAGGTGGGGCTTGGGTATTGAAGGGTGTTTGCCCAGACAATTGGGGTATATGCCTTAGGTGATAAGCCATGGCTTTTGTGCCCCAAAGTTTGATGTGTGTGTGCTGTAATGCATATTTATTAGGAGTACTTCACAGTCAGAAGTTTGTAGTTCATAGTGCATATGTTCACACGCATTATTTGCTTCTGTAATGTGGGACCATTTGCAATTATAAACTTAGAAATTCACTTGGTCTCTTTTTGTTGCACATTCCGATCTCTTAATCTCTGGTATTTTTACTGGACCATCATTTTTCACTCCATTCCTTTTGTGATTTACGTATGAACATTTTTTTCTTTTTAATTACCCAAAAAAAAAGAATTGTACTTATTAGTATAAATATGCCATGTAGTGTGATTTAAGGCTTGAGATAATGTTACTATCAACATTATATTTTTGTCTTCTTGTGCTTTGGGTCAACCTTGTATGTATTTTCCACTTGTGGAAAATAATTAAAATAAGTAGTTTATAAAGTGAAAGATAGAAAGTTGTCCTTTTAGTTTTGGATGTCCTATAGATAATGATTTGATGGAGGAATTGTGTTTTTGACACCTATTTAGTAGTAATTCACTTTGTACTGTATGTTTTATTTATCCATCAGCTATAATTCTCTGTGCTATTTTTTAAATTTAAAGCACTTAGTAATTTTTTTATAGCAAATTATTCATAGTTTCTATGTATTAACATTGAAATTTCAAAATTTGCGGGGCTAATGCCCTACAGCTCGGTGCTTTAACCTTACCTCAACTGAGATAAAATGCCATGCCCAAAACCCCTAAAGATGGCTTTCAGGTGTTCTAAAATTTTTTAATTCCCCTAAAGATGGCTATCAGATGTTATATCATTTTGTCTTATTAGTAATTTCTAGTCTTATGAATCAGGTTCATCCCTGCATCTTTGTGTCAAACCTCTTTTAAACGGCTCCGCCCTTTTTTGAATTGTTCTCCATTTAACTCTTTGGAAATCACTTTCTAACTCACTGCCAGAACTAGTTCTTTGGCAACTCCGTTACCTCAGAATATCCAGTTCCATTTCAAAGTAAGGGCCAGCCCTTGCCTTTTTAAAACCCTATTAGCTACATAACTGCCTTTACGCCTCAGGTCCAGATGAATCTGAGGACAGACATCTACCTAAGTTAGTCATATCTAATGAAAGTTTTCCATGCTTTGATGCTTGGTTAACCGCAAACCTTCTTAGACAAGTATTGGTTTAGCCATGTATATTGTTTCTTGGAAAATTTTTGATCAAATACTAAAAGTTAGAATTGTTTTTGGAACATTTTGCTGGACATGTTCGTGGAAGTTAAATAACCAGTTGACAACCAGAATGAGGCCAAATATGCACCTTACATTGCACGAGCATAAATTTAACTTTGATAAAACATTGTTATGATGAGTGTTGCTGAATACCTAAGACCCAATAATTTTCTGTTGCTCCTAAGATGCTTTTGCCTTAAGACCTGAGCCGTAGTTTGAGTCCCCAGGCCGAAGGAGCTGTCTGATTCGGGTGTTTCAAGCTATGTAAGCCACTGCAGTTAGTATCAGGAATCTTATTGCAATGCTTAAAAATGAAGCTCTCTGTGGAATAATATAGTCTTAACATTTGTTAGTAGTAAATTGATGTGAACTAATGGCAAAAATAATGTAACTTCCATTATAGAAGGGCACGGAGAGTTTTTGCAGAAATGCTACTTAATTTCAGGTTTTTTGTTTCAAGCATATCTGCTTGGGACTGGTTTCTTATTGCTGCTAGATGAGATTTCTAAGTTTTCCCTTAATCTGCATTTTGACAGTTCTTGCGAGCTTCAGGATTACCTTAAGTAACACTCGTTTCCTTCCCTTCCTTGATTGTATTGGCTGCCTCGCAGAAGAAAAGAGAAAGGGTACAATGGGTGGGATAGATTTTCTAAGGCACCAAATATAATAGGTAAGAGTTCAGTCATTACTGCCATTAACAAAATCACATACTAAGGCTCTTCCAATGAAAATTCACAACAGTCATGGCCATTCTAATTTATTTTTGAGTTGATAATATACTTCTAGATTATATAGTAGTGAACTCTTTCGTATTTACTAATTGTAATAGAATTCTTACCTTTTGAATGGTGGTGATGGCTCTAACTTTGCATAATTTGATAAAATCAACCATCATTATCAAATTCTTCTTCCACATTTGAACCCTGTATTCCAAAAATTGAAAATGTAAATTTCAATTGGAAGTAGAGAAACAATTTTAATTGTGCTAATGAAAAGAGGACGCATTAGGGTTTGGTCTGATTACTGCTTTCTAAATTGGATATTAGCGGATATTGGACTCTTAAAACATAATGAGAAGGTCATGCTCTCTCTCTCTCGCTCTCTCAACTGCTCTCTCCCTCCCTCTTGCTCTCTTTCTCTCATGCGCACATAATGTGTGGACCTAATTTCTTCCCTTGTACTTATATTTTTTGGCTGTTGGCTGATGGATGATGGCTAGTCAAATAGTAACATTTGACAAAGCTAGACTATAACAGGTTGCTTATAGTTTCTAAAAGGAGAGAAATGGTGGTTATGTTTCTTCTTACTCATTTGAAGAATTGAAAACCTGAATCTGGATATGAGAGCAGGTGGATGATAATGTTCAATTTGGCGAACAAATTGTTCCTTCAACTTTTGTAACTTTATGATAGTTCTTCTGCTTTAAAATAGTGATTCTATGATACTTATGTTTCTTAAGAGTACAAACATGTAATGACTGCTAAAACATCTTGTTGGTCGTTTAGATCCTCAGTTATCTGTATGAGGTTTCATGGGTTGAGTTGTTCATTCATTTTAATTGCCGAATTATGGTACCATTCGACTTCATTACCAGCTACTAGTTCCTTATTTCCTGCCAGTTGTCAGTGCATGAATCAATGTTAATGAGTTTTTTTTTTCTGTTACTTTCTTTTCTGGGCCAGTAGATTAGAGGCGATACTTCCCAGTATGATGCTGTAGCTAATTCAGCTGCATCTGGAGTACAGTCTGCAGGCCTTAATTCTGGTTAGTCGATGTTAATGCAGTCAAGCACAATAAGAAATGATGAAATACTATTTGCAGATCTTTTCCACTATTGGCGGTAACTTTCTGTATAATATCTCTCACATTTGCTCATTCACTTTTTATATATGCATTGTCGTAGTACATTGCTTAGCATGAGATTTCTGTTCCTCATATGCTGTGTAAGAAAAAAATTTCTATAATAGATTTTCCTGATTTACCTAGAGTATTTTCTTTTTTTTTTCCCTACTTATTGACTCTCTGGATTTTATTTGCTTCTGTCTGATTTTTGGGATACAAAGTACGAGGGTTAATTTGCTGGGGCAGAAGAAAAATGATTCAGTTGTATAATTATCAGAAGTGACTTTGTTTTCCCTAATGTATATGAAATTGGAGTTTGTGCAAAACAAGTAAAATATGATGTCTTGTATTCTTCCCTCTTACTTTATATTTGTTGAGATGTTTGGAGGAGAGAGGAAGAGGTCAGGTTTCCAAGAAAGAGAATTATCCAGATCCCGCCTACATTTCAGGATAGGTTACTAGCCCAGGATATGGTTTATTTCAATACCTAATGACGAAATAGATGTCAAACTACAAACTGTAATAATATTATTGCCTTTCATAATGCAAATGATGCCCAAGTTTTCTTGATCTTAATGATTCCATATACTGGGAATGACTACTATCTAAACCACTATATTATCTGGAGAACCAATTTTTACTAACTTGAAGTACTAAAAGCATGAATTCAGCCCCAGAGGAAATAGTAGTTAGAGGAGCTTCGGTAGGTTTGATTGTATTAGCAAGATATCCAATAGCTTAGTTAAACAAGTTTGTTAAGAAAGGAATCAAAAGATTGGTAAATGTGTATTCTACTGATCCATAGGTTGTAGCAGTGATGGAAAATTTTGCCTAGTTGACAGATGGTTTTTGTGTTAAAAGCACTCAACCCGAATGGGAAGAAGAGGGTCAGAAAACAGCGATCCACTTGGTACGTTTGCTGAGCAGACCAATCAGGCATTTAGAAAAGGGAAGGGAACTTCTCACCAAAACTTTTGTTGTTAAAGGATGTTTGTGGTTTATTGCTACATAGAACCACTTTGAAATTGTCTAACTCATAATAAGTACACTGCATAGTGCTTGTACCTGTTTTTCCCATTTTGTGCTCGTAGACACAGAAGCAGAGGGTCTTATGTTCTCAAATGTCAGATGATGAGAAAATTGTTTAGTGTAGGAGTTTACAGATACATTCCTCATAAAAGGTACTTGAGGTGTTTGGGAATCATCAACTTGCTTTGTTGTGTGCACACCTATAACTTCATTTTTGTGTTTCAAATACAGACAATTCTGTCCGTGGAATGCAGTCTGAAAACATTTACGGTGGCTTAATGGTGAAGTATTTAATTTTCCTTTCAATGAATTCCAGGTGTTCCATGCGTATTTGGTGTTTTGACCTGTGATGACATGGAGCAGGTAAATTCATGAAATTTCTCTTTTGGTTAATAAAACTCATGGAAAACTCATGGTTGACCTTTCTGATCTCCTATACTCTTTTTCACAGGAGTTATTGCATAGAAAATCATAAAATAGTTCATCATATAATTGTCATGTTGCTGTATATGATAATCATCCTGTGGCTAATTTTTGGTAAAATGTCTATACTGATGGAAATTGTCACCCTGATCTTTACCAGTATTCTACAAATTTTTCCATTGGTACCCCATTTCTTAAAGTTACATTATGATAAATGCAAGCTCTCAATCGAGCTGGTGGTAAGTCTGGAAATAAAGGTGCTGAAGCAGCGCTGACAGCTGTAAGTCAATTTCATTTTGTTGAGTTTCTTTCTTCTTGTCTCTCATTTTCTTGTCATTTTACTCCATGGAGTATTTATTTGCTGTCTGGTGAATTGTTTGCTTTGTGGATAGTATCTGGTTTGTGTTCCGTTTAAATCAAATCTCATCAATAAAGAACCTTTTTTGTTTTTCTTTATGGTTCGGGTCCATTGGAAAGGGGTGGTTTGACGTATTTCTCTGTCTCTACTGGGTTTTGCCCTTGTAACAGGCCATCTCTCAATATGATTTAGTAGAATACAGCTGATAGTAATGCTTGGAAAGGGACTTCTTACTTAAGCAGTGAGGTATCAATCATCCAAAATGAATGACTTTTGGAGTTAAAATGGGAGTAAGAAGGCAAATAAGGGGTTGAACTCCATAATGACCATTGGTGGGTCTCTGTGATATTACTGGTTTCCCAACCAGAGTTTCTCGGCAAGACTCTGAAATATCTAGCTTTTATTAGTTCCAAGTTGCATCTAGTTTATGACAGTGCATGCAGTTATCGGTAGGCTTCTAAATCCAATTCTGATTGATTGTTGCTCATAATATTGTCCTTCTTTAGGTCATCATCTTATGAGTAAGAAACTCTGGCGGGAAGAGTCTGTTTGCTGTCATAGCATATAAAATGGCATGATGTTCATTTTGTATCCTGGGTCTGACAAAATAATGAGTTGTGTAATATTTAGACATAAATGTTCCTGTTCTGCATTTTCCTGTTTTGTCATATTTTAGAAATAAATGTTTATGATCTGCATTTTCCTCTCTAATAATGTCTATTCATGATCCAGTACCTAGGATGAATTTGTTTCTTTGTTTGGGTTGTATTGCACATTGAAATGGCTTCTTTGTTTGAACAACATCTGAAATTTTAGGAAGCAGGTGCTGTCCACTAACGTTAGAGCTTTGTACTGTTGTAATTCTTCTCTTCTGAACCCTTCTCAGCAGCCAGAATAGGTCCATCCTGTAACACTTGTAATGATTGATTCCTTGCTTCAAAGATTTTGTGTTGTAATTCTCTGCATGCATTCAGTCGTGGGCTACATGGAGTATTTGTTGAGATTTTTGTAAACCTAATAAACAGTTTCTTCTATACTCTTATGCACTACTTTGGTTTCTAATTTGATGTTGTGGCGATTTTTGTCAATTTGTAAATAAACTACTTGGTGAACCAGTGCCAGTTTCTTGTCAAGCCTGGTAACTTTAGTAGCAATCTAGTAGTATTGGGCAAGGTTTTGTTGCTTCTTTGGGAATTCTTTCATATTTCAATTTTCTGGAAGCTGAACAGGAAGTACCAATTTTGCTTCTCCAGAGATGGAATTTTTGATCAGGTACTGTCTACTTCAGAGATAGTGACTTCAATTACGAAAGTCATCAGGCTAGGGCTGCCCAATTTCACAGTTAAAATGTGAGTTTTATGGATTAAATGATTTAACAGCCTTTACAGAAAGAATCAAAATACAACTAATGACTGGAGTTGAATATAAATACAATGAAATCTGACGTGTCAAAGTTTATTTTATCCTCAATCAACTTGAAGGTAACTAATTACATGTCTGAATTTTTTAATTATTTTATAAAAATTGTTTCTATCAGGAAGGGGTATGATTAGGAAGCAGGGATGGGGAAGCCATATTTTCAACCAAGTATTGAACATATATGATAGTGAATAAATAAAGGATGATATTCAATTCTGGAATATGGATAGTAACTTTGTCTTGTGAATGAAATTGTGAAGATTTATTATGATATTTGTTCTAGTTATCTTATCCTCTCCCCGCTTTTTAAATCTCATTCCTTCCTTTCTTAAAATTTTTTTTAAAAAAAAGCTAATTAGTCCATTCACTTTTAGAAGAAAGTATTATTAACAAATCATTGTCATTATTACTACTAGAACTACCACTGCTACTACTACTATAAAAGTATCATGAGTTTTGGTGCGTTCAAGTGTACATGCATTTTTTTAGTCTTAGTTTTTGTTATTCCAATTATCTTTGTAAACATTTTTTTAAGAAAGGCAACAAGATAAAGAATAATTTGTCAATTTATTAACTTTTAATCATTAGAATAAGGATTAACTTTTTATGCACTTACAACATAGTGATTTTTTTTTTATTACTAGCAGTTTTAAATGTATGCGACATATGCATTATTTGAATTTCAAATTTGAATTTATGTTATTTTTAGAATAATACCATAAAATAGGTGCGCTAATAATAGATTGTCAATAATACACTGTATAGGTAAACACAATGTACAAACTTTCTTCGTTATTAAATCTACACAAACATACAATAGGACAATAATAATTTGAAGAAATAAACACTGGTCGTGTAACCACTTGAAATTCAATCTGGAAATTGGTAAGGTTACAGACGCTTTCAACAAGTGATTTTGAACAAAGCAAGTGGATATGCTTCTTCAACCATGTTTACAATTATTTGAAATTTTACATGAACCCAAGTGAAAAGTTGACGTAGAGGTTGATCCCTCAATGCCTTCTGTTGTAGCTTCACTTTGAGCCATCAATGAGCATTATCTGGAAAACAAAGGACAAAAGCAAAAAAAAAAAAAAAAGGATAAAAAGACAAGACATAAATGGAATTCCAAACTCAAGAGTTTACAGTTAGATATTGTTAGAAATTTAGTGTTGTATTTACTAGTTAATGACTTGCATCTTCTCAATAAAAAAAAACCATTCTAAACTATTAATGAATATTTCATATTTTCATTATACATATGGCTCTGTTAACACCTGATTCATTATTAAGCACATGTCATATTCTACAAGTAGTAATTATTTGTTTGTAGTAAACAAAAGCAGGCCTTTGTTTGTTGTAATTCTATAAGTAGTAATTATTTGACTTCAAATATGATACATACATAAAAATATGTGTGAATAACCATACCTGAGCAAATTAATACCAATTAGATATGTTGACTTGAGGAATGTGTGATATTTTTATCCAGTCATCTCCTGTTTTGTTAGAGTACTGATTCCTCAACTTCTTGCAATGTCGAATATCCAAATTTTTGAGAGATGATATCTTTCTGAGGATGCGATGTGGCAGAGTCTCAAGTTTTGCACAGTCCCAAATTTCTAGCTTCTCCAGGCGTGGCATGATAGAAACCGCAACTTCTTCATCATCTTCGCTTAAGTCTTCCCAACGTGTCCAATTGTTGCAGGACTCAAAATGTAATTTTCTCAAATTCGGAAATGCCAATGTATCAAGAGCATCACGACTATTCTCATGTAGTGCTTTTGTAACTCCGAAGAATTTCTTACCCAAACGTTTCAGCTTTTCCACTTCCTCTAGCGCAAGCTCTTCTAGGGATGATAGCTTCCACAAGGCACGCAAGGATGAGATATTGCGGGGCTTCTCAATATATAGCTTCGTCAAGTTATTGGCGTGAGACTTCGTCACAAGCCAACTTGGTAACTGGGCTCCTGGACAGCCAACTAGCCTAAGTCGTTCCAAGTTTGGAGGCGGTTCCATGGTTTCAATGCAACATGGAGTTTCTATAAAGTGGGCCAAGAAGTCAAAGAACAAAGACATTTCACGCATGTTGATTTTCTTTCCGAGTTCCGCACCCCGAAAATCTACTTCTCCTTCAATTTGAATGTGCAATCTTTCCAGTTGGTTCAGGTCCTTCAAAATTGTCAAATCATCCGAGTTGCTCCTGGCGATGAACCGAGTCAAACTACAAAGTGACGTCAGCTTCCTGAGTCCTTGTGGAATTTGACGTAATTCACCAGTCTGAATATTGAAAAGGTGCCTCAAGTGTACAAGACCTTCAATCCTTTCAGGAAGGCACGAAAGCTGATCACAAACACTGATATCCAAAGTTTCCAGATAATATAGATCACATATAGCTTCTGGCAGTGTCACGAAAGGATTCAAACTTAAGTCCAAGTGCCGAAGATGAATCAACCTTTCGATCTCGGCTGGGATTTCAGCTAGCTCACAACAACATAAAGCCAGAATCCTCACGCATTTCAAACTGCAGAACAGATCTTGGGGAACTACTCTTCCATGTGGAAAAGCAAAAAAGCTCCTGAGCCTTGCAAAATCAACGACTCGAGAACTAAACATCTCCTCCTCAGTGCCTCCCAAAATTGTTAGATGACGGGCTGTTTCACTAGATGAATTTCTTCCAATTCCACCAAGTGCATGACATTCATTTTTCGTGAGAAATTGTGCAAAATCATGCACTATGTCATGCATCTTGCACTTCATACATTCATGAACATAATTATCAAATTTTTGTAATTCTTGAAAAAAGGAACGCATTGCCAAATTGTTGAAGTTCTCACGGCCCACCAGCTCCAAGCACTCAACTCTTCGATTTGGGCGAACATAACCTTGTGCTATCCACAGCCTAATAAGCTCTTCT
Organism: Coffea humblotiana; assembly: GCA_023065735.1. Taxonomy (NCBI): domain Eukaryota; kingdom Viridiplantae; phylum Streptophyta; class Magnoliopsida; order Gentianales; family Rubiaceae; genus Coffea; species Coffea humblotiana. Next base: position 2,247,494 of record CM041212.1, on the reverse strand, counting down.
ACATCTATCTCATGATCTTTGGGAAAGACAGCACAATAGGAGAAGCAACGTTTCAGCTCCGGGGACAACTCGTTATAGCTTAAATATAAATGAGGGAAAAGTTCCACAGCTGCTTCCTCCAATTGCCATATCTCATTGTCCAAAACATTCTGCCATTGTTGTGCGGTATCTTTGAACCGTAACAAGCTTCCCATAGTCTTTGCAGCAAGTGGCAACCCCTTGCACTTTTCTGCAATTTTCTGCCCAATTCTTTCCACCTTCTTGCATAAGTCCCCTGATTTTCTAGCAAATGCTATCCTTTGCATTATTAGCCAACAATCAGAGTGAGAGATCATGCCTAGGTGGTGAATATCAGTCGATCCCACCACTGTGGCCACTCTATGACTCCTTGTTGTTACCAAGATTACACTTCCGGGAGCCCCATCCTTAAGAGAGTCTTTGAAAGGTTTCCACTTTGAATCTTCCTCTGTCCAGACATCATCTAGGACAAGCAGGAATCTCTTGCTGGAAAAAGTTTCTTTTATATGTCGGATCAACGGATCCAACTCTGCTTCATGAGAACTTTTTCCAGCATTCTCAAGCATAGCTTTCGCGACCCTTTTCTGGTCGAAAGGATCTGATATGCAGATCCAATTTCTAGGTTCAAAGTGGTTCTTCACTTTATCATTATTAAAGAGCAGCTGGGCAAGTGTGGTCTTTCCGCTACCCCCCACCCCTACTACAGAGATAATTTGAACCCCATCTCTTCGTTGCCTACTACTCTCAGACAATACTTGGTCAAGAAGCTTCTCCATATCAGCTGCTCGACCATAGACCTCTGATTCGTCTATGCTTGAGGTAGTTATAATTCGCTGAAAATCTTGAGAATCAGGAATCCCCCCACTTGTAATAAAATTGAACTGACGTGCCTTTTCCAAAGTTAATTCTAGCCGTTCATTTATTTTCTTTATTTTCTGAGCTATATCACTTCGCACAGGAAGTTGTTTGAGACAAGAACAAAGGGATGGGATAAAGGAACGAACCTTGTTCCGCAGTGTAGGCTGCATTCTGGCATTCTGATTAGTTCCCTCATTCTTTGCTCTGTGAATCTTGAAGTTCCATTCGTCCAGCACATCATCCATCTCATATGTTATGTCTTCCAGCTTTTCGAGCCACTTTCCCACAGGTTCCTCCTTCAGCCTTCGTCTCTCTGCATCATGCAGCACGTTTTGAATCGTTTCCAACATATCTTTGATATTTGCCACCTCTTCTTCGACCCCCATCACCAAGTTGACCTTCTCCCCGAGCTGCTTCACGGCAACATCACCCAATACATCTATTATCTTTGGAACAAACAATTCAGCCATTGCTTTTTTTTTTTGGGGTACAAGGCGTATTAGCAATAAAATGTTGCGAGGATAGAATACTACTAATATGATTTGGAAAGGATATTTGGTTGCAAATAGAAGGTTGATACAAAGGCGGACAACCAGATTGGTTACTTAGGACCAATCCTACTACATTGTTATACACTTGTTTTCTTGCTATAGCAACATGCTGGTCTTGACGACTTACTTGGTCTTCCCAGTCAGCTCCCGTGTGAGTTGGCCAACACGGTAGAACCCCAAACGTTTCTTACATTAACTATTTGCAATTAAAGTGGTATTTGATAATTGGATTCCATACCAAGGAATGGACACTTATAGTTTGGTTAAAATTAAAGGTAAGTCACATTTTACTCTTCTAAAGTTTGATGCTTTACTATATAATCTCCCTATGCTTTAACAATTTATACATAACTCCCCATATTTTGGGCTAAAATGTCACAGTTAGATTTGTAGTTAAAAGATTCTATTTCTGTATCTTTCCATTGTGTTCTTTCGTAACTTTGTTACATTTATTTTGACTTGGCTTTATATTCTTCTGAAATTCTTGACTCCATAAAATTTATAAATGAAGTGCATTTTTTGCTCTTTCAACTTGACAATTCATTAGTGTTTTTGGGGGAAAAAATTTGTTGCATTTTTTCATATAGGGTTAATTCCACTTTTCACCTTTTACCTATGCTCGGATTTTTATTTTGGTTCCTAAACTTTAAAATGATACATTTTAGTCCTTAAAATATAAATTTTGTCCCACTTAGATAAAATTAATGATGAAGCTATTGAATGGTGAATCTATTATTTGAAATATTTGAGGAAGCTTCTCTGAACTATTAGAGGAAGCCAATAAGTACGCAATAATCCGCCATTTTCTAGATATGGAAATCTGCAACATTTTCTTTTACATATTTTATTTTTTTAGAATAGATAAGAAGAAGTCAAAGAATTAAGGAGAAATCAACTTGCGTTTGATAACAATTGTTTGATAACAATTGTTGGAAGGAAGCTCCTCAAAAGGGGTCTCAACTTGTCCGTAGCAAAAACGCGCTAGTTGTCATAGCACGGAAGGAACTACTTGAAGACAAATTTTACGCGCACAAAAATAAGTAAACATAGATGTCACACTTCGTACCTAGAAATTGTGTATGGACATTTTTGGCGTGAATATCCTGAGTTGTCAAACAAGCATTTTTGACCGAATGTTCTTTGTGGTCTCCAAAATTAACTAAGGATACCTCTAAAGCACCTTGAAAATACAGAGGTTTAAGTAATTTGGGAGAAATCTCTCAAAGCCTGTGTTTTGAAACTCGAATCGGATCTAATTTGGTAGGCATCTAGTCCAAATTGTCTTAAAAAACCGTCAAACAAAAAATTCGGATTGGGTTTGACCGGAAACCGAAAGACCGTTTCGAATCGAATTTTTTCCATCTTTTCCTTTTTAACCTTTTTTTTTGTTTTTCTTTTTTGATTCTTTCTTTTAACTACTCTCAAATCTCTTCACATATCTTACCATAAATCTCTCTCAAACAACTCCGGTGGAAGATCTAAGTATAAAAATGGATAAAGCATAAAAAAAAAGAAAGTAAAAAATTCACCGAGAAATATTTTATCAATTTTATGATTTGACCCCTAGAGTACTAGAAAACTATTATTACACCTAGAAATATTTTAGAAATTATGGCTACAGCCCTAAATTCTTGTATTACTATTCAAATAAACCCTCCAATTTGGTTCTAAACTTGTTGAATATGCATTAAATTGTAAATTGCATAAATTGCAACTTAATTATACTACCTTATTTGTATTTTCTTGTAAAGTATCTTATAAACATCAAACATACATTGAACCTACCTTTCTTAGTATTAATATATTTTTAGAAAGTTTACATAATATATTAATTTTTAAAATTAAATGTATTTATGATATCATGATGACGTCATCGGGTTCTTGAATGGGTTCGACATCCCTGACCCTGATCTCGATTGAGTCGATGGCCGGTCCGAGTTTCAAAACTTGCTCAAAGCAAAAACTTAAAAAGAATAAACCATTCAACTTCTTGCCACAGATGGGTAAAAAGAATAAACCATTCAACTTCTTGCCACAGATGGGTAAAAGTTAGAAAAACAGTAAGGAATAACTTAAAACATGTAGGATAAGCTGAAAGCTGTATTATTTCTACTTGAAAAATTACTAACCAATATATGATGATAGTTGAGGACATAATTATCCAAGGAATTATCTAATACCATTACTAGGACAGTGACTGGTGACAAATTCAATATTTAAACGCTGCATGATTTGACCAATACCAAGCTTAATCCCATCTAGAAAAAACAAAAATTGAAAGGAAACTAAAAGTGTAGACCAAGACCTATAAGCATTTACTTCAATTTTACATCAATGATCTTGATGTCCGATCCATGTAGCCTAAGCTGTTGAAAAGTCAGATACCCATTCGTCACGAACACATAATACCGTAGCAATGAATGTACATCTAACCATTCACACATTTTCTTAGGGAAAACATGGCATTACCCTGACTTTGTCAATTTTACATAGAAGGGTTCACTTTATGGTCATTAAAATTGACCAGCAAATTTCAGTGGCATGCAAACATTTCCCATATGCATAAACTTTGAACTAATTTTATCCTTTTAAAATTTAAAGACATGGGGACTGATTAACCGTGCCTACTAGGCAGCGGTTGGATAAGTCCTATTAAACATTTAATAATTGTTTTGTCTTTTCATTTTATTTTTGTCCTTTTTCTTTTCCCTTGAAGAGGATCAAGTGTGGGATTTCAACTATCCATTGGTGACTCAAATTTGAGATCCAAATGACAAGTAAAGCATCTTAAGAATTAAGTTGCAGTTCATCGTCATATGTGTTTTACTTCAAAATTAAGATATGTTAACATATATGATACAGAAATACAGTTTCATTGGTAATATGCTTCACTAGTAAGGGTTAAATTTTAGGTTTGAGGTACCAAGAGTATTGGTAGAGTCCCATTCTCGATCCTCTTAAGAGAAAAAGGAAATATGTTTTTGTATATACTTTGAAAATTTTAACTATGTAGTTAATTTAGGAACATTAAAGAGAGCAATTTTGACTCGTTCCTCTCTTGAAGTAAGATTTTTTGCCCCTAGCAACACATGCTTAGTTAATATATTGGCCCTTTATTATTTCTATTTCATTTGTTTATGTTTATTTGTTGCATTTGACTATTTTGGACAGAAAGATTTTTTTTTGACAGAAAAATAAATAGTCAATAAGTTCAGCTATTTGATGGCATGAAAAAATGCTTGATTTTGATGCTCTCTCAATTCCAGAACATGTTTTTCTTGATCAAGTTTAATTAATGATGCTCATATTCGAGTTCTTTGGAAATCAGAAATCGTTAGTAAAAAACTTACAAACAAGAATAAATTCAATCCAATGGTTGCATTATTTATTTATTTTTTCGGGCATCAATTCCGTGAATCTTTTTTATCTGTACCAGTCTTTGCTATTGAAGTAAGTGAAAATTTTCAGAACATGCGATAAGAGTGAGACATCTTATTATAAATGCTTAGAGTCAGGATTCTGAATATGACAGAAAAGGTTGATTATGTGAGGTACAACTTCATAAAATGTGCAAACATATCTGTAAATTGATTTATTACAAAGTTCAGGAAATCCTAAAATATAGAAACAATATTGATAAATTTTTAGATTATTCGCTACTATGAATTGTTGTTTCGTTTTGGTGCTGAATTTGGTCTTGGTATTTCTCCGTTCTTACGCTGAAATGGATGAAAGAGCAACAAAAGTCCAAATTCAGTATGAACTAGAGTTTAACAACTGCACTAATGCTCGGCAAAGACAATACAAGAAATAGTCAGAGTGGTATTTTCGTATTTTATTATTTATATAATTAAAAAAAATTTAACTTGAACCATTTTTGTAACTCGGTTGGTTAGGTGTATAGGTGGCAAACTAACCCATTTAATTAAATTTACTCATACCCATCCATGAATAGAGGGGTTTGGGTATCTTAAGTTTTTGCATATGGGTATAAATGCGTTACCCAATAATACCCATTAAATAGGTACTATTGGGTAATCTATCCAACCCAATTAACACATTTAGAATTGTCTTCCCCCAAACCTCCTCTCTTCCCCCACCCATTTTTTTTTTCAGATTTTTCATTTTGTCATGATGTTAACTACTTTTATTTCATTATTATTATTTGTTGATTTTATCTTATCATTTTATTTTCTTTTAGTTTGTTAACTTGCTCATTTTTCAGCATTACCAATTTATGATAAGTTTTAGACTATTTTCCTATCTTTCCAAAATGAAATTTTAAATTTACACACAAAAAAATATTAGGAGTTCAAAATTTTTGGATTAAGTTTTTATGTTAACTTTTATAGTGCTTAGTTCAAATTTTTATATTCTTATTATTCAATTATTAAATAGTATGTAATTTTACGATATAGAGTACCGATGGGAAAAAATTGGTAATTAGGTTTATTGATTATTATAAGTAAATATTTAAAACTATTGATGGGGGCAAAGGATGGTATAAATTGATATTTTAGTTTGCAAAAATGAATTTAAATGTGTTTACAAAAAGTTAAAATAAATGGGTTATAAATGGGTAATTGGATTATCCAATTCATTTTTTGACTTACCCATTTATACCCATCTAATTAAATGGGTATAAATGGATTAATTCATTTATACCCATTACCTATTTTAACCAACTCAAATTCTCCCAAGTCACCTATTTTGACATCTCTAGCTAGATGGTCAATCACCCTTCAAGTACTCCCTTTGCTAAGGTCGTGAATTTGAATCCTAGCCTTGGCAAGTACATAGTATTCTTATGACAGAAAAAATGATTTACTTTGAATTACAAATTATCTTTCCATATTTATTTGATTGTTATGAAAGTAGTGCCACTTTTTGTCAATTATCTGTGCAACGTAATAAAGGAAATAAATTGATTGGAAAACTAGCTTTGACATAAAGCTCATATACAGGATGTCTCTCCCAATAGTTGCACTGGGAGAAAATTTCACAAGCCTTGAGCCTTAAAATGGAGTATTGGACTAAATCCACTAATATCATAAGCATGATGCATAAACTGAACAGCGGGACGAAGGACAACTGTAGATCCTATCACCCAATTTTAATGCTTTTAGTCACAATAATTTTTCAATCTTCTTGCATTCAGAAGCATTTGAATTAACTTTCGAAAATCAAAGACGTGGGAACTGGTTAATCAGTGCCTTTCGAGCACTAGTCAGAAAGTCTCATTAAATTCCCAATAATTGTTTTACCTTTTATTTTGTTTTTTCAAAAAAGATCAAGTGTGAGGTTTTACCTATCAATTGGTGACTCAAATCGCAGATGTAGATGATTAGTAAAGCATCATCCGAATTAAATTGATTTCCATTATCATATAATTTTTTTCCTTTCCAAAACAATAAGTTATATTGATGTGGTTAAACCTTATGATGTGTGGACAAAGGCTGAAAAGACCGTACATTGTGTGCACTGAAAGCACAAAGGAATAAGACGAGTATATTCCTCATCATGACATGTGCCTAAATTATAAAAAATTTGTCTAGTCATGTTATTCATAAACATGTTTCACAAAATATTTTAAATATGCTAATCAACCATATTTTTATTTCACATATTCATTCAATAATAAAGGTACTAAAATATAATATATTTTTTTTAGAAAATCCTTGAGAAACAACTATTTAAATAGACAACTCTTTTTTTTTTTTTTGCAAAATTATACACTGTTTTGGCAATGGATAATAATTTTATGCTTTCACGCTCTCCTCACCCCTTTTTTGATACGATTATCTTGTGGGGAATATATTGAAAGAAACCATAAAGTTTCTTTCTTTTCTTTTTCAATGCAAAATTCTAAAACGTTTATGGTAATTAGCCTGTTCGATATAGAATTTGGTCAATTCCTAGTACTCTTTTTGGGTAAGAATTGCATAGTACTATATCAAAGTAAATCATCATAACCTTCGTAAAAAAGAAATGAAAAAGCTATTTAATGAACTTTAAACCCGAAGAAAGTTAGAATTAATCTTTACATGAGCGAGGTTGGATGCATGCCATGGTCACATATACATAGGTAGAATTTGAAATTTGGATAAAAACTACGTCATGCAATTACATTTTACCTAAAAAGTGTAAAATAAGTTTATCTATAAATTTCTAGACATCGGCTAAATATATTTAAGTAGCATTAGTTTAAGAGGAGTTCAAAGCGTAAGTATTTTGAACAAGTGAAGTTAAACAGTGGCACTATCTTAAGTGCACAACTGCACAGTGTCAACCAACGATGTATGCTAATTTTGCTAAATGAATGTACATTGAACAGCCGCGACAAAATGCTTTACTTTTACTCTGATAATATAAAATAAAAGACATTCCACTAATTGTTAATTCCACTTTTCACCTTTTACGAATGTTTAGATTTTCACTTTGACTCCTAAACTTTAAAATGAGACATTTTAGTCCTTAAAACACAAATTTTGTCCCACTCAGATAAAATTAATGATGAAAGTGAGGCATATTTTATGTTTAATGGGACAAATATTATTCTTTAGGGACTAAAGTGGTATAAATTTTATAATTCAAAAATTAAAATAGGACAGATTTTATACTTTAAGGATAAAAGTGAGACATAAATTATACTTTAAGAAGTAATTTTAAAGTTTAGAGATCAACGTAGGAATTCAGGCAAAATTGAGAGGTGTCAAAGTGGAATTAACCTTTGATATATTAAGAATAGATAACAATTCATGATTCTCACCAACTTCTATAATATCAAGTGCTACATTTCATTAGACTCCAATTAAATTTTCTATGATTTCATTCTCTTCAGGAGTTGGCTCTTTAGGAGCGACCTCTTCAAGAGGTTGAATTTTGTCATGACATTTATTTAATCTTCGGAGTTATTTAAAATTAATTTATACCTTATTTAGGTAGGCTGGCCTTAAATTTATTTGTAGCACTTGTACATGTCCTTCGGGGACATCAATTTTAACCAAAGTATTTTCTGCAGGAATAGTTGATTTAATGACTCTTCTGGAGTCCATAAATATATTTGATAATTGATTTGCAACTTTCTACAAATGAATAATTTTTTGAACTTCTAGTTCACATTATTTTGTATGAGGATCAAGGAAATCTAATTTTTCAAATGATTTCCTTTCGATTGATTTTTTCCTCCCCCTAATGTCGGGAATCATAGTTCATCAGAATAAATAAATCATCCAATAGATCACCCATCAATATTTTACAATATTTAATCGTAAAAGGTGATTCATACCCGATATAAATTTTAAATTTCTTTTGGAGGCATATAAAATATAAAGGGGGTATGTATAAATATTTCTCGGCTCTCAAATATTCTCACTTTTGCTAAATCATATATCCATTAGGATCAGTAAACTTCTGGTTTACTGTAGGTGATGATTATAAATCAAATGAGAATGAAAACAACTATATCGATAATCATTTCTCTCTCAAATGATTATTATGATATAATCAATCTTTATGTCACTTGATTTCTAAACATGATCTTTATTATTGTCTCATTCGGTGTCTCAATTTGATATCCATGTCGACGGATATTCAAATTCAATAAATTCTTCGAGACATGATAAAAAGTAGTGCTTTATTTATGATAAACTTTTCTCCTACAGGGAGAAATATAGTAGTGGCTCTTCTGGAACTTTCAATCACTTAAACACTACCACTGATTATGTTTGTCTCTCTTAGTGAAATATAGTGTATATAGCAGCATTTATTAATTAGACACATATCATTGTCACCATAATTTTTATGGGATAAATATCATCACCATAATCCTTTGATCCTAAATATTTAACATCAATTTCTTCTTTAGGAAGAAAAGTCAATTACTATCATAAATTAAATCAATCATCATACACCTTCAGGGTGTTTAAAGAAATTGGCCATGTAAAGATGCTATTATAATTTTGATTCATCAAATGTATTTCGGGACATTTATCTTTAGGATTCTTATTTTCTTATCCTTATCATTATTATCCCACTTTAAGTGGTTACTTTTTCTCTTGTCATAGTAAAATACATCTTTGCCAAAACAATACTCATGGCAGCAATCATAACTAGTAAATTGAAATTTAGCCGCATTCACTTCTAAGAATAGACTAGAACTAGCATGCAATAAGTACAGAATACTTCTCAAAATTTTTCTCAATATTGCTACTACAAGAGCATATTCGAGAAATATGTAGAGAATATTATTTTCAATTAAGAAATAATTCTAAACATAGCAGAATTGTGTACTTGCAGCCATAAATAAATTTATCATACCAGATTTTGAAATAATGACCATCTTCTGGTAGCCAAATTTTTTCATTAAAGAACAACCATCTTCAAGTGGTCGAATCTTTTTCTTTAAATATTTCAAAAAACAAGTGGATCCTCAAACATAATTGATTTTCTATAATAGCATCTCCAAAATTCATTGCATCAGAATATAAGTATCTACAACAAATAATTCTAAAGATAAATAAGTAGAATTAAAAGGAGAAATATTACAGCAAAGATGTCAAACAGTACATGTTTGTGTTTAGTGGTTGCTCAACAGTAGGCATTTGTATTTTGTGATCATTCAAATGTTAGTCATAAGAAATTGAAACAAGTTTGTGAGTCAGAAATTTACCTCAATAGGTAGTCAAGAGTTGCTCGAGAAAATATCCAACAGTTGATTTAACACTAGCAGAATCTCGACAGAGTCTCGTATTTCACCTTTACTCAGAAGTAGAGACTCGTGCTGATAACGTGTTATAAAACTAATAAAATGAACTACTATAATAAGGATAGAGAAATGGAGAATGATTTTCTTATTATTCCAACTAATCCAAAAGTAATCCAAAAGGTACCAAGGTACCTCTATATATAGGTACTATAAAATTAAAGGTATATCAATTCTATTAAACACTCATTACTATAAGAACATGAATAGTCTATGAAACGATTCTTTTAATACATGAATGGGTTTATGGATTGAAACCATTCATCCATTGTAATTCCTTTACATAATGTAGCAATAAATTGTGGATTAATTCCCTTGGGATCAATGAATTATGAATTAGTCCTCTTGAGAATACAAATGGACATCCACACTTTTAGTTGTTTCATAACATATAAATTTTTTTTCAAAATGTCACTTGTGTCCTTAAATGGTTATTAAACAAATTTTTAATGACATATATATCCAAATTTTTTGCACTTCTTTCTTTAAATTTTCAAATAACATCAAAATCTCTTCTTCCCACTTCTTTATTACAGTTGTTAAACACTTCTAGTGCTGGATTAAAATAGGATAGATTTTGTACATTAAAAGACCAGAGTGAGACAAATATTATACTTTAAGAAAGTGATTTAAAGTCCAGTGATTAAAGTAGAAATTCAGGCATAATTGAGCGGTGTAAAACGGAGTCCTAGAATAGAAAACAACTGATACTATTTATTTTTTGGTTGAATAAAAGGACAAATGTGTGCAGAGTTGGAGACCAAGAAGATTACAGATTCGTGTCGATTCCACGTTGAAAAGAAGAATTATTGAGCAACTTCTTAATCAAATAGTGCTGGATTCTGTGATTGCGGAGACAAATTTGTCAAAGCTAAAGAATGTGGATTAATTTATTCTGGATTCTAGTAGAACTATTCTTTCGTATAGATTGCACTAAACTAAATGTTATCTCTTGCCGCACATCATTTTAGGGTTCTGTATAATATAATTATTGTAATAGACTACATGTAACCCTTAACTGCGGGAACATTCTTTGTAGTACCAATAAAAAAAGACAATGTGGAAACAAGAAATTTCCAAGTGAATACATATGGAAAAGACAATAGTCAATTACTTGATTCCAAAACCTCTGCACATTTCCACCTCAATAGTCAATTACTTTGTGAGTTGTCAAACAAGCATTTTTGACAGAATGTTCTTTGTAATCTCCAAAATTAACTAAGGGTACCCCTAAAGCACCTTGAAAATATAGAGATTTAAGTAATTTCGGAGAAATGTCTCAAAGCAAAAACTTAAAAAGAATAAACCATTCAACTTCTTGTCACACACAGGTAAAAGTTAGAAAAAAACTAAGGAATAACTTAAAAACATGTGGGATAAGCTGAAAGATATATTTATTTCTACTTGCAAAATTACTAACCAATGTGTGATGATAGTTGAGGACATAATTATCCAAGAAATTATCTAATACGTGGTACCATTACTAGGACAGTGACTGGTGACAAATTCAATATTTAAACGCTACCCTGATTTGACCAATACCAAACTTAATCCCATCTAGAAAAGACAAAAATTGAAAGGAAACTACACATATAGACCAAGACCTATAAGCATTTACGTCAAGTTTACATCAATGATCTTGAAGTCCATGCAGCCTATGCTGTTGAAAAGTCAGAAACCCATTCGTCACGAACGCATAATACCATAGCAATGAATGTCCATCTAACCAATTTTTAAAACTCGGACCGTTAATTGAACCGGCGAGCTGTTCGAGTCAAGGTTCAACCGATCAGATCGGTTCAATCCTGGTTCAATAAATTTTTTTAAAAATAATTTATATAAATATCTGTATATATATGCACAAAATAAGACATGCAATGGACTAATTTAAAACTTTATATCATGAAAAGTTTTATATTTTCAAAGAACTTGGATTTTCAAAAATAAAATGTTCAAATTATAAGTTAAAATAAATAAATTTCATTTCAATTTCAATTATATCTACCAAAAAATAATCTTAAATCCAACCCAAAACTACCACAATATTTTTAAATTATAAAAAAATTCACGTCTATGGAAATTAGATATTGTGAGTTTAAATTTTAATTCACGTTTTTGGAGTTTAGAGATTGCAACTTAAAAAAAAAGAAATTTGGAGTTTGGAGAAAGTCAGGAGAATCGAAATAGAAATACAAACTTGATAAGAAGCAAAAAATGAGATGAAAGTGAGTGGTTGTGGCATTTAATAATTAGTCTTTAGGGTTAAAGAAAAACAATTATTTTTTTAAAAAAAATTCAATTTAATAGACAAAAAGAAAATTAAAAGATGGAAGAAAATATCAATAAATTAAAACTAAAGAGATTTGATTAAAAGGGGGTGACAAAAGAAAAGAGGAGAGAGAGAGAGCTGAAAATTAGAAAGAAAGAGTCATGAGATGGTGGGATTTTGTAGGGAAAATGGAGGAAAGAAAGAAGGAGATTTGTTTTACATAAATGTGGTGTAAAAAGAGACTAATTGGATGTGATGGTGCAGTAGTTACTATGCTGGCCTTCTATAACAAAAATCTTGAGTTCGAACCCGGCTAGCTGCATTTTGCAAAGCTTAAAAAATATTGAGGGAAAAATTAAAAAATCAAAAATCACCATTTCGTCCGGGTTTACCAGTTTTGACGAGTTTGACCGGTCTTGACCGGTTATTTGACAATTTCAACTGTAGTATAAAATTGGACCGATATCATGGCTGGTTCGCAGTTCAGCCGGTCAAACTGTCCGGTCCGGTCCGATTTTCAAAACATTGGATCTAACCATTGACACATTCTTCTTTGGGAAAACATGGCATTACCCTGACTTTGTCAATTTAACATAGAACGATTCACTTTATGGTCATTAAAATTGATCAGCAAATTTCATAAACTTTGAACTAATTTTAACCTTTCAAAATTTAAAGACATGGGGACTGGTTAAGCGTGCCTGCTGGGCAGCAGTTGGACAAGTCTTATTGAACATTTAATAATTGTTTTGTCTTTTCATTTTATTTTCGTCCTTTTTCTTTTCCCAGAGGATCAAGTGTGGGTTGAAAATTTCAACTATCCATTGGCAACTCAAATTTGAGGCCCAAATGACAAGTAAAGCATCTTAAGAATTAAGTTGCATTTCATTGTTAATACTTCAAAATTAAGATATGTTACATACGATAAAGAAATATAGTTTCGTTGGTAAGGGATAAATTTTAGGTTTGAGCTACCAATAGTATTAGTGGAGTCCCATTCTCGATTCTTTTAAGAGAAAAAGGAAAAATGTTTTTGTATAAACTTTGAAAAGTTTAACTATGTAGTTAATTTAGGTACATTAAAGAGAATAATTTTGACTCGTTCCTCTTTGAAGTAAGATTTCTTGCCCTAGCTGTGACGACCCCACCTTCTCCTAGGGCATACCCTAAAAGTTAGCGGATCGCCTGCCTGACTCTCGCCAGGGCTCACTAATCTCACATACACTTCAGAGATAACATTACCATTGGACAATTGAACATTCCCTCTTAAGTACATCTCCAATCAGTTTGAAACATAAATTTGTCCAATAAAAGAAACAAAATACCTGTTCTAAATATCCACTCTTAATATCACACCAACTCAAACAAAAATTCAACCGTCTCAAAATTCAAAAGAGACCATGACTACACTATATACACAGAATAACGGATCTTCCCAAAATAACTTTCTAGTTCAATCCAATCATTGTTCAATCTCCGACTCCTGTAAGGAAAACAAAGTTAAAAGGGTGAGCTTACGCCCGTGAGGTTTCCATGCAGGCAATAATCAATAAGCACTTAAATCAGTACAACTAAGCAAGTAGTGCACATTGCACTGTACAATCACTTTCATTAAACAATTGAGGAAACACTTCACTATACAATCACTTTTAAAAGGATATCGTGCTCGCATTAGAGCGACTTCAATGTCATTGAGCATTCATTTCAGTGTCAAGAGACACTCATTTCACTGTTATTGTACATTCATTTCAATATCATTGCACATTGATTTCAATATCACTGTACTTTCTCCCAATTCACCTCCTTATGTCCTCCAAAACAATAAACAATCCCCTACATTCAGTAATCAGTGCAATGATCTCCCAATCTCGTGGTAATACTCGAATATATCGAAACATTTATTCAAAACTACCGTCCTACCCGACCAAGCCCTTTGCTGGCTCGAATAGTCCGGGCATTGATTTGTTTCTCTGAAGTTATGGTAGAAACATATCTGACGGAATGTAGTCAACAGCTCCCTTCATACTAATTATACAAAGTAAATATTGAGGGACTACATATTTCCATTGATGCAAATTGATATTGCTTGATTTTTAATATGACTCTCACTGTTGCTAATATGATTTTCGTTGATGCTAATTGAGTACAACAAAATCATTTTCATTGTGGACACATGAACCGGTGAGGACGGTTATTGGCATGAAGCGGGATCAGCACTGCATTGCAGAGCCAAGTTGCGGCATTATTCATAGGCTTTTTCCAAGCTGCATTATGGGAAATCCTTAAAGGATGTTTAGGACCAGGAGCATGCGCGGATGTACTATTAGGAATTTGGAGTGTCACGGTAGTTGTTTATTGCCTTTAATTTGTTGCATGGAGAACCTTCTTAATTAATATGTAAGATTGGTCTCATACTTCCTTAACTTAATCGGAGAAGGACCAATATATTTGGGCTTGCTATACAATTAATAGAGTTGTTGTATTTTTTGAGAAGGTATTGTGGGTTTACAATTGTGTTTTCATTAAATTTTTGAGTTGGTATACAAGAACAAAAATTATGTGCATAATAAAGAAATGTGAATATACACCAAATCATGTAAAATGTTTAACAATCACACAATTGTACAAAATTCCCAATTATACTGCCCCCTTCTCCGACTTAATCTGCCGTATTTTTTAATTTAAATAGAGAACTTTCTTAGTACGTATGATTGGTTTCATACTTCCTTAACTTAATCTGTCATATATTTAATATAAATGGAGAACAAGTAGTTTTTCTGGCCCACTACTCTTCCGTATGCCGAAACAAGCCCATAGTGCTACAATACAGTATTCCACCTAGCAAATTTTGGGCCCGTTGTAAGATTACAAAAGCAGACAAGGATTGCATGGAACATATAGCACTTCTGTAATCTTTTTAAGGATAATTTCAAAAACCTTCTTTGAAGGTTCTGACACTATCACTACCCCTCCTGAGTTTTGAAAATTGCACTAACCTTCCTTAAATTGTCAAGATTTTGATAGTAGAATTAGTCCATGTTAAAAAAAAAGTACTATTAGATGAGTATTTTGAGTAGTGGGATGATAATTTTGTTCCATACATGTCCTTTCGTAATTATCCTCAAGTTGTATCGGTAAAGAATGAAACAATAATAAAAGTCGGAGGGTATAAGTAAAATTCAAAAAGATGTAGCAACAACAACCCAAATTAACAATGATCTTTACAGCAACTAATGCAAACTGCAATGACCATATTTTCTGCCCTTTACAGCTACATATAAAGGATACGATTAGCTCTATAAAGCTATCAAATTATAAGTATAAGCATATAAATCTGGAGGAAAAAAGTAATTTTTTATTTTGGTTGGCAAAGTAAAAGTAAAGTATTAGTACAGAAAAAATACAAGATTTAGTCAACAAACCAGGAACAAAAGCATGAATTAGTTTTGTCTCGACAAAAAACTCAACAAAACAAGCTAGTCAAAAACTCCTCCTATTTCTCTTGCTCATAAAATCTGTCTAAGCAGATGAATTCTTTGTGTTAAGGCAAAAAAAAAAAAAAAAGGTTGGCTCTTAGCTTCTACTGATATGATTAACAAAACAAAACAATTAAAACTTTGGATCGAAAATAGGCATGGATTATTTCCCTAGTTACACTTCAATGTAATTTTAATGTAGGATACCATTAAGGTTTGTAAAAAAGGTTTGGTTGGTAGGTGTCAATTCC
Source organism: Coffea humblotiana (assembly GCA_023065735.1). Lineage (NCBI taxonomy): Eukaryota > Viridiplantae > Streptophyta > Magnoliopsida > Gentianales > Rubiaceae > Coffea > Coffea humblotiana. The sequence goes on along the minus strand of CM041212.1, from coordinate 2,231,307 downwards.
AAGAGTCAAACAAAATGTAAATGAAAATATAAAAAGTGAAAGTACAAGTTTCATTAGCCGATGCCTTTTAAAATATTAAAGTACATTTTTTTAATGATTGTTGCAATCCAAATAATTACATTATTTTAACGATAATAATTTGTTAAGACGAAACTTGATAAATTAATTGAATACTAATTTATTTATTTGATTTACAGACAGGCACTTGAATGGAATAGAGAATTGTAGTAGATGAACATGTATGTATTGCTCTCAGCAGAGTTTTGTTTCTCATGTGTGCAGGGTTGCTTTTGCATCTGTGGTGGAGCAGGAACCGGAAGGTGTTTAATAAACTACTATATCCTCCTACTAATCATATGGTTCATATAATATTTAGGGATATTCGTGGAATTGTTTATTTTTTAGAGAAAATTCTTTAAAAGAATCTGATTAGAAGCCCAGCAAGGTTTAAGGTATCTTTCCAAAATTACCTGCACCCAAATGAAGTCAAGTTTAACAATTAATCTTTCATTTGCTAATGAAGTCATTGAGGACGTCAAGTTTTATCAAAACGTGGGCTTACCCTTTCCAAAGACAATTTCAAGTTAATCAGAATATATTTGATGTTTTTTTTTTCTAACCCATTTTCCCCCTTAAACTGAAACAAACAAGTTTTGTGTGCTCAAGGTTTCCAGCTTCAAAATACAAAAGAGTTATGGCCAGACTTTTCTTTGTAATCCGAAAGACAGATGACTAAATGACCAAATTTTGTACAAGCGGATGAAAATATTTCTTGCAGTTCTTGCTGCTGAAAAAAAAAGGAACCAAAAAAAAAAAAGAAAAAGAGCTAAAGAAAAGAGAAAATTAGATGATAAAATGTACTAATCAGGTATTTATTATATTGTTTGTTTGGTGATTGACTTTTATCAGATAAAGGTGCGTTTGATAAAATTAAGAAGTCTGAAAAGAATTCTAAAATTTGAATTCATTAATTTATTAAATTATTAAGTATTAAATTTAATATATTTGAGTACATATTATATTCAACGATAAAGTGAATAATTTATCATTTAATTTTGAGAGCAAGTTTTGTTCAGAAAATTCAGTGATATTTAATTAAGTTAGATGTTCAATTTTTTGTTATTAAATAGTTTGAATATTTTAAGATTTAAATTCATTAAATTTAAACAAAGAATTAATTATTGGTCTAAAACTTGTTAAAATTCCCAAATTCCAGCTCCAAATCCCAAAGCCCAAAATCCCCGTTAAACAAAGTCACCAAATTCACCCGTTTTCCAAAATCCCCTCTTTTTTCCATCAAAAACTCATCTTTTCTCCAAAAAACACCAATAAGAAATCCTCGGTTTTTGGCTGTTAAACCTACAACCTAGTCATCAGCAACATCATCATCATTGTCAATTTCGAAGCTTGAAATCAGAAGCTACTTCTGCTGCCGCTGCTTCTTCTTCTTCTGGTGAAAATCACGTGATTGTGGGACCCATGTTTGCTGGAAAGACTTCCACTCTTCTCAGGAGGGTTAAGACCGAGAGCAGAAATGGAAGGTAAGGTTCCCTCTCTTTCTTTCTTTCTTTTTTTCTCTTTTTAATTTCGTAGTTGTTTTATTAATTACCATATCTTGATTACCATTGATTGTGTTCTTAATAATCTTGCATTTTTTTAGTTAGTTTGTTGGATTTGTGGAAACTGTATGCTCTGACATATAAAAACTTCATAAATTTCTCTATTAGTACAGCAAAAATGTCTATTTTAATTTCTTTTTATGTATAACTTGTACTAATTTATGTGGGTTCTGTGCCGACGATGAATACAAATCTAAATTGGTTCAGTTATACGTGCTTGGGTAAGAGCCATATTGATAATTCACCGTATTAATACACTAAACCTTTGTTTTTTTGGCTGTACAACTTTTACAAATATACGTCGGTTCTGCATCAGGGATAGACGCAAGTGTATAATTGTTTATATAGCTGAGGTAAATGGTATCAATGTAGGCCATGAGAGTACTTTTTCCTGCAGTGAGTGTTTTTATGCATCATAAATGACTAAAGTTTAAAGTTTGGTCTTTTGTAAAATTCTTGGAGGGGTTTTCAAAAAACAACTTGAGCATATTATATGATTGTAATTACTGGTATTAATAAATTAGAATGGATAATTTTTTCCACATCCTGTTCCTCTTCTTTGAAGAAGAACAAGGGAAATAGTGTTGTTTTAGCTGTCAAATTAAATCATTGTTGATGACATTCCCAGTTTTCAAGCTGATGCTAGAGAGATTACCCTTCACTTGGATGAGACTTTGAAGGATCTCTGTTTTTCAGGAAGAGTAGTGAAAACTATTCAGATGTTATGCCATGCACAGGTTCAATTTGAATTGGAAACTTATTCTCTTCTTTTGCAAGACTGTATCTTCAGGAAAGATTATAGTTTGGGAAAAAAATCCATTGGCAGATCATAATCATTGGATGTGTTTCCAATGAATATCTAAATGTTCAATTGTTGATTTTATGTGCAAAGGCATGAGATCTTAATCTAGCCCGTATTCTTTTTGATAAGTTACAAATGAAAAGCTTGGTCTCATGGAATTCGATGATTGCAGGCTATGTGCAGAAAGGTTTGGAAGAGGTGGGCTTGAGCATGTACCATAAGATGAGAAAAAATGGTTTGATACCAGACCACTATACTTTTGCATCAGTCTCTAGGGCTTGTGCTTCTTCAGCAATCCTAGAACAGGGCATGAAAGCCCATGCTCAGTGTATCAAGTGCCTCATGGATACGTATTTCAAGTGCAGTAGTCTCTCTGAAGGGCATCTTGTATGCTAGAAGTTTTTAGATAGAAATGTTGTTACCAGGTCAGCTCTAATATCTGGATATGGAAACAATGGAAGAGTGGTAGAGGTTATAGAATCCTTTCACAGGAGGTTAGATGAACGTTTTAGAACCAATCATGTTACATTTCTTGCAATTCTTGCTGCTTGTAGCCATGGAGGTTTGGTGAACAAAGGCTGGAAGTACTTCACCTCAATGACTAGAGATTATGGAATTCAGCCAAAGGGAAAACATTATGCATCTATGGTTGATCTGTTAGGGCGTGCTGGCAGGTTAACCGATGCTTATGACTTTGTCATGAATTCACCTTGTAAGAGCCAGCCAGTTGTATGGGGGGCTTTACTTGGAGCTTGTAAAATTCATGGAAATGTGGACTTGGTAAAGATTGCCGAGAAGAACTTCTTTGAGTTGGAACCTAGAAGCACCGGAAAGTATGTTGTCTTGTCAAATGCTTATGCTTCTATTTGTTTGTGGGATAATATGGCTGAGATTAGGAGTGTGATGAATGAATCCGGTATGAAGAAGGAGCCTGGTCATAGCATGATTGAAATTCAAAGGAAGGCTCACTTTTTATTTATGGAGCATAATACTTATGAGAACTGGGGAGTTATATCAGTTGATTGAAGATCTGACTTGTGTCCCAAAAGATATGTGGTATCTTCCTGATATAAGTAATTAGATTCATAGATTTAACGTTTGAGGAACGCAATCACCTATGCAGCAGCTAATGCTATAGGTTGAATGCTGCTTTTGAGGAGGGGAGAACTTCTGAAAGCTTTAAACTCTTAGCCTATACTTCGTCCTCAGTGTCATGCATGATAATTTCTTATAATTAGAAAAGGAGATAAAAATTTTTATGGTCATTATATTTCCTCCAATGGTTAGGAAAGGCCTATGTTTTCAGAGAGATCTTCGCCATTGAATTATATTGAGGACCTTTTGGAGATCGGGTAAATATTCAGATCATATTGAGATGATGCTGGAAATTGTTCAGGAGTCAAGCTTCACAGTGAATGTCTAAAACTTTTTTTTTAATGTATTGGAGTTAATACATGCTGGCATTTGGTAAGTCTTATCCATTAAAATGCCATTTCTTCCACTTGAGTTCTTTATGTCCTTTGATGCTTTGAGGGCTAAGGACTTCTTAGCAAATTAGACAATTTGATTTTGTTGCAACTTTTAGTTACCATTTCTACAGTCAATTATTGCATCAATGTAAGGTTCATTACTCAAGTTCGCTCTTTTCTGCTGTCTAGCATTCTAAAGTTCTAGATTCCTTCCAGTACAAATATATCATTGGCGGTTTGTAAAACAGATTCTTTATTGCCTGAATTCCTGATTTAAGTTGGGTGACTGTCTTTTTATCTTCAATTTGTAGGGCATGCTTAATTGAGGCTTGGTAGGTGTTTTGAAATTGTTATCTGATTTGTTGCTGGGACAGTATGAAGAGGAATTCAACATGTTCTATTGAAATTTTGAAAAGACGAAAAAGAAAATTCCTTACCCTCCGTTTGATTATTGTCCATGTAAGAGAATATTGAAATACCCATGATGGAAATTGAACCAAGCTTCAACCGAGTAAAGAAATTCTAAATTCTGGTCACCTTTAGTTGTGTTTTGGGATTTTTTTTTCCTAGTTGTCTTTGTCTTTTGGGTGCATTTAGTTTATTCCTTTTGGTATTTTGCTGGCAGGCTTTGGCATCAAGGTTGGCATTTGAAGATCATGTTTTCAATTACCATAATGATGTCCAAGGATCTCCTTTACACAAAACTGTTTGGGAAATAGATTAGAACTTGATACTGATTCAGTAAATATGACACTGCTATTCGTCCTGCTTGAACTGTAACATCTGGATAGAATGGATATTTGGCGTATGTAAACATTACCTCTGTCTTTCTCATTCTTTTCTAATTGGTATATTTATGCAGAAGTGTTGCAGTTATAAAATCAAATAAAGACACTAGATCTGCATTGGATTGAATTGTTACGCATGATGGAGAAAAATTGCCATGCTGGCCGTTGGTGAATCTTTCATCATTCAAACAAAAGCTTGGTACTGAGGCATATGAGAAGGTATGCTCTGTTGAAATTGACCTTGTACCTGAGAAATAGTGCTGCGTCTTGGTCTGGTATCAACTAGCTGATGCATATGATATTTGGTTTGCCATGTATTATCTTGCAAGAATGCTAAATGACGACATATTTTAGAAGGAAAATATAACTTAAAATAATTTTTCATCTGACCATTATGACCGTCCTATTTTGTAGCACACCACCATCTTTAGTAATTACTATGACCATGATCACAGCTAGAAGTTATTGGTATAGACGAAGCACAAGTTTTTGAAGACCTTTATGATTTTTGCTGTGAAGCTGCTGACCGTGATGGCAAGACTGTAATAGTTGTTGGGTTGGATGGTGATTAGGGATGGCAATGGGGCGGGGGTGGGGCGGGGGTTCCTTCCCCCATCCCCCGCCCCGTTGTCAAATAACTCCCCCCGTCCCCCGCCCCATCCCCCGCACCTTGCCCCCCGCCCCGTTTCCCCAGCGGTCCCCCGCGAAAAAATAATTAAGTTATCATAAAATGTTCATTACAATAATATAATTGTAAATAACGGTAAATAAAATTAAATAGATGTCAAAATGAAAATAAAATATAAAAAGTCAAGTTACATAAAAAGTCAAGTTACCAGAAATGCAAGTAAACATTATAGTCGATAATCATACTACATTCAAAAAATGCAAGTAAACGACCTCTACTCACATTTGTAGAGAAATAAAGATCTTGCAAACACAGAACTACCCAGAAGTCAATCAAGTCACAGACAAAACTTGTCAAAATTGTCAATTTATATCTTTGTTCCAGAAACCCAATAACACTAATAAAAGAAACCAAGGATTTTCCCACCAACATTTTTCCTCCTAACCTCTTCGTGGTCCATGATGCCAGCGGAAGTAGTCAGCACAATGTACCCAAACTGTGAGTTCAAGACAAACAAATACTCAGAACCGATATAAATTGTAAGCAGAGAAGAAAATTGATAACTTCTACTGGCAATTAACTCATGAACTAAACAGGAAGTAACAAAATGTGACATAGCAAAGCATATGTTCTATGACACTGATCATAAAAAGAATGAATATTTCAGTTTTCCTAAGGTGAAAAAAATATACTTGTATACTTGTTTATATACATATGTTGTTACTTTTATTTATATATATATATATATATATTTTAAGGCGGGGGACGGGGCGGGGGATGGGGCGGGTGTATGTTGCCCCATCCCCCGCCCCGTTTTAAGGTGGGGGTAGAATAAATATTCTACCCCCGCCCCGCCCCATCCCCCGCCCCATTTGTACCCCCGCGGGTACCCGCCCTCATTGCCATCCCTAATGGTGATTATCTAAGGTACTCCTACATTTTGCACGTGGATCTATCTAGTCATCCCAAATAGTTTTGGTGGATGCTTTCTTTTCTTAAGGCATGAGTTTGTCCACTTCTCATTGAACAATAGATATTTGTTATGCATTATTTAAACCTCTTGAAGTTCAGTTTTCTGATGCTTGGAAGTTTCATCCCTTGCTGACGTCCCTCTTAAATGCTTGGTCTGAGAATTGCGGACTCTGTAGCCAAGTTAAATGCTCGGTCTGAGCTCTGTGGTAAACAAGCTTTCTTTACATTGAGAAAGACGGAGGAGACTGAAACAGAACTATTTGCTGCACAATTGCTGTATAGGAGACTGAAACAGAACTAATTGCTGCACAATTGCTGTATAGCTTTCTTTACAAGCTTTCTTTCAATGTGGTGCAGTTGTATAGTTGTGTACAATAGAAATTTTGCATTTGCATGTGGTGTCGAAATGCAGAATTGGTATGCCCTTGTTTGTGTATATCAAATCTCAGTGGTCAGCAATGAGCTATATTTAATAGGTGATTTATGCTCCTTAGATGTCTCCATTTTCATAAGGACATGTACCTTTTCTAAGTTACTAATGAACTGTATTAATGCATGATTTTACTTTCTCTTTTTGTGTGCTATGAATGTTGAAAAGAGGAAATGAGGCTTCTTGTGATAGATGATAATCAGACTTGGGTTCATTTTTCTCAACTTACTTAAAGTATTATGCTTACTGAACAATGACCACATATTTTATTCCCGAATGTTGATGTCATGTTACTTTATAATAACTTATCCTATATTATAGTCATTCTTGTTTATATTCTATTTGTCCTTTTTCTGTGAGTTAAAAAAAGGCCTCAGGACCTCTAGGTATTAAGTTCAATCTGAGCCTCTTAAATTTCACCCTTCCCTTGCTAGGAAAAAATAAAAAAGATAAAAAATTAATTTATTTAGTCAATATTGAATAAAATAAATTGGTATTGATTAATTTAAATTAAATAATGAAAAATCAACTAACATTTCAGCCTAAAGTTGCAACAATTTTATGTGGGTCTTAAATCAGATTAAAGGTGCAATGCCCATTTATTTAAAAATTTATTTAAAAATGGATTAATTGATCATATCAACTCATAATGAACTATTTGGACTAGCACATTTGTTGAAGTTTGTTTTTAAGTGGGTTTCTTGAGTTACAAACTGCTCAAGTTGAACAGGAAAATCTAAAGAATTTCTTGGAAAACCAACATATTTCACATTTTTGCACTTCGAGATGGTTTGCCAGATCTGTTGGTGATTCCATATTTTTGCACTTTTAGATGGTTTGCCAAAGACACTAGATATCTTGGCAAGGGATTTTGGCCATTGGACTAAATTCAAGTTTCAAGTTGAATCTTAAAGATTGAAAACTAACTGTTTGAGATGACGTCATCAGACTAAATGTTTTTAATGCTTGAATTGAAGAGAACGCCTTTTTTAATTGAAGAGCAAACTTTTTACCACTCGATTAGATTCTCTCTTAAAGAGAAGAATGTCAGGATTTTTTTCTTAATATTTATTTAAAGATTGAAACAATTTGCTCGTTAATCAATATAATGGTTTTAAAAAAAATACCTCTCCTGTCCTTAGGTGATTGGATATGTTAAAAAAAACCTTCCTCTGGTTTTTCTTTTACTCTTCCTCCACCTCCTACTCCACTAGTGTCGGAAACCCATTGTTCCTAGGAAAGTAAGAGAGTAGAAAAAAAAAACCTTTAATCGAAGAGAGAAGAAGAGGAATAATTAGTGCTTAATGAATATAGGAAAATCAAGAAGAATATATGTAGTTGATTGATTGAGAGTATTCTAGACATTTGAAGAAAATTTATTCTAACAGAAATATTATTTGCTCCTTTTATTAAACAAAAATACACTTAAACCAATTTATTTACTTCATTAAAAACCGTCACCTTAAAACAATCTTAAGTACTACCACCACATCACAAAAGCATAACTCCTAAAAATATAAATTTCAAAAATAAAAAAGATACTTGTAAATAAATACATTAGCACCAATTCAAATTTTATGATCAAAAACCAATTTTTTATGAACTCCATTTTTTTTCCAATATCTTCTCAACTCATGACCCATGCCTTTAAGTTGTAGTAAATCGTTATAAAAATGAAATCAAAATAACCAAAGAAATTGTAGCTAACACTAATACAATTACACAAGAAAAAAAAATAAGCAAAATTCACTTTACGGTAATTTACGAAAAAAATTGCATAGTCACCCAAAAATAGACAAGATAGAAAGTTGAAGAAAGGGGAAAGAGAAAAAAGTGACTTTTATTTCTTTTTCTTTAATTTTTTAAGTTCCATTTATTTGGTATATGTGTTATATATGAAGTGATATAGTCATTTTGTAGCTATCAAGGGAGGGAAATGATATTTGTAAAATCTTAGAGGTACTAAGTGCTATTAAGAGGAACCTTGAGGGAGGTTTTTGATATTATCCATATCCACACACACACACACACATATATATATATATATATATATATATAATGAAATTTAAATTTAAAATTTGAATTTGATTCTCCATACTCCACTTGTCTTCTCGTGTGCCTGTTGATACGTGGGACACTAGTCTATTTTCCCATGCGGCTGAAGCCCACCGGCCATATTGGACATGCGGAACCCACATGTCTAAAAAGATCAGATATTCGATTAGAGAAATATATATACACACATTTATATATATATACGCGCGCGCGTACACACACATATAATCTCAAATTCCAGTAGTTGAGGTTGAGACCTCCCCGCTTATTGAATCCCATTCCTTTTTTGGTAGAAAAAAGTTTTAAAAAAAGGATGTCCTCAAATCTTAATTTAGCTAGTAGGTACAATAGGCGGTAATTTGTCACTTTGTTAACTTTTAATCATTAGAATAGTACCATATATTAGGTGCGCCATTAATAGATTGCCAATAATACTCCATAAAGATACACACGATGGACACAATTCTTCTTTATTAAATCTACACAAACTTATAGACAACAGGACAATAATAACCTGAAGAAATAAAGGGTGGTTGTGTAACCACTAGCCACTTGAAAGTCAGTTTGGTAATTGTTAAAGTTACTAACATTTTTAACAAATGATTGTAAACAAAGCATGTGAATGTGGCTCTTCAACCTTATTCACAATTATTTGAAATTTTACATGCACCTAAGTGAAAAGTTGACCTAGAGATTGATCCCCCAATGCCTTTTGCCATAGCTTCAATTTGAGCCATCAATGAGTATTGTCTGGGAAACAAAGGAAAAAAGCGGGAAAAAAAAGACCAGATATAAATGGGATTCCAAACTCAAGAATTTACAGTTAGGCATTGTTAGAAATTTAACGCTGTATTTACTAGTTAATGACTTACATTTTCTCGATAAAAAAATACCCACTCTAAACTATTAATGAATATTTCCGCCAATCTTACTAGTTAATGACTTCTATCTAAACCACTGTATGATCTGGAGAACCAATTCTTACTAACTTGAAATACTAAATGCATGAATTCAGCCCTAGGGAAAATAGTCGTTGCAGAGCTATGGTAGATTTGATTGTATTAACGAGATATCCAATAGCTTAGTTAAACAAGTTCTGTTAAGAAAGGAATCAAAAGATTGGTTGCTGTGTATACTACTGATCCATAGATGGTAGCTCTGATGGAAATTTTTGCCTAGTTGACAGATGGCTTTTGTGTTAAAAGCACACATCTTTTGTTGTTGAAAGATGTTCGTGGTTTATTGCTACCTAGAACCACTTTGAAATTGTCTGACTCGTAATAAGTACACCGCATAGTGGGTGTACCTGTTTTTCCCATTTTGTGCTCATAGACACAGAAGCAGAGGTTCTTATGTTCTCAAATGTCAGAAGATGAGAAATCGTTTAGTGTAGGAGCTTACGGATACATTCCTCATAAAAGATACTTGAGATGTATAGGAATCATCAACTTGCTTTGCTGTGTGCACACCTATAACTTCATTTTTGTGTGTCAAATGCAGACAATTCTATCCATGGAATGCAGTCTCAAAACATTTACGGTGGCTCGATGGTGAAATATTTAATTTTCCTTTCAATGAACTCCAGGTGTTCCATGCATATTTCATGTTTTGACCTATGATGACCTGGAGTAGGTAAATTCATGAAATTTCTCTTTTGCTTAATACAACTTGTTGAAAACTCGTGGTTGACCTTTCTGATCTCCTATACTTTTTTTTTCACGGGAGTTATTGCATCGAAAATCATAAAATAGTTCATCATATAATTGTCATGTTGCTGTGTATGATTATCATCCTATTGCTAATTTTTTGTAAAATGTCTTTGCTGATGGAAATTGCCGCCCTGATCTTTATCAATATTCTACAAGTTTCCCCATTGGTACCCCATTTCTTGAAGTTACATTATGATAAATGCAGGCTCTCAATCGAGCTGGTGGTAAGTCCGGAAATAAAGTTGCTGAAGCAGCGCTAACAGCTGCAAGTCAATTTCATTTTGCTGAGTTGCTTTCTTGTCTCTTCATTTTCTTGTCTTTTTACTCCATGGAGTATATATTTGCTGTCTGGCAAATTGTTTGCTTTGTGAATAGTATCTGGTTTGTGTTCCGTTTAAATCAAATGTAATCAATAAAGAATCTTTTCTGTTTTTCTTTCTGGTTTGGTTACATTGGGAAGGGGTGATTTGATGAATTTCTGCATCTCTGCTAGGTTTTGCCCTTGTAACTGGCCTTCTCTCAATATAGTTTAGTATTATGCAGCCAATAGGAATGCTTGGAAAGGGCCTTCTTGCTTAAGCAGCGAGGTATCGATCATCCAAAATAACGAGTTGTACTATATTTTAGAAATAAATGTTCCTGATTTGCATTTTCCTCTATAATAATGTCTATTCAAGGATGAATTTGTTTCCTTGTTTGAGTTGTATTGCAGATTGAAATGGCTTCTTTGTTTGAACACCATCTGAAATTCTAGGAAGCAGGCGCTGTCCGCCAACACTAGAGCTTTGTACTGTTGTAATTCTCAGCAGGCAGAATAGGTCCACCCTATAACACTTGTAATGATTGATTCCTTGCAACATTGGGTTACATGGAATATTTGTGGGGATTTTTGTAAACCTTATATAACAGTTTCTTCTATACTCTCATGCACTACTTTGGTTTCTAATTTGATGTTTGTGGGGACTTTTGTTAATTTGTAAACAAACTTGTGGGTGAAACTAGTGCCAGTTTCTTGTCAAGCTTGGTAACTTAAGTAGCAATCTAGTAAGAGCATTGGGCAAGGTTCTGTTGTTTCTTTGGGAATTCTTTCATATTTTGATTTTCTGGAAGCTGAACAGGAAGTACTATTTTTGCTTCTTCAGAGATGAATTTTTTATCAGGTAATGTCTACTTAAGAGATGTGACTTCAATTATTAGGGCTGCCCAATTTCACAGTTAAAATGTGAGTTTTATGGATTAAATGATTGAACAGCCTTTATAGAAAGAATTAAAACATAACTAACTGCTGGAGTTGAATATAAATACAATGAACTTTGATGTGTCAAAGTCTATTTTATCTGCAATCAACTTGAAGATAACTAATTACACGTCTGAATTTTTCAATTATTTTTAAAAAATTGTTTTTATTAGGAAGGGCTATGATTAGGAAGCAGGGATGGGGAAGGCATATTTTCAACTAAGTATTGAACATATATAAGGCATATCTTATTCCTTCCCTTCTTAAAAAAAAAAATTAAAAGGAAGGTAATTAGTCCATTCACTTTTAGAAGAAAGTATTATTAACAAATCATTGTCATTACTACTACTAGAGCTACCACTGCTACTACTATTATAAAAGTATCAGGAGTTTTGGTGCCTTTAAGTGTACATGCATTTTTGTAGTCCGAGTTTTTGTTATTCCAATTATCTATGTAAACGTTTTTTTTAAGAAAGGAAACAGGATAAAGAATAATTTGTCAACTTGTTAACTTTTAACCATTAAAATAAGGATTAACTTTTTATACACTTATAATGTGGTGATATTTTTTTATTATTAATAGTTTTGGATGTATGTCGCATGTATATTATTTGAATTTCAAATTGAATTTATGTTATTTTTAGAACAAGAGTTTGTTTTCAAAATAACTTTGTTTTGGAAAAATATTCCCATAGTGATATACTTTTAAATCATATTCCCATCATAACCTATTTAGTCCATATAAGGCTTTTCAAAGTTTCGTTTTTCCTCCCCATCACAAAAAAGCTTCCAATTTTTTTTATTAACAATACTTTTCTTTTTCTAAATTTGTCCAATAAGTGAATAAATAACTATTATCTTCTTAAAATTAATGTCGAACAAATCACCTATAAGAATCTATCACAAAAGTTATTCCATAAGGATGTATCTTAGTAAGAATGGAGGAAAAAAGGGAAAAAGCCAATTGGAAAAAAGTAAATTGTATAAGGATATCTTACTAAGAAATGAGGAAAGAAGGGAAGAAGTCAACTAAAAAAGTAGAAAAAAATTATGGGATTTTTGTGGAGACATATTTGAAAAAAAAATGCGTACCTCTATTAATGACAAAATATGAGTAACATGTATCCCAAATTTAAAGTCTTTTTTGCTTGAAAAAAATTATTGTTCTTCTATCAATAGTAAAACAAATGCAAATGATTTATACTATTGAAATTCTTGTAAAGAGAACACTAATTGGGAACACTGAAGCTTGGAATTATTATTGTACGAAGTACATTTGGTGCACCTCATATAATAAAATATATCTTGTAATGCCAGAATAATAAAGAAAAGGGTATCACGGAAACGTAGGAGTAGATGTTTACATTCAACAACTTGCACTGAAAGTCCATGTGGCATCAAATATATTAGAAAGGACATATTTTCCCAAATTGAGTTACCAAGGGAATATTTTTTTTGAACAGAATTATTTTAGCACAAAACTCCTTAGAATAATACCATAAAATAGATGCGCTAATAACAGATTGTTAATAATACATGTACAAACTTTCTTTTTTGTTAAATGTACAGAAACTTACATACAATAGGACAACAATAATTTGAAGAAATAAAGACTGGTTTTTTAACTACTTGAAATTCAATCTGGAAATTGGTAAGGTTACAGACGCTTTCAACAAATGATTTTGAACAAAGCAACTGGACGTGCCTTTTCAATCATATTTACAATTATTTGAAATTTTACATGAACCTAAGTGAAAAGTTGACGTAGAGGTTGATCCCCCGAGGCCTTCTGTTGTAGCTTCATTTTGAGCCATCAATGAGTATTATCTGGAAAGGAAAGGACAAAAGCAAAAAAAAAAAAAGGATAAAAAAGACAAGACATAAATGGAATTTCAAACTAAAGAGTTCACAGTTAGATATTGTTAGAAATTTAGTGTTATATTTACTAGTTAATGACTTGCATCTTCTCAATTTAAAAAAAAATAATTCTAAACTATTAATGAATATTTCATATTTTCATTATACATATTAACACTTGATTTATTATTAAGCACATGCCATATTCTATAAAGCTGGCCTTTGTTTGTTGTAATTCTATAAGCAATAATTATTTGACTTCAAAGATAATAGCTACGTAAAAAAAGAGGTGTGAATAATCATACCTGAGCAGATTATTATTCATCAAAATATGTTAACTCGAGAAATGTGTGATATTTTTTTCCAATCATCTCCTGTTATGTCAGAATAACGATCCCTCAACTTGTTGCAACGTCGAATATCCAAAATTTTGAGAGATGTCTTTTTGAGGATGCGATGCGGCAGAATTTCAAGCTTTTCACAATGATTAATTTTTATCTCCTCTAGACGTGGCATGATAGAGACAGCAACTTCTTCATCATCTTCACTTAAGTCTTCCCATCGTGTCCAATTGTTGCAGTCCCCAAAATGTAATTTTCTCAAGTTCGGAAATGCCACTGCTTCAGCTGAGAATGATGACTGGAAGTCTGACAATGTATCAAGAGCATCACGACTATTCTCATGTAATGCTTTTGTAACTCCGAAGAATTCCTTACCTAAACATTCCAGCTTTTGCACTACACTGAGACTAAGCTCTTCTAGGGACGATAGCTTCCACAGGTCACGCAAGGATGAGATGTTGTGGGGCCCATTGATAAATAGCCTCGTCAAGTTATTGGCGAGAGACTTCGTCACAAGCCAACTTGGTAACTGGGCTCCTGGACAGCCATGTAACCAAAGTTGTTCCAAGTTTGGAGGTGGTTGCATGGTTTCAATGCAACTTGGAGTTTCTATAAAGTGGGTATCATCGCTAAATAACAAAATCATTTCACGCATGTTGATTTTCTTGCCAAGTTTTGCATTCCCAAAGTCTACTTCTCCTTCAATTTCAATGACCAATCTTTCGAGTTGGTTCAGGTCCTGCAGAATTGCCAAATCATCAGAGTTGCTCCTGGCGATGAACCTAGCCAAAGTACAAAGTGACGTCAGCTTCATGAGTCCTTGTGGAATTTGACGTAAATCATGGGTCATCTCATTGAAAAGGTGCCTCAAGTGTACAAGGCCTTCAATCCTTTCAGGAAGGCACGAAAGCTTTCCACAAAAATCGATAATCAAAGTTTCCAGATAATATAGATCACATATGGCTTCTGGCAGTGTAATGAAAGGATTATCACTTAGGTCCAAGTACCGAAGATGAAGCAACCTTCCGATCTCGGCTGGGATTTCATCTAGCTCACAATCACTTAAAGTCAGAGTCCTCACGCAGTTCAACCTGCAGAATAGATTTTGGGGAACTACTACTCTTCCAATTTCAGAAAAAGTTAAAAAGCTCCTAAGCAGTCCAAAATCAACGACTGGAGAACTAAACATCTCCTCCTCAGTGCCTTTCAAAATTGTTAGATGACGTGGTCTTTCACTAGATGAATTTCTTCCAGTTCCATCAAGTGCATGACATTCATTTTTTGTGAGAAATTGTGCAAAATCATGCACTATGTCATGCATCTTGCACTGCATAAGTTCAGGTAACCCATAGTAAGCCTCAGCTTTTTCTAATTCTTGAAAAAAGGAACGCATTGCCAAATTGTTGAAGTACTCAAGGCCCACCAGTTCCAAGCGCTCACCTCTTCGTCTTGGGCGAACATAACCTTGTGCCATCCACAGCCTAATAAGCTCTTCTACATCTATCTCATGATCCTTGGGAAAGACAGCACAATAGGAGAAGCAACGTTTCAGCTCTGGGGACAACTCGTTATAGCTTAGATACAAATGAGGGAAAAGTTTCTGCTCCGGGGGCAACTCTTCCTCCAATTGCCATATCTCACTGTCCAAAACATTCTGCCATTGTTGTACGGTATCTTTGAGCCGTAACAAGCTTCCCATAGTCTTCGCAGCGAGTGGCAACCCCTTGCATTTTTCCGCAATTTTCTTCCCAATGCTTTCCTTTTTCTTACACCACTCTTCTGATCTTCCACCAAATGCTATCCTTTGCATTATTAGCCAACAATCAGAGTCAGAAATCAGGGTCATCGGGTGAGTATGAGTTGTTCCCACCGCTCTGGCCACTTCTAGACTCCTGGTTGTCACCAATATTACACTTCCGGGAGCCCCATCCTTGAGAGAGTATTGGAAAGGTTTCCACTTTGAGTCTTCCTTTGTCCAGACATCATCTAGGACAAGCAGGAATCTCTTACCGGAAAAAGTTTCTTTCAACAGTTGGAGCAGTGGTTCCAACTCTGACAAATCAGGAGAACTCTTTCCTGGACTCTCAAGGATTGCTCTGGCGATCCTTTTCTCATCAAAAGGATCTGATACGCAAACCCATTTTTTCAGTTCAAAATGGTTCTTCACTCTATCATCATTATAGAGTAACTGCGCAAGTGTGGTCTTTCCACTACCCCCGGCCCCTACTACAGAGATAATTTGAACACCATCCCTTCCTTGACTACTACTCTTAGACAAAACTTGGTCAAGTAAAGCATCCTTATCAGATTCTCGACCATAGATCTCTGATTCGTCTATGATTGAGGTAGTTATAATTCGCTGAAAATCTTGAGAATCAGGAATTCCCCCGGTTGAAATAAATTTGAATTGTTCTGCCTCTTTCAAAGTCAATTCTAGCTTTTCATTTATGCTTTTTATTTTCAAAGCAATATCACTACGAACAGGAACTTGTTTAAGACAAGAACAAAGGGATAGGATGAAGGAATGAACCTTGCTCCACAATGTTGCCTGCAATCTGGCATTCTGTTGAGTTCCCTCGTTCTTTGCTCTGTGAATCTTGAAGTTCCATCCGTCCAGCACGTCATCCATCTCATATGTTATGTCTTCCAGCTTTTCGAGCCAAATTCCCACAGGTTCCTCCTTCAGCCTTCGTCTCTCTGCATCATGCAGCACATTTTCAATGGTTGCCAACTTAGAGGAGATATTTGCCACCTCCTTTTCAACCCCCATCACCAGCTTGACCTTCTCCCCAAGCTGCTTCAGGATAACATCTCTCAATTGATCAATTATCTTTGGAACAATCAATTCAGCCATTGTTTATGGTTGTTAGCTGAGAATTTGTGTATTTCGAAATGGAAAACTTTTTGTTTGTTTAGAATTAGAAACAACAAATATGTTCAGGCATTTATAGATTGGATGGCATAAAAAATTCCTTACTTTGATGCACACTCAATTAAAGAATAAAGCATTCCTTATTCTAGTGTTTGGAATCAGAAAACATTGACGTTAACCTTGCACACAAGAATAAAGAGAGAAGCAAAGTTGTGTATCCTCTTTTTTGTTGTTGAATTAATTGAAAAGCGTAAAACATGTGAAAAAGTGTAAAACAAATTGTCGGGATTCTTATATTTACAAAACGAATTGCTAGTTTTTAGAATACAAAGGTTATTTAGGGGCAACAAGTATCAATTTTCCTAAATGGAAATGAAATTAAATATGAAAAGTGACTAAAATGCAACGTGCGACCATGATTTCTTATTGCATCGTCTTCTTTTTTCTTTTGGATAATGTTATTTGTCATAAAGTATCTACTCTATACTTTATAGGTGATCTATATAAAAAGGTCATATAACAATAGTATGATATCTGTTAAAGGGTTGTTTTTGTTTTTATTTGTTAAGGATTTCTTTTTAAACATTTTAACAAGTGCCCATTGGATACTCTATCCTCTCATTTCATGTGCGAGAATGCTCATAATGGAAAGATCTTTGCATTTGAAATGGTAGGGAAAAAAATTATCATTCTAGAGTGTCTAGTACACAAGTTAGAGTGGAATATTCATTCATTTTCTAATATTTATTATAATCAATATTTAAATGTCAAAATGGAATATAATTAATAGAAATTTGACTTAGTTACCCATGATTAATTTATAGGACATAATATGCTTTATTACTTTTGTTTTATTTGTTCTACTATATTATATGTTGATTTACATAGAATTTTGACATTTTTAGAATAATTGAAGATTGACATTAAAATTTTTCAATTGTAATACTTGATTCATTCTACCATATAAATTTTTATGCTAAAACTAACAATTGCTTAGGATTTCCATGTAGCAAAAGCAGCTTGAGGGTTATATATACAAAGAATGCTCATAGGATTTCCATATATTTTCTTTCTTAACGATTCCATGTCACTACTAAACTTTTTTCTTTTTTCTTTTTTAAATTTGAAGATAAAAAATTTAGAAGCTAACTTTGTATTACTTACTATGCTTTGGAACAAAGCAATTCATTGTCGACTTTGATACTATGAATGTAATGCATAACTGACTTGGATGAATATCTCAACCGTGCATTCAAGGTTTCCCTCTTATATGAATTTGCTTGAACCATAATCTCGGAATCACTTGCATGATTTTCAAACAAAATTCTGAACTATAGAAATGAGATGGAAACCATCCACCATTAAAGTATTCATTTCCTGTTGAACAATGAAGGGATCTTCTTCTAGCCTTCTTTTTGTTATTCTTTTGACAGGGTGTCGAGTCTGTGCAATAATAATTACCTACTCAAGAGAAATACAAATTTTGTATATAGCGGTGAGTAGGGTCGAATCCACAGGGACTGGGGATAATTCGTTTCCTCTAGAGTTCAGAGCATGGGGGATTTTTGGAAATATAAAATAACTAATTAACTAACTAATGAAACAACCAATAGAAGTAAACAAGAATTAATCAATAACCAATACGACTCTAATCAAAGGTGCAACTTTTCAGACACGGTCCATTCAACTGATCATCGATGCAAAGATAATTCAATTATTCATTACTAGATTGGTTATAGTTGTCATACATGCGATAAACAACCAACCTTTCCTTACTTTTTCGATAGTCAAGGTACGACCGTTAACTATTTCTCTAATCAAGAAATAACCCTAGGTACGGCCGTAGGATTTAATTCCTCGATTGCATTAAGAATTAGAAAAGCCCAACCCTAACTAACAAACACGCTACGAGGATTTGTTTAAATTAGATCATACGTTTTCCTAACATGAAACCAATCACGCTAGTCGTCACTGGTATTAATCAATAGAACAATTACGGATTCAATCAATTAATATGACAGTAGATTATTAGATTAATTCGAATATCGGGCCCTTGACATTCAAATAACAAAATAATCATAAGCAATTAAACCAGAAAACGTACGAATACCAATGAATAAAAGAAATAAGTAAAATAATTCGATCTCACAGATATTTGGAACCGCGTCTTCAAATTAACCCTTGATTAGAAAATAAGAATTTAGTTCTTCATCTTTGAGAAAATTCCCAACGTGATACTATTAAAGCAGGAACAAGCAAACGAAAACTAAAAGCTCCCGCTAAAAGCTATTTCTCAAGCTATATATTGGCCTCTGTACGTTTCCTCCTAAGAGGCCAAAAGTGATTCAATCTTCTCCCCGTGGTCCCCACCGAATTTGACCAAGAGGAATACACGAAAGTGGCCTGCCGAATTCCACTCCTATTGTTCCTAGGACTCCTAGTCAGCAACTTTTCTCATCAGCAAAAGGAATTTCAATCCGTATGTAGCATCTTGTGGGTCAGGTGTGTGAAGCCTTATGGAGTCTCTCACGCATGGAGCCATTTTCTCAAGACAGTTTCCCCTTTTAAGCACTTTTTGGTTCCATTCCCTGAAATTGAGTCCAAATACCAAATATAAGTAAATATTAATAATTAAAACAATATTTGGTAAGAACAAAGGGGGAAATTAACAATAAAATTACTAACAAATTACGCCCTATCAATTCCCCCCACACCTAAATCATGCTTGTCCTCAAGTATGAGAACAACTAAAGTCAAACAATGGCCAGCTCTCCCGTCATCTATTGCCAAGCTGTGCTTACTCCAAAATCAAGGTTCAGTGGCTAAGTGTCAAGACATATTCCTCCCGGTTAGCTGCTAAAATCAGAGACTTGTCCAATTCATGGCTAACTCATCTAGGAAATCAAAATATTAAACTAGCAACAGTCAGCAATTGGTCCATCTGACAACCAAAATCTCGACATTAAGAACCAAGGATCGGCAGGCCAACATGATCATAAGCTTACATATTCTTCACATCTGTTCTTTTTTCTTTTTCGTCCCTTTTTTTTTCTTTTTTTTCTTTCTTTTTTTTGTTTTTGCTTTTGTTTTTTTTTTTTGAACGAATAAATGCTTAGTCCCAAGCCATTCAAGTCTTTTGACGTGAACTCTGACATTTTTAGATGAAAGAGCCCGGTTACTCAACTTTTCATCGCTTCAGGACCACCTACTCGTAGATATCGCCACTTTTTGACGCAAGAGTCGACACTTGTGGTGAAGACTCCCGGTTACTGGGTGACGACACTAGCGGAGTATAGCCATATGTTATTCACAACAAAGTACCAAAATACCAGACAATTAAAGATCATGGCCCACGTCATCTCCTAAACATGGAGAACTAAGGTCAACAGGGGACCAATCCACACAACAGTTACTAGCAAAATATTTATATTGCCTAAACAAGTTAACCATAATTCGCACAAAGTCATTAAACTCATGATATTCACCAAGACAATATGCTTTCATTTGCCACCGAAACTAAACTTATAGAATAAAACCCATCTAGCAATAGAAGAATGAGTTTGCCAGGCAATTGTTGATCACCAAGATAAACAGTACCAAAAGCAGAAAGTTAAAGAGACACCAGTCGAACTCCCCCACACCTAAACGGTACATTGCCCTCAATGTAACAAATAAACAATAAAAGCAAGAAGAAGGGCAACGGAACTTTCCTGAATACATGGTAGAAGGTCTCGGGCGGCTATGAAATAGGTGGGAACGGTGGAGTGAAAATGGTGCTACTGTAGTGTGCAGCAGTGAAGGATTGCAGAGGGAAGGAGAGCTCCGGCGTACGTCTTGGTCCAAGCGACAGCGGCGGCAATGAGCGGGGTGGAGGTTGGAAGGTCCTAGACCGAGAAGAGGATCTGGGGCTCACCATGGTCACCACTGAACAACCAACTCAACAAAGGAAACAGAAATTCCAAAATCCAACAGAGTGCGACAAAGAACTAGAATTGCACTGAATAAATGAGTCAATAAAGCTAATAAAGCCAGTAATCACTTGACAATAATAATGTCGCCCAAGTTAACAATGAAACGTGCACTTTATCTAACCATCAAACCAGCAAATCCCCAGACAATGCAGCAGTTTCAATCAATGGCAGAGAACGTCCAACAATGTGCTTGAATGCAATCAATTCTAATGAATATGCCTATCAAACAAACTAGGAACGGTAATAGAGTCTAAACAAATCAACGAATCTCAACAAATGAACTCAATTCTATCCAAAATCGCAACAAATGTCCCCAAGAATTCAGCAAGTCCAGTAATAACAGGTTTCAAACATGCAACCCAAACCACTGGGACATCCCAACCAACACCAAACAGTACCAGAAAGTAGGAGAAACCAAATTGGGAATCAATTTGCAAAGAACTCCCAAATCAACCCTAACTAGCTCCCAAATAAATTAACTATCAGAGATACCCTCAAAAATCAAGTACCAAAAATGCAACAGAAACTCCCAAACAGTTCAACGGCAAAGAGATAATCAAGCAAATCACCTCCTATTTTTATCCATCAAGAAACCCAAGAACAAGACACAATATCCCAGCAATTGAGGATTCAGAGAAATACTAAATGAGGGAAAAATTTCAATACCTCCACCTGTCAAAATTAGACAGGTGGTGACGCCGCAGCAATGAGAGAGTGCAGGGGAGCGGGGCTAGCGCGCGAGGTGGCGGGCGTTGGAGTGAGGCGCGGCGACGGCAGCTGGGTGACGGGCTCGCGGGTGGCCGCGACCATGGCGGCTAGCGCGGCAGAGAGGGAGATCGAGACGGAGAGAGAGAGAGAGCTGAGCGAGGTGAGGGGCTGTGGTGGTGGAGAACCAAGCAATGAGAGGGGCGCTGGAGTGAGATCGAGCTTGGAGGTGGCAGCGATGGAAGGAGCGAGCGGCGGCGGAAGAAGAAAAGAAGGAAAAAGAAGAAGCCAGGCAGCGGGGAAGAAGGAAGAAAGAAAGAAAAAGAAAGAAAGAAAGGAAAGAAAAAGAAAAAAAAGAAAAGAGAAAAAGAAAATAAAATAAAATAGTTTTTTGGCTTTTTTTTCAAAATTTTTTTCATTTTTTTTCCGAATTAAAATTTCAAAATTTGAATTCTTGAAAAAAAAATTAAAACTGAAGGTTTAAAAGGAAATATTTTTTTTCAATTTTTTTTTTTTTAGATTTTGGGTCGTCAAACACCGCGTGGGCACGCCAAGATTATAAAACGTCCACTGACCTTGAGAGTCATTTTTTTGTAACTTAACGCGTTCCCTCCTCGCGTGGGCACGCCAAGATTCAATTTCTTGCGAACGTCGCGAGCTATTGAGTTTTTACCAACACGGCGCAGGCACGCCATGATTTACAAACGTTCTCTGACCATGAGGTTGGGGTTGAGACGATTAACACGTGCCCTCCTCGCGTGGGCACGCCAAGATTACCTGTTCTGGTCACATTGAAGGAAAATATCAAGATTGACTAGTACCCAAGTGAGAAACGACAAATTTAAAGAATTGAACAACAAAAAACAAGCAAAACCAATATTTGGGTTACCTCCCAATGAGCGCCTTTCTTTAATGTCTTTGGCTAGACATTATCATGTTTTGTTCATGGAGGATAAAATCTTGTAACTCGTTTCAGTGTTTCATCCTCTATATAATCCTGATAGCCCTCGTAAATAGAGTAATTTTTGGACACATGAGTTACGGGCTTCCATGGACTAGTAAATGGCGCCAAACAAGTCAACGATAATTTGCATTCTCCATCTACTCCTCCCTCACGTGCATTTATTGGTCCAAGATATCTTGCCATCGCCACTCTTAATTTATTCCTGTCATGAAATTCAAAATTTTCTGGTATAATAAAGTCAATCTCATTAACAGGAATTGAAGAATAAGAGTCAGGAGAATATTGATTAAAGAATGGAGAAGATATCACCGTATTTGGAGATTGTTCACTGGATTCATTCACTTGGTCGAGTTGATACTGGGGCCTCATTTCTTGCACTTCAGCTTCCTTTTCAACTGCATCTTTAGATCCGTTTCCTTGAAACTCTTGCAGTTCCATGTCATTTGGCCGGATAATTGCACTCTCATCTTCTTCAAGATTGATATTGGTTTGTGAGGGCAATTCTTCAAGGTGAGAAGCTAATCGCGTTATCTTGGATGTCAATAGATGTATTTGATCTGCCATCCCGGATATCAATAGTTGCACTTGATCCGCCATCGTTTTTGTCTCCTGCCAAGTTCGATATATATTAGCAGCTAGTAATTCACTAATTTCTTCACAAGATATACCTGACATGGGTGATGGCTGTTGAAATTCTTGCTGTTGAAAATCCATTGGCCTGATTGCATAATTAAAATTGGAATCATCCCACCATCCTTGATCATGCCCGTTTGAATAAGGGTTATACCACATTTGATATTGAAGTGAAAAATCTCCAAAAGCACCGATTGGAGCACTTAGGCCATCTTGAAATGCAGGGTATATATCAGTTGCATGATCTGAGACAAAATAACTTCCATAATTTGCAACAGCTACTTGATCATTAGAAAAAACATGAGTCTCATAACCCCATTCAGGAATAAAGTCCAGTCTATCATCAAAATACGGAATGTTAGCAGCCATAAACCAGATAAAAAAAAATAAGAGAAAAAAAATAAAAAAAATAAAAACAAGATGAACTCAAAAGAAACAAATTAATCTGGCACCAGTCCCCGGCAACGGCGCCAAAAATTGACAGGGTGTCGAGTCTGTGCAATAATAATTACCTACTCAAGAGAAATACAAATTTTGTATATAGCGGTGAGTAGGGTCGAATCCACAGGGACTGGGGATAATTCGTTTCCTCTAGAGTTCAGAGCATAGGGGATTTTTGGAAAATATAAAATAACTAATTAACTAACTAATGAAACAACCAATAGAAGTAAACAAGAATTAATCAATAACCAATACGACTCTAATCAAAGGTGCAACTTTTCAGACACGGTCCATTCAACTGATCATCGATGCAAAGATAATTCAATTATTCATTACTAGATTGGTTATAGTTGTCATACATGCGATAAACAACCAACCTTTCCTTACTTTTTCGATAGTCAAGGTACGACCGTTAACTATTTCTCTAATCAAGAAATAACCCTAGGTACGACTGTAGGATTTAATTCCTCGATTGCATTAAGAATTAGAAAAGCCCGACCCTAACTAACAAACACGCTACGAGGGTTTGTTTAAATTAGATCATACGTTTTCCTAACATGAAACCAATCACGCTAGTCGTCACTGGTATTAATCAATAGAACAATTACGGATTCAATCAATTAATATGACAGTAGATTATTAGATTAATTCGAATATCGGGCCCTTGACATTCAAATAACAAAATAATCATAAGCAATTAAACCAGAAAACGTACGAATACCAATGAATAAAAGAAATAAGTAAAATAATTCGATCTCACAGATATTTGGAACCGCGTCTTCAAATTAACCCTTGACTAGAAAATAAGAATTTAGTTCTTCATCGTTGAGAAAATTCCCAACGTGATACTATCAAAGCAGGAACAAGCAAACGAAAACTAAAAGCTCCCGCTAAAAGCTATTCCTCAAGCTATATATTGGCCTCTGTACGTTTCCTCCTAAGAGGCCAAAAGTGATTCAATCTTCTCCCCGTGGTCCCCACCGAATTTGACCAAGAGGAATACACGAAAGTGGCCTGCCGAATTCCACTCCTATTGTTCCTAGGACTCCTAGTCAGCAACTCTTCTCATCAGCAAAAGGAATTTCAATCCGTATATAGCATCTTGTGGGCCAGGTGTGTGAAGCCTTATGGAGTCTCTCACGCATGGAGCCATTTTCTCAAGATAGTTTCCCCTTTTAAGCACTTTTTGGTTCCATTCCCTGAAATTGAGTCCAAATACCAAATATAAGTAAATATTAATAATTAAAACAATATTTGGTAAGGACAAAGGGGGAAATTAACAATAAAATTACTAACAAATTACCATACCCACGTTAATTTCATTGTTGCGTGCAAGGCTCATAATCACATTTCACCTAAATATATGCTCATGAGGCTGTTTTGTCATGTACTAAATTCTTCATACAAGTTTAATGATCAATATCATGTCATGATCAATATTTATTTAGGTTAATTTAGACTATATATTACTAATTTTAATGATCATTAAAAAAAGAAGCCTTACTCACAATTTAATTTGTGAGACATTGGATGAAGTAGAATAAGTTCAGGTGTTTGTCTATTAAACGGCACAAAAAATTTCTTACTTTGATGCACACTCAATTAACCAATACAGCATTCGTCTTGATCTATTTTAATAAAACAACTGATATTCATATTCCCAGTTGTTGGGAATAAGCAAAATTGGCGTAAACCTTGCACACAAGAATAAAGGCAAAAGTAAGGTCGCGTATTTCTTTGCAAACTGTATCCATGATTCTTCTTAATCTATCCCATTTTTTTGTATTTGAGTTAATTGAAAAGTGTAAAAATCTGATGAAAGTGAAAGCTGCTTCATTAATATGCAGTTACAAATTATCTTTTTAAGCTAGTGGACTTATTTTGGAACTACATAAATATTTATTATTTTCTAAAATAAAGTCCATTTCTCAATATAATGTTAAATGACTTAAAACCATCTTATCTTTGGCATTTATAAACTTAGTCTTGTGAATAAGTATTACATTTCCAAATTACATAATGATGTTTGATCAGACTCAACTAACTATGAATTATTTGAAATATGTGAATCTTATTCAGTAATAAAAGATTAAGTTGATCTTTTATATGAAAAGGTTTAAAGAATTGTTAAAATTCATATTATAATATATGTGAGATATTAACAATTTATGTTAGAATTAATTATTTCTCATACTTTACTATTTATATTAATGACTACTCAAAAATGAATATGTGTGCCTTTTAAGTACAAGTTCAATGTATTTGGGAAGTTAAGCGGTTTAAATAGAAAGTAGAGGAATAAATTAGTGAAATGTCAGAACACCTAAATATGATCGAGCTGAAAAATACCTAATCTAAGGTGAAGTATTGGAATACTAAAATTTGATCAAAATGGAGAATGCTTAGTTCAAGGGTTTCCAAATTATTTAAAAGCAATGAAATTCTCAAGTAAAATAATTCTTCTAAGATATCTCGATTATTATTGAGTAATCTAGAAAAGAAATTATTTCTTATGAGATATGATGTCCCATGCAAGTTCACAAAAATAGTTTTGGAATTTGTCCTAGATAAAATTGCCTCTTGTACACTAAATTTTGAAAATTTTCATTAGAGGGCCTGGGTTGGCTTTTGATTCAAATATTCACATAGCATGATGTAAGAAACAAGATTTAGTTAATTCATTATAAAATGGTATTCTAAACTGATCCCAAGTTCTTTTTCTTTTCTTGTTTTTAGACCATTTCTAGGGTATTTTTTTTTGGTCAAACTGCTGCCCTTCGCGTTGACATATAATGGACAAAATTAAACACAACACTAATGATAGTAGAGTAAAATGGTCATTTTCAATAATGCACATATTGTGCACGTGACTAGCTCAATTATAAATTTTCAATTTTTCATTAGAGGTCCTAGATTGGCTTTTGATTCAAATATTTACATAGCATGACGTGAGAAATAAGATTAAGTTAATTCATTATAAAATACTACTTTAACCTGATCCCGAGTTCTTTTTTTTTTTTTTGTTTCTAAATATTTTCTAGTGTATCTATTTTGGTGGAGCTGCTACCCTTCTCGATGATATATAATGGACAAAATTAAACACGACTCTAATGATAATATAGCAAAATGGTCATTTTTAATGGTGCACATATTTGTATATGACTGGATTATAAATTATCAATTTTTATTAGAGGGCTTAGATTAGCTTTTGGTTGAAATATTTACATAGCATGACGTAAGAAACAAGATTCAGTTAATTCATTATAGTTTGAACCGATACCAAGTACTTTTTCTTTTATTATTTTTAAATTTTTTCCAAGGTATTTTTTTTGGTGGAGCTGTTGCCCTTCGCAGTGACATAAATGGATAAAATTAGACATGGCTTTAATGATAATAGAGTAAAATGGTCATTTTTTATCGTGTGCATACTATGTACGTGACTAGCTTCGTTATAAATGTTTAATTTTTCATTAGAGGCTCTAGATTGGCTTTTATTGAAATATTTACATAGCATAACGTAAGAAAACAGGATTCCACTTGTAGGAACAAAAGATGGACTTTGGTTACAAATAGAGGTGGCAAAATGGGTGGGATGGGCGGAATTTGCTTGGGTTCGAAATCGAACCGAATCATATGGGTTTGGGGCTAATCTTACCCATATGTGTTTTGGGACTAATTTGGGCGGGATCACTTTAGGATGAGTTTAGATTGATCCCGCCCAATACCTAAATTTATTTTCTATATTTTTTCCTTTAATTTAATTCTTTTTTATTTTTATATAATTTTAATATTTTATTTATTAAATTTCTTTTGATTTTATCGTGAATTTATATTTTCTTGAATTCATTTTACACTCTAGAACGATCAACAGTTACTTTAAAAAGACATAACATTTTCGTAAGAATGAACATATCTTCTCCCTGGATTAAACCAAAAATTGGATTAACAAATAAAGGAAAAGATAGATATATAGTCATATTCCAACCTTACCCATAATGTTGTCTGACACAATGACTAGAAACAAGATTTTTTAACACCAAATTCATTCTTATTGACATTCTTAAAATTTCCAAAATTTGATGCAAAAGAAATTCACATTAAATGCTGAATAAAGCTAGCACAGAAACGAAGAAGCTGATTAAAAATTGATAACAAGATTGCATATAGAAATCTATGCAGATAGTTCAACAATTAGCATAAAATCAACATAAAAAGTGCCAACAGTTGTTAGTAAAGCATTGATTCTTATAGACACCAAAATTTTACCAATTCATTTTATTTTTATTGTTATCTTTATTTTTTTAAGTTGTTTAAATGAAATCATTTTCATTTAATTGGTTTTCTTTTGTAGGAAAGTAAAGAAAAGAAAAGAAAGAAAATGGAAGTGAAAAAAAATCAGATTTTTGCAACAAAAAAAAAATCAGAGATGAATTTTTGGATAAATGAAATTTTTTGGGAAGATATTTGGACCGAATGGTACCCAAGTATTCCCATCAAATAATAGGTACAATTGGGATGCATCTCATTTTAAACCCAATATCAAATTACAATACCCATTCCGCCTATAGTCCTTTTGGGTATGAGTAGCCCATTGGAACTTAGGACAAATTACCACCTCTAGTTACAAATACAATGACAACACGAAGCTGGATCAAATCTGGATTCAAGCATCTTTATCGTCAGTCTACACCCTATATTTACCATTTTTCATGTAAAAACAACTAACCAAATTCCTCTTACTCTAAACAGAAATTGGATTTGGGGTACAATTAATTACAATGGCGCCAAGAAGGACTATGAAGTGCATTATCCACTGTATAACCACATATTCACAATTTCACAGTTGGACGCCAAAAAATAAAAAACTCACCAAAGTACTACCCACAGCAACAAAAATTAGATTCTTGGGTCAAACAAAATGGCAATGGTGAGGGAAAAATATTTGAGTTAAATAAATTCCCAAATATTAGGGAAAAAAATCCCTACCGCAAAAGCCTTAGCATCTAAATTGGAAAACAACATTCACTCAAAATTTGAATTAATGAAGGGAAAAACATGCACTATTAATGAAGGGAAAGGCATGCTTCACTAATGTGAGTTGTCATCGATGATTTTTATTGTCGTTTTTATTCACTTTTGTCCTTTGCTCATAGATACTAAACGATTCCATTCAAGTACCCTTCACGGACCACGGGCAGGAACGGTTGCAGGTGCAACTGTTTCTAGCGGTTTTGTACATTTTGCATACCGCGTAATTTTGTTTGCATACGACGTAACTTTTTTTACACAACGTGTAATTTTAGAACAAATTTTTGTGGACCCCACACACATTGTTAAAAACGAGGTACAAGAAGTGACCTGGACCGTACAATTTTTTGGGCCAAATCTTGACCGTGAACAGCTCAAGAGCGGTCCATTTGATGACTGCTCCTGCCCCTCATCCACCCTTCACTCAATCAGGATGAGACTTCAACTGCTTGATTTAAGTAATGAATGAATTTATTCTAGTTCTTAATCATTTTTGTCCTTTGCTCAAAGATACCAGTAAAAGATTCCATTCAACTATCCTTCACACAATCAGAATAAGACTTCTATTTTATTTAACATAAATAATGGTGATAAAAGAATTTATTTCAAGTCGTAAGATTTCTGTAGAATAAGTATTATTTATTTTAAGAACCTTTAGGTAAAAAATTCCTTGGCTGCAATTTATTTTGTAAAACAATGGATTAATCATATTTTGCAACCTCAAATTTTGGACTTTCAATTGGCCTGATCTCGCCCCATCTCGTCCTACAACGATTTGGACTTTCAATATGTATGGGCTGGGTTGATTGTTGGCTTCAAAATAAGCCCAAAATTGAAATGCACGCAGTTTAGACAAATAACTTCAGCCTGATATAAGCCCAACCCATATGTCCATATGTAAACAATTAATTATATGTTCATTAACTAAAACTAATATTCATACTATAATTACAGTGATCATATTTTCTTGTTTGAAGTATGTTAAACTTTGATTTGTTTAATCATTATCTTATGTTTTTAGTAAACATAAATTTTAAAGGTGAAATCATTGGATTTGGGCTAATCCCTTTTTCGACCCAAAGCCTAATAAAAAAAAAAAAGAACAAGTTTAGACTGTAATATTTCTGACCCAAATAGGGCAGCTCTGAGCCAGATAACTAGGACTTGAGCTTATCAAAACCTAAGCCAAAAGGCCCAATCGACAATATTACTTGAACTAATACCTTAAAAGGTTATCTCGTTATCGTCCAATCACTAATAGAATCCACAAAACAGAACTAATGGAATAGTTACTACTCCTAGTTACTTTATAACTAAAATTAGAATATCCTATTACCACCTTACTTGAGAGTGATAACTGACAATTACGAATTTAGATTTAAGGGAGCAAAGTGTCCAAACTTTACTTCAGGGACCAAAATAAGGGGCGAAATATAGTTCAAGGTTGCAAAATAGAATTAATCCCAAGATACATTGGAAACATCAAATGGGATAGAGTTGGGAAGAGTGAGAGCTATTGAGCTTATTATAATCTTTAAAGATTTCTAATGTGTTTTATGTCAAATTATTTTGTATTTCAAACTTCTAATCTAATTTGAATAGTAGTTCAGTGTCAGCATTAATATTGTCCAGTTCAGTTTTTGTTTTATTTTTTAAAGATTTTTTCTTTGGCATTTTTTGTCTTACAAATCAAAAGTGGTCAATAAGAATGAAGTGACAGAATTGTAGGCAAAAATCTACATATACGAAAAACACAGGAAACTCAAAAATTGGATCCGAATTGGTGAGTTGATTTGAGCTTTTTTTTTTTTTTTTTCTGATTTTAGCAGCCAAAACGGTGCGTTTCAGAGTCCATGAAGGAAACTTGTCACTTCAAGTTCGTTAATTAATTGTACTATGAGATATGGTAATAGGCTTTCTGTTTTCTATGGATATGACTCATTAGGGCGTAAACGCACAAAATAGAGAGAGTGGACTAACAATTAAATTCAAACACTATCATCTACCTTTTAATTACGTAAACTTTTGCCCACCAAATTTAAATTTTTGCAAACCAATAAACATTGGTCTCACCACTTAATACTCTTTTCTAAAAGTAGAATAGAAAAAGCTATCATTTATTATTTACCTTTTCTTAATGTTAAATCGTATCCACTATTGATACCAAGTGCAGCATGCCTTTTCAATTTTTCTTCTTTTTTATTATTATTATTTTTTTGCCCTCCTTAGTTTTCATGACTAAAAGTGTGGGATTAAATAGCAGGTTAGATCATGGAGTCATATATTTGTTTTTTTATTTAGAAGCTGGTCCTAAATCCAAGTTAAAAATAGCTCTCAATCACTATTAAAGAGAGCTTAGATGTATCAATGGCTGAATTAATTGCACTTTGCACCCTTGAGCTTTTGGCATTAACCACTCTGTCACCTAATCTATCAATTGCATCACTAAAATGTCTCAAACATTTTAAAATTTTTACAAAGTAGCGCGATTATGACTTGAATAATAACAAATTTTAAGCAATAAGCATCGTTTCACTCTGGAACTATCCTGATTATCCTTTAAGAATAGCAGCATCTATGGATACATTTTCTCTCTCTAATTTCGATAACTTCTCTATATTTCTCTGTTGAGAGATAAGTAATCGAATTTAAATAAGACAAAAGTACATTAGCAATTACATGGCTATCAAAAGGATTCAAGTTATTCAACCACTTTAAAAGTTTGAGGCACTAAACTGCTACACTTGATAGTTTAGAGGGCAAATCATTAAACCCCTAATAGTTCAATGGTGCATATCACAATTAAGCCTTGATAGTAAAGTAACCATGTATTTTACAATTTTGGCATTGTTCAATATAGGTCAGTATCCATTAAAAGCTACAGTATCAAGTTCTCTTTTATTTTTTTTCCTTTTTGACAACCTACTACTGTATACGAATGGAATCAATGTTCCAAACTCCAGTTCTTTGTCCGCGACTTGCGCGTAAATCCTCTCTTTCTACTCTTTTTCTTCGACTGTCCTTTGATCAAACATAGACTCCACCTTTCATGCTACCCATCTATATCATCATAGCCGGTTGCATAATTAAATCTTGAACTTTCACTCCCAAGCCCCCATTAGCCCATATTTCACCACTCATAAAGGTTTTCCTTAGTCAATACTCAATACTCCAAAAAAAAGTCATGCCGCCTACTTTCTCTAGCCAGCGTTCTTCTCCTCCTCCTCCTCCTCAGCATCACTACTCACCCAAGAAAACCAAGCCATCCCTCCTAAAAACCACCTTCAACTCCATCAAATCTCAGCCGGGCTTTCGCCTGACCGGCTGGCTCGTCATTACACTGATTTTCCAAGCCTTGATTATCGTCTTCTTTCTCCAAGATTCCTCTTCTGCACCAGCGCCCTCGCGTCTGCAGAGCTTTCAAGCGCCTACTGATAAAGAATGCAAATTCGGTAGAATCTATGTTTATGATCTTCCTCCTGAATTCAATGCTGATTTGTTGAAGAACTGCAATGACTTGGACCCGTGGAAGTCACGGTGTAATGCAGTCTCCAACAGTGGTTTCGGCCCAAAAGCCACCAATCTCGGCGGTGTTGTGCCCGAGAATCTCCTGCCCGCGTGGTACTGGACGGATATGTACATAGGGGAAGTGATATACCACGTTAGGGTGATGGATTACAAGTGTCGAACACTCGATCCTTTGCAAGCTACAGCGTTTTATGTACCGTTTATCCAGGACTTGCTGTTGGGAAGTACTTATGGTTCAACTACACATCGAAAGATCGCGATCGTCCCAGTGAAATGTTGCTGGATTGGCTTACCAAGCAGCCCTATTGGAAGAAAAGCAATGGGGCGGATCATGTATTTGCATTTGGTAGATTAACGTGGGATTTTCGAAGGCAAACGGATAAGGATACTGATTGGGGCACTAGTTTTATTTACATGCCATTGATGAAGAATGTCATAAAGATTACAGTGGAAAGAAGTCCATGGGATGAGTTAGAATTCAGTGTTCCATATCCTACATCGTTCCATCCACGCTCCGAATCCGATATAGTCCAATGGCAAAGCTACATAAGATCAAGAACTCGCCACAGCCTGTTCACGTTCGTGGGCGCGACGCGTACAAAAATCAAGAATGATTTCAGGGGATTGTTGATGGACTACTGCAAGAGTGAGTCTGGATCATGTAGAGTAGTGGATTGTTCTGTGACAAGATGCTCAGACGGCGCACCGGCAATACTTGAGGCATTCTTGGATTCAGATTTCTGCTTGCAGCCAAAAGGTGATGGTTCCACAAGAAGGTCATTTTTTGATTGTATGTTGGCTGGTTCAATTCCTGTTTATTTCTGGGAGGGGAGTTTTCAGGGTCAGTATGAATGGCATTTGCCTATCAATGCAAAGACTTATTCAGTTTTCATAAATCATAATGATGTGAGGAATGGAGAAAATGGTACTGTAAGAATTAGAAAGGTGCTCGAAGGGTACAGTAAAGATGAAGTGAAGAAGATGAGAGAGACAATTGTTGATCTTCTTCCAAGATTGTTGTATGCAGAATCAAGTAAAGGTTTGGGGAATAATACCAATGATGCTTTTGATGTCACTATGGAAAGAGTATTGAGAAGAATCCAGCTTCAGAATTTGAGGAAGAAGCAGAATTTTTGAGGAATTTCAATTTTTTTTCTTGATGGATTTTTGAGGATACAATTTGCATTTTGCAGTGAAGGGGTACTTTTCATTTTCAATTTATTCATTTTTCCCCATTTTCATTGCCCTTTTTCCGGCTTATATATTGTATATGACACTTGGTAGAATTCTTTCTTTTTTTCTTCTGAATAAACATATTGTTATTTAAGTATGTTTTATAGAGGAATTGGGGAAGAAAATAGAATATGAATCTCTAATTGAGAAAATTCGGATTAGTCTTGGACATATTTAGTGTATTTTTAGTTAAATTTTGAGATCTTTAAATTTAAGGTCACATATTCTTATTGCTTTTTTTGGAGGGTATCTAAGTCATGTTGCCATCAATAGTGAGCGGTGAAATTAAGGCCATTACAACAATATGCCAGCTTGGGAGAGAGATTGGAAAGTGGAAAAAGATGGTAGACACTTGATTCCAAACGCACTAACAACGGAATTGACTATTGAGGTGGGAACGCGTAAAGGCTTTGGAATCAAGTGAAATTGATGAATGAATGGAATACAAAGCACTATTTGACTGTTTTCCCTATTGTCTTTTTTTTTTTTGTCGGAAATTTCTAGTTTTCATACTTTGTCACAATAGATGAAAAGGATGTTAGAAAATGATGTCCAAAAATGAAAGAAAAGTTAAAAAAGAAAAAAAAAAGGGGGGTAGTTGTAGTAGAATTCAGAATATAAAATTCACATTGCCTTTTTCATTAGTATTATAAATAATATATAAATATATAAATTTTTTATGCATTATAAGTGCATACGTTTACGAGTTTAGATTCATGTTATAAGTGTAAATTTTAGGATTTAAATTTAGAATAAAATAATGTAACATGCATTTAAATTTGTTAATATATATCCTGTATACATTGACAGAATATTCCAATAGTTATGGATTACATGTAATCTCTTGTAAAAATTAGACATTGTACAGAATCCTAAAATGACGTGCAGCAAGTGATAACATATACTACTAGTTTGGTGGAATCAATTTTGGAAAGAATAATTCCGCTGCAATCCAGAACAATTTACATAGGGTTTGGTGCAATCTATAAATTAATCTTGTGCAGGCTCCTAAAATCATGGGCTACAGGTGATTTCAATCTAGCTTTAGTCGACAACGTTCTCCTACTTTTGAAAAATTGGCCTCCGCAATCAAAGAATCCAGCATTAGTTGATTACGAAGTTGCCCGGTTAGGGTTATATTATATTATTCAGTAACTCTTCTTTCTAATGTTGAATTGACGCTAATCTTTTTGGTCACCAACACTGCTCACTTTTGACCTTTTATTTCGACCAAAAATTATATAGCATTGGCATACGCTTTAGTTCACTTTAGTTGTTTGCTATTCTACACACAACTCTGCTAGAATTTCTACTTTGATCCCCAATACTTTAAACTTACTTCATTCATTAAAGTATGACATTTGTTTCACTTTTGTTCCTAAAGTATAAAGTCTGTTCCACTTTAATTTTTAAATTATAAAATATAGCCCACTTTAATACTTAAAGAATAATATTTGTACCATTCAAGATTTTAAATCTGTCTCAGTTTTGTCATTAATTTTATCGAAGTGGGACAAAATTTTTGTTTTAGGGATTAAAATGTCTCATTTTACAGTTTAGGAACCAAAGAAAAAATCCAAGCATAGGTAAAAATGAAAAGTGGAATTAACCCTATATGAATTAGTGGAATGTGTTTTTTTTAATTTTATTTTTCAGACGTGTTTTATTTTATATTATTATAATGAAAGGAAAGCATTAAAATGTCTCATTTTAAAGTTTAGCGACCAAAGAAAAAATCCGACCATAAGTGAAGGTGAAAAGTGGAATTAACCCTATACGAATTTGTGGCATTTGTTTTATTTTGTATTATCAGAATGGAAGTAAAGCATTTTGTCGCGGCTATTCAATGTACATTCATTTAGCATACGTTGTTTGTTGACACCATGTGCACTCGAGAAAATGCCGCTGTTTAGCTGCACTTGTTCAAAATATAACACTTTGAAGCCCTCTTAAACTAGTGTTAATTAAACACAGTTAGACAATGTCTAGAAACTTGTAAATTAATTTTTGAGTAAGTTTTTTTATATACTGTTAGTGTACAATTTTTTTTTTTTACATTAATAGATATGACTGCATGACATGGTGTTGATTTCAGTTTTGAAGTTCTATTTATATACATGTGGCATACATTCAATTAGCATTCATATAAATATTAGAGTAAATCTTTCCTACACTGACAGTGTATACACTATCATTGTTGGATTCATGACATGTGTGTAAAAATTGAATTTCAAATTCAAATTTTGTATAGTTGTCATTCATCCAACGCTGATAGTATATATACTGTCAGTGTAGGAAAGATTTATGCTAAAGATAATCCTAACTTTCTTCATGTTTAAAGTTTATTGAATAGCTTTTTCTTTTCTTTTGTATGAAGGTTATGATGATTTACTTTGACATAGTACTATGCAATTCTTACCCCAAAAGAGCACTAGGAATTGGCCAAATTCTATATCGGACAGGCTAATTAACATAAACGATTTAGAAATTTGTATTCAAAAACAAAAAACAAAAAACAAAAAGAAAATACAGAAAGAGCATCCAATGATCGCTACCATGGCAAAACGCATTAAACAATAGTGAGGATTCTGGAAAGTGATTTTGAAGATCTGGAATATATGTTACAATATTCGCATTAAGTTGTTTTGTTCGTTGTCATGTGAAAAAAACCAAACTGTTTTTGGCAGTATTTAATCTGATGATAATCTCTTGTTTAGTACCCAATGGAAAGAAAACAATCTTTTCTTGATGATAGCCCTAGCTCCTAAAGACAGCTCAACAATGACTGTCTCATTTGTAATTCTTGATAAATGATAATAACACTTTATGGTTTTTTCAATTTATTCCCCACAAGATAATTATATGGAGAAAAGGGGTGAGCTAAGCAAGAAAGTATAAAATGTATGTTTTTTCAGCAAAAAAAATAACAAGTCTATTTAAATGATTATTTTTCAAGGCTTTTCAAAAAAAAAAATTTATATTTTAGCTTCACACTAATAAATGAATCTGTGAGATAAAAAGACGGTTGGTTGATTAACATATTTAAAATTTTTATGAAGCATGTTTGTGAATAACATGACCGGACAAATTTCCTACCTATCATTTTCCCTGAGCAACCACAGAACAGAATAACCGATGCTATATTTCTCACCTATCACCATCTCCTACCAAAGCCTTATCTACTTAGCAAGAATATTTTAACCGGTTGTGCAAGTGCAGCTCCTAGCTTTTATGTTTAATTTATCTTTCCTTTTTGCACTTACCAGAAGGTCTTTTTTGATCATATAATGGTGGACACTGTAACAATTGGGTGACTAGATCTAAATGGTGAAAGAGCAATTCGAAACAAAATGGATTTAAAATGTTTAAATTTGAAAACCATTTACTTGGATCAGACTACCTGGATATTGAAAATGTTTTATACCATATTTTAAATAGGTTATTTTAGATTAATAGAGGAATCTGATGTTGATTCTGCCTTAGAAATTTTACAATGACATGCAAGTTCTTAAAAAGAACAAAAAATGAGGGAGTTTTTATTTTTATTTTTTGGATAAACAAATAATGAGGGAATATGAGTGTCATAGTGTATATACATTCAAACTTTAGAGTAATAGCTCAAAAAAAAAAAAGATTTCAGAGTAAATCCTTTTTCTGTTCATTTTTTATGACTAACTTTGCCAAAGATTCATTCCTTTTTAGAAGAGAGATCGCAAACCCTTCAACTTACTTCAATTGTAACAATTTAATGTGAATTTTAAATAAAATGGAATGTTTCAGACAATGAATCACAAATTAAGAATTTGAATTTGACTACTTTCAAATCCTTCCATAAAAATGCATAATCTCGAAAGTTTAAGCCAAATCTTTTTGCCAACCAATATTAAGCTTAAAAAATTTCAAGCTTCTTCTATGGATTGAAACCCAAAAAGGAAAAAACAAAAACTTTCTATGTAAGAAAAAAAGGAAAGTTGAGTTTTGTCGGCTTATAGTGACTGGAATGCAATATTTTTTTTTGGTTACAAATAGGAAGGCTATTTCAAACCAAATATATTTCGTCTGTTCTACACGTCAAAGCTTTACCATCCAAGGGTTCATTACGTCCCAATTCTTTTTTTTTTTTTAACTTCCCAATTCTCTCTTAAAATAGTTTTGTGGTATAGTTTTGGGAAGTGGACCAAAATGATTCTTTTATTTTGCCCAAAACCAATTTGATCCATTTTAATTCGAAAACGATACAATTTGGCTCCCTCACAATTCTCCCTCATAATTTTGTGCATTATAATAACGTTTATAAAGTTAATTTTATTGTGGAAATTCACTATTTGACAAAAGAAAAAAAAAGTATATATGATGCTTAGGCACCATTTTGGAAGAAAATCATGCTTCTTGTATTGTACACAGTAATTTAGTTATAGTTCATTTATTTAGTGCTGCACTTAAATTTAAATTTTTTCATGCAACGTGGTTGAAATATTGGAATTTTCTTTTACAATAAAAGAAAATAATATTAGGATGCTTGTAAATGCCTCTAAAGCCTATTTTAATATTCATAAAGTTCACTTTCTTTTAAACCGGCCTAAGATTGGTTAAAATAGTAAAGATCGTAGACTCAATATAATTTGCCTGAAATTACAAATGACCAAATTGATTAATTTTTTTCAATATCAAGGACTAAATTTGCTTCCTTGAAACAAAAAGGACCATTTTCAACCCACATCCTAATTATTGAGGACCAAAATTGCAATTCCTCCTTACTAAATCCTAATAAGAACAGTTTCAGAAGACTATCATTTTCTTGCACAGTCGCACCAATTGCTAGTTTCCATCAAAACTCAAAAAAGTCTCCGTAGTAGGTGGTGTCAGTGACCCATCTTAAGGTGATAATTTATCTTTTTTAAAGAAAATTAAAAAAAGTGAATTAAAGAATGATTAATGGTACAAATCAGTCACTACCTCCCAATAAACACTGCACATTGTCGTGTGAAAAGGTTCTCCCGTTTATATTAAATGTAATTAAAGGTCAAAGATTGCTGCTTAAAGCTTCTCAATCATAGCATGTAGTTATTAGCATTAAGCCCTGTACATGTGCCCTTCTCTAGTTACTTCGTTAGTCTTTTGAGGTGGACGAAAGGTGTAAACTAGCTTACTGAAACCTAACACTCTATAGTTTATAGTTCTTTATAAACTCGAAATTGCATCCAAGTTAACATTTTCATTTGTCAAATTGAACTCAAATGAGCAATATATTTTTAATTTCATATTTTTTACACATGAATTCTATTTTTTTTAATTAATCGAGTGAAAATTGAGTCAAAGTTAAAATTTCTAATAAATATTAAATGCTGTTCAAATTTAATTTGACTAATTGATAAATCAAACTCAAATAACACATAACCTACTGAATTCGATTTGAGTATCATATGGATTCATTTACTTTTATTAGCTCTAGGTGGATATTAGTTTATTATGAACGTTAATTACGTGGTAACACACAAATTCTCTCTTTTGTTTTTTCCCAACATTCTTTTTAATTTTAATTCAATTATTTCAAGTCATCCCTACAATTCTCCAAAGTTTGATTTTTCCTGATTAAGGCACTTGTCACATTAAATAATAGTACATAAAAGGTGGTTGTTGATTCTCTAAGCACACGAACACCTGCATACATGCAGTTTAGTTGAAATTAATTTGCTAATATACTTGTTTTATCAAAATACACTCAATTTTTGGGTAAATCTTGTTTATCAAAATACCCATTACCCTTGTGATACATATAAGAATACTTGTATAAACTTCTCCAAATTTGATTTCATGATTCTTCTAATAAGAATAATAAAAATTATATATGATTGCAGTTAAATGCATAAAGAATTCGTAAACAAATGAAGAACTATTATCTAAACTGACATGGGAAGTTGATTAAAATTCATAGATACTATGCAAACTACCCATGTTATGCAAGGAACATTTGTCAAATACATTCTTCTACAAATGCTCGATCTCATACAAGGAATCATGGGCTTTCTTTAAAATAAAAAAAATTATATTCTGAAAATAACGGTTACCAATTAAAAATAAATGAATTAGATTATAGAGAAATCTGGATCCAACATGGGATATAGCACCCCAATTATTAACCAAGTAGAATTAGGGCTGGGTCATGCAGATTCGGGTTCTTCTATTTAGTGCTCTTAGGGCATAGGATAAGAAGTGGATCCAATCTTTAAATATTTGCAAAAGTTTTCATTCCTAAGCTAAGCAGATAATAATGCTTGAAATTTATAAGCCACCCTTCCTATTTATAGAGCACAAAATATTTATAGAAAAATACTAATATCTAGTTCTCTTTTTTTTTTTTTGTCGATTTTGGTTATACAGATGAATTCTTTTGTTTTGTGCTCTTAGGACACATGATAAGAGGCGAGTCTAGGCATTAGTGTTGTTCGGAAAAATTTAAATTTCTTAAAATTTGCTGTGAGTCCACCCTTTATATTTCGTATGCTTATCTTAAGGCACAGAATATTAAATAATAAAAACCTAGAAAATTTATGACATTTTTTGGACATCTTTTTATTGCTCCAAATATGAGTTCTAACACATCAAGTTTCATACTGAAATAGTGAGTGCAATAAGGGCCTTTTAGTATTCTTGCCCAGTAAAAATTAAAAAATAATTTATTAAACTAAAAGGAAAGTGTATAATGGTAAAAAAGAAGATAAAACTTAAAAAACAGACAGAAAATCCAAAATTGGTATGGACACTTATTTCCATCATCGAAGGGCTGGAAAATGCTGATAAAAAAATAAAATTGTTAGCAGACCTAATTCATACCAAACTTGCAATATATATAGATTCTCACTCATAGTTATTGCACCCGCCCGTAAATATGGACACTTTCCTAAATTAATAAACACATTTATTGAGAAACAAATAACTTAATGAGTGGCCATTAGGCACCTGTTAATCAAATTCATTAACTATATTTGCGAGTCTTAAAGGTTCTAACGGTTTAATTCTCTCTCAATTTTTTCTTTAAATTTTTTTGAATTTAATGTTTAAATAGTAAAAATATGTAATAACAACCTAGAAATCATTCCTATGCACGCAGATTTGTCCACACTAAAAATGAGAACTGGATTTAGGGATCCGGGCCCAAGTTTGTGGTGAGATGGTTCCTGACTTCCTGTTCCGTTTTGCTACAGTAGCCCAAATGACAAACCAAATTCTAGCTATTTCGATCTTTTAAGCCTAGGGCAAAGTCTCCTCGCGTGTGTGTATGTATATATGTGTGGAGGTTCTTCTATTCTGCGCGTCCTTTTAGGACACACGATAAGAGGTGGGCCTAAATATTAATTGTTTGTAAAAACTTAAAATTTCTTCACTAAAGTTTGGCTGATCGAATTTAGAGTTAGATGATAATGTTTAAAATTTGAAGTGGATCCATATATATATATATATATATATATATAAGCATGCAAATTATAAGGAGGGATCCACTTCAAATTTTAAACATATATATATGTATATATATATATATATATATTTCCTTTTGTCTACATCTTATTTCAATTTTTAAGTGGTCGATTTTTTTAAACATTTTAAATGGTAGCACTGTATTGATACCAATTTATGTGACGACCCCCACCTCCCCTAGGGCGTACCCTAGGGTTTAGCGAGCCGCCTGCCCAACTCTCGACAGGACTCACTCACTAGCTTGAGAAAATAACATACATCCATAGGGATAAATACCAAAACGAGAACGTACACATTAATGCTCAAACCCAGATACAAGGCATCTACATACCATAATACTTTAAAGTGCTACAAGTCGAGTACAAACAATCCTAATCGGGTGTTAACACGAGTACAACTTCAAAACTCGAAATTACTAGACTACACTAGTCGTTGCAACTCTTGCCTCACTCGTACCCCTTGTAAGGAAAACAAATGGCGTGGAATGAGCTAAAAGTCCAGTAAGGTTCCAAGTATCAATTTAATCATCAAATAACGCATAAGCAGCACAATAGTGAAATAGTGTTCAAGACAGGTCAAGAAGTGAGTAATCATACTTCATATAGTCAAATAATAACTATTCACATTTCACAATAAGGATACAGTTGCTCATGTATCGACTCCACCATAGCTTGATTGATTGGTAGTTGACACTCCGTCAACTTTCAAATGAGGAAACTAGTCCAGTAGAACACCACTTAACTCCAATCTCCGTCCACCGACCAACCCCCTTACCAGGCCCGAACTCCACAATAAACACTGGTGGTAATACTCGAGTATACTGATTAATCGAGGAGATAACACTCCACTCGACAACACTAGATACCCGTGGTTCGTTATCTAATCGACCAGCCCCTTGTCGGCTCAACTCGATTAACTAGCCAGTGGGGTTTGGGTTCCCAAGAAGTCGATGAGATAACATCTCCAATCGATTGAATCAAGATAAAAGTACGGAGACGGGAATGAGAGGCACCTCCCACTCGGATTGAGTGTGGTACATGCTGCCGCTCCAACACTTACAAATCAAGCACAAGTATATCAAGTCAATTGCACCAATAAACACATACATATCACATTAGGGCAAGTGCGATAAAGTACACCCTTGCCCGATCAATCCACTCGTATAACATGTAAGCATCTCATTCAAGTATCAAATACATGTGTCAAGTGCAATTAAATATTTGGAAGCACTCACTGGGCTTTTAGCTCATTCCACGCCATTTGTTTTCCTTACAGGGGGGTACAAGTGAGGCAAGAGTTGCAACGACTAGTGTAGTCTAGTAATTTCAAGTTTTGAAGTTGTACTCGCGTTAACACCCGATTAGGATTGTTTGTACTCGACTTGTAGCACTTTAAAGTATTATGGTATGTAGAGGCCTTGTATCTGGGTTTGAGCATTAATGTGTACGTTCTCGTTTTGGTATTTATCCCTATGGATGTATGTTATTTTCTCAAACTAGTGAGTGAGTCCTGGCGAGAGTTGGACAGGCGGCTCGCTAAACCCTAGGGTACGCCCTAGGAGGAGGTGGGGTCGTCACAGGTGGTATCAGAGCTCTTAATGAGCTCAAGCCGGGAGAGGGTTCTCGAACTGTGGGGAATGGCCTATGAAGTGTTGAACTAATTGCTATTGTTAAGGGAATTAGATATATACGTCGGGTAGGAATCTTAAAAATAGGTGATTTACCCTTGGGACTGGCCAGTCTGAGCTGTGAATTATCCTATTGTTAAATTCTTGTACCAGAGTACTGGATATTTCATTCAATGGTGTATTTGCAAAGTGGGAAAGATTTAGTATATTGCATTATGATGTGAAATATATATATATATATATATATATATATATATATATATATATACGATTGCAATTGGGGAAGTAGAACCAAAGAGACCAAGTCTAGCTTTGGAGAGGTAACTGTGAAGAGGAAATGGTGAGATCTTGAAAATTAGTGCAAATTTTCCGTTTTAAGGTGAACAATTTTACTAGGCATATAACATCTCTTGCCTGAAAATGTGATTTTTAGACCTGGAATTTAAGCAAAATAGTAGTTTAAATAAGGACGATGCAGCTATGAATGGTTTGAGACCATGAGAGTTTTCAATTTGAGGTGAAATAAGTTTGGCAAATCTGCCATGTGATTAGTATGCTATCATTTGCAAATAATTATATGTGAGTTCTTGATGAAATTGTGGCTCCTTAAATTTTATTGGAGGATTATTTGGGGCTAATGTCCAATAGGATAAACATACCTAGTTGTTAGGTTGTTAGAAAAAGCCAATGTATGAAATGGTTGACATCATTTAGAATACTTAAGAACCATCGATGTACTTAGGTAATGATTATACTGTTTGATCTGATATGAGACATTGTAGATCTACAATTTACTAAGGAATTTTGATTAGTCTTACTAATGGGGTAATTGGATTAGTAAATGCACTTGAAAAGATTGTCACTTTGGCTAGGTTGGGATGATTGAGTCGGAACTTTGCCATGTTTGGATACTGACTGCACGTATACTAAAGATTTGTATGACTTCTTATTAGAGTGTACTTGAGCTTGCTATATGTCGTAATTGACTTTGTTGTGTGGTGTAATTTAATTGATCATTAGTTTGCTTTGTAGTAATGATATATGTGGAGTGAATGTGTTTCTAGGTTGTAGTTAACTACAATTGTATGCATGCATAATTGATTATTACATATTTGTATCATTTGTATATAGACTAATTGTGAGAAATATAGAGTTTAGGGAACGATAACGTCAGGGTTATAATGTTATCTTAGGTATAGATTGTTTAATTAGGTGTCACGCCTAATGGAATTGGATAATTAAAGTAGTGGAATTTTATATACTTGGGAAAACAGTTGATACAACCCTTAGATCGGAAGGAGAAAACCATAAGAAACAAATCTATTCGGTTAAGATTTTGGTGGAAACATGAATGATTAGACGAAGTGATGTGGAAATTGGAAGAAAATATGCGGAAGGAATACCCAGAACTTTCGTGATTAAAGGTTTGAATTTCGAGGACGAAATTTTTATAAGGGGGGAAGAATGTGAGAACCCGAGAAAATTATGTGTATGCCCTGAATTTATTTCATTTTATTTATTTTGATATTAGAAATATTATATATAACGAATAAACGGTTAAATTAAATGTTTAATTGAATCCCTATAAAATTGAGAATTTAGAAAATATCCTAGAATAGCATAGAAGTATTTTATGAATTAAATACATATATGGCATACATATTGTAATTTATGTCATTTGCAAATATTACAGGACACGTAACATATACTATATAGCTCAATAAGTACATGTCTAATAAGTTTTTCTTAAAGCTAAATGTGTGAGAATCTCTTAGATGAACGAAAGAAAATTTTCATGTGTTATTTAAAAATTTAGTGCATGTCCCACTTTAGTTTCTTTTTGTTATTGAATGATTTATAGGTCTAAATTGTTCCTTTAATAAATAAGTGAGTCGATATATATTTTAGGAGGATTATATCATTTACACCATAA
This sequence comes from Coffea humblotiana, assembly GCA_023065735.1. Taxonomy (NCBI): domain Eukaryota; kingdom Viridiplantae; phylum Streptophyta; class Magnoliopsida; order Gentianales; family Rubiaceae; genus Coffea; species Coffea humblotiana. Next base: position 2,186,989 of record CM041212.1, on the reverse strand, counting down.
AACGTTAGTATTAGAATATGTTGTGGTATTAGAAAAAAGAAGGAAAAAAAAAAGAGAAAGAAAAGAAAACGTGGAAGATACTTGCGTTCACACCTATTCAAGCATTACTAATATCTAGTGGAGGAACTAACGGAAGAATGAAAGATAATGCCTTCATTCCTAGTTGACCGACAGGAAACAAGAAAGGAAAACAAACCGCGTTCCATTCACTTTCCCTGCTGCCTAAAACCGAGAAACAATAAGAAGGAAAAATAGAGAACCTCTCTTACCTTTTTCAAGCATGAACACCGGCCAAGAGACAAGAGAAACTCCAGCTCATTTAGCCAAGGAATCGAGAGAGGGATAGTTTGCTCATTGCATGACCAGCCACAAATTTTGACCAAATATATTTGACCAAGTCAAAACAGCTTCCATTCTTTCTTGTTTCTATTCCGCTTGACCGAGAGCCATTTTGCCCTTTCTTCACTTCATGTTGGGGCCGAGAGAGAGCTCCTTTCCCCTCCTTCTTGCAGCCGAGAGAGAAGAGCTGAGAGAAACCATAAGTTTGAGCTTGAGAGGGAAATCCTTTCAGCTGCAATCAAGAGAAGAAAAAGATGTACGCTGCAGGCTGCTCCATCCTCTAGTTCCAGCCTTGAGTTCTTGAAGGATTTGAGGTAAACCAGTTTCCTAACTCTTGATTCTTGTGGTAAAACTTATGATTGATGATTGGAAGTTGAATCTAATTAGCTAGGAACTGATTCGGATGGCTGGAAATTCGTTTGATTGGGTGGAATTTGAATGAACTTCAAGTATTCATTTTCTGTCAAGATTTCTGTCCGAAATTAGTCTGAAAATTCGAACATGTTGGGAGCTGAATTAGCCTTGGCACAAAACATGAAAGTTGTAGAGAATTGCGTGTAGATTATGCCTGTAAATTTTCAGCTCAATCGGAGCAGGGTAGCTTATGAAATGACTAATTTACCCCAGCTGCCCTGTTTCTGTCAAAAATGATAATCAGCCTCTGTAATTGGCTCGTTTGGCTGGGAAGATGAATGAATTAGCTTTTGATGCCTTCTTAAGCATTGTAGCCTTGTATCTTATCTTTCAAATGGCTTTGGAATCACCAGAATCGGAGTTGCGTGTACTGAGATATGACTGTCTAAATCGGGTCTGTCCATAAATCTGAGTTTGAACCTGAGATTGAAACTTCTGGGACATTGTTTTCGTGTTTTTTGACCTGGAAGGAGTAAATCTGGGCAGAAATGGTCTTCACAAAAGTTGTAGCTCTATCGCTTATCTTTCCAACGCATTTAGAATCGCTTGAATTGGACTTCTGAATGTTGAGTTATGCCTGTTTGAGTATGTCCTGTTCTTCAGCCTGCGATAGATCATTTGCTGGACTGTTCTTGCTAAATCTGGGGCATTTTCGAGTTGAGTTAGTTAAAAGTGTCTTCATGAAAGTTGTCAACCACAGTCTTGTCTATCCACTTGTAAATTCTTAGGTCATTTGACCAATTTTTGCACATGAAACGGTTAAAACGTTCTTAACCGGCAAAACTGTCCAACATAACCGTTAACTTCTTGAGGCAGTTCACTTCAGCTACTGTCTTAGCCGAATTTGACCCTGAAAACATTGGATTTAGCCTTTGATATCTTCTTGAAAGTTGTAGTTCGTTGTCTTAGCTTCGAAACGCTACCTCGTACACTCCAATCTGATAATCATAAATTGAGTTATGATTAAAACCATAGGAAGTGTCAAATCTGATTGCGCACATAGTGCACCTCGTACTAGGTGTTTTCCGTTTCCATTTCGTTTCCGTTTCCGTTGTCGCTTCGAGTCGTTTCGTATCATCTCACGCCTTTGCATGAGTCGTTTAGTCGTTTTATTTATTTTATCTACTGTTTAGTCTTTTGCCTTCAAAACTGAATTTCCGATTGGATTATTATACTTGTGTTGTACGTGGATGATTTTGAGCCTATTGAATGGCTATTGTGATGAGATAAATTGTATGTGTTTTGGTTCTGAATTGATTGAAGCCATAAATGGCTGGAAAATAGGTAAACACAAAGGGCGTGCTGCCCAAATTTACACTCGAGAGTTAGGTAGAGGTACTCGCGACTTGAGTACGAATTCGGGAACGAATCTTACTTGAATCGTCTAGGGTATTCAAGTTCTCTTTCATAGAGGTATATAAGTTAGTACTCGACCGAACCTTGTACTCTTGGAAAAAATGAAATTTACGACTAATAGAAATACGTTTTTCTCGTTTCTTCGATTCAAATGGTATTTCCAAGTATACTTGCTTCAAAGTTTCACATTTTGAAGAGCGAGCAAGAGTTTTACGAATATTCTCTAAATGAGTTTCAATTACTTGATTCTCGTTAAACGAAACATTTAAGTTTCGAATCTTAGTTAATTTTCAAAGCTCTTAAGCAATGTTTTCTCGCAGATTTGGACTCCAAATACGGAGTAATACCTGAACGTAAATCGTAAAGGCACTACATCTGTTGGTGAGTGCTTCCAAATACCTGATTGAACTTGACACTTGTTTTCAATACTTGACCAATGTGATCGAATGAAATGTGATTGGTATGGTCGGGCAAGAGTGTACTTTATCGCACTTGCTCTAATGTGATATGTATTTGTTTATTGGTTGTAATCGACTTGATATACTTGTGCTTGACTTGTAAGTGCGGAACGGCAGTATGTATCACACTCGATCCGAGTGGGAGGTACCTCTCATTCCCGTTTCCGTACTTTTATCTTGATTCAATCGATTGGAGATGTTATCTCATCGACTTCTTGGGAACCCAAACCCCACTAGCTAGTTAATCGAGTCGAACCGACAAGGGCCTGGTCGATTAGATAACGAACCATGGGTATCTAGTGTTGTCGAGTGGAGTGTTATCTCCTCGATTAATCGGTATACTCGAGTATTATCACCAGTGTTTATTGTAGAGTTCGGGCCCGGTAAGGGGGTTGGTCGGTGGACGGAGATTGGAGTTAAGTGGTGTTCTACTGAACTAATTTCCTCATTTGAAAGTTGACGGAGTGTCAACTATTATTTGATCAAGTTCTGGTGATGCAATGGGAATTTGGCTCCTGAGAGCCATCCGTATCCTTATACCTTGGAATGAATAGTACTTATCGTGTTATTGTTTCGTTTTAAAAGTAAAGACTTTTACACTCGTTCATTTTGAGATTTGCTACCTAAAGTGTTAATGCTACTTTTATACATTTGTTATACTCGCTATTTTGTTACGTGATACTTGCACTTTTAAATAATGGTCAACTTGCTATTTGGAACCTCACTGGGCTTTTAACTCATTCCACGCCATTTGTTTTTCTTACAGGGGATACGAACGAGGCGCGAGATTTGTAAAGACTAGCGTAGTCTAGTTGTTTTGAAATTTTGAAGTTGTACTCGCGCTAGTACCCGACTAGAGTTGATTGTACTCGAATTGTAAACATTTTAAAGTATTTTGGTGTGTAGAAGTTTTGTATATGGATTTGAGCATCAATGTATATATTAAGTTTGAACTGGTTGTGGTATTTATTTTCTATGAAAGCACGTTAGTTTCTCGAGCCCTAGTGAGTGAGTCCTGGCGAGAGTTGGGCAGACGACCCGCTAAACTCTAGAAAATAAATACCACAACCAGTTCAAACTTAATATATACATTGATACTCAAATCCAGATACAAAACTTCTACACACCAAAATACTTCAAAGTGTTTACAATTCGAGTACAATCAACTCTAGTCGGGTACTAGCGCGAGTACAACTTCCTAACTCTCGAGTGTAAATTTGGGCAGCACGCCCTTTGTGTTTACCTATTTTCCAGCCATTTATGGCTTCAATCAATTCAGACCCAAAACACATACAATTTATCTCATCACAATAGCCATTCAATAGGCTCAAAATCATCCACGTACAACACAAGTATAATAATCCAATCGGAAATCCAGTTTTGAAGGCAAAAGACTAAACAGTAGATAAAATAAGTAAAACGACTAAACGACTCATGCAAAGGCGTGAGATGATACGAAACGACTCGAAGCGAAAACGGAAACGGAAACGAAATGGAAACAGAAAACACCTAGTGCGAGGTGCACTATGTGCGCGATCAGATTTGACACTTCCTATGGTTTTAATCATAACTCAATTTATGATCATCGGATTGGAGTGTACGAGGTGGAGTTTCGAAGCTAAGACAACGAACTACAACTTTCAAGAAGATATCAAAGGCTAAATCCAATGTTTTCAGGGTCAAATTCGGCTGAGACAGTAGCTGAAGTGAACTGCCTCAAGAAGTTAACGGTTATGTTGGACAATTTTGCCGGTTAAGAACGTTTTAACCGTTTCATGTGCAAAACTTGGTCAAATGACCTAAGAATTTACAAGTGGATAGACAAGACTGTGCTTGACAACTTTCATGAAGACACTTTTAACTAACTCAACTCGAAAATGCCCCAGATTTAGCAAGAACAGTCCAACAAATGATCTATCGCAGGCTGAAGAACAGGACATACTCAAACAGGCATAACTCAACATTCCGAAATCCAATTCAAGCGATTCCAAATGCGTTGGAAAGCTAAGAGATAGAGCTACAACTTTTGTGAAGACCATTTCTGCCCAGATTTACTGGTTCCAGGTCAACAACACGAAAACAATGTCCCAGAAGTTTCAATCTCAGGTTCAAACTCAGATTTATAGACAGACCCGATTTAGACAGTCATATCTCAGTACACGCAACTCCGATTCCAGTGATTCCAAAGCCATTTGAAAGATAAGATACAAGGCTACAATTCTTAAGAAGGCATCAAAAGCTAATTCATTCATCTTCCCAGCCAAACGAGCCAATTACAGAGGCTGATTATCATTTTTGACAGAAACAGGGCAGCAGGGGTAAATTAGTCATTTCATAAGCTACCCTGCTCCGATTGAGCTGAAAATTTACAGGCATAATCTACACTCAATTCTCTACAACTTTCATGTTTTGTGACAAGGCTAATTCAGCTCCCAACATGTTCGAAGTTTCAGACTAATTTCGGACAGAAATCTTGACAGAAAATGAATACTTGAAGTTCATTCAAATTCCACCCAATCAAACGAATTTCCAGCCATCCGAATCAGTTCCTAGCTAATTAGATTCAACTTCCAATCATCAATCATAAGTTTTACCACAAGAATCAAGAGTTAGGAAACTGGTTTACCTCAAATCCTTCAAGAACTCAAGGCTGGAACTAGAGGATGGAGCAGCCTGCAGCGTACATCTTTTTCTTCTCTTGATTGCAGCTGAAAGGATTTCCCTCTCAAGCTCAAACTTATGGTTTCTCTCAGCTCTTCTCTCTCGGCTGCAAGAAGGAGGGGAAAGGAGCTCTCTCTCGGCCCCAACATGAAGTGAAGAAAGGGCAAAATGGCTCTCGGTCAAGCGGAATAGAAACAAGAAAGAATGGAAGCTGTTTTGACTTGGTCAAATATATTTGGTCAAAATTTGTGGCTGGTCATGCAATGAGCAAACTATCCCTCTCTCGATTCCTTGGCTAAATGAGCTGGAGTTTCTCTTGTCTCTTGGCCGGTGTTCATGCTTGAAAAAGGTAAGAGAGGTTCTCTATTTTTCCTTCTTATTGTTTCTCGGTTTTAGGCAGCAGGGAAAGTGAATGGAACGCGGTTTGTTTTCCTTTCTTGTTTCCTGTCGGTCAACTAGGAATGAAGGCATTATCTTTCATTCTTCCGTTAGTTCCTCCACTAGATATTAGTAATGCTTGAATAGGTGTGAACGCAAGTATCTTCCACGTTTTCTTTTCTTTCTCTTTTTTTTTTCCTTCTTTTTTCTAATACCACAACATATTCTAATACTAACGTTTTATGGTGTAAATGATATAATCCTCCTAAAATATATATCGACTCACTTATTTATTAAAGGAACAATTTAGACCTATAAATCATTCAATAACAAAAAGAAACTAAAGTGGGACATGCACTAAATTTTTAAATAACACATGAAAATTTTCTTTCGTTCATCTAAGAGATTCTCACACATTTAACTTTAAGAAAAACTTATTAGACATGTACTTATTGAGCTATATAGTATATGTTACGTGTCTTGTAATATTTGCAAATGATATAAATTACAATATGTATGCCATATATGTATTTAATTCATAAAATACTTCTACGCTATTCTAGGATATTTTCTAAATTCTCAATTTTATAGGGATTCAATTAATCATTTAATTTAACCGTTTATTAGTTATATATAATATTTCTAATATCAAAATAAATAAAATGAAATAAATTCAGGGCATACACATAATTTTCTCGGGTTCTCACAATTTACAAACGAATTAGGCATGCTAATATTTTTTGTTTTGGTCAAGTGGGAACATAAAATCTGTAGGAGTTCCTCATACTTGTCATTGATTCTTTTCAAGTATTCTTTTGCTATAAGTACATGAAATGAAATAATTAAGGCTCTGTTTGATAATCTAGTTCAACACTTAAATTTAATGGATTCAGATTTTAATATAGTCATACCATTTGATAACTAAAAATTGAACATTTGAATTAATTAGGTAACAATGAATTTTCTAGACAAAACTTGCTCTCAAAATTAAGTGATAAATTATTCACTTATCACTAAATGTGATATGCACTCAAATGTATTAGATTTAATACTTAGTAATTCGATGACTTAATGAACTCAGATTTTAAATTTTAAATTTTAAATTTCAGACTTCAATTTTTAGCAAACGCAACCCAGGCTATTCTAAATTCCGTGAAACAAAGTTCAAAAATAACATGTCTCTTAGCATTTGCCTCAAAGCTTTTTCCACAAAGTCGTCACGATGCTGGGCATGATGGGTTAACTGATAATAGTAAAGCTTTCGAATTAGTCTTTTATACTTTATAAACACCTTTAACCTAGAAATTTTAATCTTATCTCATTGGTACTAAAAAATCTCAACCCCACAACTTTAAATAACTTTTGTACAGTGATTTTGTCAAACATTATCTGAATGAGGTGTCATAATCTTCTTTAAATTTTCACTGAAACTAATTGGATATCTTCTTGTTTTTACTGAAGAGAGATGGGAACTACAAATTCTGAACTACAAAAGTTGGATGGATAAGCCTTATTGACGTGTCACTCTTAACAATGGACAAAGATTTCCAACCATATTCAAGAATTGTCTTCATTCTTCATCCCCACATTAAATCCTTCAAGCTCAGCCATCTTCAACTGGATATAAGCAGAGCAGATTCTGTTAATCTTGCTCATACCCCTTCTAATGGAGAAAAGGATCAAAGTGAATGGTGATGCTGATAATCAAGAAAGGCCAATTATCATAGCAATGAAAGGCCATCCAGGAAGTGGTAAAAGTACACTAGCTCATTTCCTGGCCAAGGCCCTCAGATGCCCTCTAATAGACAAAGACCATTTCCGAGACCGCACAAAATCATTGCAAGAAACCCTCATGTTAGCCTCTCCTGCTACAGCATCTAAACTCCTAAATGACTTATCCTATGAAGTTATCTGGAAGGTGGCCTCAGCTCAGCTTAGCTTGGGGCTGAGTGTAGTCATCGATTCGCCGCTTTCTCGTAGGGCCCACCTTGACCGGCTAATCAAGTTGGCAGCTGAGACTAATGCTCGGCTTGTTGTAGTCGAATGTAAGCCGCAGGATGTAGGCGAGTGGCATAGACGGCTTGAGCTGCGAGGCGCGGCTGATGGATCAAGTTGGCACAAGCCAAACACTTGGCAGGAAATGGAGAACTTATTGGATGGCTATGCAGGGTGTTGGGATTATGATGTTGGTGAGGTACCAGAGCTAGTTCTGGACACAACAGCTGATCTTGGAATTGAAGGGCTGGTTTCCTCTGCACTAGAGTTTGTTAAATCTAATGACGGTCATAGATTCAAATGATGATGGGTGCAAGTATTTGAAAATGATGGCGCATTGAGAAAGAAGACATGATTTTGTGGAATGTACCCAATGTTGAATACCAAGTTTCCTAGTCAGTTTCCAGCCAAATACAAGACGTTTTGGATCAAGAAAAGAAGATTTCGTATGTACAGTCCAAAACACCGGAATGATTTGCAGAGCAGTTTTAATCACATGGTTTGTAAATAGGATTGATTATTAGTTAAAGTGAAATGTAATGGTATTCTGTCACCGCCACATATTTCTGCTGCTGATGTTGTGGTTCTTTTGCTAGTTGCTTCTGAGATTGCATCATTAGTCCTTTTGAAGAGATTTTCTTACAGAAAGAACAATTAAAGAAAACAAAAGGCAAGTTATTCGAGCAGGACTCTTGGGGGAGGAAAAGAAGATCCTAAGTCACTCGCATAATGTTCTCAAACTTTAGTGCAACAGATCTCCAGCTTAGTTCCCGCTTTATAACAGTTGAAAAATCCTGCCCTCCTAGTAATAATATTTTGCATCTCAAGGCGTAAATCACAAGAAAAATACTACCCCTCAAGAACCACTGATGCAGTAATATTATACAAATAACAATAACCTCTTTGTTCAGTCAGTAATCATCAGGACATATACCTATAAGTAGTGTAAGCTTACTCCCTATGGGAAAATTTTACAGATGGACTTGCTGTCAACCAAATTTGGACTGATGAAAGAAAAGAAAATCTAAAAGGGCAAAGTATACATATAACTGTTTGCAGGTATTACATCTTCACACTGACTAACACTACTTAAGAGCAAAATTTAAAACAATTGCCTTTTCTTAGCCTTGTGGTGAGCAATAGCCTTGGGAGAAGATGAGCAAGAGGAAGATGATGACAAGCTCACCCAGTTATTTTCAGCTTTATCTTTATCAAAAGCCTTCAAAACCTCGTCCTTAAGTTCCATGTATCGCATCTTCTTTGTACTGTGCTCCTCCAGTGGACCGCTCTCCAAGAGCAGAGTTTCTTGCATGTCATCCTCCAGGAACCTATCCAGAACTTCTGAGCAATTGGGGAAAAAGCGCCGGCCAGTCTCCACTGTTATGACAAAAGATACTGCAATATTAGATATATATATATATATAGAGATGGTACCTGCAATGCTCCATGAACCAAAGGGAAAGTGACTTGCACCTGGAACCTTTAAATCTATCATCTTTTCAAATCTCAACAAAGTAGATACTGGTTTTTGGTAATTTTAAGTTTAGCGTTCCAACTATCTTAAGAATCTTAGTAAATACGTGAAATAGCTTTTCATTTCTTTGCTTAAATTTCACTGCAATCTTGGATTATTGTAAGCTGACAAATGAAGGGTACCATTCTCTTCAAAACTATAAATTTCTAGTACATTACAGTCAATATATGCAAAACTTAAGGAATTTTTTTCCTTTTGTGATACTGATATGTGTATGACTTCAGACAACCAAAGAGGAATTTAGCAATAGTAATTCCTATGTGATATCAGCTAGTGCCATTTATTCTGCTAAATCAACTATGAAGCAGTTAGTGGCTTCTAGTCCTAAAGTGCCATGGTTCTCTGTTGTCTGGGGGAAGGAGCATCACTTGCGGTTTTCATATATTTTTTGGCTTGCTTGTAGAAAAATGATAACTACGAAGGACAGATTATGCTTGTGGAGGTTGCATATAAATCCTGTCTGTGAGTTTTGTTGTGCTGCTGATGAAATTGTTGCTCATATTTTTTTCTAGTGCCCTTACTCTGCATTGATTTGGGAGGCTGTCCCGAGTAAGTGTCTTTTGTTTAGGCAGGCTATTGAGTGGCATCGTGAGCTCCTATGGATGATCAAACGTGGATCTTAAGATTCATTTGTGGCTTCAGTCTGTAGACTAGCTTTTGCAGCATCTGTTCACTATGTATGCTACAGCAGGTATAGGAAGGTTTTCAAACAAGTTATATCCTCCTACTTTGGTTATCCAATAGATTCTTAAAGAACTAAGTGACATTATTCCGGGGTAAAAACAGGTGAAAAGAAACCAAGAAAATGCTCAGCTCTGTACCGAGTGAGGAATTCCATTTACTGTTTTTAAGTCTTGATACTCTTATACTGATAGGCATATATTTGTATAGAGTTAGTTACTTTGCTTTTAGTCTTACTGATTTGAATTCTCTTTCTTTTGGTGTACTAGTCAAAGGGATACGCCCCTTCACTGGTGTATTCTTAATTATTAATGAGAAGTTCAGGAAGCTTACCCAAAAAGAAAAAAAAAATCCTATGTGAAATGGCATGTTCATTTTGCATTTTTCTTATACTCTTTTGGATATTCCAAGATTAGCCGGGGGCACAAGGTATATTCATCATTGCAGAAAATGCTCAACAAAGATAATTTCAGAAGCTAGGAGACCAACTCACCAAACTTGGACCTTTATTAATTACTCATTCAATGCACGACTAAGTCCTTTCCACTTTTGTTGATGACAGTGGCAACCCCCAAACTTGTAGTCACTTTAATTTCAAAGTTCCAAGAGTACTTGAGATTGTAATTACCTGTTTTCTGCAAGGCCTGTAGCCGCAATTGAAGTCGTTTTACTTGCTCATATGGTATCTCATTTAAATCAACCTCTCTCAGATTCCCACATGAGGCTTTAGATGCTGCAAGGCCAGCAAACTCTGACGTTGAATGTGCATTTGCTATTTCCATTGCTAGCTTAGCTTCTCGTGGAAATAATACTCGCGCAAGGGCCACTGGCACAGAAAAACCCAATATATGAGCACATATTCAAATTCTGGAAGTTGGAGATTATTAAAGAAATGAACATGACACAAATGTATCTAACTAGGATTTAACCAGGACCCTTTCATCTCAGATGTTTCCATTGGACATCAATAAACAACAAATGCAGAAACAAAAACAAAACTGAGTATCAATTTGAGAAGCCTGTCACTCGTACATTCCATTAGAGCTAAAGGGCTAACTTTAAGAGGACAGACTTTCTGCAGCTCATCAAGATTAAAGTTCTTTGCATTGGCTAGTAGTAGCTGGATCATCAGACTTTTCTTGACAAGCTGATAAAATAAAGAAAAGTAAAACTCAGCTCTCTATAAAGAACCAAAAGTATATTTTTGTTACTTCAGGAGGATCATATTCATCCTATCTTTTCTCGCTTATGAACGGACGCTTTCCCTCCTTCCAGATGCAATCTGAAGCTGTTTTCCAACAGACAATCAGAGCACAATGAACTCTCTTGGCACTTAAATGTCAGATGACCTCTCAAGGCATTACTCTTGTAAAGTTGGTACATGTTCCGGGCGCAGAATAGTCGAAAAGCAACAGAAAATTGAACTATCTCCTTTAATTTGTGTCTTAAAAACATGACACATAACCTGTGCCAAAATGTTTCTCAAATGTAGAGCAAACATTTGATGACCGGTTAGGAAGAAGAAACCACATCTCAAGAAAGCCCCTCAAATATGCTCTGATTTATATTCTCATTTTTTCAGGAAAGAAGGGCAGAAAGTTTACCAGAAATTCCTCTGGACACCTGGGCCTTTTGCTCGACATTTAGTTGAGGCTTGAAGTGTGTTCTTAAATGAATGTTGTATTTAATTATCATTTCCATTCCACCAGGAAACTGAACAGATAGGACCCAACAAATAGCTGTGGACACTAGTGAAATTGAATTTTCTGACTCTTATATCATATTACCAGCCTGAAGGTTGGTGTTCATAATTGCTGATACGATGTCGAGAGCACAGGCATTGATGCATAACAGCTTTAAGATGAAGAAAAATAATCTTCAAATGCAATCAAATAGATGCACATTCAAGAAGCCCTTTTTTTTGGGGGGGGGGGGGGGGATTCTCAAGGATGGTTCAGCTTGAAGTCACTTATGTTTGTTAACTATGTGATGGACTGTATGTTAAAACTTCTTTAGTAGGTGGGAAATGTTACCTCTATTTTCGAGGAGCAAGCAGCCTCATAACCAAATCATCTGCCACCATCATTGAGGACATAGACATATTACCAGCAAGCGGATTTCTGAGCATTTCTCTCTCCAAGACATCAATGCATAATTTGTCTTTATTAGTCCTCCTGTCCTGCTTTGTTGATTCATTGTAGTCCTTAGGCCTAGTCAACCTCCTGCAAATAGTAATTGATGTTCGTCCATCAACTGTAGAATCTGAGACACATGCTCCCTTGCTCAGTAGGCCCACAATTACTGATGGATCCTTGCGCCTAGCTGCTACATGAAGTACAGTGTATCCTCGAGAATTCCTAAGATTGAGATTAGCATTACCCAGACTGAGCACCTCGGTGACCACCTTAGGATTGCAATAGGCAGCAGCATAATGAAGAGCAAAAGCAGCATCCAAGGTGATATCAGATTCATCCAAAGTAATCTTAACAATTCTACATCATCAGAGTCCAGTGCTTTGTGTATCCTTCTGATTCTCTTGTCAGTGATGAAATTCACTTCACCAGTGTCAATGTATCAGGTCTTGGTCATACTGTTTCCTAAAGGATTTGATATCAGTCAGAACTTCATGTGGAAGCTCCTTCTCAAGAGTAAGATCATCCAGATCTGAACGTGCTATTCTCTGGATACTGTGTGAAAGAAGCTGGTTCAGCTGGCAGTGGAAGGCTACTATAGTTATGGGAATCACATCTTCCACAAAGGCCTTATCCACAAAGTTAAGAAGCCGTCGCTGCATGCAAAAGAAATGAGCACCAGAAAGAATTATAAGGACCTGATGTGAAACCAGTTTCTAAAGGCAGGATAGCACTCAGCAACATCTTTATTATTACAAAAAGCATACAACACACTGGGAACAAGGCAAGCTGAAAAGAATGAACTGGTCGACACGTTAATGCAAGAAACAAGCTTGATTTAAAGCATAGAATAAACTTGATTGGAAAGGCTAATGCAACTACAGCTCAAAACCATAATAAGCACTTGATGAATTCAAGAAAACTTCACAATCAATTAATGCAGGCTACTTAATTGCAGTGAGAAAGAAAGTGAAATGCAAGCCAAAGAGTAATCCAATGGAGTTTAAGACAATAACAGCCACAATGTTTTCGTGGCAAAATTAAACCCTTTCAAATTGAGCAACATGGCTCGAGCAATTGGAATTCCCTGAAACATGTTTACAGTGATTGGCATCAAGATATAAATCAGAAACATGGTTCTGTACAAAACCAGACTATATATGTGTTACATTTATGTAGGCAAGTTTCAACCAACCAAAAACTAGGAAATGAGTTGCTGGCTAAAAATGTCCACATGCTATATTACCCAACGTTCAGCACTAATTTGTAAATTTCCAGACATAAAATCCCAGAGTTGGAAACATTTTCTAGAGTTGTTCCTAACAAGGAGGTTCAATAAAGAATATCTATCACTGACATCGAGTTTTGAAAGGGTAACCGACTTTAGAAGCACAGAACAAGTTCTTCCATTTAGTTTTCCCTATCCTTGCAAAATCAATTTTCTGATCCTTGATTGGTTGCATGCTGGAGTGGACTACAAATCAAAAGCCAAAAGTACTTGCTGTATTTCCCTTATGAATTATCAGCTCATTTACAATTTCAAAACCTTTCTGACTTCAGAACGGTTGGCATCAATGTGAATATAGTACTCATATTGCCTAGATTAAACCATCAAAGTTTAGTACAAAAACAAGCAGAATAACCGAAAATAAAGCATGTAACCAGATAGGCATTTAGAGCACACCTGAACAACCAAAACAAGTTCATTCATCTGAAACGTCGCAGAAGCATACATGAGTTCCACTGCATAGTTGATTGCAGGGCCACATGCATCATGAGCACAAGACTCATCAACACATGTTGAAACCTCAGTTGGAGAAGACTTGAGCTTTCCACTATACACATAATTCAAGAAAACCATGAATGTTTCATATCCAATCTTGCCCTGGGCCACCAATTCTGTCATGACATATTTTGGTTTAGTTCCATTTTCAGAGCCAGCATTACTCTTCTTAAACAGATCATGGAAAAATGGACTTCGTGAGGCCAAGATACAGCGATTTACACCCACAGAAGTTCCTTCAACCACTATCTCTGCATCACTGTAGTCGAACTCAGCATCAAGCAGAAGCTTTTCAAGACTACCACTTAATTTAGTCAAACTCAACAAATCAAGACTAGCCCCTGGCTCATGACCAGCAGATGGCATATTGTGGCTACTGGAACCATTTTGATGTATATGAAGATGAAGCAAAGCTTAAGGTAGATACAAGTTCGTTCCCACTTTCCATAACTACTTAGCTAATTCCTTTTGGGGGATATCATACAGGTTACAAAAATCATTCTCCAAAAAAGCAGGGAATATTTTTCATTCCAAAGACAATTCACCATATAGAAGACACCATGCCGCTGAGACTGTACACTAAACGGCCAATATTACAGTACTGCAAACTGATAAATCCTTATAGTGGAATATGACCAAAAAAGGGAATGAAAATCAGGCAGGACTGACAATAGTTGTACCCCAAAATAGGCGTAAAGTTGCAGCAATTACACGAGTAATCAAACTCCACAATTCTCCGAAGACCTCGAATATTTCCACAGCAAATCAGCACTATACTGATTAAAGTACACTCCCAAGCTGCATACACCCAACTGCAGTATCTAAAGGGGAAACTTAATCAGTAACCATTCACACTTCTATGACCGTAACCCCTTTGGGCCTCACTTGATTTTCTTTCTATCTGTTGCCAATTCCCATAGCTACAGCAAATCCCTGCTCACAACAGCATCAAATAATCTGTTTTCCCACCTAAAAGGGGGCAAAAACTACAGAATAACACCAAAGACGCCAAGTCAACTCCTTAATCCTTCAACAAGAGAAGGCCAAGCAATCACCTGAACCCAAAAACAATCAAGAAACCGATACAAAAATCAACTCCTTGATTACACCGCAAATTTTTCAATCCAGAAATCGGCAAATCCTTTTTTCAATCTCTAAGCAGAGAAAACAAAAACTATCCTATATTGCTGTATTATAGTTCAAGAAACTCTTGTTAGCTTTAATAAGCAGTCACGGAGCTCAAGAAATCTGAAAATTAAGCAAAAAAAAAAAAAAGTAAAAAGCACTTTCAGCCGCTTACATATGCTGCAGGAAACTTAGTAGCTTTTTCTTCTTCCTTGAGAGTTGACTTGACTGAGAGCCCAAGTTGGAAAAGTAATTTAGTACTCTTTCTCCCTTTTTGTTAACATTTTCTTGACTTAGCTGGAAAAGTAACAAGTGGGGGTGAGAGAAGATCAGAAGACTCAAGACTGAGCGGAGAAACACACAAAACCGAGCAGTAAGGATGAGACAAAGATTGAATTGAGAGAAAATGAACAGATTAATCTTAGCTAAAAGCCTAAAACTAGACAGTTAAGAGAAACTCCAGAAGAACAAGTGCAACAGACAAAGGCATTACCAAGAAATAGGAGTGCTAAAAGTGTAAGATACAACAAAGCATAATTGGGATTGGGCCAAGAATGAAAAAATGTTGACTATTCAACGAAGTTGTAGGACCGGCTGGCATTGCCATATTACCGCTGGATTCTCTGCACTCAACTTCTGTTCATTAGATTCAATGCAACCTTTGGCCAGGATACAAAAGGTACAACAATCACCACGAGTTAAATATGCAATTTAGGAACATGGCCTTTACCATAACAGTACTAGCATTTATGATTGGCTATGTTTGAATAGTAAATTTTTTAAAAAAAATTATCGTATGTAATGTAAATATATTTTTTAATTTACTTTTTTATAGTTTTAATTATTTTTTTATTTCACATACATTTTTATTTCACATACATCACATCATAAAAAATGTTATAATAATTATTTCAAATAATTATTTAAAATAATACTCTATCCAAACAAAGCCTTATTATTATCATTTTATTAACTTATTATTATTCTTGTCGTTGTTGTCGTTGTCGCCGTATCCAAGGGACTTGATCGGACGTGATTCCCACATTGTGGTCATTTTTTATAGAAGTTCTCGAAATAGTCACAAACGTTTATTAGTGCAATTCTTTATATACAGTATAGCATTTTTTCTAACAAATTATAATTAATTATTAGTTATATTAGAATTACGTGGCATGATTTGAATCTTACATTTTTTAAAATTTGCACTACAAGATAGAATCTAGACTATAAATCGTTGTTGGGGCAATTGTAAATGGCTAACCACATGAAAAAGAATGCATTATGTAAATGTATCTTTTAAGGAAACATTGCTTTTAAATGCATTTCTACATCTATGATAAGAGTTTTAGAAAATACCGCCCTTTTAGATTTCTTTTAAAAGATGAAAATGGACATATAAACTTCAGGTACCTACGCATCGAAAAAAAAAATGCAAAATTTAGGTGTGTGAGGGAATAATTTATTGGATCTTTATGTTATTGATTAATGGTACTTTATTACTGATTTTTAACAAGTTTAAAGACACCAAATCGTATTAAAGACAATTTTTTTCTCTGCCCATCATTTGTGGGCATTTTTAATGTTCTTAGTCGATTCCATGTCAAGAATCTATTCTAGCATCCGAGAAGGAAAAGATGCAATTTCTTTTTCGTTTTTTGCTTTTGATTGCAATAAAATTATTTTGTCCAGACACGTGCGAGCAAGTATAATTTTCAAACGATTTATTTTGTCGCCTTAATTTAGTACAAATTTTAAATACTTATGGAGCTTGTCTCTCAATTTACACTAGTCAAGAGAGGGTTCAGGTGTTTATTTTTTCGTAAAACTAAAATTCAATCGACCGAATATTTTGTAGAAAGTAATAATTTTAAATTTATGCACTTAAATGATAAATTAAGTACAAATTACGTGTATTAACTAGTGCATATTGAGCATCGATGTTCTGTATGCAATTCAATAATGAGTATGATAGGTTATACTAGTTAAATAATTCTTGCGATTGAATGGAAGCAGTCACATCCCCACCAAGACCCTTCTTCCATAATACGGCTAGTTAGATCATACGTGACATTAGATGCGTTCACACTATGCTGATTGACCCAAAAAAGAGTTTTCTATATTGGCCTCATTGTCAGGGGGCTAGTGGGATCTTTTTTTTTTCATGTTATATTCTAATTTAGAAAAGACAACTAAGAACATAATAATTATTCTCCAAGGCATACTTGAAAAACAGATTTTGGAGACTATTGGATTTCCAGTGGGTCATTTAGTTAAAATAATTTGTGCAACAAAAAGAAATTATTGGAAGTTATTTGGGGAAATAATTTGGTGGGAAATCAACTTAAACCTTTGGTGTTTAGTGTTATGTATCAAAATTATTGGTCCTTTTTTTTATTTTATTTTATTTTATTGTGATTGTTTCAATTGTTGATTCATCTACTTCTCACGAGATACATAAGGCAGCCTGGAAAAGATTTATTTTCCTTTGGGCAGCCTGGATTTTGATTTTAACAAAAGTTAAATGAAATCCATAAATTGATGCAAAATAAGTACATCAAACAAATTTGGAGGTTTTGTTTTTATTGAGCTTTGATAGTTGTATACGTGGACGAATCTGTCTAAATGTTGAAAAATTTAACTAATCATGAAAGCAAAAGTACAATTCCACAATCATTTAGTTTTTAATAAATCAATCAAACTTGTACCATATTGGGAGTCCCCTCCTTTTGGAAAGTCCAAATCCCAAAATTTAGAGTACTATTCTTTTTGTCCTTTTCAATTAATCTTTGCTCATATGTTTCAACTCTCTCGGAATAATCAAATCCCAGATTATCAACTCACTATAATACTATGTAATGTAGCAATAATAACATAAAATCAAAAAGAAAAAAAAAATCTCTCAGCCTTCTCTCTGCTTCCTCTCCGCAGTTCATCAAAACTTTTGCTTAGCGCCACGGAAGAGAACAATGGTCTCTCTCCGAATGGTCCTTCTTTTTTTAAAAAAAAAATTCTGTAATAAATTATCCATCATAGAATTTCCTAATAAGAGTTTCTCTCTCCTAAAATTCTATAGAGAGTTTGTTCTCTCCGAATACTTTCTCTTTTCGTAGGATTTCCATGCAAAAGTTAGTTTGGTTGTTTGTTTTGTCTAATTTTCCTTAAGGCTGAGTTTTATTTAGGGAAAATCATTCAAAAGATTGAAAGATTGAAGGATGGATACCAGACTTGGTCTGTTTGGACATCGTTTTCACAAAATATTTTTGAAAAATTTTTAAGAATATTTCAGACCTTTTTTTAAATCTAAATTGTTAGGTGAAAAAATAAAATACAAGAAAAATAGCTAATGATTACAAATAGAAATTATACAAAATCGCTTCAAATCATAACTCAAAATCACTTTCCTTTAGACTTTATTTGTTCAGATTTTTAATTTGCAAAGGACTTGAACAAATATTCTTTAGCATATTTTGAAGGGTGTTTGTCTTTAATTCTTACACAAAGTTAGACAAATCAACTTGAATAATGGTGTGTTTTTACAGAAGTTTTTAAAGGGCAAGAAAGTAATTTTCTTCAGCAAACCACCTCCTACCAGGCCTTTTACGTAGTACAGATTGTGAGTGGTCAAATTGTGGCATTTAGTCCACAAAACATGTGTCTTTCCTTTGAATTGTGCTAACTAAATGATTTCTCAAACACTATTGTAAGTGTTTGTTAGACCATTCTAGACGTTCTTGCACCATTCAAAAGTTGACTAACCATTGCAGCATGAAGAGGTACCAAATATGTTCAATTTCTGACCGTTATACTGACTTCAGGTGATGTCTAATCGAAAGACCGGCGTCGGTCATCACATATTTTGTTCAATTCAAGAATCTGGTGATGTTTAGCTCAATGTCCAGTCCAAAGACCGGGGGCTGGACATCAACTGACCAATTTTGGAAATTTTCCAACATCAATAAAGGTAATTGACTTAGTAAACCCTTGTTGATACACCGATAGTGTATCACTGTCGACATTGGATGAATGACAGTTATGTAAAATTTGAATTTGAAATTTAACTTTTGTATACATGTTATGGATCTAACGATGTAATGTATACAATGTCAGTGTATATAAGATTTACTCATTCATTATGGATTAATCTTTCCTACACTAACAGTGTATACACTGTCAACATTGGATGAACGACAGCTATGCAAAATTTGAATTTGAAATTCAACTTTTGCACACATATCATGGATCTAACGATGATAGTGTATACACTGTCAGTGTATATAAGATTTACTCATTCATTATCCGCCAGAATAACTTACCAAATTTCTACCAAAAGGCACAAAAAAATAGATAAAATTGGCCTTTCATGGTCGGAGTCAAAAAATAATACAAGCATGCAGAAGAATTTTACTAATTCTTCACATTGGAACATTGACAATATATACAAAACATTATCTTTACGTAACATTTATTAATATCATTATGTATATTTATATTAAAAAAAAAGGATTGAATAGATCTTTTACTTTGCATACAGAATGAAATTCTCAGAAGCACTGAGGCTAGCTAGGGAGCAAACTTAACATAGGTATAATTGTCAATTTTCACTGCTCACAACACATTGGAGCAAATGAAAATGAAAAATCAATATTACCATAATTTGAATTCCAAATGTATGTTGTTATTTAAGGGCATAATTCACACATATACACAACAAACAAGAATTTGTCTATATGTTATCCAAATAAATCACAATTTTCACTAAGGAATTGATTTATACTTCGTGGAAATACTCCCATATGTAATATAGGTGGGCATAAATACACATTTGTAGGTGGACATCATCGATTATCTAGCTTCTTAGAGATAAAAGACGATGTTTTTTTTCCTGATATAAGGACTGTAATTGATGGTGTTCATATGTATTTGCTAGATCAAAACTGTGTCAAAGTAAATTCGGTTTCAAGAGAGACAAACAAATTGGCACATAGTCTAGCTTCTTATGCAAGATCTGCCAATTGTAATGATTTTCTATGGAACGTCCCTCTTGATTTTGTTAGATGATTTCTAGTGATCTCATTAATAAATCTTCCTTATTTATTTATATAAAAAAAGGGGCTCCAACTCTTCTCAAATGGGGATAGGAAAAAGAAAATAAAACAGAAATTGTTAATGGAAGCCCTTGGAACATAATTTAACTTCACACAAAACTTACTATTTAAGGGTACACGCTGACGACTAAAATGGACCAGCACCATTTGAATTGAAATAACCCTTCGATTGGTTTGGGCTTGTGCATGTTTGTTGCTCTGCAACTTCACGGACTAATTTAAAGTATACAAGTATAAAATGGAGTAAAATAAAAATCACAAACTTATCAACCTTTTGTGACTCCCTTTTTTATTTTTTAAATGCTTTGTGTCATCTTTTTTTTTTTCCTCACATTTCTTTTCGTTGTCAATCAATTTCAGCTTATGCGGTTGCTTGCTACCACTCGTTCTAGGCACGAGTGTTTGAAGTGCTTAAATATCTCTCATTCATTTTCTTCAAGAAATTAACATCTATTGTTTCTACATGTTTGTCTAATTTTTATTGTTTAAGTTTTGTTCCTTTTTCTGAGTATCTAATTACTACTAATAAATCTTATGCACATTGATTTCTCCGTGTAAATTAGTATTATCTGGATGGTTTTATTTTTTGTGTTTAAGTTAGACAACAAAAACAAATTTTTTGACTCTTTTATTATTTTAGCTTTGCATATATTGATGATCCCAATTAGCTCTTGAAAATTTTGAAAAAAGAAAAAAAAATGAAATGCAGAATGCTTTTATCTTTTTGGTTGTCAAATTTTGATGTTTTGAATTTCTAATAGTGAAGATACATTTACCATTACATTGCATAAAAAATAAAAAAGGTACAATTACATTTCCAATTTAATAGTAATTTTTAAGCGCTTTTTCCTTGGTTTCGTCTAAACTTCCAATAGAATTTCGGCCTTGCTTCCCATTCTTATGGATTCTTTATCATTCTAAAGGATTTTTATTTTCCATTATTTGATAAACCGAACGACATAGTTGGTTGAACCAAACAAATCATGATTCGATCAAGCGTCTGATCACCCTATGATTCAAACTTAAAAACCACTCCTAAAAAGCTGACCTGCCTAACAGGCAAGCAACATTTCTTCGAAAACATATATATTGCAAAACAATTGTCTATCTCTATTTTCTACTTTCCTTGCATCTGTCAATATCTTGAAAGATGACAAAGATTTTCACCAAAAAAGAGTGTTAATCTCCCTCCAAATGTTCAAAACCTCAATTAACACTATAGACAATGGGAAACATTAACAAAGAATTTAGCTTTATTCTAGACTATGATTCATGCAAGTAACGGTGCTTGCATGAACTAAGTAAAATAACATGGGGCAAATCCCAGCTATCACTTCATTTAGAACTGATAATTAATGAAAGCTCTAGTTGCTATCTTTCTTCTCCCCTCATGGTGGCAATGACTTCAATTAGGACCTCTTTATTTGCATCAGTAAGGCAACTAAACCTGACTCCTCGTAGATCCACTTGTATGTCATTTGCATGCATAACTTTTGAACTCTAGAGTTTATGGAATGCCTAATCAAAAGAAAGATTGGCTTTATGGATGCGCAAAGAGATTCAAGGCAAAGAGCAAAAGAATCAGATTATAGCAAGTTCATAATTCATTATCGTGCACTTGTAAGCTAAAAACATCTAGAAGAAAAGGGACATTGATAGCATACCTGGGATTAATAAAGATTAATACAGCTAGTTCATGATCTATTATCGTATGTTTACAAGAAGAAAAACTTGATTTTAGTAAGCCATAGGCTGGATTTGAGCTTGAAACAGAAGGCAATGAATGTTCCCATGCTCATTAAGAACCAAATTTAGCACAATGATCTTTTCCCGAGGCCAGCACCTTGATTCACGCTAGATATTGAGCCAGAAGATGATGATGATGAGAAATTCCTATCTTTATCTATGTTATTGAATACCATCATTGCCTCATCGAGTCCCATGGTCTGTCTTTTACTAGAAACATTATTTCCTTTTAGCAGCTTTCTGGCCTTCTCCAACAAGAAGTCAGTATCTAACAAATTGTTACCAAAATTTCAGATGAAAAAGAGGCTTAAAAAATCCAAAACAAAATACGTAGATAAATGTAAAGGAAAAGAACAAACATATAACTTTAGAAGAAAAAGAGGATTCACCAGTTTCACTTAGTGAAGGTGTGGAAAAGTCTGTTGAGTGAATTCTAGATTTGTCCGTCTCAAATGCCTTAGTGACCTCCTCCTTAATTTCCTCGATTCTTACATCCTCTGCATCATTGTCCAGAAACCTGCCAATAACTTCACAACAACTGGGATATAATGGGCGACCCCTCTCCACTGCCATCAAATGTGTAACACAGAAGTCAAATGTCAACCTTTGACCATATGACAATGAATTTTAGTGAGTTCAAAATTTATTGAGTAAAATGACCATTGCACTTTACCAAGTACAATTTTTACTATATGTTTGGCTTTACCAGCCAAATCTTGTCTTAACGTGCTTCATATTTTTACTCTGAGATTGACATCTAGATAATGTACATGGACTATTTAAGTATGACGTGAATCATCAGGATATTTTTCATATATTCCCAAATTAGAGGTAAAAAAGAGTATGTCTACAACATTGCAAGATGAAGTACAATAATGCCATAAAACTGTAGATTTCTGAACCATGATTGGTGAATAATGATTTTCACAAAAAATGGAGATCTTCCATCTAATCTGTAGTCTCTAGGAACTGTGACCAATTCTTAACAAAAATAAAGACCAACAATTTATATTTCCAATGCTTTGAACAGAAATTATGGACTTCACTACCTGCTTTTCGCAAGGCCTGTAACTGAGCTTGAAGTCGTTTTTCTTGCTCCAATGGACTTTTGTTCAAGTTGACCGTTTTCAAATTTTTGCACAAGGTGCTGGATGCTGGAAAGGTGCGAAACTCTGAGGATGAATCTGTATCTGCTATCTCCATTGCCAGCTTGACTTCAGAGGGAAGTAATGCTCGTATAACGGAAACTGCAAATTAACTCAAAGTAAACGTAGCTGGGAACAACTCTTATCTGAATTACAGTAATTAGAAGAAACTATTTAGCACAAAATGGGAATCCAACACATCATTTGGGAAGCTAAGCTGCACAGTGCAAATATTTGAACTCTTTAAGTAGCTATTCAATTAAGTACTTTAGAGAGTGACTGAGCGTTTATTATCCACTGCCATTCCAAATGTTGTATTCTGTGAAGCAGAAACATAATAGAGAGGATCTTCCGATGAACAAAGGAGTTGCTCATCCTGTTCAATTTTACATCCAAATGAACTTGTACCCTTCAAAATTCTCAACATTCACTTATCGTTTTACCTAATACTTTTGGACAAAATAAGTTTCATTTGTACTTTTCATTTTCAATTTTCCCTTTGTGCTTTGTCCTTAAACTTTCTCCAGCAAGTACATTATAAATGCACAGAAGAAAACTGTAGCAGCTTTATGGTATGCGTGCATGTGAGATAAAAGTGCGGTTGGAGAACAATGGAATTACATAAAACATATTCTTGAAAAAACAGTTCCACCCAAGCAGATAGTTTTTGAAATCTAAGTAAATGAAATCCATTCTAGAAAAAGACATTTAACAAAATCTTCTTCGATAGTTTTGCCAATATTCTAAAGCTACTTCCAGAATCACCCCAAAGCTTTCTAAATAATATTTCAGCTAAAAATAACCTAAAAGCACAAATTGATCATGATTGTATTTGACAAAGCTCCATAAATTTGTCTGATTACATACTCTGTCAATGTACCATAGCCGAAAATTGAACAGATTCACTTAATGAATTTTACCTCTATTTTCAAGTAGCAGCAGCCTCATAACCGCATCATCAGCCAGCATCATCGATGACATGGATATACCAGTAGTCATTGCATTTGTTGTATCCTTATAATCCATTGATTGAGTAAACCTATGGCAGATTGTTGTGGACATTTGCCCATCAATTGAACTTGTTGATTTTCGTTTCCTAACATTAATGTCAAGGCTAGCCTTGGTAGAAGATGAACAAGAAGAGATAGAAGTTGAAATGCTTAGCCAGTTACTTTCACGCTTGTCTTCATCAAACGCATTCATCACCTCCAGCTTGAGTTCTAAGTAACGCATCTTCTTCTTAGTCTGCTCCTTCTCTGGAGAATTAAACATGAGAGTCTCTTGCATGTGATCCTCCATAAATTTATCCAGAACTAAAGAACAATTGGGAAAAAAGTGCCGACCAATCTCCACTGCCAAGACAGAAACATAGCAATCAGAGATGGAGATCCTGAGATTGCAATGATGATGCTCCATGAACCAAAGAGATGATAACTTGTACTCAGAACCTCTAATTGTAAAATCTAATGATTTTGGTGCGCAATTTTATTAGTCTCGGTTCAACTTCAGATAAAGTTTGAAGACTGGCATATTTGACATAAACAGGACATATAGTGATGCAAATCACGAGTTTGTAGTACTAGCACTATCTTATGATAACTACAAAGTAATATCTGATATGGTATCCCATTTAAATCAGCCTCTCTCAGATTCCCACATGAGGTTGAATGTGCATTTGTTATTTCTCTTGCTAGCGTAGCTTCTCGTGGAAATAATAGCACAAATGCCACTGCCCATAAAAATTCATTCTTTAGGCTCACATTCAAATTATGGGGATTGGATTAATTCTAGAACTATGAAGATTGGAACAGTAAAAGTAAATTTGAGCAATACAGCCGCCTGATTTAACAATGTAGTATTTGTCTAGGATCAATAAGGACCCTTTCATCCCAGATGAATCTATTGGTTATAAATAAGCAACAAATGGAGAAACAATAACAAACTAAGCATCAACTGGGGAAGCCTGTCAGTCAGAATCACTTTACCAGAGCTGAAGAACTGCATGAGGATACTTGATACGAAATATCTGTTTTAAGATGACAAACTTTCTGCAGCTCGTCAAGATTAAAGTTATTTGCATTGGTATTAGTAGCTGAAATATGAGACTTTTCTTCAGTACTAGCTGATAATATAAAAATAAATTAATTACAGCATTCTGTCAAGAACATGTATATAGTTGTTATTTCAGGAGTATCACGGAAAAACATGTATCGTATTTTTTGTCACTGGTAAACAAATGTTTATCATCTTCGTTAAAGTACAAAATGAAGCAGTTTTTCCAACAAACCATCAGAACAGAATAAACTTCATTGGCACTCCCAAATATCCCAGCCAGGATCAATTTCAATGCATTAGCAGTATAAAGTTGGTCTATGTTCTGGGGACAGAAAAGTCAAGAAGCAAGGAAAAATCATATTATCTCCTTTAAATTGTATCTATACAGCTTGAGACACTACCGGGGCCAAAAAGTTTCTAAAATCTAAAGCAAACGATTAATGACCAACAGGAAGGAGAAACCTAATCATCTCAAGTAGGACCCTGGAAATATGCTCTCATTCATTTCCTCATTTCTTCAGGAAAGAACACTACAAAGTTCACCAGAAATTCCAGTAGACACTCAGGACTTTGGCTCAATATCTAGTTAACGCTTGAAGTGTGTTCCTAAATGAATGTTGCACTTTATCTAGGTTTTTCATTCCACCAGAAAAGTCAAAAAGTACCACCCAATACCTGTGGATCTACTGAAACTGAATTTTCTGACTCTTATTTCATGTTACCACTTTGAATGTTATGGTACTCATAATTGCTGATATGCAAAGCCAAGAGCACATGCATTGATGCACAACAGCTTTAAGATGAAGCAAACAAACTTCAAATGCAATCAGATGGATGCAAATAATTTCACTTAACAAGTTTCTATGTTCTTAAAGATTGTCTCAGCTTGAGGTCACTTATTTTGTTAACTAAGTGATGGACTCTCTGTTAAAGCATCATTCATAGGTGGAAATTTTACCTCCATTTTCAACAAGCAGCAGCTTGAGGTCACTTTAATTTTAAAGTTCCAAGAGTACTTGAGATTGTAATTACCTGTTTTCTGCAAGGCCTGTAGCCGCAATTGAAGTCGTTTTGCTTGCTCATATGGTATCTCATTTAAATCAAACTCTCTCAGATTCCCACATGAGGCTTTAGATGCTGCAAGGCCAGCAAACTCTGACGTTGAATGTGCATTTCTTATTTCCATTGCTAGCTTATCTTCTCGTGGAAATAATACTCGCGCAAGGGCCACTGGCACAGAAAAACCCAAAATATGAGCACACATTCAAACTCTGGAAGTTGGAGATTGTTAAAGAAATGAACATGACACAAATGTATCTAACTAGGATTTAACCAGGACCCTTTCATCTCAGATGTTTCTATTGGATATCAATAAACAACAAATGCAGAAACAAAAACAAAACTGAGTATCAATTTGAGAAGCCTGTCACTCGTACATTCCATTAGAGCTAAAGGACTAACTTTAAGAGGACAGACTTTCTGCAGCTCATCAAGATTAAAGTTCTTTGCATTGGCTAGTAGTAGCTGGATCATCAGACTTTTCTTGACAAGCTGATAAAATAAAGAAAAGTAAAACTCAGCTCTCTATAAAGAACCAAAAGTATATTTTTGTTACTTCAGGAGGATCATATACATCCTATCTTTTCTCGCTTATGAACGGATGCTTTCCCTCCTTTCAGATACAATCTGAAGCTGTTTTCCAACAGACAATCAGAGCACAATGAACTCTCTTGGCACTTAAATGTCAGATGACCTCTCAAGGCATTACTCTTGTAAAGTTGGTACATGTTCTGGGCGCAGAATAGTCGAAAAGCAACAGAAAATTGAACTATCTCCTTTAATTTGTGTCTAAAAAACAAGATGCGTAACGTGGGCCAAAATGTTTCTCAAATGAAAAGTGAACATTTGATGACCAGTTAGGAAGAAGAAGCCACATCTCAAGAAAGCCCCTCAAAATATGCTCTGATTCATATTCTCATTTTAGAAGGGCAGAAAGTTTACCAGAAATTCCTCTGGACACCTGGGCCTTTTGCTCAACATTTAGTTGAGGCTTGAAGTGTGTTCTTAAATGAATGTTGTATTTAATTATCATTTCCATTCCACCAGGAAACAGAACAGATTGGACCCAACAAATAGCTGTGGACACTAGTGAAATTGAAATTTCTGACTCCTATATCATATTACCAGCCTGAAGGTTTGGTGTTCATAATTGCAGATACAATGTCGAGAGCACAGGCATTGATGCATAACAGCTTTAAGATGAAGAAAATAATCTTCAAATGCAATCAAATAGATGCACATTCAAGAAGCCCTTTTTTTTGGGGGGGGGGAAATTCTCAAGGATGGTTTCAGCTTGAAGTCACTTATGTTTGTTAACTATGTGATGGACTGTATGTTAAAACTTCTTTAGTAGGTGGAAATTTTACCTCTATTTTCGAGGAGCAGCAGCCTCATACCCAAATCATCTGCCACCATCATTAAGGACATGGACATATTACCAGCAAGCGGATTTCTGAGCATTTCTCTCTCCAAGACATCAATGCATAATTTGTCTTTATTAGTCTCCTGTCCCTGCTTTGTTGATTCATTGTAGTCCTTAGGCCTAGTCAACCTCCTGCAAATAGTAATTGATGTTCGTCCATCAACTGTATAATCTGAGACACATGCTCCCTTGCTCAGTAGGCCCACAATTACTGATGGATCCTTGCGCCTAGCTGCTACATGAAGTACAGTGTATCCTCGAGAATTCCTAAGATTGAGATTAGCATTACCCAGACTGAGCACCTCGGTGACCACCTTAGGATTGCAATAGGCAGCAGCATAATGAAGAGCAAAAGCAGCATCCAAGGTGATATCAGATTCATCCAAAAGTAATCTTAACAATTCTACATCATCAGAGTCCAGTGCTTTGTGTATCCTTCTGATTCTCTTGTCAGTGATGAAATTCACTTCACCAGTGTCATGTATCAGGTCTTGGTCATACTGTTTCCTAAAGGATTTGATATCAGTCAGAACTTCATGTGGAAGCTCCTTCTCAAGAGTAAGATCATCCAGATCTGAACGTGCTATTCTCTGGATACTGTGTGAAAGAAGCTGGTTCAGCTGGCAGTGGAAGGCTACTATAGTTATGGGAATCACATCTTCCACAAAGGCCTTATCCACAAAGTTAAGAAGCCGTCGCTGCATGCAAAAGAAATGAGCACCAGAAAGAATTATGAGGACCTGATGCGAAACCTGTTTCTAAAGGCAAGATAGCACTCAGGAACATCTGTATTATTACAAAAAGCATACAACACACTGGGAACAAGGCAAGCTGAAAAGAATGAACTGGTCGATACGTTAATGCAAGAAACAAGCTTGATTTAAAGCATAGAATATACTTGATTGGAAAGCTCAAGTTTACAAGAGCTTGCTGGTACATGGTGCAGATGAAAACATTCTTACAGTTAGTTATAGAAACTACAGCTCGAAACCATAATAAGCACTTTAAGATGAAGAATGATGAATTCAAGAAAACCTCACAATCAATTAATGCAGGCTACTTAATTGCAGTGAGAAAGAAAGTGAAATGCAAGCCAAAGAGTAATCCAATGGAGTTTAAGACAATAACGGCCTCAATGTTTACGTGGCAAAATTAAACCCTTTCAAATTGAGCAATATGGCTCATGCAATTGGAGTTCCCTGAGACATGTTTACAGCGATTGGCATCAAGATATAAATCAGAAACATGGTTCTGTATAAAACCAGACTAGATTCAGCTTACGAAAAGCTAGGAAATGAGTTGTTGGGTAAGAGCGTCCACATGCTATATTTCCCAACATTCACTAGATTCATAAATTTCAGACATAAAATACCAAAGTTGGAAACATTTTCTAGAGTTGTTATTAAGAACAAGGTTAAACATGAGATGGTAAAGAATATCTATCACTGACATCAAGTTTTGAAAGTGTATCAGACTTTAGAAGCACAGAACTAGTTCTTCCATTTAGTTTTCCCTGTCCTTGCAAAATCATTTTCTGATCCTTGATTGGTTGCATGCCGGAGGGGACTAGAAATTAAAAGCCAAAAGCACTTTCTGTTTTTCCCTTCTGAATCATCTGCTCATCTACAATTTCAAACCCTTTCTGACTTTAGAATGGTCAGCATCAATGTGAATATAGTACTGATATTGCCTAGATTAAACCATCAAAGTTTAGTACAAAAACAAGCAGAATAACACAGCATAAAGCATGTAACCAAATTGGCATCTAAAGCACACCTGAACAACCGAAACAAGTTCATTCAACTGAAACGTTGCAGAAGCATACATGAGCTCCACCACATAGTTAATTGCAGGGGCACACGCATCATGAGCGCAAGACTCATCAACGCATGTCGAAACCTCTGGTGGCGAAGGAATGAACTTTCCAGTATAAACATAATTCAAGAAAAACGTAAATGCTTCATATCCTATCTTGCCATGAGGTACCATTTCTTCTATGACATATTTTGGATTACTCTCATTTGCAGAGCCAGCATCATTACCCTTCTTAAACAGTTCATGGAAAAATGGACTTCGTGAAGCCAAGATACAGCGATTTACACCTACAGAAGTTCCTTCCACAACAAACTCTGCATCACTGTAGTAAAACTCATCATCATGCAAAAGCTTTTCGAGGCTACCACTTAGTTTATAATAACTCAACCCATGGCCTGCAGAAGATACACTGTTTCTCTTCTCTATATCCATTGGATTACTGAAAGAAAACTAAAATTAAGCAAAGAGATTCAGCAACTCTCCAGTAACAGGAACCTCGTCTCTAGCTCTTGTTGCCCAAATTCAATTTCAGGCATCTGAAGCTACATTCAGATGTCAGATATCAGAACAACTACAAAGGCACCAATCCAAGAATCCGCCATCACTAACTTCTCACTGTTATCCAAAGCATTGAGTTTAACTCACCATCCCCGTTATGCACATATCCCCGTTAACCGACCATCCCAACTCAACTTCTAAAACTCTATCAGGAAACAAAAAAAAAAAAAGTAGGTGAACCCAAAAGCGATATTCTAAGGCAACAGCCTACAAGCAGAATTCTCAGAACTTGCTTAGTAATCTCGAAGAAGCCTCGGGATGTGGTATAGTATTGCTTTGCCTTTTTAATTGATGAGAATTTAGTTATGGGCTTCCAATTATACTGCAATTCTCACTTTGATCCCCAAACTCTAAATTAAAATGCTTTAGTCCCTAAACTCTAAATTTGAACACTTTACTACTTAAATTATACCTCATTCCCACATTGGATCCCCAAAATCCTTTCACCTTCTAATTTTGAAAAGTTTTTGTTATTGTTTAATCTTATTTTCCTTCTATGCCCCTACAATATGTAATCATGTTGCTCAAATTCCATTAGTTTTGGTGATTCTATTCCAGAGTAGTTAAATGGAAAATTCTAATAGTTTAGTAACTAAAGTACCTCTAACGGAATTGAGATCTAGTGAAAGGTGCAATATTTAAATAATCCTTCAAAGATGGATATAAAAAGAAAACAAGAATATTAAAGTGAGATGGATGACGAAGGAACGTTGGAACTTTGGGGCAATTATGTGATTTTCTTTAAATCCGTTTAGCAACTGGACAATAAACCGGTAAGTCATCAACGCGGATATAATCTTGCGGTGGAAAAGCATCAGTGACTGATTCAGGCTGTAATGGCGTCTTTTTCCTAAGATTTAAATAATTCTTGCGATTGAATGGAAGCGGTCACATCCCTACCAGGAACCTTCTTCAATAATATAGCGTGATGGGTCGTGCATGAGATTAGATGCGTTCACACTAATGCTAATTGACCCAAAAAAACAGTACTGTTTTCTATGTTGGCCTCATTGTCAAGGGGCCAGTGGGATCTTTTTTATGTTATATTCTGATTTAGAAAAGACAGCTAAGAACATTTATTCTCCAAGACATAATTTAAAAATAGATTTTGGTGACTATTGGATTTTCAGTGGGCCATTTTGTTAAAATAATTTGTGCAACAAAAAGAAACGTCTTAATTTGGTGGGAAATCAATTTAAATCTTTGGTGTTTAGTGTTATGTCTCAAAATTATTGGTCCTCTTTTCTATTTTATTGTGATTGCTTCAATTGTTAATTCTTCTACTTCTCATGAGATTTATTTGCTGGAAAAGATTTATTTCCTTTTGGGCAACTGGGATTTTGATTTTAACAAAAGTTAAATGAAATCCATAAATTGATGCAAAATAAGTACATCAAACAAAATTGGAGGTTTTGTTTTTATTGAGCTTTAACACTTGTATATGTGGACGAATCTGTCTAAATGTTGAAATTTTAACTAATCATGAAAGCAAAAGAAGATACCGTTAAAGCACAGTTTCACAATCCTTTAGTTTTTAATAAATCAATCAAACTTGTACCATCATATATTGGGAACTCCCTCCCATTGGAAGGTCAAAATCCCATAATTTAGAGTACTGTTCTTTTTGTCTTTTTCAATGAATCTTTGCTCATATGTTGTAGACTCTCTCAGAATAATCAAATTCCAGATTGCCAAGTCTCCATAAGATTATGTAATGTAGCAATAATAACATAAAATCGAAAAAAAAAATCTCTCAACCTTCCCTCTACTTCCTTTCCTAGTCCACCAAAACTTTTGCTTAGCGCCATGGGAGAGAGAGATGGTCTCTCTCCCAATGGTTCTTTATTTTTTTTTAATTCTATAACAAATTATCTATCATAGAATTTCCTAATAAGAGTTTCTCTCTCCTAAAATTTTATAGAGAGTTTATTCTCTCCCAATACTTTCTCTTATGTAGGATTTCCATGCAAAAGTTAGTTTGGTTGTTTGTTTTGTCTGATTTTCCTTAAGTCTGAGTTTTATCTAGGGAAAGTCATTCAAAATGCCTCCCTCGCATTTCATCAAATGTTTTTTTTTCATTTTTCACTTTTAAAATGGTAACTTTATGTTCCTCATAAAATTAATTTAATAAAATTTGGCCACAACTTAGGTTTTCGACCACTTTTTAGCCTGAATTCATCACATGACTCATACGTGGTTGTTTTTTTAGGAACAAAATATTATTCTATTTGTAATTAAACAAATGACTTGATCCATATTTATGTTTGCCCTAAAAATGTAGAATCTAACCCGAATTATATTCATTTTTTCAAAAAAAGTGGAATAGAGCCCAATCCATATTTATTGTCACTAAAAAAAATGGGATTTGATTTTTTTATACATAAGAAAATGACTATACAGGGGTCACTTCATATATTCATATTAACAAGTGTTTGAAAACTAAGATTGGAACTAAAATTTGCTAAGTTGAATTTATAAGTTATATAGTGTCAACATTTTAAAAGTAAAGGATAAAAAAATTTATTTGACGAAATGTGATGGATGTTTTAAACAATTTTCCCCTTTTATCTAATTTGAATTTCTTATATTTATTTTGTTAGAATCTAAATTTGACAATTGAGGTTGGACCAAATAAGTGCTAAATTTGTGATACGAATTCCATTGATAACGAAATTCGCAACAACGAATCTCGTATTGATGGATTGTTACAGGCTTAGAATTGGCGGAATTCTCTACTATGGCCCCTCTAATTCCCCTAATTGGAATCTCGATAGAATCTCAACCCACAATCTTACGAATTAGTGAACCCCAGAAATGTTAGAAGGCACTACAATCAAGGATGATGAATTTGATTGATAAGTTGAACGAACACTAGGTGGTTCTAGATGTTCAAGAAAGGCTCGTAGAGCCAAGACAGAAAACTCTCACGAAATATTTTCTATCTAAAATGTCGTCTCCTATTGAAAGAAACAAAACGATGTTTTTATCATTTCTTTACATCAAGAAACCTAACGAAACTAGGACTAACTAAAACATAACAAACTGGACCTTATAACCCGGCCCGTATCCCTACTAATTAGTACGGGTACAAGCATAAAGTTGGTCCATTTTATTAACTGCTAATTGATCCAAATTAAAGACTAGACCAACGACACAAATGCTGGAAATTTCAGTCCAAACAACGACTTTGAGCAGCCCCTTTAGTGAAGAAATAGTGAAGAAATGGGGAATCTCCGTGTTCATATTAGTCCCCACTCTTGAAAGCAATTTGGCCTCAAATTGTTGGTAGGTTTGTAGGACAGCAACGTTGGAAATAGATGAATTACGATGAGCCAACTTGCATGCCATTTGGATAATCTCTTGATGTTCACGAACAAAGACACCTTCCAAGTCATGAACCATCTCGTATAATGCTTGTGAAAGTTCCATTGTGCACTCCTGAGCTCTCGAATCAGCATTTCTTCATGGTTCGTCAAATCTGGCCCTATACAAGAAATCACACAATAAGTGTCTGTAAGTATAAAACCACTCGAAATCTTACCATGCGAATCCACTAGCTAAAAATCTACATGGCGATGCTCAAAAAGACTAGCAAAGTCTCAATCTGGTTGTGCAAAATTGATAAAGAACCAGAAAATTGGCAAAGAAAGAATAGAACATCAATAGCTGAACAATAAGGAAGGTTAGAACAAAGCTCAAGTGTAGTTACTCCCTTGGAAATGCCATTAAGCTTATCAACAAGCAAACTAGCTCGAGATGAAAGATTGACCATTTGTTGATAGCAACAAGAAACAACACTCAAGATGCAAACTCCTTGAAAGCTTTTTAACTCTCCATTGGATGTAAGAATGGGACAATTTAAGATCAATGCGATTGCACCTTGCTTAACTTGCACAAAACAAGAAACATTAGACATTGCAGAGTTAAGATTGTTAGTAAAACAATAAACTCTCCTCACATCCTTAGGTTGTGCAATAAGTATTTGCTCTCCCACTTTTCTTTCCACTATGGTCAAATCATTTATAGAATTTTTCTCACTCAGCTCTTTGGAAAGCTCACTCTCTTTTTCTTTGATGATCTCCTCGAATTTTACCTCATGTGCACTCTCAAGTTTTACCTCTTCACCCTCACTAACACCTTCAACTTGCTCTTTGTCAAGTTTTTGTTGTAGGAGGTGTTGATAAGTATCCTATAGTCGAGCAAATCCTTCCTCCATGGTAGATGTATTTGCAGGTTTAGACTTGGAAGAAATTGATGTAATCTGCTTCCTTTCCCCTCTGAGCAGCCTTTCTTCCTTTAGTTCACATATGTTGACCTACTACAAGAATTTTTAAGCTCCATAACTCGGTTGAGGTCGTGAGATTTCTCAAATGAAGCTGGTCTAGATGAGGATGAGCTTTTCCTAGATGCTTGGCACTTCCACCTTTGAATCTCCTTAAAGTCATCACGAGTGCCTTTACATTTCTCATAAACTCTTAGTGCACGATCATGATCCATTTCCTCCTTGAGGGTATGAAACTCATGATTTTGCTTTTGATCACAGCTAGATTGTGTGGAACCCCTCCTCTTGAAAGATTCATTCTCCATTCTATCAAATCGTTTATGCATGGTTTCGATTGATTTGTTTAACTTCCTTTTAATATCCCCCAATATGGATTCCAACGTAAGTGTAGGATCAAAGTGCCGTGAACTCCCTTTGGCGGACATTTTTAATGTGCAAAATGGTTAGCAAAACAAAGGAAAGATTTCCTCACAACACACCCTCATGTGTATGCACTCATACTCGTATATCACTGAAGTATTTATTCACTCTAAGAAGCTCGCCAAAGCTCTCAAATGGCGTCTCGGTTGCCTTCCTTGAATAGGTAAGAATCGCCTTTTCAAATGTTTAATTGAGCTCCCTATGACACCAAGAAAACATGATTTCTGGTATAAAACAAAGAGAAAACTTGACTTTTGGAACGCTAACAAGGCTGGAAATCGACAGGAATGAAGCTGGAAATATCAACTTAACAGCTAGTGAAGTGACTTGACAAACTAGTTCAAAAGGCAACTAGAAATCTAGAAATTTTGACACTAGACAAAATGGACCTTTAAAGGTGTATTTAAGGCTGGAAACTACTAGAATTTAGGAGTAAAAACTACTGGAAAAAGAATGAAAGTATTGACTGAAAATCTGATAGGACTTCGACGGAAGAACTTTTGGAAACGAAGCTAACCGACATCTAGTTCGTGACTGTTTTGTGATTTGCGTGATCTGGAAATCAATTTTTGGACTGGTTTATCTTGGAAAAATGGAATTAAACCCCCATTTCCCAATAAAATAAGGATTTCAAAGCTGGTTTGGTGGATCTTTCAACAAGAATTGGTCAAAACAGCTGTCGATTAAAGAACCTTGTAATCCGAATTGGAATTGGATTGGCAGAAGCAGCTGTTTTGTTGTTTCTGTTCAGCCAACTTGGAGACCTTCAAAAAAAAAAAAACACGAATAAGGTATGGTTTTGGTCTCTTAATGGATCAAATTCGTGGCTGTAACAGTAGGTTTATTGATCAAATTCTGTCAACAACTTCAGCCAAGAACTTCGATGAAACAAAGTTGCTCAACGGCTGGAAATTTTTTTGCAGCTTTGAATGTTCTTCCGTACAAACTCGGAACAAGAAAAACGAACAAGAATTAAGTGGTTGATACATTAATGCAGAGACAGAGAGACGTACTTAATGTGAAGCACATAACAAGCTTGAATGGAAACGCTATGCAACTTAGTAAAACACCAAGAGTACAAAAACTTAATGCTATGCTACGATATGAAAATATAAGTACAGTTAGCCATACGTTATGGCTTGTAATCTAGCAACAGAATGCATAATTTCAATGAGAAAGAAAGCAAAATGGAAGCCAAAGGATAGTTGGGTCTAGGTTAAGATAATACTCAACTAGAACAGAGTTGCAGGTGCAATTTTCTTAAATATGCATACCAAGACTGTCAATGAGAAATGAATCAAAGATAGAATTCTGTCGCAAACCAAGTTTATTTATAATGAATCAGAAACAGGATTCCGTCCCAAACCAAGTTTATTTCATAGATGATTTTAGCTCACCAAAAGCTAGGAAATTATTTCATGAATTAAAAGTGTTAGCACAAAAAATCACATAGCGGAAGTAGCATTAACATCTTAGAAATAATAAACAAAAAGAAAGGCATGGGAGACAACAAAATATTCTTCTTCATTTACTAATTTCCCTCAACTACAAACTTAGAACTCCAAGTTCTTAAATAGAAAAACATAACCACAAATCCTATTCTAATTATAAAACCAACTCAAGTCTATTTCCTAAACCAACTATAATACCAAAAATAATAGAGTTACCAAATAACAAATCAATTTCTAAAACTATTAAAATTCTAACTATGCTTGGTTTAAAATATGTCAACAAAAAGGTCTAAGAAGTTGTACTATATTTCCTAGCATTTAGCACCATATTTGTGGATATGTAGATATAGGTGTGAAATCATGACAAGTCATAATATGGAAAGATGTTCTAAAAGTGTTCTTTAATAATCAAAGACTCAACATGGTACGGGGAACAATTTGATCATTGATCTCATGTTTTGACAGTATATCTGATTTTAGCAGCACAACACAAGTTTCAAATTGTATTTCCCTGTCCTCAAAGAAATCATTTTTTTTATTCGTGCATTGGATGGATGCCAGGAGTGAACTAGAAATTGAGTCCGAGATATCATTATCTATGTGGGCCTAATGTATCATCTACTCATTTATGATTACAGAATTTTTAGATTTTAGAATGGCTAGCAGTTATTGTGAAACCAATGAAGTACTGATCTTGTCTGCATTGCACAACCAGAGTATAGGATAAAATTATGTAAGATGTCTTCCAAATATGAAAGGGAGCACAAGCAAATTGACCTAGCATAAGGAAATTAACCGGATTGGCCTTTAGAGCGCACATGAACAACCATAACTAGTTCGTCCATTTGAAATGTAGCAGAAGCATACATGAGCTCCACTGCATAGTTAATTGCAGGGCCACACGCATCATGAGCACAAGACTCATCAACACATGTTGAAACCTCTAGTGGAGAAGGCTTGAGCTTTCCAGCATAAACATAATTCAAGATGTACGCGATTAAAATTTCAAGTCTGCAAAACGACAAGAAAAAAAAAATACACGACAAATATGTAATATATAAATTTGGAAAAATATGTGGGTACAATCTCTGGGGATTTTTTCGAACTTGTAGAGAGTTTCCTTCGATTCTTCTTCTCGAACTCCAATTCAAGGGCTTCGCAGTTTGTTTTTGGATCAACCATCGACTCCTTCAAATCTTGATATGGAAGATTTGAAGAACTTGAAAATATTTGAAGGTTCGAGCCTTGATATATGGAAGACTTGAAGAGTTTGAAAACCCAGACCTTCGTAGCTTGGAGCTTCACTACTTGTGCGTATGAGATGCCTCTTGCTATATGTCCCTGACTTGGTAGAGAGACTCCTATTTATAGCCGTAGGAAAAGATAGAGGTTGAAAACATGTATACCACTCTACTTGTCTAGCAAGACACACAGTCACATTGGGACTGTGCCAACTTAAATATTATCTCTTCATTTTGTATTTACTAATAAAGAAATAATACTGATAAATAATCCCTTGCTTAGCCAAACTTGTAGGGACCCATGACGTGGCGCCATTTGGTTGGACAAGTTATTGCAGTATATAGGAAATATACTTGGATTAAACAACTCTAAATATTATCCCTTTAATAAGAAATAAATATTTAGATATCTATCCAATAGACATATGACATGGTATGATTTGGTTGGCGGAGACATCCCAATAATTGATTGGAACACCTCAACTTGACACGTGGCAAAGTATAATTGGCCATTTAATAACCAACTTTTTCCAAGTGTACATGACATACGGCAATACCCAATTGAATAACAATAAGCCGTAAAAATAATTTATAGACCAATGGTAATTTTAAAAATTTCATTGTCTACACAAGAAAACCAAAAATGCTTCATATCCTATCTTGCCATGAGGCACCAGTTCTTCTATGACATAGTTTGGTTTACTTTCATTTGCAGAGCCAGTATCATTACCCTTCTTAAACAATTCATGGAAAAATGGACTTCGTGAAGCCAAAATACAGCGATTTACACCCACAGAAGTTCCTTCGACAACAATCTCCGCATCACTGTAGTCAAACTCAGCATCATGCAAAAGCTTTTCAAGGCTATCACTTAGTTGAGTAAAACTGAAGAATCTGCCACTTTCCCCTACCTCATGGCCAGCAGAAGATACACTGTTTCCCTTCTCTATATCCATTGGATTACTGAGTAACAACAGAAATTAAGCAAAAAGATTCAACAACTCTAAAGTAATAGGAACCCCATCCGTAGCTCTTGGTGCCAAACTCAATTTAGGCATCTGATGAAGTTACATTCAGACGCCAGATTTCAAAACAACTACAGAGGCACCAATCCAAGAATCCACCATCACCAACTTCTCACTTTTATCCAAAGCATAATCACTTAGGTGAGTTTAACTCTCTTTATCTTCTCTTTTATGCACATAGCCCATTTAACCCACGATGCCAACTCAACTCCTAAAACACCATAAGAAAAAGCTAGGTGGACCCAAAAGCGATATTTTAAGGCAACCTTCAAGCAGAATTCTCAGAAGTTACTTAGAAATCACAAAGAAACCTCAGGATGTAGAAACTAGAAAGTACTCTATTTTTTCATGTAGCCATCTTGGTGTAATATTGCTTTACCTTTTCAACTGGTGAGAATTTAGTTATGGGGCTTCAATTATACCGCAATTCCATCTTTGGTCCCTACACTCTAAATTAAGACGTTTTAGTCCCTAAACTCTAAATTTGAACACTAGTATTTTGATCCGTACTATACAGAGATTTATATTTCAATTCAAAATAATTCTAATATATACTTATATATTATATTATAGGATAAAGTGTATGAAAAAAGCAAAAATATTCAAAAAAGTGTATGCTTAACATGTTAAAAAGAAGTTTATTTCGTAAATACAAAATGGACTTTCTTAATTTTAATATCTTAAATAAGTTGAAACCAAAATTTGTTTACCTATTGTCAATCGATATATGATAACAATTTGAATAAAATCATTTAATTTATAATGATTTACATGTTAGAGCTATTGTAAACCTATTTATTAATATTTCATGCTATAACCATATATGAAAATTTTTAATATTAAAAATATAAATTATAACTAATTTATTTTCCACAATTTTGAAAAATTTTTCTCCTATCTTGTAATTCTAAAATTGTTGAATGCCCATAGAATAGTTTACTTCATAAACTTTAATAGATTTAAAAAATCTTTGTTATATGTGTTTTAAAGGTTTTCAAAATTATTAAAAATTATCACCCTTTCCATCCTCTCTTACATGTTAACTGCCTATTTGCTGTCTTTTATGACTTTGAGGCCTCTTATCACAGTGCCATCTTTCCTGTCATATCACCACAATCCCTTTGTTTCTTTTCCCTCTCTCCGTTCAACCTTATGATAGTTCATCTTCCTTTTCAACTTTTCCAGCCACTTTTTAACTCCTTCCCTTTCCCTTGCCTATAGTTAGCTTCTAGTTTCCTATCCTTGCCACCCAATTTTCTATCATTTTCAGCTCACCATTTTCCTAAAACCTTGGATAGCCCCCCAACCTCCTCTATTTAACTTACTCCTCCATTTTTCTTCTATCGGTCAACCATAATAAAATAATATCACAGTTAGCTAGGATTACTAAGTTGAAGGGCAAATTATTGTTATTTACTTTTTTAACTTTTAGTAGGATAGGTGAAATTTTCTCTTTATTTACCCTCACATTAATAGATTTCAAATCAAATTCCTATATAAATGGAGCCAGATCTTACTTTTAAAATTTGAAAGACATGAAAGGATATATAACAATTAAAAAATTCAAAATTCTATATAAAAAAAAAAAGAATGAGGAGTTAGAAGCATTCTGATTTAACCATCCTAAAAATCCTCCCTGCAACACACATACACACACATATATAGATGCCTCATTCCCACATTGGATCCCTCGAAATCCTTTCAACCCTTTTATTTTTTGTTATTGTTTAATCTGATTTTCCTTCTATGCCCTTACAATATGTAACCCTGCTGCTCAAATTACTATTATTTTGTTAATTTTGGTGATTCCATTCAAGATTCTACTCATATGGGAAGTTTTAACAGTTTAGTGACTAAAGTATCTGTAAAAGAATTGAAGTATAGTTAAAAGGTGCAAAGTAGAACTAATCCTTTTATTATGTTATATTAACACTCCATTTTATGTTATTGGAGATGGAGTCCCAGTTACAACAAATCATCCACTTTTTAAGCTCCATGAACCAATAGATGATATTTCTTCTCAACTCTCTATTTGTACAAAAGGCCTGTTCTCAACCAATTTTGATTTTGTAAAAGCTAATTTTATAAAATTGATTCTTAAAAATCAAATTTTTTAGAATAACTCGTTTGTTCTCGTTTACTATTAAAAAAGCCACTTTAATAAATGCATAGTTGTTCTCAAAAAAGTTAAAAAGTTGATTTTGACAAAAAAGACGACCATATTGCCCTTATATGCTACACAAATGAATTTTTTTACTAACCAAATAATTTTTGATATAATTGATTACTTTTTATATGAAGATTAAATGATAGATGAGAAAAACAAGGGACACATAAATGAATCTGGGAGTGAAAGAGAAAAGGAAGAAAATAAAAAGGCCATAAAAAGT
This sequence comes from Coffea humblotiana, assembly GCA_023065735.1. NCBI lineage: Eukaryota > Viridiplantae > Streptophyta > Magnoliopsida > Gentianales > Rubiaceae > Coffea > Coffea humblotiana. The sequence goes on along the minus strand of CM041212.1, from coordinate 2,146,418 downwards.
TATCTAATCTTTGGGTAATTTAATAATTATATTGAAATTTGAAGGAAATTTTGTCTACATGAAAAATAGGTCAGAATCAAAATCCAAAGCACCTCAAATCCCACTTCTAATTTTTAGTTTTTTTGGGCCTAAAAAAATCTAAAATCGGTTGAGAACACAACAAAATATATTTTCAAAAATTAAAAGATAAAACCAGGTTTCTAGAATCAGTTAAAAATAGGCCCAATGTATTGTTAAATCAATGTGATCATGCAATCAAGGTTTGTTTCATCGGTGATTTATTATTAAATAATAATAATAATAATAAGTGGTATGGGAATTGACTGGTTAATTTTCTGGGGAAGTTTTCCTTCCATAGCCCCTATTTTTTCAGGGAGTGTTTGGTGAATGGCTCATATCAAAGTTAATGCTAGTCAAACCTAATTTTTGGCAAAAGAATCATTCGACGGGAGTTTGCCTCACGCCATTCCCAACTTTTGATACAAGTTTGAAGAGGATTAGCTTATTGCTTGGATGAAATTATCCATGTATCCAACCAAACACGTAATGAGAATAACTAAAACCCATATGCAAAGTGGAATGGATGATTCTGTGCCCATTTTCATTTTGAAATATGGACGAAATACCTCCTAAATAATGTCTAAAATCAGTGTGCCACATTAATTACACATAGAATTGTGGGTAAATTGTAATATCCACCAATAAATTATCAGCAATTTGTAATTTACCCTTGTATATTACAATTATAACACTTTAGTTCCTTACACTATCAATTGTTACAAATTTCTTGAAAAACAACAATTTTTTAAATAATTTTTGAGTTAAAAGTATTTAGTACCATTAGTTTGCATCTTTTTTATCAAAATAATGTTATTCAACTAAGGGTAGTAAAATATGATTTTATGCCAAAATAGATTTTAAATGAACCGATTTTCACCTATTTTCAGGAAAGTCATGCAAATTGACATTATAATGTACTTATGTTCAGTGTTTTTAAAGTCGGACCGGACCGATTGATTCAATCAATTGAATCGGGACTAGCAAAGCATCCAGTCCGAGTGCATATAAAAAACCAGCTTTTAGAAATCCAGTCAAAAACTAGATTTAGCTAGTAAAAATCGAGAAAACCAGAGTTATAAAAACCGGTTCTTAAAAATCCTTTATCTTGTGGTTTTCCAATACAAAAAGTGAAGTTGCAAAGAAGAAGAATAAAGTGTTTATGAAGAATAAAGTGTTTATGGAAATTGGGAACAACAGCAAAGGAATAGAAGAGAATGAAAACAAAAATAAGGTGTTTATGTTTGATTAAAATAAGAAAAGGAAGCTAAAGATTGAGAATAAAAGAAGAAAGAGAAAAAATGGAGATAGGAAGCTAAAGATTGAGAATAAAAGAAGAAAGAGAAAAAGTGGAGATCTGGGTTTTGAGAACAAAAGAGAAGTTGGAAGACAGCTGCAAAGATAGTCATGACAAACTTGTATTTGATCTCTCATATCTCATACTGTGTTAGCTAGTTTTTTTTTTTTTTTTTTTTGGCTGTAGGTTGAGGCAATGGACACTTATGTTGTTGATGATGTTGTGTTAAGTCCTTTCTCAACTAGTTATGCAGAGTATGATGGCTAAAAGGCAAAAGTAGTCCACAACTTAAGGAATTAGAGATGAATGCTCAGAGTTTCACAGTATTTCACTTTTACCTCCAAATGTTTGGATAGTCATACTTGCCATAACATTCTCTATTATTTGTTTGCAGCCTTAATTTGGTATTTGTTTTCAAATAAGTCTTTTTTTTTTGTCAACACAGAGATATCCGTTGTCATTTGGTTTGACTATTCCTCTGTGCTTGTGCACCCCACACCGCAAAGATACACAAGACAGTAACAAGAGTCGAATTCTGACTACATAATACCAGGACCTAACTAGACAACCCCAACACCAGTCGAGCCAACCCCGAGAGGCATTTTCAAGTAAGTCGTAGGGATTTAATTTGTATGGTTCTATTATTTTTATTATTTATAAATTCACCGAGTATACCATGTTTAGAGATATTTTTTGTACCATTTTATTTTTATATATAATTAAAATATATTTATAGCATCATTATGACGTCATCCAGTCGAATCCCAACTCAACCGATTGAATCCATTAACCCTGATTCCTAAGTTTATCCGCGTCACTTCCAAGTCCGAGTTTACAAACATAGCTATCGCTTCATATCGATTATCGATTAAAGCTCAAATTACAACTAAACCAACTACCGTCTACTATGGCACCGTTAGTGCCAACTTTTTAAGTCTAGATTCTCTGCGGTTGCAGGTGCAACTAAACCAACTACTATGGCACTATGAGTGCCACCGTCGGGTGCATTTGATGGTTCAAATCAGGCCAATTTAGCTCGACTGATTTGGACCATTTGCAATTAATCGTCAAGATCCAGACAAATTCAAATGCTGAGAGTGGCTGCCGTTGCTGCGGCACCAAGTCTTGGTCCCAGCCTCTTCTTACAGCCACTGGCCGCTTGTTGATGAGTGGCGGGGGCTGCCACAGGTTGGTTGCGGGCCCAATTTCTGGTGTCATCAGAGGCCCATTATTTTTAATTAGCTCGACCTTTTGGAAAGGGCCACTGCCAAGGGCTCCTTTTTAGATGTCCATCTTAGATACCAACTTGGAAACTGTTACTGGTAGTATGGTTTTGATTTTTGAGAGCTTTATCAAATGTGAAGTTGTTTCATTACTAAAAATTTATTTTGTTCTATAAAAAAATCAAATGTGAATTTGTCTTTTTTTTTTGGGGGATACATTAGATAAAATCGAGCATGATGTTTCCTTGTTAAAAGGGAAATCAAAGATGAGATGTTTAGTTTTTCACTTTCATTTATCAAATCTTTCGATTTTGTATATTTTTTAATATTAAAAATCTCTTATTCAACATTGGTTCCATTAAACTATAAAATTAGTATAATGAATTTATTTATCTACTGCAACATTATCAAACAGGAGATGCATCCCCTTACCTTTTTTGGACATTTTGCTAAATTTTAATTCATCAATTGGTAAAGCTTTAGTCTTGAATTGAAAACTCAGCTTAGTTAAAAATTAAAACCTATCTAGATGTATATTTGGAAGCACAAGAAGTAGATAAAGGAATCCTAGCAATATGATATGGTGAGGAAGTCCTGAACATTGATCAAAGCATACAGAGAATATGATTAATTGAGCCGTCCACTTGGATTATAGCGTGCATAATGCTTAATAAAGAAGAGAGAGTTCGAAAACAGACATATTATAAGTATTAGAGAGATATAAAATGAAGAGGATTAGTTTCTTAAATGTAATTAAATCATTTTAAATTGAATTGGCTAAAAAACAAAATGATTTGGATTGTACCTAAGTTAGCATGTGATAAAATCAACTAAGTGTTTACACAACATCAGAGATAATAGCTTCAGTCATTTTAGTCATTTTTGCGTTTTTTTTTCCACGTAAAAAAGCTTCCACGAAATTGAATGACTATGAACAGTTGAGATTTTCCTTTATTTTCCCCCATGAACTATTGATTAGCATCACTGGATTCTAGTATTGAATGAGGGTTCAAGTGGGGTTATGGAACCTCCGGAGCTCGATAACGGATGTGGATTGGTTGGCTAGACTTTTCATTGCAAACACAATATGGTTTTTTTTTTATAAATAAAGGTTTGGGTGCATTCGGCACGGTTATTATCATGAGTCAGCGCATGCCTTTAGGATAATAGATCGTTTATAGAAATTCTTACAGATTACTCACTAACGCAACCCTTACATCGACAGCCGATTCAAATACATGATCTTTTGCAAGAAAGTGATCCGTTCTTAACAATTGAACCAACTTGTGTTGTCAGGTTATGGTTGCATATCACATACTAAAGCAAATACAATACCAGATGAAGTTGGGTATGAAAACTGCTGTAACTAATCTGATTCCTTGCTCATCTCTCACACAAAGTCTAATTAACCTATCCTTAGACATTATTAAGCTGTGGACCGCCGATCTGGAACCGTCCAATGCTACACGATCTCTAATAAAGGTGACTGAGCTATTGTCTCCTATGTTGTCCAAGCAATTTGCCTTGTGTTACTATAAGTAAAGTTCAGAATCTTCTAATTAAATTACTGTAGATGCTGAATTATAAGCCACAAAAAACAGGCGAAGATTTAGTTTCAAGTGAAGAAACAATTACCAATGAATGCAAACAGAAAATATAATTAAGCCATCAACTATGAATATATATGTGAAATTTAAGTGACAAGAAAGAGATAAATTTCAAAAGTAGAATATTTATGAGGATCAGAATATATAATAGAAATGGTTAGCCTTGTAAGGCTATGAGACCTTTTGATCCAATAAACTGACACAAAAAAAAAAAAAAAATTTCATATTTGCCTTTTTTTTTTTTTTGCTATAAGGAGCCACCAAAAGCTTCTCGAAGGACTTGGATGCTAGTAAATTACATCGATGTCCATCATGAATTACTAGCTTTTATTACTGGAGTTGACTCGTGAAGGAGAATTCAAGTTAGTTGGTGGAACGTCCACAGCTTAATCATGTATATGTATGTATATGTTCATTCTCGTATGTGCCCTGAAAAATACAAAATGGCCACATCCCACTTCTTATTTGATAATGTAACGGTCCAAAATGGAGGAACCCATATGCTCGTATACCTGAGCTTAATTATTTATGTTACTTTTCTCTTTAGCTACGTACTCATTTACTTATTTGTAAGAAATAAAAGTTTTTATAAGTCATTTGGATATAGTATTGTTTGTGTAGTTCAACTCACTGAAAAAGTTAAATCATCTGATAATATAATTTGCACGAAACAATTGGACAATGAAAAATAGGTTAGAATCATGACAAATTTAATGATGAGTAATTAGGCGGCAAAACTTGGTCCACTTGATCCCAATTATTTTGCTCGTAAACTTAATGAAAGCATCATATGAACTACTTTAATTTTCAAATAGGATCTCAAAATTTCATTTATCAAGGTGTTATGATGCAAGTTATCTCCGATTAAATAAAAGAGGAGTCTTGTTCTTCTGTACCATGCAATGTCTAGTCAACCAATCCTTGTCCGTTAGTGAGCAGTAGAGGTTCCACCACCCCACTTGATCATTTACTACTCAAATCCAATGATAAAAAATCAACAATTTATGTCTGTCTGATCTATTAATATTGTTTTTGTCATTAGGGTTGCTCAAGGATCAGCCAAGTCCTTTGAAGCTTTTGGCGATTCCTGTCAGCCTAAAAAACAAAGAAAAACAAAAATGGTTGAAGCTATTGTTGGTAATGTTGTGCAAATACCTGGTCGTTTATTGATTGAAAAAGCCAAATTCTTGTCGAGAGTCACAGATCAGGTCAAAGAAATAAGCAAAGAGCTAAAGCATGTGCAATGCTTCCTAAGAGATGCAGATGCAAGAGAATATAAAGATGAAGTTGTTCGCAATTGGTTGAGGGAGGTCAGAAGCCTTGCTTATAGGATTGAAGATATTGTCGAGACGTTTGCAGTTGAAGTCGCAGGCAATCGGGGGAAAGGGATTTTGACAAGATTTTCTTTTTCTTGCTTCTTTTCTGCAAGATTTGCAAACAGAATTAGCAGCATAACTTATGTTGATCCGTACTTCATTAAATAAAAATCGGTTCTGTAATTCTGCATAGCAGGAAATCGTTGTATTTGGAGTTCTCCAATGATTCTGTAATTCATGCTTTAGTAATTTTATGCTTTGTTGATTGTTGAATGGTTTGGATAGTAATTTTTTCTTTTTGGAATTGAAACAAATTTTTATCCCTAATACACATTAATTGAGGAAAAAAAGTTCTTGAATATAATTATTTTAAAACACCTGTAATCTTAATTCTCGATTTCATTCTATAAGGACACATGAAAGTTAATTAACACTTTTTTGAACTGGGGTTGTGCTTATTCATGATTGAATCTGAGCAGATCTTAATTGAACTCCCATATGAAAATTTGATTTTATTGTAGAGAGGCAAACGAGTTGAGTTGAATCGAACTAAAATGCTGGAACCTCAGTTCTCATTGAGCTGCTAAAACTTGTTGAGTTTGAAGTCAATATGAGTTTAGCTTACTAGAGCTCGAGTTTGAGTTTGATCGAATAATAGCTCATTAATAAAGTTCAATTAAAAGCTCAATCAAGATTAAGTTATATGAATCAATAATTTATATAGTTATAAACAAGAGATATGATAGAGAATTCACACTAATAAATATAAAAAATAAGAATATATAATTGTGTTTGAAAATCAATTGAGTTTGATTAAACTCCAAAAGCTTTCGAGCATCACATATAATAAAAAGGCTTGAGCTCAAGTTCATCAAACTATTCGAGCTGCTTGAATTCGGTTTCGAACTCAGTCAACACAAGCTGAGCGAGTTTTGGAATGTTGTAAATTAATTGTTTCCAAAATTTGTGTGTTTGAATGACCACATTGCTACTTTGGCTGGTGGTAAATACTCACTTGGTGTTGGTGGATCTGTTTTTGGATCCGTTTTTATCTTGTCTCATTACTATGGTTTTCATTTGTTCATTTCGCATTAGAATGTGTTTGTGGATGCAACTTCGCTGAAGTGCTAATATTAGTACTATTCCTATTCACAATTGTGACAAGGACAATTATGTTTATGACCTCCCTCTACTTTATTCCTTTGCTTTCATCAACATAATCTTGATGGCAGAAAGTAGTAAACAGATGCGGCAGAAATGAGTGCAGTAGATAGGCTATCAAACCTGTTGGATATTTTAATAAAAATATCATTATTATTTTGAATTCATTCACATGCTTATTTTGAATTCAAATGCAATGAGTTACAAATTTTGAAATGAATTTTCAGTTACAAGATCACCATTAAAAAATGTAACTTATGAGATTTATGTCATGTATTTGTAACCTATGAGATTTATGTCTTGTTTTGTAACCTATGTAATGATTAGGTTTTAAGAATTTATTTATTGAATTTTGACTTATACAATGACCTAGACCTTTTCAAATTTTGTAACTGAAAAAATAACACATTTATTCCATTTAATGGTGGTATTCTAATACTCCTCAAAATTTAGCCTATAAATAGAGGCCACTATCAACCAAGTTGCACACACCTTTCTTACTATCTCAAAACTATCTTCCTCTCACTTCTATTGGGCATTAGTTAGGTGTTGAGAAGAGCTCTACCTTCTCTAAATTGTGTAGATTTAGTAGAAGCAACAGCATAGGCTGGGCTGTTGTATCCCAGAGGCGACGTGCTATCAACCTTCTACACCGGGTATAATCCCGAGAGGGGCGCGAATCGTCTTAAGAGAGCGACCTAGTCCGCGCCTCACCTAGCCGAAATTACTTTATTTCTATTTCTTTGACTCTTGTTTTGCAGGTTGATCGTGCATATCAAGTTCTAAAGGAACAACAATTTAAGACGATTTGAAATACCATGGAAGTTGCAAGCAATGTTGCAAACGCTACCACTATTGGATCGAGTGATCTCAACAAACCGTTTCGCTTTAGTGGCCAACACTTCAAAAGGTGGGCCAAGAAAGTGATGTTCTATTTGAAGCTAATGAAGGTTGCTTGGGTCTTAGCCACAAAAATCCAAAAAAGATGGACACCAGTTCAATGACTGATGAAGAAAGGGAGAATCATGCCAAACAACTTCAAAAATGGGAAAATGATGAAGAAGATTGCAGAAATTATATCCTTAATTGTTTGTCTGATGAACTTTATGATTTTTATTTCTTCATCTTATACGTCAGCAAAAAGAATTTGGAGAGCATTGCAGCAAAAATATGATACTAAGAAGCAGGCTCGAAAAAATATGCTTGTAGCCGTTATTTCAAGTTTCAAATGGTGGAAAACAAGCCAGTACTAGAGCAAGTTCATGACTTGCAAATGATCGTCCATGAGATTGAATCTGAAGGAGTCAAAAGTTGATTCGCAAATGCAAGTTGCAGCATCATTGACAAACTTCCAACATCATGGAAAGATTTTCAGAAAGGGCTACGTCATAAGCAACAAGAATTGACAATAGCAAATTTGATGGCAATGTTGCGCATTGAAGAAGAAGCTAGAAAACAAGATAAAGGTGAAGATTTCAACGGGAGTACTAAGGTAAACTTCCTAACTTCTAGTGAAAATGTCTCTAAGGGTCAACAAGCCAAACATAACGCCTATTTGAAGCCTAGAGGGAAGAATATGAAAAACAAGTTTTCAAAAAATTATTTTAACCAGAAAAAATCAAATCATGGACCCCCTTCAAACAAGTTTCAAATACTCAAAATTTTGGAAATAATATGAATAATAGAGCTTGTTTTGTTTGTGGAAAATTGGGTCATCGTGCAAAAAATTGTCGTTTTAGAAAATTTGGACCCAATTTTAAGCCACAAGCAAATGTGACTCAACTAATTGAAGAGTCATTTGTGGCTATGGTTTCTGAAATCAATTTTGTTGGAAATACTGAAGGGTGGTGGGCTGATTCTGGTGCCTCTAGGCATGTTTGCTATGATAGAACTTGGTTCAAAAGTTATTCTCCTATTGAAAAAGAAACAAAAGTTTTGCTAGGAGATTCACATACAACCAATGTTCTAGGCATGGGCGAAATTGAACTAAAGTTTACTTCTGGGCGTGTCTTGACCCTAAGAGATGTTCTTCACGTTCCTGAAATTAGGAAGAACTTGGTTTCTTGCTATCTTCTTAATAAGGCTGGTTTTAAGCAGTCTATAGAATCTGATCAATATGTGCTTACAAAGAATGGTACCTTAGTTGGAAAAGGTTATGCTTGTGATGGTATGTTTAAACTTAATGTTGAAATGAATGAAATTTCTACTTCTGCTTATATCGTTTCTTGTATAAATATGTGGCATGCACGTCTTTGTCATATAAATAGCAAATACTTAAAAAATATGAGCCACATAGGGTTAATTCCAAGTTGCATAATGAGTTTGAAAAATGTGAATATTGTAGCATGACTAAAATAACTAAACAACCTCATTTGAAAGTTGAAAGAAAAACAGAGTTATTAGAATTAATACACTCTGACATTTGTGAATTTGAAAGCATATTAACACGTGGAGGTCAAAGATATTTTATCACATTTATAGATGATTTTCAAAATATTGTTATGTCTACCTTATGAAGCATAAAAGTGAGGCTTTTGAGAAATTTACTAATTTTGTTAAAGAGGTTGAAAACCGTTTTGAAAGAAAAATCAAAAGATTTAGAATAGATAGAGGGAAAGAATATGATACTATTGGCCTTATAAATTTTATCAAATCATTAGGAATCATACATGAGGTTACTCCACCATATTCACCTCAATCAAACGGTGTGGCTGAAAGAAAAAATAGATCTTTGATAGATTTAATAAATGCTATGTTAGCAAATTCGAGTGCACCTAAAAATTTATGGGGTGAAGCTATTTTAACAGCTAATTATACTTTAAATAGAGTACCACGTAAAAAAGATTTAATAACTCCTTATGAATTATGGAGAAACAAAAAACCCACTATTGAATATTTTAGAGTATGGAGTTGCTTAGCATATGTAAGAATTTCCGATCCAAAAATTCCAAAATTAGGAATAAAAGCCATTAGATGTATATTTATTGGATATTCCTTAAACAATAAAGCATATAGATTTCTAGATCTAGAAAATAATGTAGTAATTGAATCTTTAGATGCAATTTTTCATGAAGATAAATTTCCATTTAAAGATAGTGGGGGTGTAAAATTGAATGAATATAGTGAAAAATCCAAAGAAGCTAGTCCTTCTAATGCTAAAGTTTTAAATAAAGAAAAAGAGCAATTGAGAACTAGTAAAAGGAAAAGGACACAAAAGGATTTTGGTCCTGATTTTCAAACCTATAATGTAGAGGGGGATCCTATAACTATTTCTGAAGCTTTATCATCTTTTGATTCTGATTTTTGGAGAGAAGCAATTAATGATGAAATGGAATCTTTAATGTCTAATAAAACTTGGAAATTAGTTGATTTACCTCCTGGTTGTAAAACTATAGGTTGTAAATGGATATTAAAGAAAAAATTTAAACCCGATGGCACTATAGATAAATATAAAGCCAGGCTTGTTGCAAAGGGTTTCAAGCAAAAAGAAGAGATAGATTTCTTTGATACCTTTTCACCAGTTACAAGAGTGACTTCTATACGACTTTTAATAGCTATAGCAGCAATTCATGAATTAAAAATACATCAAATGGATGTAAAAACAGCTTTTCTTAATGGTGATTTAAATGAAGAGATTTATATGGATCAACCCGAAGGATTTATTCAACCTGGTTTAGAAAATAAAGTTTGTAAATTGAATAAATCTTTATATGGACTTAAACAAGCACCTAAACAATGGCATGAAAAATTCGATCAATGTGTATTGACTAATGGTTTTAGATCAAATGAAAGTGATAAGTGCATTTATTATAAATCGTTTGGAGACTCTCATGTGATAATTTGTTTATATGTTGATGATTTATTGATATTTGGGACTAATATGCAAGTGATTGAGGTTACAAAAGGATTACTTAAAAGTAATTTCGAAATGAAAGATTTAGGCGAAGCTAATGTCATACTTGGTATGAGAATTACAAAAATTCAGAAGGAATTTTTATTGATCAATCTCACTATATTGAAAAAATATTAAAAAAATATAATTATTTTGATTGTAAACCAGTTTGTACACCCTTTGATTCTCATGTGTGTTTATTTCCTACTAAAAATGATTCTGATGTGATAAATCAAAAAGAGTATGCTAGTATAATTGGTAGTTTGAGATATGCAACTGATTGTACTAGACCTAATATTGCATATGCAGTTGGTGTACTTAGTAGATTTACTAGTAAACCCAACTTTACACATTGGAATGCAATTCATAGAATCATGAGATATCTTAAGAGAACTTTAGATTATGGTCTATTTTATAAAAATATCCTGCTGTACTTGAAGGTTTTAGTGAAATTTAGTGATTCCTTGTCCAATATTGGTTATTTATTTACATTGGGAGGTGGAGCCATTTGTTGGCGATCCAAAAAACAACATATAATCGCAAAGTCCACCATGGAAGCAGAGTTAATTGCTCTTGCTTCTGCATGTGAAGAAGCAGGTTGGTTACGCGAATTACTATCTGAAATTCCAATGTGGAATAACCCGATAGCTCCTGTTTTAATACATTGTGATAGTACCGCTGCTATTGGCAGAGTTCACAATAAATATTATAATGGAAAATCCAGATCTATAAGGAGAAAACACAGTACTGTGAGATCATATTTAAATAATGGTTCATTAACCATTGACTTTGTGAGATCGGGCGAAAATCTTGCTGATCAACTTACAAAAGCTCTGGCTAGAGAAAAGATCTGGAAAGCATCAAGAGAGATTGGATTAAAGCCCAAAGATGTAAAAGCTACCTATGAGGATACAACCACCTAGGGACTGGAGATCCCAAGAACTAGGTTGGAGACAAACGAATCATAGAGTCGCTTGTTGTGATACATGCAAATTTTAATCTAATCATATGATGCTATGCATGTAATTCTGTGACGAATATGAGAGGATGAGAACTAATCTCTTAATGAGTTCTATAGCCCTTATGGGTGGGATGTGTTAGTCACAGAAACATCCTTGATAGACTCACCTATATGAGTGTAAGGGTGTGGCCGCCCTTATGAGAATTTGGGCTAATTCTCTAGAGCACTCATGAACACTGGGGTAAAGTACATGGCCATAATGTACTGGCTTGAAAAGCTCGGTTAAGAACACCTAGAATATCATGTGTGTTAAGTTTTCTACGTATCCTAAAGTAATCATAGTTTAAAGGCTAAGTCCACTATGATTCTAATACGGGAAAACCGAAACACTAAGTGGAAGTTTAAAGGCATTGCCACTTTCATAAGGCATGATGTTCTCACTATATGCCCGAACTATTTTTATTAAAATAAGTGGGGGATTGTTGGATATTTTAATAAAAATATCATTATTATTTTGAATTCATTCACATGCTTATTTTGAATTCAAATGCAATGAGTTACAAATTTTGAAATGAATTTTCAGTTACAAGATCACCATTAAAAAATGTAACTTATGAGATTTATGTCATGTATTTGTAACCTATGAGATTTATGTCTTGTTTTGTAACCTATGTAATGATTAGGTTTTAAGAATTTATTTATTGAATTTTGACTTATACAATGACCTAGACCTTTTCAAATTTTGTAACTGAAAAAATAACACATTTATTCCATTTAATGGTGGTATTCTAATACTCCTCAAAATTTAGCCTATAAATAGAGGCCACTATCAACCAAGTTGCACACACCTTTCTTACTATCTCAAAACTATCTTCCTCTCACTTCTATTGGGCATTAGTTAGGTGTTGAGAAGAGCTCTACCTTCTCTAAATTGTGTAGATTTAGTAGAAGCAACAGCATAGGCTGGGCTGTTGTATCCCAGAGGCGACGTGCTATCAACCTTCTACACCGGGTATAATCCCGAGAGGGGCGCGAATCGTCTTAAGAGAACGACCTAGTCCGCGCCTCACCTAGCCGAAATTACTTTATTTCTCTTTCTTTGACTCTTGTTTTGCAGGTTGATCGTGCATATCAAGTTCTAAAGGAAAACAAAACCTTCCCATAAATGTCATCCAAAATATCATAGGATGCATGCCCATTCACGATGCGGCAAGAACGAGTATTTTGTCGAGCAAATGGAGATATATTTGGGCTGAATATCCAGAGCTTGTTCTTGACAAGCAATTCTACACGGAGATGGTGCAAAGCAAATCACCGATCCTCTTCCAATCCGAATATGAAAAGATAGTCAATGGAATACTTTTTCAACACCTTGGACCCATTCTGAAATTTGTTCTTGACATTCCAGAATTGCAGTCAACTCGATTCTCCAATATTGATCAGTGGTTGCTATTTGTGTCAAGAAAGGATGTCACAACACTCACTCTTCATAACAGAAGTCCTAATCGTTACAAAGTACCATCTTATGTATTCAGTGGTCCAAAACTTGCTCATCTAAATGTGACTGCGTGTATTTTCAGTGCACCAAAGGGCTTAGATGGCTGCAGAAAGCTCACTAACCTTTCTCTGACATCAGTCACCTTCGAGTTCTCAGTCCTCAATTTCCCTCAGCTTTTTCAATTGAGCTTGCAAAGCTGTTCTGGAATCCATCTTTTATCTATATCTGCTCCATCACTTAAAACCTTGACTCTTCTGGGTAACGATGGTCTGGACTTGAGCAATTATATCACCTGCAAAGACCTGGTAGTAGCGTGTATTGCATTTTCAAAAGAAGTTGAACATCATAAACTGGAAAAGAAAATTACTCTAACAAAGCTCCTTGGCTGTTGGCCCAAACTCAAGCATCTTTTGTTTGACGACTCTTTTTTCCAGGTACTTGGTTATTTCTATTTGTTTCTGGTTTACACGGATGAGGTAGTTTGAGCTTGAACATGTTCGACTAATGGATTTCATCTCATGTTCTACTTCATAGCATCTGGCTGCAGGTGATATCCCCCACAAGCTTCCAGTCGATCTGCTTAACTCCTTGGTATAAATTATACCGATGGAAATCACTTATAAATGGGACGAGATCGCTTGCATTCTTTGCTTACTGCGGAGTGCATTGAACTTGTCTAAATTGGATATTTGGTCGGTAAGGACATTAGGCTCACGGTTTTTAACCCAATGAAAAGATGGAAGTGGTACTGATTTTGTTTTCTGCATGTATATAACAGAGTAATCGGATCAAATCTGACGAGAAAACACTCCAGCACTTGAAAGAACCAGGTCTGATGAAGGAAAATTTGAAAGGACTCAAGACTGTGATCATGAGAAACTTTAAGGGTTCAACAGCTGAACTGCTTCTTGTTAAGCTTTTATTAGCCTGGTCCCCGTCACTTGAAAGAATGTGTATTCAAGACAACCAAGGCCTTGACCCAATTGAAAGGTTGAACATATCAAAGGAGTTGATGCAGTTTTCACGAGCATCGCCCAAAGCAAAAATGTTTTTCCGACCATCCTTTTTGATTTCCATTAATGTTAGTTGACTGAATTTATTGTTCTAGTTTTGTTTTGGAAAGTTCCCTCTTATTTTCCTCTTATTTTCCTCTCGGGCATGTCCCAAAGTTTTCTCCTTTATCTTTCAATTTAATCACATTTAGTTTCATGAAAAGGACATACATACATTATGAAAAAACGAGAATGTGAATCTTGCAAAGGCAATTAATATTTGATGTTACAGGCATATTTTTGAAGGAGGAAAAGCAATATTGCAAGCCGTCAATTGCTAATAATTAAGTAATACCTAACACAATCTCACAAGTTTTTTTTAGGATAAAATACACGGAACCCCCTTATGATTTCGCGAAAAGACACCTTACCTCCTAATAGTTTAGAAACCTCTACATAAACACTCTAAACTTCATAATTAAAGTGAAAATTGACTTCTTAACCGGCTGCAGGTCGAATATTCAAAATACCCTTATTTATAATAGAAAGGGAGAGAGAATCAAGAACAGACTCTCTCTCGTTCATCTTGTGTAAGAAAAAAAAATCCTAAAACAAGGGATTTGTATACTAAATTGTTGCTGAAATATCGTGAATCTGAGTTGAAAACGGCGTGACTGGATTCGGTCGCGAAGAAGGAAAGGTCAAATTGCTGGTTGTATCTGAACGTGAAGCTGCATTCGGTCGCGAAGAAGGGATGGTCAGTTTGGTAGTTGTATCTGATCGTGAACTTGTTCGACATTTCTAGGTAAGAATCAGAACTTATTGTTCAATATTCAGTCCATTTAATGTTTAGGATTTGTATTCTTTTTCCAATTTGTTTATTCCTTTTCCACTATATATTGGGGCTTAATTTATGAGGTTTTTGTCATTTTCATAGTTGGTGGTCCATATGTAGGTGATTTATCAGAGAAAATAGAGTTTAAAAATGTAAAGTTCTTAACTTTTTTAGCTTTTTTGGAGTATGTGATTGATGTCAGGAGGAAATAATATGTGTCGGGTCTGGATTTGACTACTAAATCAGATTTTACTATATAATTTGATTGTTGTTAGAACTAATTGTTGTTAGAATCTGAAAGTGTGATGTAACTTAATATAATTTATTAATCTATATTTGAATTCTGAAAGTGTTGATTAAATAATTTAGATTGGGGATCATGTTAGATCCTTTTAGGATAGTGGATATCCACATGCACTATGGTGGGCGGTTTATATATCATCTCGAGATTAGGTATACAAGTGATTTAGTAAGAGTGTATCACAAATGCAACCCTGATGAATTATCAGCATTTTCATTGTTGAACCTGTATTCCAAAATTGAAAAACAAGCTGCATGTGCAAAATTTTGGTATTCCATTCCAGACCATGATGTGGATGTAGGTGTTATCCCAATAAGTGATGACGTGGACTTAGAATTGTTCATTACCTGTTATGAAGGGCTTCCTTATATGCATATATATAGCGGCAGGTCAGACTTCTATTAAAATTGTCTCACCGGATGGCAAGCTCTTATTCGAAAGAGTGACGAATGATGGTCCACTTGCTTTACCGTATAACGAAGGTTCTTCAGAAATTAATTCAGATCTGACTAGAAATCGTGCTAGAACTTCACAAAATCTTGTTGATCTGACTAGTTTTGAACCATATGTTGGTGATGCAAGAGGGCAAGAAAAATGACTTAGATGGCATGGCTGATGTAGAAACTAATGATAGCACACAAAATTCCTTCGAAACAACTAAGAAAAACAGAAGAAAGGGTGGTAAAATTTCAGTGAGGAAGAGACAAACTGTGGTGCAATGTGTGAAAAGAGCAGCTAGAAAATCTGTAAGAAAATTATTTCAGCAGAATACCAGATTAGATGTTGTTGACAGCCAGCAAGAGGTTTCTTCAGTGAACCAAAGCGCAGAAGAATATGAAAATCAAGGTAACTTTGATAGAGAAGCAGACATAGTCAATAGAGAAGAGCAGCAAGGTAATTTTGATAGAGAACCAAATCAATTCAGTGGAAAACAGCACCACAGTGATGGAAACGAAGAACCTGATTCGAATTGGTTGAGAGAGGGCCTAGAATTTGCAGAAGATGAGAACATCTTTGCAACTGTTGGTTCAACTGTACCTCAAACAAATCAGCAAACTGATGACTTGAATGAGCAGCAGCAACAACATCAGGAACCAGAAGTGATTTATCCACAGCACAACATCAGCACGGAGGAGACCAATCAAATTAGCAAACTGATGACTTGAATGAGCAGCAGCAACAACATCAGGAACCAGAAGATCAGGAGTCCACCGCACAGCATCAGCATGGAGAAGACCAACCTATTGGCCCTGACACTGAGGAATGGAATGAACCTGTGACTGCAGATGAAGACTTCCTATACCCTGGTGATGAAAATGGGCCTGACTAATATTTCAATGCTGTAGTGGAGTTTAACAAACCAAAATTTGAATTAAAGGTTGGGAAGAAATTCACTCATTTTACAAAATTTAGAGAAGCACTTGTAGAATGGAACATTAGAGAGAGATATGAAGTTTTATATGTCAACAATGATAGTTGGAGGATAACTACCAAATATGCAAAAGAATGTTCTTGGAGGATTCATGCAAACAGAGTTAATAGGACTGACAGTTTTTAGATCAAAACACTAAAGGGAGAGCATCATTGCGACAGAGAGTACACTAACAAGCATGCAATCTCAACTTATCTGAACAGAAAGTTTCAAGAGAAGGTTCGAAATGACTCTAATTGTAGCCTGGATGACATTATTAATGATGTCAGAAGAAGATTCATGATTAATATAAGTAACAAAGAAGCATACAGGATTAAGAGAAAGGCTAGGGAGGCAATCAATGGTTGTGATATGGAGCAATATGAACGGCTGTGGGATTATGCTGCCATGGTTAGATAGTCAAATTCAGACAGTCATATAGCTATACAAATAGACAGGAGGGCTATTGGGCAAAGGGCAACATTTCAAAGGCTGTTTTATGGCTTAGGTGCTCTTAAAAAGGGCTTTCTTGCAGGTTGTAGACCAATCATTGGCATAGATGGTTACTTTTTGAAGGATCCCTTTGGAGGTCAGCTGTTAGCAGCACTTGGAAGGGATGAGAATGACAATATGTTTCCCATAATCATTGCCATTGTTGAAACAGAAAACTATAATAGGTGGATTTGGTTTTTGAAGGAGCTGATTACTCATATTGGAAGGGACAATGTAGTGCCTTATACCTTCATTTCTGACAGGCAAAAAGGCCTAGTACATGCTATAGAGGAGCTATTTCCTAGTGCAGAACACAGATTTTGCCTTAAACATCTGTTTGAGAATTTTAAGGCAAAGTTCAAAAATAGTGAACTGAGGGAATTGTTTTCGGCTACTGCATCAGCAATTAATGTAAATGATTTCAAGAGAGCATTGAATGCTTTGGAGATAGTTCAGCCACAAAATGGAGAGGACCTTACTGCTGCAGCTTGGTTAAAAAGGCTGTTATATCACTTGTGGTCTAGAGCACTTTATGGAATAGTTGCTAAGACTGATATTTCAGTCAACAACCTGAATGAGAGTTTCAACAACTACATTATAAAAGCAAGAGATGAGCCAATTGTGACTCTTCTTGAATTTTTTAAAAGAAAGTTAATGCAACGATTGACATTGAAGAGACAAGGCATGGAGAAATATGGAGACAGATTGTATCCAAATATTGTTTGAGAAACTAGCCAAAAGTATAGAGAAGAGCAGACATTGTATTGCTGTATTTGATGGTGTTGAATTATTTGAGGTTGATGGTTTTCAACAAAGCCTCTGTTGTGAACTTGCAACGTAGAAGTTGTTCATGTGGTGCATTCCAGTTGACTAGAATTCCATGTATACATGCTATTCTGCCATTCAAAACATGCGGATGAAGGTTGAAAATTATGTCGATGAGTGCTATAGTAAAGAGACATACTTGAGGGCATATGTTTATAGCATTGGAGCTGTTCCATCCAAAGAACACTGGATTGATAGTGGAATGCAGCTGTTAAATCCACCATTAGTGAAGAAACAACCTGGGAGACCTAAAAAACTTAGGAGAACAGGTTCTGATGAACCAAGAGATCCACAAAGAGCTTCCAAGAAGGGGTTGACAATATACTATAAGAGATGTTTAAAAGTTGGTCATAATAGGAGAACTTGTAAGGAACCTCCTCATCCCAAATCCAAGTTGTAACAAGGTACATTTAAGTACATGAATTTTTCAGCACTATGTACTCTTGATAATTATTCCAGTAGTAAATTTTGTATTTGGTTGCAAGCTCGAACAAGCAATAACCAGCGATGGGCAACAACAGCTTCCACTTTAACCCCAACCAGAGAAGCACCAGTGCATCAAGTATCTCAGCAAAGCAGCGCTGCTATAGTTAGTGATAACAACCCCAATTCTCGATCCAAAAGATCTAAGAAAAATTAGGATAAGGAATTTATGGATATTATTTTTAGGACTTGTGTCGATATAAACAAGTTGTAATGGCATATATGCTATCTTTAGAGCAGACATTATATAATGGATTAACATGTTTTGTAAGTGATGCTCTTTTTTGTAATGACATTATTCACATTATTGCTCTTTTTTGTAATGCCATATATTGGATTGTGGTTATCATATTATGACTATCTAAATTACTAAGGGTTCATGAGTAAATAGGTTGTATAGTTATTATTTTTCTTTCATTAAGGAATACAAACCATGACAAAATTTGGAATTTTTTCATATTATTTGGTACATCATATTCTGCCACTAACCAAATTATTATTTCCTATAAGCAGCAATAACTAGAGATAAACAACAAACCATAAAAGACAAAATTATTATCACTTTCAACATCCCCACAGTGCCGTCAACCGTGCTCAACTTTGCATGTAGCCCCAACAAAATGTCACCATTGTTCACAGCCAGCATACCTTCATTACTGTTCACTCTTGGAGAGAACCCATAACTTTCGTCTAATCTTGTTTTTGGATTTTGACTAGTACATTCATTGCCCATTCCATCACTTCTTAGAGGATTGTACCATGTCCAAAAGGAGCAGGATTGATCTTCACAAATGTAATATAGCCTACCTTTTAAAGGTTTGTTCGATTCCACGATCTTGATTTTTGCTCTTTTCTTGCAGAAGCACCGAGACCATTCATACCTTAGATCTGTCAAACCTCCTCCAAAATTTGCAAAAGTGGACATGGCGACTTCGATATACCTTAGATCTTCTCCCTTTTTCCTTTCACTCTTTGATAGCTTCAAATCTTTTCTGCCATAATATGTTACTTCAATATAATAACTGAAGGGTAGCTTGGGAATAAAACTCGAGATCTTTTCAAAAGAATCTCGCATACCCATCATCACTAGGTCGCTCTGCCGGTTATAGGTCAATTTTCACTTCAGTTATGAAGTTTAGGGTG
The DNA here is from genome assembly GCA_023065735.1 of Coffea humblotiana. NCBI lineage: Eukaryota > Viridiplantae > Streptophyta > Magnoliopsida > Gentianales > Rubiaceae > Coffea > Coffea humblotiana. The sequence goes on along the minus strand of CM041212.1, from coordinate 2,126,924 downwards.
TTTATGTGAAGATTTCTAAACGATAGGGGGTAAGGTGTCTTTTCGCGAAACCATAAGGGGGTTCCGTGTATTTTACCCTTTTTTTTATAAGGTAAACATGCACGTAATTAAGTTCAAAGTGGAAAAGACTCAGTGCTACTAGGATTCCGCATAGTTGGATTCGATTGTTATGCTTTTTACATTACTTTGTACACAATTACATTACATTGTTAATCTCATAGTAAAAGTGGTGCGCATGAACAAAAAAATGCTTAACATGTATTCAATACAACATTAAAATGCATTTGTATACCAAAAATTTAAAAATTTGAGCATGTACAACAATAGGACAAAACTACGACAAACACAATCGCACTGAATCCTTATTTAACTCGACTAAGAAGTAGGATCAATTTCCACGAGATACAGGTGTAAGCAAATTTATGTCAATTAATCACATGCATCCTCGATAAGAATGCTTCTTTTCATATATGCTGATGATGTTTTAATGTAATTTACGTAGTGCTAGGCCAAAAGATTCTGGTTCCATTTGTATTTTAATTCCTGTACTTATATCTTTGATTGGTTGTAGACTAATAATTGGAGGAATATGGAACAATTGTCTCTCCTATAATTAGAGGAAGAGAGGGAGGGAGGGGAGGAGGAATGTTGTAAATTTTTGCGTGTGCAATTGCTGGAGTGTTAATTTTAATTCCATCAGTTCATTATTTAAAAGTTTCTTACTGTAATTTGATTGAACCCGTTCAATGTTTTTATTTTAATCAAATGCTTAAGAAGCTCAATATTCCCATAAACTACTTTGCTATATTAATGGAAGGGAAAGAATTTAATGGAAACAATTACTGAATTATAACTCTTAGTATTAATGGGAGGGAAAGGAATTTAATGTTATTGAAAGAGTAGGATTGCTAGAAAAATTTCATAGCCAAAATAGAATTTTTCTTAGGATTAATCTTACGTACACTGTTAATAAATACACTATCGCCATTAGATATATGATACATGTGTAAAATTTAAATTTGAAATTCAAAATTTGTTCATATGTCATCCATCCAATATACACTGACAGTGTATATAAAATTTATTCATTTTTTATCGGGTTATTATCACTTTACTCTCTTTAGATCTATTAATCGAGTCGAATATTTGGCTGCCGAGCTCGACTAGAGCTTAATTCGAGCCGAGCTCAACTCGAGCTCATTAGGCAAACGAACTTTAAAATGTGTTCGAACTCGACTCGTCAAATATACATGTGGCTTGAACTCGAACTCGAGCTCGACTCATTTATCACAAACGAGTCGAGCTTGTACGAGCTCGAGTTCGAGTTCGTGCAAATTAACCTCAATAAAAATCTATAATTTTCAATTTTTATACTTTTGATTTCTAAAATGGACAAATATGCCCTTTATTAACGAGTTCTAACGAGCTACTCGGATATCAAATGAGCCGAACTTAATCGGCTCGTTAAATAAACGAGCACATTTCTAACTCGAGCTCAGGTCGTTTACCGCAACTAACGAGCCAAGTTCAAGCCTTATCGAACCGAGCTTTATCGAGCTTTCGAGCTACTCGTGAAGTTTAATAGCCCTAACTCTTTTAAACTATTTCACTACTATCAGTTTATCCCATAATATTATCTTTTAGTCACTTTACCCCATAAGTAATTCAACTCAACATGTTAAGATATTTTGGACAAAAATACCCTTTTATTTTATAGCATTACTACATTGTTGTTACCACTTTATTCGTTTAGATTATACTGATACAATAACTTTAGTTTCTAATATTATTTTCTAAACATGTTATCTCATCGTTAATCTAACTAGTATGGTCAAAAAATTTTAAATATATTTACCCTTTTATATATGATTAAAAATAAAAAAGTTGGAATGATTATTCTTTCTTTCTTTTCACTTTAAGGGATCGAAAAACATAAAAATAAAAGGGTTTTCTCAAATTTCTTTTTCACACTTATTAATACTAGGAAAAGAAAAAGAGATAGAAAAGAAGAAAACAGAAAATTAGATTTTGCAAAGAAAAATAAAGAAAAGTCTAACTTTTTCGTATTACTTTAAGATTGTTGGGATTAGAATTAAAATTTGGTAGTAAATAGAAAAGTTAAATAATTTTAAAATAATAAAAGTATTTAATTCTTTCGTATTTGTAATTTAAAAAAAAAGAATTGATCTCTCTCTCTCCCCCTCCATCTCCCCCTCTCCATCTTTTTTTTTTATATTAATAAGATTGCCAAGAAGAAAGAAATTAATACATTGACTTTTTTTTTTGGTACTAAAAAGGAGAAGAGCCACTCTAAATTTTTTATTATTTTTATTATGCAAAGAGGAGGATATTTTCTTCTAAAGTTTTTCAACTTGCTAAGTTGGTTTAATGGTAGGATAAATTGTCTAAAAAATAACTCTAGGGGGTAAATTGATAATGAGACTATAGTTATGGGGGTAAAATGATAATAATTTTAAGGGTTAAACATGTCTTCTTACTTTAATTAACAAATTTGGATTAATAACATTTTATCCCCTTAAAGAATATCCGATTTTTTAGTTTACCCCATAACCTTTAATTTTGGTTCACTTAACCCCCTTTAGGACAAAATTGCCCTTGGCATTATTTTGACTTTTCATTTACCTTATTTTCCTTTCTTTATTTCTTTTTCTCTTTCTTCTTTATTTAATTCTTCCTCTCTCCCACAAAAATCTTCACCTTAATGATTGAAATTAAAAAGAGAAATTGCAGAGATCTATTTTCTCTTTAAATGTTTAAAAAAATATTCAAATCACTTTCCTAAAATACAATTTTTTTAGCTTTTCAATTCTTTTTAATTTTGGATTTTTCCTCTTCCTTTCTAGTTTCTCATTTTATTTTCAAGAAAATATCATAAGATGAAATTGTTTTCCTTTCTTTTATTTCTTTTTCTCTTTCTTCTCTCTTTCATCCTTCCCAATAGAAATTTCATTTCAACGAAAATTTTTGTTTTGAGTTTATAATTGCATATTTTTGGGTGAAAGTTTAAAAGGCATCAAAAACTAATTTTGATTTTTTGTATGATACCACGTGTCACAAATTTCAATTGATAATTATTAATCAGGTCACAATTTCATCTTAAAATATTTTTTTGGGAATAAAATGAGAAACTAGAAAAGGAAAGAGGAAAACCCAAAATTAAAAGAATTGAAAGGCTAAAAAAATTGTATTTTAGGAAAATGATTTGAATATTTTTTTAATCATTTAAGGAGAAGATAGATTCTCTATAATTTCTCTTTTTTAATTTCAATCATTAAGGTGAAGATTTCCTGTGGGAAAGAGAAAGAATTAAATAAGGAAGAAAGACAAAAAGAAATAGAAGAAAGGAAAACAAGATAAATGAAAAGTCAAAATAATATAAAGGACAATTTTGTCCTAAAGGGGGGTTAAGTGAGTAAAATTAAAGGTTAGAGAGGGTAAATTGAGAAATAGGGGTATTCTTTAAGGCGATAAAATGTGATCATTAAGTTTGACTGTTAGTTTTGGGGGTAAAATGATTAAAAGATAACGTTAAGGGGGAAATTGATAGTGATATCAAACATTAAAGGGATAAAGTGATAATAACCCTTTTTTTTTTATCGGGGTAAGATGTAAATTGCCGGGAGAAGTTGTTCTTGTATCTTTTCGGGTGAGCATTTAGCAAGTTTTGACCCATGGATACCCGGTGGAGTTGGATCGGATCACCGAGTACCCGACCCTATTTTCGAATTATGTTCTCAAATGAGCCAAATCCCCAAAACTTCTTCACTGTATTGGCAGTGCAGGGTTTTTCGTCTACCTTCTGGGCATGTTGTAGCAAAATTTCTGCGACTTAAATTCCAGGTAATTTTTACTTTTCCATGAAGAATTCCCTTCTGTTTCTATAGAATAATTGATTCCTCAATTTCTGGATGTTTCCAATTTGCTTGATAGAATGGAACTTAGTTTGGATTTGATACTTTTTTAATGTTTATGCTTCTTTTCTTGCCAATCAGTACTAAGCTAGCGCTAGGATTTCTTGAATGTCTCTTTTTTCATTTTTTTTGTTTTTGCTTCTTTTCTGCAAAGATTGCAAATATGATTAGTAGCATTAATTTCTGTAGCAATGGCATACTTCACTTCTTGAAAATGGGTTCAAGGTTTTGAGGCTGAAAACACGTCGTTTAACTTTTACAGCTGGGAAAACTTGTATTCTGAATTTCCCCTGTTTTATAAGTATTTATGTTTTTTTTTGGGGATTCTTTTGATGCTTCAGTAATTTTATGGTTCTAGATTCTTCAGTGGTTTAGATAGTAATTTTATGGTTTCTAGATTCTTTAGTGGTTTAGATGGTGAAGTTTTCGTTTCCCTCTTTTTTTTGGAGATGGAAGGTGTGGCTTTTTACGTATATGTTTGTGAAAAAAGTCATGTACGTTTTACAAAACACTTTTTGTCTCAGGTAAACATCTACGTAATAAAGTTCTAGAATTATAGCATTCTGAAAACAGGATCTGATCTTACTTTTTATCTCAGGTAAATATCTAAGTAAAAAAGTTCTAGAATTATAGTATTCTGAAAACAGGATCTGAGCCTTAATTTCAGATGTTCACCTTGAAAGAACACGTGATAAGTATTAACCAAAACTTTTTGGTGAAACTGGCATGAGCTTATTGAATGTGGAGTTAAACCTTAATCGAACTCCCAATATTAAACCTTGACTTTGTTGCATATGAGAACTAAAAGAGTTTGGCTTTTTGCTTGTAAGCTAGGTTCAAATGCCAATAAATTCCCTAGTAATCCCTCGCTGCTTGGTGCTTTGTAAATGCACCATAAATTGGATTGCCATCATATCCTAGTTTTGGCAAGTGGTATGCTGGCTTTTCTCCAAACTTTTTAACTTTTGGTGTTTGACTGACCATACTGCCGCTTTTGCTAGCTGTAACTATTCACTTGGTGGAACCTGTTTTCGGATCTGTTTTTTTTCATGTCTTTTTAATATGGTTTTTGTTGGTCCATTGTACATTGGAATGTGGCGCATGTAAGTTCTGATGCCGAGGAGGCCTTGGTCTAGTGGCAAAGGTTGAGGCTTCAGGACTTAGAGATCCTGGTTCAGATCCTCCTTCCTCCTCCTTGTTTCTTAAATTTCACCCTTACCCTGCTAGAAAGAAAAAGAAAAGTTTCTGCTAAATTGTGAATTTTTTTTATTACTAATAGTATTCCCATTGTGACAAATACTAAATTATATAATCTCCCTCAGCTGTATTCATTTGCTTTAATCAACAGAATGATGCCTGGAGATAGTCGTCAACGGACTGCTGAGGAAAGGGGTGCGGTAGATAGACTCTCAAACCTTCCTAAAAATCTCATAGAGAAGATCATAGGACGCATGCCCATTCGAGATGCAGTGAGAACAAGTAATTTGTCAAGCAAATGGAGATATATCTGGGCTGAATATCGGAAGCTTGTTCTTGACAAGCAATTTTACACAGAGATAATGCGAAACAAACCACCAGACATTTTCCAATATGAATATGTAAACATAGTCAGTGGAATACTTTTGCAACACCTTGGACCCATCCTGAATTTTGTTCTTGACATTCCAGAGTTGCATTCAGCTCGATACTCCAATATCGATCAGTGGATGCTATTCCTGTCAAGAAAAGATGTGTCAAAACTTACTCTTCGCAATAGAAGTCCTAATCCTTACAAAATCCCTTCTCATGTTTTCAGTAATCCCAAACTTGCCTATGTAAATGCCACTAACTGTATTTTTCAGCCCACCAAAGGGCTTTGAGTGCTTCAGAAAGCTCACTCACATTGTTATGAAGAGAGTTACCTTCACTTCATCTGTCCTTAATATCCCTCAACTTGTTAAGTTAGCCTTAATAGAATGTTCTGGTATCCGTCTTTTATGTATATCTGCTCCATTACTTCAACAATTGATGCTTCTGGACAATGATGATCTTGACTTGAGCTATTATATTGCCTGCAAAAAACTAGAATGTTGCTGTATTGGACTGTCAGATCAAATTGAACATCATAAATTGGTTAAGAACATTACTTTGTGGAAGCTTCTTGGCTGTTGGCCTGAACTCCAGCATCTTTCTTTGGATGGAGCTTTTCTAATGGTACTTACTTATTTCTATTTATTTCTGGTTTACATGGATGAGTTTTTTTTTAAATTTAACATGCTCTAATAATGGATTTATCCGGTGGTCTACTTCATAGCAGATTGCTGCAGGTAATAGTCCTGAGAGGCTTCCAGTTGATCAACTTAACTCCTTGGAATATCTTTCGCTGTCTTATATTACCTATCATTGGGATGAGATTGCTTGCATCCTTTGCTTACTGAACAGCACATTGAACTTGTCTACATTGAAGATTTGTGTGGTAAGCATCATGGCTCTGGTGTTTTTATCAGTTGAATAGTTGGTAATGGTACTGATCTTACTTTCTCTGTCTGATAGGATAATCATATTGTAGACGATGAGAAAATTCTCAATTATTTGAAAGAACCTGATTTAATAAAGCAAAGCATGACAGGACTTCAGACTGTGGTCATGAACTATTTTCAGGGTTCAAAATGTGAACTGCTTCTTGTTAAGCTTTTATTAGCCTACTCCCCATCACTTGAAAGAATGTGTATCGAAGAGAACCAAGACCTTGACCCGATTGAAAGGTTGAAAACATCAAAGGACTTGATGCGGTTTTCACGAGCATCGCCTAAAGCAGAAATTATATTTCAGCCAGGGATAGAAACATAGGAACACTTCTTTGGTTTCTCATTATTGGTTGACTGGATTAATGTACAAATATCTTCTTGGCTTCTTGTTTTGTTTTGGGAAAATCTCACCATTGTATTTCCCTCTGGAGCTTGGCCCGGTGTATGCTCTTTTGTCTTTTATGTAATGGCATTTATTTCCATGAAAAGGAGATACATTATGATTATGAATAAACGGAAATGTGAATCTTGAGGATGCATTGTTGATGTTACAGGTTTTTAGCCATTTTTAATGGAGCACAAACATATTAGATTCTTGCGTGGAGGTCATAATTACAACTGATGGTCGTCTCGAGAAGAAATTTCGTTGCAGAAGCAAATATGGCAGAAGTTTCTTGATTTGCCGTGGACCGAATCTAAAAATGCTTCTCTTTTTTATATAACTATGATGTTTCAAGGTAGAATAGAGGGGAATGCCACATAAACTAACCGGCAATGTAACTATCACAAAAATTAGGTTCCATTTGCCTTTAAGATGTGTGTACCAATATGTCAAATTTTTTTTTTAATAAATTACGGGTACTCGTAACATTGTACAATTTGACTAATTCTATTTGAGTCGAGTCAGACCCTTTATTGGGAAAACTCTCGTAACATTGTCCTTTTCATTTCCATGGGTTTCGAATCCAAGATCTCATGGTTAAGGGAAACACCTTCCATTTGCACCGGCATCGGTTGGTACCAATATGTCATTCAAATTGAAGGATTATGGAACCAATTTTTCTTCTTGCACTGACCTTAATCAGAAGAAGGGGAAAAAAAGACATTTGCTACCTGACATGTGTGGATGAAATGAAATTGATCAATAGAGATGTAATACTGCAACTGCAGTGTGAATTTTCCCAGAACAAAGCAAGAAGAAAACTAGCACAAATGTACCACCATTGATCCAGTCCATCGACAATGGAAACCATAGAAGTGTTCCTAAGTTTCTATCCTTCGTTGGAGTATCATTTCTGCTTTGGGCGATGCTCCTAAAAACTGCATCAACACCATTGATGTTTTCAACCTTTCAATAAGATCAAGATCTTGGTTCTCTTCAATAGACATTCTTTCAAGTGATGGAGAATAGGCTAATAAAAGCATAATAAGAAGCAGTTCACATGTTGAAAACCCCGAGCCATGATGCTTTTGCCCCCCAAATCTCCAATGTAGACAAGTTCAATGTGCTGTTCAGTAAGCAAGGATGGAAGCAATCTCGGCGCAACGATAAGACAGAAAAGCAAGCGAAAGATATACCGAGCTGAGTTGATCAGCAGCAAGCCTTTCAGAATATTACCTGCTGCAATGAGCTAAGAAGTAGACCACAATTGGGAGATTATATAATTTAACAGTACTTGTCACAATTGGGACTACTAATAATACTAAAGCTAGCAGTTTTGCAGAAAGGGAGATCCACAGAAACATTCCAATGTGCAATGGCCAAATGAAAACCATGTTAAGAAGACAAGATAAAAGTAGATATGCAAACAAATTCACCGAGTGAAAGCTCACTTCTAGCTTTTAAAGCTGCTATATGTGGTCCTTCAAGCACCACAAGTTAAAAGTTGGAGAAAAGACAATTTATAACTTTCCAAGGAACAAGGGTTCGATTAAGATCTAGGAACAAGGGTGATGCATCAAAATCAAATTTTAATATTGAGAGTTCGATTAAGAATAGCTCTTAATTGAGATTAAGCTCATGTTGAGTTGACCAAAAAACTCGAGTTAATAGTAAGATGAACATCCAAAACTGTGTCAGTCCAAGTAATGACACAAATTCAAGATTCTGAATGTAACAGATGAAATTGCTTCTGAATGAGCACTTTCTTTGTCGACTGTTACAGCATGAAAAATGTTAAGGAATTTCTGTGAAATTGCATGAGATAATATGGTTTTACATATTGTTGTTGTTACGCTGCCAACATTTGAAAAGCCCTTCTTAATCCTTAGTCGACTGACATTACTTTTATTTTCTTCATCATTTTTCTTCTCGGGGACTTGATTGATATTTTGTAGAGGAGGGGAGAAGTGGCACATTTTCAGTAGGAAATGATCACTTTCCTGCATTTTTCTTGGATATGCCTGGCATTGTGGAGTCGTACAAAACCTATGATGACAGCGTACTGATTAAAACTGCAGATATTGGTCAAGTATGCTGTCTGCTTGTCAATTGTTGTTTTCGAAACATTCATGGCATCTGGAGAGTTCGTAGTTCAATTTTGTAAAATTTGTGATGTACATTTAATTTTCACTGCTAAATTTAATTTAAGTACCATGTAAACTTAAAAACGTATTTGATATGGAGAACCTAATGTACATTTAACATAGACTCTCATTGGTCTGAAATCTACTATTACTACATGCGTTGTTGAAGGTTAACCCCTTGACCCTCGAATTTTGTTTTTCTCTTGGCGAGTCGCTACTCTTAAGAAATGTGCAGGTCCTTTTTTGTTTTTACTAGGTTATTTTCCTGATCCTCATTTAATGTGATTCTTGCGAAGGCGATATTGATGTTACAGGCATATTTTTGAAGGAGCAAAAGCAATATTGCAAGCCTTCAATTGCTAATAATTGAACCAGTTCAATGATTTTTGTGAATCAAATGGTTAAGAAGCTCAATACTCAACCATTTTGAAGCAATCTTTGCTAAGTTTAGAAAAATGCTTCTCTTTGAAACAAATTTCCCCAGTTTTATAGAGGAATAAAATTTTGAACAGGAGAAAAATTGTTTGTGCAAGGATTATAGAAAATCTTGGGGATGGTTTTGAAAAGTCAAAAAGAATAGAAAAAAGATATTTTTCATAAAACGTGAGTGGAAGGAAACTTTCTTGGATTTCTTTGGGAAACAGATTAAAAAGAACACAAAAGAAATTTCTTGCTGCAAAAAAAAATTTATTAATAAGAATTCTAGAAAAAAAGAGAAGAAGTATTCTCATACATGACGTGACGTTTAATTGGGGCTTTACATTTTAGATTATAAAAAATTATAAAATATTAAATGTGAATCTTGGAGGAGTGAATTGACTTTAATTTGGCTTTAGTCCCTCAAAGAACTATAAATTTTTATTTGGTTCATTAAAATGAAAAAGCTTCAAACTACTATAAAGTAATTCTAAAATCTTACCGTTTGATAACTCAATTAAGGTCTTAAATTTAATGGATTTAAATAATATGTTTAGACGTATTTGATAATACAAGATAGAACATCTAAATTAAAACAATGGTATTGAATTTTCTAAACAAAACTTGCTCCTAAAAATAAGTAATAAGTTATTCACTTATCACCTAATGTGATATGCGCTCAAATATATTGGATGCAGTATTTATCACTTAATATAATATACATTCAAATATATTAGATGTAATATTTAACTATTCTTAACTTAATGAATTCAAACTTCATATTTCATATTTCAGTTTTCAGGCGTTAGTTTTATCAAATGCATCCTTAGTCACCTAACTTTTAAAAAAAAATTAGTTTGATGTTTCCAAGTTTGGTCAAATAAGTTGTTTTTAAACTTGGATCCCTAAATCTATATTGTTAATGTCATTCACAGCCAACAATTTCTTTTTCCCTTTTGTTAATTGTTGAATGGCTAACCAATTTTGAGAGGATTTTGCTATGAAAATAGGCAATTATAAAAGGATATTACTATAAAAACATGCAATTACATAAGGTTATTCTCAACGTTTTACATAAGGTCATTTTTTTTCTTTTACTTGCCTTATTGGTTGCAATAATAAATGTATTTATTAATGTTTAAACACAATCAAACCCCAAATTATCATAGAAATATCACTAAAAAAATACTTTTATGGCAAAAAAACCTTAGATCGGAGAGCATTTCAAAGAAGGACCAAAGTTACATTGCATAGTTTCTTTTTTTTTTTTTGCAGTTAGATTTTTTTTTTCAATTTGACTGATTTTATTTTATTTTATTTCAAATTTTGGACAACAAATTTGTGATCTTTTTCATCTAAGAAACCACATTGAGATTATGAAGTTTTTTTTGGGACAAAAATGAAATTAACCTTGAAATGAATGCTAGATGGATTAAATCAATTTTAGAGTTGGGATTTTCGTAAAAAATGGAAAATAATTGATAAGGTTCAAATTTCTTTTGATCCTTCAAAGTGTGTTACAATTTCAAAAACAATTGATTATTGAAAAACCTATTATAAACAAAAAAAAATAAAAAAAGTCATTGAATAAATGCAAGAAAATTTTTGATGAGAGAAAAAAAATTAATATGTAGATAAAAATCATGAAAATACAACTATTCATTGTTTGAAAAGACGGAAAATTTTGAAGAGTGAAAATTTTAATAGTTAAATAAAAATTAGAAAATTGAACATACTCATAGTAAAAAATGCAAGAAAAAAGTTTCATTAAAACAATGCTAATGAAAGTCACTTATGTAGCAATACTCCTTTGTATAAAATGAATGAAAATTTTTTAGGAAGAGAAAAACTTGATAGCTAAATAAAAGAAAAAGAAAAGGAAACACTTGTACTATTAAAAGAGAAAGAAATGAAAAGGAAAACAATACATAAATGAAGGAAACAATTTGATGACTAAAAAATTTAACTCTAAATAGAACAATTACTGAATTATAACTCATATTATTAATGGAAGGGAAAGAGTTTAAGGTTTTTGGAAGAGTAGATTTGTCCAAAAAAATTTACTCCCTCAGTCCCATTTATTTTGTCATGTTTGGGGAATCCAACTTTTTAAAAATAGTGATATGATTGTGATGTTTATGCTTCTCTTTTCAATTTTACTCCCATAAATTCAAAATTTAAATTTGAATGATAACATGCACATGATTAAAAAGAAGGGTTATATTGAAAAGAGAGTCTAAAAGGTGCTTTGACTTTTCTAATATAATAATTATTTTGAAATATTTCAAAATGGAAAGTATGACATTTTCAATGGGACGGAAGGAAATAATACTCAAAATAGAATTTTCTTCTCGGTGTGAAATGTAATTTGTTTGCATTCTGGGGGTACTAATTACAAGTAAGTTCCCACATTCAGGGGTAAATCGACTCAGCTCTGTTTGGATGGGAGTGTTTTTCAAAAACTAGTTTTTTAAATATAATAAAAAATTTTAAAAAGTACTTTAAAAGACAATCTAAAAATTAGTTTAAAATTTTAAAAAATATCTCAAAATATATTCTAGAAACTTTTCTACTCTTAAATATCCTAAAATATAATCTAAAAATTCTACTACAGTAAAATTTTTCAAAAACATCCCAAAAAACAGCTAATCTTCGGGTTAGCAAGTCTTTGACCATGCATACCCGATTGAGTTGGATCGGATCATCAATTACCCGACCCTATTTCAAATTCTATCCTTAATCTCAAAAAACCTCCTTATTGCATCGTTTTTGTTTGCCGGGTTTCTGTTCTGCCTTCTGGGCTTCTTGAAGCAAAATTTCTGCAACTGAAATTCCAGGTGATTTTACTTTTCCATGAAGAACTCCCTTCTGTATCCATAGAATAATGATTTTCAATTGCTGGGATGTTTTCAATTTGTTTGATAGAATGAACCGCAGCTTGGTTTGGGATGTAATTGGTTCTTACTATTTCTGCTTCTTTTCTGCAATCAATACTGAGCTAGTGATAGATTCTTGATTTTTTTTGTTAAATTTTTGCTTCTTTTCTTGCAAGATTTGCAAATAGAATTAGTTGCATAACTTATGTAGTGATCCATACATCATTTCTTGAAAATGGGTTCAAGTGTTTCAAGCTGAAAAAACATTTTTAATCCTGTAAAGCTGCAAAAGTAGCATTCAGAATTCCCTTTTTTGTACTAATTGCAAAATTAAAAAGACAAATAAGTAATTTCATTTGCTCATCCAATCAAAAATAAAGTTTTGAAGTTTGGAGTTGGCAGACTCTAAATTCTTCTCATTCCCTAAGTAACCGATGGGATGCCTGAATTCGGACACCAGTTTGTATGGAACCTCCTCTTTGTGGTAGAAATCAAGAGCGATGAGCCAAAGAAATAAACTGTTCGAATAATTGCTTTAGATGATTTTTTTTTTTTTTTTTTTTTGGGTTTGTATGCAGGCATGGAAGAGCAATTTATACTACGGGTTCCACCTTCGGTAGCCGAACGGTTAGACCGTCTCTTGAGTGAAAATGCATCTTCGTCTTCTGATGACAAGTCATTGGATTTAACCTTTTCTGGTGAGCAACTGATTTAGCAATCTGTATTCTTAAATTCGTGTTCAATTAATAAATTGAAAGTGTACGTAAGAAGCATCAAGAAAGGATTTTATTAGGAATTAGTGCGATTCAATTATTTGGTTTAATTGAACATTTTTCTATGCTTCTTCTTTATTCAGATTAAGGCATGTCAATGTGTGTTTGAAGCTTTTATAGTTTCTTTTCACTGCTGATGTTGCTTCTCTCGGTGCAGCTGAGCTGCTTGTTCTTTCGTCTTTTACTTTTTGTAGTATTTTGTACTTAAGTGCAATCTGTTGTTCCCTGCTGTTCGCTAATGTTAGTGCTGGTAATGTTTAAATTACTCACACCTGCATCTATATTTCCTTTGTTGTTTTTGATGTTTTTGAATCTCACAGGGTGGTTTGATTGGCTCGCTGAACCATGATTTGAATAGTCCTTTTAATCTAAAATTTGGTCACTTGTTTTCCACTTTTATCTTCTAAAGAGATTGCTTATCTATGTCAAACTTGGTTTAGTCGTCCTTTATACAATGTGTATAATAACTCTTTCCTATTAGATTCTGGCTTATGGTTGTAGTTTCCAGCCTTGGCGCTTGACTTCCTGCTTGGGCTTTTGGGGATTTTTTATTTCATCAGCGTCCTTGAGTATCCTAGTAGATAAGGTTACAGAAAATCAGAGAAGGGGAGGTGCAACAGACATTAGGATGCATTTGGACCTTTTTCTATTATTGCTGCCATTCCTACTGGGCTCAAGTTTTAGCTCTTTGGTAAAAATTTGCCAGTTAAGAGATTAAAGAACTTGGTCAGCAAGTTCATCCAACCAAAATTGCATCTGTCACTTGGCTCTGTTTTCTATCACATTGCCTTTCTCTTCAGAAATTGAGATTCAATGAGGTTTTAATTTTCTTCTGTCCCTATCCTCACTGATTCTCTTGAATGATGCATGATACCTTTTTCTTTTTGCTCTCTCTCTCTCTCTCTACACACAATACACATGTATATGGTCCATACCAAATTCTTTAATTAGTAACCTGATCTGGAGTGTTGGTGTTGTTCTTCTAGGACCTTGTTCTTATATTTGAAGTGTGGTCTTAACCATTTTCTTGAAACAGTTTTGGAAAATGGGAAGTAAGAATCAGGAAAGCAAATACACGTAAATGCACAACTTAAGCTGCATATAAGCAGTCTAAGGGTTTGTTTGGACAGGAAATTATTTGTCCAAATTTATTTGCTGACATCACCATTACAATTTCCAATACACCTTTTTATATTACTAATCACCTTTTTATCTCACATACATCACATCACAAAATGTGCTACAGTAATTATTTCAAATAATATTTCAAATAATACCCTATCCAAACAAACCCTAAGTTCAATTGACATAGGATGCATGTAACTTAAACTGCACATGAGCAGTCGAAGTTCAATTGAAATAGGATTCACATCTTTCAAGTGAAGATCTCATCTGTGTTGGAGAGGTCAAAATGGGAAACTGGTTACAAATATGTGAATCTTTAGATAAGCCCACAACCAGTTTTTATCAGATAAATATTGGGAGGATGGGATATAATGTAATCAGATCATCAATATGAGTTTCATTTGGTAAAGGAGTATGGGCCAACAAATGGTTATCAATTTAAATCATGGTGGTTGGAAGGATTTTATGTGAATTTGTATGCTGCTTTCATTTCCTTGATATATGCAAATGTGGCAGTTTGAAAATTATTCCCATACTTGAGATCGAATAATTTTACAAAGAAAAAAGAACGGAAAATACAAAAGGTAGTAAGAAAAACTGCATTTTCCAATTTCCGTCCTCCTTGTGGTCAGGGTATAAATCCTGTCCTTCCATCTGCGCTCCTCTCCCTATTCCTACCGCCCCTGCAATCTCTCTCTCTCTCTCTCTGCCTCCCTCTTCCTCTCCCTCCCTTATTACCCTTCTGCTAGCTCTAGCTCTATGTATTTTGCTTGTCGTGGCTCTTCACTAGTTGTAAAATTGCTGTAGTGGCCATTGCTGTCTTTCTCGATTTGATGCAACGGTTTAGTAGATTCACAATTTGCTTAACATAGAAAGCAATTTGACATCTACAAATAAATTTGTTATTTTGTAGGTTGGTGGATCTATCATAGGTTGTAGTTCAAGCTTGGGACTTGGATTATTTTGTTTCTAGTTTTTGAGGAATTGTATGGCTGTTGGAGGTCTAGGGAGCTGAACGATGTTTATTTTTTGGATAGTTTGGACATTGAAGTGTGGTTATTCACCATTGGCATTATTGTTTGTCTCTTTTATATGATTTTCAAGGACTTATCTTTAATTGTTAATTCACAAAAAAAAAATTCGTAAAAAGGAGTTGAATTGTGTAAAATCGGCCTCTTCAGATGGATGTGGTGGTTGATGGTGGCAGTCTCGTGCTACTTGTGGGGGGTAGGGGAAGGCATACAGGTCAATGCTACTGGGAAAGGGGAGAAGAAAGACTGAAGGAAAATGAATTAAGAAATAGGAGTCATAAAGGAAACTTTTTTTTGGGGAAAAATGCTTAAAACCCATTCCTAAATGTTCAATCAAATGCTTCATTGGCTTCGATAACACCAATGCTGATTCTCTAGTATATCATTCCAATCCAATTTTGACTCCCAAGTGGAAACAAATGGGCCCCATGGTTAATTCAGAGTTGATTGATATCATGATATGAATCATTGTCTTTTAACTTCACCAAGGATAATACATGTTTGAAATGCATTCAAGTGAATCCACAACTTTGTCTAATCATGAATAATGAGGGTGAAATATTATTTATGTGTCAGTCCAAGTAACGACACAAATTCAAGATTCTGAATGTAACGGATGAAACTGCATCTGAATGAACACTTTCTCTGTCAACTGTTACAGCATGAAAGATTAGACATGGACCATTTTAGACTTGGTGGATAAATGTTAACGAATTTTTGGATATTGTATGAATTACTATGGTTTACATATTATTGTTTGTTATGCTGCCAACATTTAAAAGCCCTTCTCAATCCTTAATTGATTGACATAAATTTTATTTTCTTCATCATCAATCTTCTTGAGGACTTGATTGATATTTTGTAGAGGATGGGAGAAGTGGCACATTTTCAGTAGGAAATGATCACTTCCCTGCATTTCTCTTGGATTTACCTGGCACTGTGGAGTCATACAAAACTTATGATGATAGCGTGCTGATTAAAACTGCAGATATTGGTCAAGTATGCTGTCTGTTTGTCAATTATTGTTTTGTAACATTCATGACATCTGGAGAGTTCTTAGTTCAATTTTGTAAAATTTGTGATAACTTGCAGATGATTATGGTGAAGGAGGAAGGTGACAGTGTTCCAGATGAGTTGGAGTACAGACACGGCCTCACCCCTCCGATGAGGGATGCTCGAAGGCGACGGTTTCGCAGAGAACCAGATCTAAATGTATGTGGCCTTGTGAACTGTCTCTTCTTCCAGTATACTCTCTCTCTCTCTCTCTCACAGACCAAAAAAAAAAGAAGAAATGGTTCACAACTCAGAAAGAGACATACACAAAGATACATTATGGCTGCAATGGGTGTAAGAAAGGGACAGAAGTAGATGAGATTGTGGCATGAATTTTCCATCTGATGCCGCCACATACCTTTCAAATTTCTCCAAGAGCAAGCAACAACAGTTGATTAAAGCCTACAGTGGGGGAAAAAAATTAGTCAGATAGTGCCACATAATGGCTTATCCTGTGCGCCTAGGTAGTGTCGTTCATTGTCATGAAGCGTCAATCGCATATTTTGTAACTATAGGCATGTCTGCATGGATAGCTATATAAGTTCAACAATGAGTGCTAATATTATATTGGTTTTTACTTTTTATTTAAGTGAGTTATGGTGCACTTGTGTCATTTTGCAGCCCGAGCTGGTTCGGCGTGCTGAGAAAGATTTGCAGAATATTATGGCTGGTGGAACAGCTGAGAATATTGATATCCTTCCAGTTATTCTGGCTTTCGGAACGTGAAGTAATGGACTTAATTGAGACTTTAGTGATTTGTTAAATTTTCTTTAGTTCATACTGTCACAGATGATTATGTTGTACTTGCATAAGAGAATCCTAACTGCCAAGGTAACTTTTCATTCTTCTAGCTTTTTGTGTAATCTGATACTTTCATTTTGTTAGTTTCATTGTTAGGTGTCACAAGGAGGTCGTGCGCATACAATTGAAGCAGGAATTCAGATTGCCACATTCTTTTAATAGTTACCATTGTGACTTGAGAGGATTGTGGAAGTTTATGTATGCTGTGAAACTGTGCATTCCTAAGATTCTTTTTTTCAATAGTGTATAATTTATCGTTGTTATTCCTTGACTAACTTACATGTTGAAGCCGTTGAGCATGAGGAAGATGGCGAGGAAAATGCTCGTAATGCAAGTAAGAAGGTGGAACCTAAGCCTCCAGAGAAGCCCGATGTACCTGAGGCTGGGACGGCTGGTGGAGAGCCAGACAGAAGCGATTCTGATGAGTCTGATGATTCAATGTGATGGAGGTCCTTCATTTAAGCTTAAGCAGGTGGTTAGACATACTATTTGCAAATTTAACTTGTAGGGTCGTGGTTCATCATCAAATCTTTATGTATAGGGGTTTCTAGTTAAAGGGAGTTAAAAGTAGTTTATGGTTTGGTGTGCCCTGTTTGGATCTTGTAGTGTTGATAGTCTACTTGAGATACCACATTTTTGTTGTATTTTCAAACATTGGATAAGTTGTATATATCAATAGGATGGTTAGGTATCTAATGAGAGTGGAATCTTTGTAGCTAAGGTATCCTGGCAGAGTTAAATTTGTCAGATGGGACATGGTCTGTCACCCCTTTTTTTCTTTGGGTGGGGGGACCTATACTTAAAGGAAGCTGAGGACATTTATCTGTGTTCCCCACTGGGATGTTGTGGTGTTTATAGCTTTCTCGAATTTCATTGTTTTGTTGTTCTAGTGCAGTGACTAGACTGATGGTTCTCGATAATTTGATAGGAAAGTAAAAGAATTAGGAGGAGTGCACTTTCCTTCCAGGACAAGTTTTCCTCCCAAACGTACCCTGATTTGGAAGGAAAGGCTAGGAGTGTAATCGAGTTGAGTTGAGCTCGAGTAGTGCACTAAAGCTCGATTTGAGTTAACAAACTTGGATTCGAACTCGAGTTCGAGCTCATCGAGCTCTTGAAAGTTAAGTTCCAGGTTGACTTCGATTTTATTTTGCATTACTCGAGTTCGAATTCGAGCTCATGTTTATCGAGTCCAATTGAGCCTAATGGAAGGTAAGAAATATAAATTTATATTTTATATAATTTTAAATAAGAGGCAAAATAGACATTTCATACTAATAAATAAAAATAATAAAAAAAATCTATCTATGTGAAGCTTAATTGAACTCGATTAAGTTTGATGAGTTTTTGAGTTTCACATATTAAACTTGATCTCAATTCGTCAAGTAGCTCGAACTCGAACTCGAATTTGACCTTGAATTTTGATCGAACAAACTCGCGTTACTCAATTAAACTGGACTTGTTTTCATCCTAGGAAAGGCAAAAAGATGTAACTTTTTTAAATGGCATCTTTCCCCTTAATAATTGTTACACACAGTTCACGGGAACACAATATATTAGTTAAACATTTCTTTCACTTTTCAACCTCAAAATGAAAAGAAATTGTCTTTCTTTCTTCATTCCTAAACTTCCAAACAACTTCGAAGGAAACTTGTTTCTGAATCCTTTCTTTTCTTTTCTTTTCTATCTTAAACTCCCAAACTGGCCATAAATCTCCAAAAACCTTTTTAGTATATATATTTGCAGAGTTTCTCTTTGGTTTCTGGGCATCTTGTCCATGAAGAAGCCCCGTCTGCATCTATAGAACAATGATTCTCAATTGCTGGTATGTTTACAATTTGCTTGATAGAATGAACTGGAACTTAGTTTGTAACTTAATTTGTTGTCACTATTTTTGCTTCGTTTCTGCAATTAGTACAAAGAAAACGCTAGATTCTTTATTTATGTATTTATTTTTGCAAGATTTGCAAATAGAATTAGCAGCACAAGTACTTATGTAGCGATACATACATCATTTCTTGAAAATAATTGAAGGGTTTAAGCTGAAAAAATATATTTTAATTCTGTAAAGCTTCAAAAACTTGTGTTCAGAATTTCCCCTTCTTATAAGTTTTCTTTTCTTTTTTTGGTGGGGGGGGGGGGGGGAATGCTCCGGTAATTTATGGTTTCTAGATTCTCCAGTGGCTTAGATAGTGAAGTTATTAATTTTCTCTTTTTCCTTGGAGATGGATGGTGAGGTTTTTTATATATATGTTTGTAAAAACTTCAAATATGTTTTCCAAACACTTTTTTATCTCACATATAATTTAAAAAGAGTTCGAGAATTAAATTATTCTAAAACAAGCTTTGATCTTAATTTCGAATGTTCATGTTACAAGAATACGTGAAAACTAATAACCAAATTTTTTGGTGAACTCAACTCGAGTTTATTCGTGATTGAATTTGAGTAGGCCTTAATCGAATCTCAATATTAAACTTGATTTTGCTGCATTACCACTAAAATGGTTGGCTTGTTGCTGGTAATCTAGGTCCAAACACGTATAAATTTTCTACTATTCCCTTGTTGCTAGGTTATATGTAATCATGACATACATAGGAATGATGGCATAGCATAGTTTTGGAAAGTTGTAAACTGTCTTTCTCCAAACCTTAACTTGTGATGTTTGAATGACCGCACAGCAGCTTTGGTTAGCAGTAAGTATTCACTTGGTGGATCTGTTTTCATCTTGTCTTTTTAATATGATGGTTTTCATTTGTCCATTGCACATTGGAATGTGTGCGCGGATGTAGCTTTCTGCTGAAATGTTAATTTTAGTAAGGAGACAAGTACTGTTCAATTTATATAGTCTCCTTCTGTTGTATTCATTTGCTTTTATCAACAGAATCATGACTGCTGATAATCGTGCAAGGGTTGCTGAGGAAAGGGGTGCAGTAGATAGACTCTCAAACCTTCCCATAAATGTCATACAGAATATAATAGGACGCATGCCCATTCGAGATGCAGCAAGGACGAGTATTTTGTCAAGCAAATGGAGATATATTTGGGCTGAATATCCAGAGCTTGTTCTTGACAAGCAATTCTACGCAGAGATAATGCAAAACAATTCACTGAACTTTTTCCAAAGCGAATATGTAAACAAAGTCAATGGAATACTTTTTCAACACCTTGGACCCATTTTGAAATTCGTTCTTGACATTCCAGAATTGTATTCAACTCAATACTCCAGCATTGATCAGTGGTTGCTATTCGTGTCGAGAAAAGATGTGACAAAACTCATTCTTCATAAGAGAAGTCCTAATCCTTACAAAGTTCCTTGTTATGCTTTCAGTTGTCCAAAACTTGAGTATATAAGCATGACTAAATGTATTTTTAGCGCACCACACTCAGAAGGCTTCTTCAGAAAGCTCACTCACCTTGCTCTGGAAACAGTCACCTTTCAGTTCTCTGTCCTTAATCTCCCTCAACTTGTTCAATTAGAATTAAAAAACTGTTTTGGCATCCAACTTTTATGTGTATCTGCTCCATCACTACGAATCTTGGATCTTCTGGACAATGATGATCTTGACTTGAGCTATTATATCACCTGCAAAGACCTGGTAGACGCGGGCATTGGATTGTCAGCTGGAGTTGAACATGATAAATTGGATAAGAACATCACTTTGACAAAGCTTCTTGGCTGTTGGCCTGAACTCGAGAGTCTTTGTTTGAACGGATCATTTCTTAAGGTACTTATTCGTTTCTGTTTCTTTCTGGTTAACATAGATGAGGCTGTTTGCACTTGAACATGTTCGAGTAATGGATTTCATTTCATGGTCTACTTCATAGCATCTGGCAGCAGGTGACATTCCTCAGAGGCTTCCGATTGATCAAGTTAACTCCTTGGTATATCTGACCCCATTTCGTATTACCTATCACTGTGCCGAGATTGCTTGCATTCTTTGCTTATTGCAGAGTGCTTCGAACTTGTCTGAATTGGAGATTTGGGCGGTAAGAATTGTTACTAATCATGATTTTTTCCACATTGAAATGTTGCTCATAGTACTGATTTTGTTTTCTGTCTAACAGGATGAGCAGATCATATACGACGAGAAAACTGTCAGTTACTTGAAAGAACCAGGTCTGATGAAACAAAGTTTTAAAGGACTCCAGACTGTGATCAGGAAAATGTTTAAAGGTTGGACATCTGAACTGCTTCTTGTAAAGCTTCTATTAGCCTGCTCCCCATCACTTGAAAGAATGTGTATTGAAGAGAACCAAGACCTTGATCCTATTGAAAGGTTGAATGCATCAAAGGAGTTGTTGCGGTTCTCACGAGCATCACCCAAAGTTGAAGTGATTTTCCAACCAGGGAATTGAAACTTAGAAACTCTGTTTTCAATTTGTCAATGCTGGTTGATGGTATGAAGCACACCTTCCTCTTTATGGTGATTATCTCTATGCATTATCTTCTTATTTTTGTATTCGGAAAATTGGGATTTTAGTTTCCTCTTGATTTGTCAATGTATTATCTTCTTGTTTTTCATGGAGTAGCTTCTTTCTTGTCAACCTATCTAATTCAATTAACAGCATGCGTTAAAACTGCTACTCAAAAGTATCATCTGTGTTCGCCTGCAGTGGCAACAAGGATGCTATTGATCAAAATCACATAAAGATTGGAATCTCTGAATTTTGTTGTTTTGTAAGCTTAAAGAAACACCCTTTTTTTTTTTTCAATCTTATACATGGCCAAAGTAATAAAAAAGGATATAAAATGCACCCCAAACATCAGAGAAATAGGACTTGTAAAGGTAATATTGCCTGCAGAAACAGTACCCTATACTGTCTTGGGAACAGCTGAGCTAGGCGAAAATTAGGTAATAGCCTAAAGAGTATATTGGATTCAGTTCTACATATTAAGATTCAAGAAAGTTTTGAATCCCGGTTCAAAACCTCATGTATTACATTGATAAAATTGAAATGTGATATAAAAACTTTTAGGTCAATTTGTGTTGCCACAATTGATACAGTAATGCCTTATCCATGTTTTGCACAGCTATTTATCAAGCCCAAAAGATGATATTGAGCAAGAATTTTTTTTCAATTGATGTGTTTGATCAGCGTCAATTTTACTTCTTTTCAATTGCTCTCACTTATTCTTCTTTGTCCAAGTCTCCTTCTAGAACTCTATTTATATAGATTGACTTGAATTACAAAAAAGGGTACTATTAAAAAGCAAATACCAAGTAACTACTTTCAACCTTTCAAGCATTTACTGAATCTGTCTCAAGGCTCTCCCTCCAACTCCAGCAATTTTTTTTTGTTTTGTTTTCTTTACAATTTCTATATTATGTAATAAAATTTAGTTGTTAATAATCATTCTAATTCTAGTTTTGTTGCTTTGGAATGAGAATTTGTTATATATTCCTAGACTAAGTCTGCATCTGGAATCTTAATGTATATAATACATTCAGCTATTAGTTTATATATTTGATAGTTGGTAAATGAGTTTATTCTTATGTGAATACTGACTGTTTCTTGTTTACTTTCTTCCACAATTGCTGCGGATCTATTTTCAACTTAATAAATTTTCCAATTTTCTACAAAAAAAAGTGATAATTTTTTATTTACTTCTTTGTTTGGTGCATAAAATTGTTTTCTTAAATTAGTACTACTATGCAATGTTTTAAAATGCAACCTAGATCGGATGGTCAGAATTCAACTCTTACATAAGACATGCGAGACATTAACTGCCAAAATTCAATAAAGTTCTTGCAAAACAACAAATTATATAACCAGCCATTATAATAAACAATAAATCTTGTATTCACTGACAGTATATGCATTATCATGGTTAGATAAATGCCACATAAGTGCACGAGTTTCCTTTTGCAATTTTTGTTTAATTGAAAATAATGTAGCCTCTTCCATGAGTTTCCTTTTCCTCACTGAGTACTTATAGTTTTTCTGCAAATTCATTTCTTCTGTCTCTTTGCACAAAATGAGTTTGATTTGATATCGTGATTTCAATTTCAACTACTTTGCCTAACATTCCAACTTCACTTCTTGAGTATAGATGTGAACAGAAGACCGACCGCAACCAAATCTTGTCAAAGTTAGTCAAATAAATGAATTCTATTGCAAGTGAATGATACAGAAAGATGAGGGCAGAATTACTAGGCATTCTGATTCTAGAGAGGCATAAACAGCATCTCATTGTCAAGAACATAGAGTAATCAGCATTGTTCCATGTAAAAACATCATGTTGTGTTCCACAAAGGGTACACATGGACCCTCTAAGCTTTTGGTTTTACTACGGAAATGAAATATAGAAATAAATGATCAACCAATTCCCAAGTAATTCATACTGTTGTTAGGTTTTTAAATTCATATTTGAAAACTGCCAATCAACTAAATTTGCATTCTTTTTCCTCTGACAGATCACATTACGGAGAAAGTTTTTATGTTTGCCTTTGTATTGTGCAAGAAGGATGAGTGCAATTCAACTGCAGGACTGAAAAACGTGCTAGTCTTTTAAGCTTTGAATTCTGCATAAAAATGATAATTCAGATCACCACCAACCCTCTAAAGCCCACTTCTAGTAAAAGAATTGTCCCTTATAATCCCACTAGAAGGTCTCTTAAATTGCACAAACCAAACCTGCAAAGTTGCCCCGAAGACCTGCCTGCTCTGTTAGGTCAGTAGCCAGCAGACTTTTCTGGCTAGGTTCCAGTGGCCTCCAAAAATTGCCAAGTCCCATCAATCCTTCCTTGTCAAAGATATGTGTTTCTTATCATCCTGGAGAACATGACTCCATTCAAATGCCTCTTAAACCGCTGAAACCAACCATCCAAACATTTCCCTAAAGGGGTGCCTGCAAACCTCTCAGACTGGTGGCCAGCCAACTTCTTGCTAGTTTTCCGGTGGTTCAGGTAGCATATCTGTGCCTCATATACCCATATCCTAGTTGAGGTATTATGTCTATAATCCCCAAAACATTTAATCTCACATATTGCCTCGTAAACTGCTAAAACCAACCGCTAAATATGCCCCCAAGTGCTGCCTAATGGCTGTCAGGCTAGTTGGCACCCAAATTTCTTTGGTGGTACAAGACCATCCTCAAGCTTCCCATTCATAAATAGAACTTGCCAATGTAACACGTGCACAACTCACAGTAATTGCCAAAATTTACCTATGGCAACTTGTTGTAATCCTTACCAGAAAAACT
Source organism: Coffea humblotiana (assembly GCA_023065735.1). Taxonomy (NCBI): domain Eukaryota; kingdom Viridiplantae; phylum Streptophyta; class Magnoliopsida; order Gentianales; family Rubiaceae; genus Coffea; species Coffea humblotiana. Next base: position 2,102,681 of record CM041212.1, on the reverse strand, counting down.
GCCACTTTACTTGTTTCAAGTCACACCTGTTGCTAAATTGCTTCAATTTTCTTTCTGAGTTAATGAAAGTTAAAAATATAGGTATGTATGTATGTATTATTTAAGCGCCCTATGATCATGGTTTTTTTTTTTAACCAGTAAAAAAAATGGTCGGGTGGGTTCGTTTGTGGCCACCAACATGAAGCAAGGTATGTCTTGAGATCATAAGTCGCTTACAGGAGTTTCTACAGATCTTTCACTAACACAATTCTCACGTTCACAGCGAAATTCAAATACACAACCTTTTTGTGAAGGAATAATCCGTCCTTATAAATTGAACCAAACGATCATAGTTTGCTATATTATAATCGTGATTGGATATCCCAGATAGCTAGGTCCGAGTCTCATATACTACTATTTCAATGTCATAAAAGTTGCATAAGTTAAATCATTAATTGTATGTTTATAATGTTAAAGGTCCGTTTTTGTCAATATCTTGATACCTTCGAAATAAAGAAAGAAATACAATCCTCAAATTTGATAGATCAAAATTATGTTCAAATTTTCTTAACACAATCCACAAATTTGACAGGTCAAAATTATGTTTAAATTTTCTTTCTTTTTCCCTATAATTATGGATTTATTGTATTTGTATGTTTTTAAAAACGACAATAATGAGTTATTGCTTTACTATGAAAGACACTACACAAAAACATAAAGTATCTTACATCCTCTCAACATTATAAGGATTATATTGAGAAAAAGAAAAGAGAACAAAATACATTTAGGAAGGAAATAGAATCAAATATTAGTTTTGGTAGGTTAGAATATGTAAAAGACTTTATTATTCTACAATTAGTAAAACCTATATCAATTTGGTCGTGCTTGGTATACAATAAGAGTAAGGATTATAGGCGTGTGGTAATTTATCTAAGGAATAGATATACAGGTTTGGATATTTGTAGTATCAATGATTTTGAAAATATCATGTCTGCGAATAAAAATATTTAATTGTACACATTTTTATTTGTGTTCATATGTCCAGCTTTATAAGTGAACGTGAGCATCTCGTATGCGGATATACAAGTGAAAAATGTCTATTACTCTCTTTTGTGACCAATTATATGCAATGATTTGGTTAGGTGGTGCAATATATGAAAATGATTACAACGAAATATATAATTCTTTCGGTGTAGAATTGATTGGAAATAAACAAAATATATACTTATTTTTGGTGTAGAATTGATTGGAAATAGGTTTCCCTTCTTCATAGGAATTAGAGGAGGATTACTAACAAAAACTAGGATACTATTATCTCATACTTTATTTGTATAGCCATTTACAAAAGCAAACTTCGAGATTTACAAACAAGAAGAATATCTATATTCAAACATATATACATAAAAAGTAGAGTAATTTCACTCGTAATGAATTTTCTGTCCCATTCTTTGCGCCATTTTTTATTATATTGTTATTTGTCATTCATAAATATTATATTTTAGTTCTTTTTTCTTTCCTTAAGATCTGATAACTAGTAACTAAGTGATGCACAAAGTTTAACAAACACAAACAATCAAAATGCATAAAAAATGAGATTTTTTTAATGAATTTTCTGCTGTATTTTTAATTTTCTATTATATATTATTCTTTTGAGATGATTGTATTTATTTTTTACTCAGTTAATAGTTATTGGATCTTAAGGAAATAAAATGAAGAAAAATAGTAATATAATAAAAATGAAATAAAGAGTGGCACAGAAAGTGGGACCGAAGATCCGTTGCGAATTTCACCTAGGGGATAGGGAGGATAACTTTGCAACATGAGCCATAGAAGATAAAGAAACCTATATAGCTCTTTATATTGTATATATGTATCTAAATTTCTTTGAACTTTATTATTGAATTAATCAGAGGATAGAAAGGAGCATAGTCCTCTAATTTGTATTCCAGGTCCACACTCAGAATGTTGTCAGACGTGAGCAAACTATTTAGATTAGACTATTGGTAATTAAATATCATTAAGTTATTAAATGTACTATTAAATTCTTTTGTTAACTAATAACAGACTAAACAAGCTTATTAATTGACATGGTGATAAAGAGTTTTTAAAGCTTTTAACCTTCTACAATAAATTCTCTTTCTTTTATTTTCCAAATTACTTGTCTATTGTTTTTTTTTCCCTAAGATTCTCACAGGAAAGTACAATTTATGCTTTGTTAAAACACCTACAAAAGTCTTCTATATAATTTATTGAATAAGAAGATTGATATCAATACAACACTTTTAATCAATTAAATCTTCTTTTAATTCTTTTAATTGATCTCAAGAGAGTGATTATCTGAGCAAGTATCACAAAAAAGTGCAATGCATGTACTCTCACACTGGTTGACTAAAGTGAAGCTCCAACATTTTATACCATCATCCTGTGAGCTCAACAATAAAGGGCCTTCCTATCTGGTAATGTATCTACATCAGTATAGATAACCTTTTATCTGGTCACAATTCAAGCTTGGATACTCTCCTGTGTAGAACAGATGTCCCTAAAAATGTCATCAGTTGATGGTCTCTTCTGTATTGCTTCAATCGTTCAGGGCTTATCTTTCGGAATCCAAACTTATTCTTCCACATTGATTCTGCTTCATGTGCAGCCGGAAGCACCAGGTCTGTCACATTGACAGATGCCAGAAGGTTTTCAATGCAACAGAACAATGACTGGAAATATCCTTTGCCTTGACAACTACTGGTCGTAGCAACCAGTGGAATTTCAGCGACATCCTGTCCAAATATTCGGAAAATTCCAGCAGACACCACTATTGAGTTTACTGTCAAGACGGCGCAAAACATTCCTCCGTAATCTTGATCCCTATTGGATTTTCCATAGATCAACAAAGGTATAAGATCAGTGTTGCTTTTGCTTGGATCGCCAATGGGGTCAAAATGCTCATGGAAAACAGAAACAGCATCAGACAACCATTTCCTACTTTCTTCGGAAGCCATTTTCCCATGGAGAAGTCTCCATGAGACATTCAGATCTGCATCATCTTCATGCTTCTTTTTTATTGTGCTTAGCAGAGAATCTGGAAGCTTTTGTTCCCCGCTGCTTACAAGTTGCTGAAGGGCAGAGTAAATGCTGCTGCATACTCTGCTGCAGAACCAGTTCCCACTTGGCAATTCTTGTAAGTCATCCATCCCATGGTCTTTCAAACACCCAACATGATACTCCTTTTCACACTGATCACAAATAATAACTGTACGAGGTCCAAAATCAGATTCATTGTAGTCATGAACCCTGCAAATGACACATCCACCAACATCGGTTTCTGAAGCTCCAATTATGCGAACACATCGTTTTCTTACTTCTTCCACAGGATCAATTCCAGCAACCCTTCCAGCAGCTACAGCATTTGCATTGTGCTCCACAAAGTTCTCATTTTTAAGCATATTCACACAACATCTACAATACCAAGTGCCCTCAGGAACGCTTGGAAGATCAACACACCCGTGGTGAAAAGCTCTGGGGCACAAATCACAACACAAGAGCTCCCCCACACCTTCACAAACTGAACAGATATCATCACTTTGATTTACAGAGGAATGCAAATTTCTTTTTATTGCTAAAGCCCACTCGTGAAGGGATACTCCATCTGATGTATATATCTCGTGGTAAGGCTTGCGCCGAGCAGCATAACCAGCATGAGCCTCAAACGTTGAGGGACTAACTACTTTATTACAACAGTAGCAGAAGATCCCAGAACCAGATTTATAGCCTGAAAGCACTTTCTTGCCCTTCGAATAATAGCCTAATGGAGTTCCATCAGCAAGCAAATTCGACTCAAAAACCACTTTGTGCAATCTAAGATCTTTCTTGGTCAGCTTTCCTTCAACCTTTTTCCTAGGACATTTACCGGACGAGTTCTTGCTGGAGGCAGGTAATGAGGGCCTAGAGCCAACGTGATCAGTTGACTGAGTAGTCTGATCTTCAGACTCCCTCAAAGAATCACACAAATTATTAGCTTTGTCTTGTGAAAAAGCAATAGCTTTCTGGACTCGAACTGCCAATGAGTCATCAGAAGAAGCATCCTCCTTGCAAGCATTCAAGATATCGCCAAGGGATTTCCCATTCCGCAAATAAATATTATCAGCAGCACAATTCTTTCCACTTCTTGCGTGCAACTCAAACCGATCAGGCGACAAAACTCGACTCCCTTTACATGCATCACAGAAACATATTATCCCACACCCTCGAATTTCTCCTCGAAGCCCTGCTTCCCCTGCCTTATTTTCACCCTTTGATCCACAAACATAATGCACAGGTAAGCCCTCTAGCAAACCCGTCCCAAGAAGATCCTTCAAACTTGCCGAATTTCGATCAAAAGAAACCCCATTATGGCAATTAACATTAACATCATCATAATCCAAGAAATCCACCTTCACGCTTTTCGCTCTCCGCTTATCCTTTGGTTTCCGTGATATTATCGTTACCTCATCATCCTCATCACTACTAACATCTATCACATCACTCTTTGTATCCCCTTTTTCTTCAGAATCCTCGAATTTAATCCAGCCATGACAGTTCTTACCGCCACCTTTCTGAGACCTGGTAACTCTCCTGTTCCCGTTCTCCCCTCCTATGTCATCATCAACAGGGGAAAGCTTTTTTTCCCTCATCAGAAAAGCATATTCCCTCTTCATTCCAGGCCGAACCTTGACAGGAAAATTCATGATTGTATCGAATCACTCAAAAATTCTTAAAAAAAAAAGAAAAGAAAAGAACCTGCAGATTTCAAACTATAATGGCTGTATGTAATTATATTTGTAGATAGTAATAAAACCGAATCCTTTCCTAGATTGGAATCCAACTACAAAACTGAAATCGAATCCTTTGCTAGGTTGGAATCGGGGAAATTTGGGGATGGAGATAGATTCAGAATCAAGATTTTTAATTTTTAACTTCTTTATAAAAAATAATTAAAAGAATCTTAGGTTTTCTAAGGTCGGTGCTCGGCAGCCAGCATTCAGGAAGGACTTCGGAAGAGGTCGGTGTAGGGTTTAAGGTGGAGATGGGTCCCACGTATTTTAGTTTATAAACCCAGTTAATTCCGATTCAAATTTGAAAGCCAGTTCTAATTTTTGGTGTGGAGTTTCGGGAATTTTTTTTTATTTTTTGGGGATGTGATCGTTTGTAATAAATTGATAAAGGGAAGGCCATATTGCAAAAAAATTATTTGAAGCTTTTTTTTTATTTATTTTGTAAAAAATTATATTTTTTATCTGACATATATCACATTAAAAAAATATTATTATATTATTATAAAAAAATTTCAAATAATTTTTTTATCCAAATAGACTCAAAAGTATTGATTATTTAAAATTAAAATTTAGAATCAGATTAAATAATCAAACGATAGGAGTCACTGATTCACCTTCGTCTCGCTCCGGTGCCTTCATGTAATTCTCCGTTGCATGCTAATTAGTCATAATTTTTTGGAAAGAAAAATACAGTTTTGTCCTTAATGTTTCACCCTTTTGTAGTTTTAGTCCTTAAAATTTTTTAAAAAACCAAATCTGGTATCAACGTTTAATATATGTGCAATTTTAGTCCCTAAAGTTTTGGTGAGAGCAAATTTGGTCTCTAATGTATCCAATTTAAAGCAGATTTAGTACATTTTAAGAATTTTTCCTAATTAGACAAACTTTAGTGACATCTAGTCATGTGTCCATTATATTAAATTTCAAAATAAAGAAACAAAATAGTAATTCACTTTATACAACAAAATTAAAAGCTAATAGGTCATGTCGTAATTAATAAACTACTAAGAAGAAAGAAAAATTTTAAACTAAAAAACTAAAACTAGTCGGAGCACTTAGTTCATCGATTCAAAACTCATTTTCACTCTCTATCCACATTGCCTCCAAATAAAAAGTCGTAGTTCTTAATTTTTTTGTATAGATTAACATGAAATTCATCAATAGATTGACCATCTTCTTAAATCACACTTAACTAGAAAAGTTGGTAAAAAGCCTAATTTATCCTACTTAAACACTCCAAATCACTAAAAATGCACTAAAACACACACGTAAAATATTCGAAAATATGATAATCATCAATATGATAACTGTATTCAAATCCGAAGTGCTAAAACTATAAAAGTGTTTTTAAATGACATAGAATCAATTAAATTCAATCAGTAGCACACATTTTATTATTCAACAATAGTTTTTTTTCTTTGTGGTAGAAGAATTTTCTCAATGTTCAGATCTTTAGAGTTATTGCATATGTACAAATTCGTAGACTTAAAATTACTTTAAAGTAAACTGGAAATTTGATGACCGTTATATGCATATTTAGACCATGTTGAATTGATGATGTTTTCTTTTTATTAACGCTATTTTGTTTTCTTTGCTTTAAAAAGTTATGCAATTAAACTTTAGGTTTTCGTGTACTTGCCAGTGAGTGATGAATGGTGATATGTTATTGTCGTAATAGACAGTAAGAAAATTTCATGTTAAATTAAAATTTTTAACAAAAGTGTTGATAGAAAGTATAAAATAATCTCATTCGAAAAAAAGAGTATAAAATGTTTGGGACGGCCAATTTCCCACACCAAGTGGAAATGCACTCAATGAATTATTTATTTATTTATGTTAATTCCATCACATAGGCCGAAGTGATCCTGGGTAGATGTGATACTATTCTTCTATAGCATAAAAAATTCTTTATGGTTGAGCCTCCAAGATTGAGAGGAGACTCTTGGGTTCTAATCTCTTTCCTTCTTCTTTTCGTTTCTTAAATCCTATCTCTCTCTTATTAAAAAAAATATAAAAAGATTTTTATCTATTCATCTTTTGATATAATGTTGGATAGTATATTCAAAGAAGTTAAGTGCTAAACATTTATTAGAGCATTCTAGATATGTTCAGAAATAATCCTATCCTATGTTTAGATGGAGATTGGATGATATAGGATTACTATTTTAATGACCAAAATACCCCTTAAATTGCAGATTCTTTTTAATAAAATAATTTAATATTTTATTAAAATATTACCAAAATAAATTAATAAAAATTAATATATATATATATATAACTTTTATTAAAATAGATTAGTTTAAAACTTTAGAATTATAAAGTAATCAAGGGTTTTGATATATAAAAATTTTCATTCACTCAAACTCAGCCCATGCGGGCTCATAAAAATAGATTTTGACTGAAATTTTGAACCTAAATTTGAAATCCAATTAAATGATAGCCCAAGTTTTGGCTAACTTAAGGTTAAATTGATTAAAATCTAATCCATTTTAGAGCTTTAAATGGCCAAGATCAAACCAATATAGAAGATTTTTCTTTAGGCCAAAGTTAAACTTATTGAAGGCTTCATTCACAAAGTCCAATTGATAGGATTGTGTATTAGTAATGGCAATTTAGTCCAAGGGCAATATAGTCCTTTTATTATGATGTTAAGTATGGGCAAATTAGTCAAAAAATTTAAATTAATTAATAGAGTTAAATTAGTTTAAAAATTTAAAATAATGAATAGGGGCAAATTAGCCAAAAATATGAATATAATTAGTAGGGGCTAATTAGTTTGTTTATTATCATATTATTATATGAGAGTATGGTTATGTAATGAATGTGTATCATTCACAAGGGCAAATTAGTCTAAAATATTGTTATATTGGCAATGGGGGCATATTAGTAAAAAAACATTAAAATTAATTAGTAGGGGCAAATTAGTCCATTTGTGTTGTATTATCGTGTGGGAGTAGGGTTATAATTATGAAAGTATAAATTTATATTATTTGTAGAGTTAATCTTATATACACTGATAGTATATACACTATCATATTTGGATGCACAACATACATGCAAAATTTGAGTTTCAAATTTAAATTTAGATTACGTGTCATACATCTAATAATGAAAGTGTATACACTGTCAGTGTATAGCAAATTAATTCTTATTTGTAAGAATAAATTAGTTTAAAATTTTATCATCCTATCTGTTAGCCTAAAATTTTGTTACGACTAATATTACCTCACCCATAAGATTATTTTATCCTATACATAAGGGATTAATTCGGCTAGTTGGAATGTCTCATCCCATGTATAAAATGGCAACCAAGCGTGAATCACACAGTATGATTAATTCAATTCTATGTTATCTTATGAACTAAAAGAAAGTGTTCTAAAGCATTTTTTTTAAAACGTACTGTAACCTCAAACGAGACCTTCCTCTCTTCTCCCAAATCTAAACGCCACGAAAAATATCCACCTCTTCCCATCCTCTCTCTTCTTCCATCATTTTGTTTACTCTTTTCTTACTTTTCTTTCTCCTAATCCTAATCAACTTCCTTTTATGGGACTAATTCTCATCTCTTCCATCATCAATCGATGCAGTGCTGATGGTGATTTCTTGATGGTTGTGGTGGAGATGATGGTACTAGTGCCGACAGTGTTTTGTTGGTTGTGACGGGGGTCATAGTGATACTTTGCTGCGTGGTGCTGTTAATGATGATGGTGGCAGTAGGGTTATGGTAGTACCGTAGTAGTGGTGGTTATAGGCATACTGAATGAACGATACGCTATGGGGTTTATTAACTCATCAAATGAATGGGAAAGATTTCACTTTGCACCCCCCAAATATGTCTAAATTCTCACTTTAGTTCCTAAATTTTAAAATGAGACACCATAGTCCCTAAAATTAATGTTTGTCCCATTTTAAGTAGAGACATCGATGGAACTAGGCCAAATTTTATACTTAAAAATGAGACAAGATTTATATCTTAGGGACAAATATTTTATTTTGGGGACTAAAATAAGAAATATTTTATATTTTAGGGATTAAAGTGGGACAAATATCATACTTTAAGGACTAAAGTGCCACATTTTAAATGTTGTTGACCAAAATAGAATTTCAAATATAGTTGGAGCGTGCAAAGTGAAATTTACCTGAAATGATAGAGTTATACCAAGACTCTCAAAAACAGAATAACTGAACTATTAAAACATAAATACGATGAAAAATAATGATCTTGATGTTCCAATCAATTTAAATTTTAACATTGATTTTGTGGTTAATATGTAAATAAATGAATCTACTTCTGGGGTTTGCTTAAAAAAAAAAAAGGTACTCCAAGTCCACGTGAATTTGAGTTCATACAATTTGTTTGATCTTGGCTTGAATATTAAAAACAGCGGGGCAAACACAATTTATATATAGACAGAAAAATAATAAGTACAAGCTTGAGTTTCTTGACAACTTCATTAATAACTTTGATTAAGTCCAGAAACATACCAAGCTCTGAATAATTTTTCCACCAAAAAATATAAAATAAAACCACTAAGCTGAAACACATACCAATAAACTAAATACTAGGCCCATTTTTTTTTTCTTTTTCTCTTTTTCCCTCTTTCTTCGGTTCAAAGATTAAAATTTCAAAAGGACACCGAACACTCTTATAAGAAAGTGTAGGACTTCTAACAAGTTGGTTTAGAATATACCTGGCAATTCGGCGAGTTAGGCGGGTTTTGGGCAGGTTGTATTGGGTTTTCATTTAAATGAGTTACACTCAACCCGCCCAACTTTAGATTGAGTTAATTTTGGGTTGGGTCATATTGGGTTATCTCAAACCCATGACCCAATATATTAATTAATAGATTTTGATACATAAACTCTCTCAAATATATTTTTACATATCAAAAAAAATTTCACACACACAAACACATTTTCACATAAATAGACATATTTTCACACACTAAAACACTCACAAATACAAACACACATCCACTTCTTAAGCTACTTTGAAATACGTTATTTTTACACATACAAATACACTAAAATACACACTATTACTTGGATGAACTCATTATTTTTTATACAAGTAAGGATTTTCAAACTGGATATAGATTTGGTCCAAACTAAGAGACCGAAGCAACAATTTTTGGTCCAAGTTGGATACAACATCAATTTGCAGGGATTTTTAGCTGATCATATCTGGCTTTAATATAGTTTAGGATGCACATTAGGATGTCACCATGATGATTAAAGCAGTATGCCTGAAAGAATGTAAACAAAAAAAAAAAATCCAATTTCTAATATGATATGATATGATGTCTACAATTATTACTTCGCAACAATTCACAAATTACAAATACTACTATGCTAATATGTATATATTATAGAAAAGCTCAAGCCACGGAATAAGAAGCAACTATAGATAAGACTTGGACAAGCCTGCCGAATAAAACTTTGGCCAGGGGATGTTTTGCCTGATCCAACATTTGGCTTCATTACATAGTCGCTGGTCTTTTCTTGTTTCTTGATTTTAATTTGTTTATTTTTTTTAATTTAAGTTGGGTAATGGGTGCCCAACACAAATACCAAAACCGTTCAAAATATATGTGTGTTTTTATTACCCAACCCAATACCCAACTTACCCAACCCAATCTCTCAAATTAGTGGGTGGGTTGTTGGGTTTTGGGCAAAATTGCCGGGTCTGGTTTAGAATATGAGAAAAGCGCTTCTCTATAACAATTTTGTGTTGATCCATCATCCATTGTGGACTGGCATTGGCAAATTTGGTGTTCGAGAAACGTCGTAGTTCCATCTTCTTTTCTTGTGTAAAGAAATGTTTATACGTTGAATATTGTCCAAAATTTGAGCTTTAATTTGTTTTCTTAATTGAATTTATTGTTTTATAGCTGCATTGATTGAATAACATTAAATTAGGTATTATGATGTATTATCAATGATTGGTACAAGAACAGTAAAAACTTAAGAGAATAATTAATTTCAGATAATTGAATAATTTTGTTTGTTTTTCTGGCTGATTAGGTTTGGCAAGTTCATCATTTGGCACAGCGGGATAGAACGGAGGAGAATAGTAGCCAATCACAAACCAAAAGGAAAATGAACGGAAACAAAACAGAAAACCTTAGCTAAAATACGACGAAGTCCGGTGCTAGATATCTCCTAGATGTCTAGGGTTCATGAAGCTCGGCATTGGTCTTCACGCTGGACTTGGCGCCGGACATCCTCGGGTTCCTCTACATTTTTTGTTCGTTTTGCACCCCTTGCTCTTTAATAGGTCGAAATAGAGCATGAAGTGATTCCTTGAACTTCTTAGCACGAGCTCGTGTCACTGGACCTACTGGCACATTAACTTGATCATCACTCGAGCCATGACAAGCTTGGATATCCTCATCACCAAGTCTTGATAAAGTTCGTTGCATTAGTTAGAAATTGATTTTTTTCCTTTTGGCTAAAAAAATATGTATATAATTTAAGGAAAGGAAAGAAGGAAATTTGAACCTTAACAGTGTTTAGAAAATGAAACATAAGATTTTTCTTATTTGGTTGATCGAAATGAAAAATTTTTGACACTAGGGTATGAAGTTACTGCATTAAGATTGATGGGGTAAATATGTATATATATGAATTTCTTGGTGTGAAATGGTTAATTCTTATAGTTGCACATTTATTTGCCTACATATAGTCAATCTGTGAGCACCTATAGATAAGGATTGAACAATAATGTCATTAAAAATAAATATTTTTTTAGATGCTTTACCATCTATAGACACATAATTGCTCTTGGAAAACTTTAACCGTCGAGATTTAATTAAATGCAACCTTGTAAGCAAATAGAGAGATCAATCATTACCTACCTTTAGCACATAATTATGTGCTTGACTATGTATTTAAGATTTAGGAAATTTAATCATAGGTAATCAATTAATGGCAATTCACGTAGACCAAACCAGAACCATTTCAGCAGCTTGCTTTTATTTTCAAACTGGCTAAAAATGATATTAAACAATAAAAAATGAATTCTTCTCTAGTTTAGAAACTAAAAATGATGATATGATATCTCTAATATGCAATTCAGATGAACTATATGAGATCCACAATAGCAACTAAATCCCTATACCCTGAGGTGACCTGTGATTTTTTGTCTACAACAAGCAAAGATAAAGTGTTCCACAATTATAATCAACATAATTAAACAATACAACAAAAAAATGAAGAGGTTATTTCAAAATTCTCAAAAAAAAAAGAGCAAGGTTAATTTTACATTACCTCCAAAGGCACTTAATCAATGAAATCGTTATATTTTCATAACAAAAAAAGGAATAAAAAAGAAAATAAATACTAAATAATGTAACATTAAATGCTTTAATTTTTAAAGAAAGATTTTGCTACTCACCGAATGGTTGTTGCTTCTTTTGCTTCAGGACTATCGTAGTAACGTGCAATTTCCTCAAGTCTATAAAGGAGAAATATGTTCAAATGATTAAACCAAAATCAAAACATAATCAAGTCACAGGATGTATAACAAAATTGTGCATGGATGAAATTGTTGATATCTAATACCTGTTCAGCTCCTCGATAGGTGGATTTTCAACACTTTTTTTACGCTTCCGAATTAGTGCTTGAGCAGTAGGGTTGCCAAATTTGATGTGGCCAGGAATTTTTTTCTTTGCCATGATTTTTTTTTTTAACTAGGAAATTGTGAGAGAAATATATCTGGAGGCTAAAACCCTCTTGTTGGAGAATACATTCTTTTCTTTTCTTTTTCGGCTGTTGGGGAGGGACAGAGAAAGAGAGAAGAAAATTAGTCAATATGATAGTAAAAATCCTATCTTTGACACATCAACATTTTTAGTGGTCAAGGACATATGACATCTGGCATTTTTATGTTTAAGGTTTTAAAAGATTTATATCCTTAAAAATATCGGAAGAATACTCAATTAGAATTTAAGTAGTCTAGACAAGAACAACTATTAATAATTCAACTACTTTCTAGTACGAAGTTTCAAGAGCAGTGAACATTGAGCGAAAGAGCACCTTGGATGGCTCCATGTAGTATTTAGTTTTATTTTGCTACCTTTTATGACTTAAAAATTTATAGGACGAGGAAAATTAAATTTACAACACAAATAATAGTAGAGTTTGAATCTGATCAATTTGAGTGCTATTTGACATTTGTTAAAAACAATATTTTCATTATTTTTTTTTTAGTATTTTCGATCAGATTAATCTTGATAGCACAACACTCAGCTATGGTTTCAACAAGAAATCAAGAATCATTGACAAACTAGCATAAACATCCTTATCTCATCCCATGAACAGTTTCAACCATCATGCAAATATTGTAAAAGAACGTCAATTTAACATGTGTGTGTAGAGTGTCTACACACACACACATAAATAAATATAGGGTAAATTCCATTTTATCCCTTCAAACTATGCCCAAAATCTCACTTCAGTCCCTAAACTTCAAAATGGGACATTTAAATTCTTAAACTATATAATTTGTCCCACTTTATTCCAAATTTTAACGGAATGCACAAAACCTAATAGAATAGTTGCCAATTCATTTAGGTTATAATTATAATTTAATTTAATCAAATTTAATGGGACATAAATGTAATTTCATGAGACCCAATATAAACAAAAAAACAAAAAGTCAGAGAGATAAAGATAATTTTACCTCTTTAATTAATAATAATTAAAGATTTTTCCCTTTTTTAATCAAAAAAGCCATTTTTTTAAACTTTCCTTTTCTTTTATTTTTTTCCACCTTTTTTTCTATTTTCCTTTCATTTTCCTTTTCTATTTTTTCCTTTTCTATTTTTTCCTTTTCTATTTTTTCCTTTCTTTCTTCACTACCTTCTTCCTCCATTACCGCACATCAACCACTGCTACATCATCATCTCCCTTTTCGCCTGCCATCATCATCCGCCACGCTTTACTACTTCATTCTCCTGCCGGTGATGAATCCAAAAATGTGACGTTTATCACAGAAGAAATCACAAAATGTTTGCCATACCAATACATCACCATTTGTACTTATCACAACCTGTAACTTGTTTCCTGTCTCCTTTTTGAATAGCTACCCACCCAATTTCTTATCCCCCAATTTCATATCACAACATTGTAGGAGCATTTTTTTTTATGTTATAACGGAAATAATGTAAATGATTTGTTCAAGAAAAGAATACTGCAAACAAATTTGAGATTTCTTGAAAACCAATTTTACAAATACCAACTGAATTTAAAACCAAAAATCTAGAAACATATTTTGAGAAAAGGGGCGAAAAAGAAAAAAAATGAAAGACCACCGAGAAAATGGGTCAATCCTGTTTGATTTGTTTCCCACCAGCCAAATCACGGAATACAAATTTCCTCAAGAGGAAAGTAGTGAGATAAAGAAAATGGTATTCTCCTCCAACCCATTAGCTCTGAGCGTACCCGACTCGGCTTTTGAGTCTTGGCTCCGGGACAAAAGCTACCTCAAAATCCTCGACCAACGCACCTCCGACCTCCACCGTCTTTCCACCTCCACTTCCGCCGCCGCAGCCGCCGCATGATCCATCCCCTCTTCCTCCTCCTCCAACACCACCGCCACCACCATCCCTTATGACCTCGTTATCTCCCTCTTTTCCCATTTAAAATTTTTTGTTGATATTGATTTGGTTTCTGATATTTAAATTTTTTTTGTGATTATGTTACAAGAATTAACAAATGGAGGGCCGTAAGTCAAGGATAGGATCAGAGCTTCTGGTGGCAAACGGTGGTAGTGGGTGGCGTGGGCGGTGTGTGGCTGGGATGAAGGGAGAGATGGGGAGGAAGAGAAAGAAGGTGAATGAATAATTTTTAAAAATTTGGAGTGTATCAAAAGCTTTGGATTTCATGAAATTACACTTATGTCCCTGTTGGATTTGGTTAACTTTAATTATATTAATAACTAACAGAATTGGCAACTATTCCGTTTGATTTTGTGCATTCTATTAAAAATTGGAGTAAAGCAGACATTTATTATAGTTTAAAGATTTAAATGTCCCATTTTGAAGTTTAGGGATTAAAGTGGGATTTTGCTTATAGTTTGAGGGGACAAAGTGGAATTTATCCCATAAATATACATATATATATATATATGTGTGTGTGTGTATACACATATATACATGTGTGTATATATGTACATATACATACATACATATATACATGCATGCATGTATACATGTATGTATGTATCTAGGTATGTATATATATGTACATATGTGTGTGTGTATGTGTGTGCGCAAATTCACACACACACATGCATAAATACATACATACATACACACACATGTATATATGTATGTATGTATGTATGTATATATGTATATGTATATTATGTTATCGAGCGTTGCCACTCATTCATGAAAAGATAAAGTCATATAAAAACTCTTAAAAGGTATCCCAGAAAATTAGTTGAACTAAAGAAAAGTAGAAAAACGAATCTAAATACTTAATACTCATTTGACAAATAACAAATATGAAATCAAGGGCATGGACGCATGTTTGACAGCCCACCGTATTATATGTATGAGGTGATCATCTCCAGACAGTGTAGTATAAGAAAAGCTAAATCAACAGCTAAGGAGAGATAATCTACTATTGTATTAGTTGAATATAAAGTGATTTCATAGCAATCAGTCCTACACAATCTCGCTAGAATGATGCTTCATGACTGCTAAGTATTATACCTTAACCATTACTCTTTATGTGAACAAATACATACCATTAGGATATCAATCTCAAACCATGTAGAGCTCATTTGTGAAATACATTTGACTTATTAACCAAAATGATGTCTCGCCCGCTTAGTGAAACACATTTGAGTTATTAATTGAGAAGCTCAAAAATTTCATGAATGAAGTGATCGATAAAAGTTACGAGTGTTAGTGAGTGGTTTTAATTCAATCCTCAAAACCATTTGCTGGCAGGATGATTAACGAGGAATAACAACTACCAAAGACATAAACAAGTAAATCTATATTATCCTATTACGTAGAGGTCAACTTATGAAGTGCATACAGAAAACTTTAAATTAAGTAAGTTCAAGGCTGACAGAATTCAATATCTTGTAAAATCAGCCTTAACTTTAAATTTAGCTTGTGACTTTAGAATGTTGACATGTCTATAATATTATTGATTCTTTATGTTAGTGCTTCGATGATTATACTAGTAACTTTTTTCTTGATAATTTCATTGTTGCTCAATAGAAGACATCATTCTATCAAGGAAGCAAGAAAAGATCCAATAGCCCAACAAACTTATAGGTTCCTTGTATAAATCCAAAGGTGCTTGGAAAGAAGAAATTTGTCCATTGATAGAAATCGCTGGAAAGTGGCGGATGATGAATAGACAATCAATAGCATGGCTTTGCTCCGATAAAAGGGAATTAGCACTTTACTAAACAAAATATTGAAGATAAAGTAATACGGTTCCCACTTGTCAAGTCTAAAGATTAGCTGGCCGATATACTCATGAAAGTTGTGTCCGTTAAAAGCTTCTACAATTCACTTATAAAGTTGCACTAACTTGAGGGGAGTGTTGGAATGAGTGATTGTTGGTTATGAATATCTTCTTAGTTTTGATGTATATCAATTAGACATTTATTTAAATTAGTTGCTATCTAAAAGATTGTTAGATTCATTATATCTTACCCAATTGTAAGTATATATATATATATAAGACTTGTACTATTGCCACGTTAGAATAGTGAAATATAGAGAAAATTTCCCCCCAAAACTCCTTCTTAACATTTTAGCCATATGCAGAAATGGGAGCAAATTTCTACTTCAGCAAAAATACATTATAGTTGGACAAGGATAGGGTTGGGTAATTATGTCTATGCATGGTTTGAACATCAACCAAGTATTAGATGATAAGTTTCCAGACTCAAGTGGACGCAAAAATTTTTTGCTCTTTGGTTGTTCTCTCGAATCTAGTACTTTACAAAAAAGATGAGCGTAATTTTGTATATCTATAATAAATTGTTACACTAAATAAACTCCCCATTTTATAGTTCTGCAGAATGGTTGTTGGAAACTCGAGCCATCTGAATAACTTTATAAGGCCTAAATAATGGTTTATTTAATGGAGCATTCAAGAACTACTAACTGTTTGTTATTAACAACCAAAATAATATTATTCAATTATCATGGGGAGGACTTCGTTATGTTAAAAGAAAATCTTTTCATCAATAATGTTCTTGTAGCTTTTGAGGTAATGAAAGTGAGTGACATTAAACTGCATCTGGTTTCATTCAATTTTCAATCTATAGCTACAGAATTTAACACCATTGTTGTATTGCTTATTACCTAAAATTAACAGAATAAAATCAAGATAATGACTTTGTTTGTACTTTCAATCACTCAAGAATCAATGTTTGCACGTTCAACTAGAACAAACTTGATGGATTTTTTTCATCAAATATTCATTTGCTTCGATGTTTTCATGCTATTGTTAATTCGTAGCTGCAAAAAGCACATGCTACTAGATTAATAAACATGAAAAATAATTTTGCTCCTCATAGGACAATATGTTGAGTACAAAAATTTAAGTTATGATCCTGTTTTTCTATTTTTCATAACATTAACTATGCCACAATATTCAACTAAGGGGCCAAAATAACTCTATAATTACAGAATTTTAGTTGGGTTGGTCCTTTCATGCTATTGAAAACTCTTCTCTGGTAGTAGTTATCGAATAAAAAACTTTTATTATTATAATGTAGTTTAAAGCTGAAACATTTTTGCAAAGGTCTAAAGCTGAAACTTTCACATATTTCATAAGTTTTTTGATCCTAAAAGTAGAGCTAAGTACCACACAGTATTAGCTATATGCAAAAATTAAACAAAAAAAAAAACATAAACGATTGAAGATAAGAAATTGATTGTATAATTTGACTAACAGAAGTTATGCACATCTCCTAAAAATAGAGCTGAGTACTACACATTTTTAGCTATGCAGAAATTGAATTAAAAAAAAACTTAAATGATTGAAGAAAAAAAATGGATTGAATTATTTGACTACTAGAAACTATGCACATTTACAGACTAGTATGGTATATAATCTATGTGAAGATTTGGAGGCCGTTTGATAGAGTTTATTGCCATTATGATCTTTCTCTTAAAAAATATTTTCAAACTAATGCAATTTCAATATTTATTCCCTTGTTAATATATTTGTTGTCATGTGGATTTTAAATATGGAAAACTAATCACGCTTAAACTTTGGCTCTAATAATGATCATAGTTTAGTGTGAACTATAAAAGTTCCACTTTAAAGGAAAAGAGAAATGAAAAAAAAGTCTCACATTTTTTTGACCCATCATAGAGAATCTAAGTCATAATTAGCATTAGAATTAACACCAAGACTAGTTAATAGTTGATATCTAGAAGAGTCATCATTATGCATTCTAACAATAAAAAATCATGAATTAACACAATAGATCTCTAAAGATTTTCAGTTTATTTGTATGGCAATTCATCATACACATGGCAACAAAATTTTTTAGTTGCTATGACGATTTAAGAAATTTCCAAATATATTAAGAATTTCCTCAAGATAGACAATGAACAATCTATAGAGAAGA
Source organism: Coffea humblotiana (assembly GCA_023065735.1). Taxonomy (NCBI): domain Eukaryota; kingdom Viridiplantae; phylum Streptophyta; class Magnoliopsida; order Gentianales; family Rubiaceae; genus Coffea; species Coffea humblotiana. The sequence goes on along the minus strand of CM041212.1, from coordinate 2,084,276 downwards.
AGTAGCAAAATTTGAGCTATTAAAAACAATGAAGGATTCATCTAATGTGAAATTATTATTATTATTATTATTTTGTGTAAGCAAAGGAGGATTCGAACCCGAGACCTCTTGCTTACACTTCCTCCCCCGTACCACCCAACCCATCCCTCCCCCCTAATGTGAAATTTAATTAAGCTTTGAGTAGTTATTGACATTTTAATGGGATTTACATCTCAAGATGAAAGAAGAGAAGAGCGAAAGTTTAAGGGTGATTAGTTTTCCATATTTAAAGTCCACATGGCAACAAACATATTAACAAGGGAATAAATTTTAAAACTGCATTAGTTTGGAAATATTTTTTAGGAGAAAGATTATTGTGGCAATAAACTCCTGTTTGATAAGGATAATGTGTTTGCTTTTTAATATAACATAGAGAAAGAAAATGGCAAATAATAAATTTTTTTATTTCACAGAAGATACTCAATAATTATGATTTTAAAAGAAAGATATATATGGAAAATCTTAATTGGTTGGCATGTATGACTGATATTCTCTTAGTCAATCTTCTATAAGTGAAAACAAAGCAAAATTTGATTAGGCAAAGCGAAATGTGATTATGGAGAAAATTGAGAATTAGTTAAAGCAAGTCTTAAGTATAGATACTCGAAAAGAAAAAAAAAGTCTTAATTCAGATAGTAAATTTAAATTTTTTTTATTATTTTAAAAGATTAGAGATGCAAAAGCAAATGAAAACATCAAGGATTTGTTTGGATTGTCAAATCTTTTCAAAAGACTTTTTGATTGCATCATCCACACATTTTTTAATCATTTTTCTCTTTTTGTAATTATTTATTTATCCTGTATATATATGTATATATGTAGATATGTGTGTGTGTGTATATATATCACATCACAAAAAGTGTGATGACATTGTTGCAAAAAGATTTTCCAAATAATTTCCAATCCAAAATAAACTCAAAAAATATTGATTATTTAAAATTAGATAAAATAATAGAATAATAAAATTCAGTTTTGCATTTTCTTTCCCACATATTTATGTGATTCTAAATTGTAAGTTAATTAGTTATAAATTTTACATTTTTTGTTGTCAATCGTTAGCTCCTACTCTTACTCGTACTCTAAAATCTAACCTATACCAGGGAAAGGCCAATGGAGTCAAAGGGGGCTAAAGGGAGAGAATCCCTCCTCTAGACTAAATAGGTACACTACTGCACACCCTTTAGATTTTATTGCAAATATAGAGGTTTGAACCACAAACCTACAATCAAATGGACAAGATTTATACCTTAGCTAGGGAGAAGTGGAAAACTAAAAATAGGAAATATTTTACAGCTCATGGATTAAAGTGGAACAAATATCATACTTTTAGAGACTAAAATGTCCCATTAGAAAGGTTGGGGAACAAAGTGAAATTTTCGGACATAGTTGAATGTGCAAAGTGAAATTTAATTGAAATGGTATTGTCCCACCATGACTCTCAAAAATAGAATAACTGAACTATTAGTTTATGTAATGTGATATATAGAGTCATCTCTAAAATCCTTGTTAATAGGGTCAAACCTTTCCTGACCTGTTGTGTTAGTGCTAATCAGTCAGCATTTATCCTAGGAAGGCGTATTACTGATAATATTATGATTGCACATGAATTCATTCACTGTTTGAACAATAGGAGAGGGGCTACAAATGCTTTTATGGCTATTAAGCTAGATATGGCTAAAGCCTATGATAGGATAGAGTGGGGTTTCCTTGAAAAGATCATGTCTCAAATGGGGTTTTGTTCTACCTGGATCAACTGGATTTTAAAGTGGGTATCATCTGTGACATATAGTTTCAATATCAATGGGGAGAAAAGGGGTTTTGTTAGGCCTTCTAGAGGACTTAGGCAAGGGGACCCATTGTCCCCATATTTGTTCCTACTAGTTTCTGATGGGCTTTCTAGATTGCTCAACACAGCCATGAGGGAACACAGGATTTCAGGATTGAAGATTGCTGCTGCAAGCCCTGCTCTCTCACACCTTTTGTTTGCAGATGATACTTTAATTTTCTGTAGGGCAACACAAGAGGAAGCAGGTAGAGTGAGGCAGTTGCTGGAGACATATGGGAAAACATCTGGACAGTGTATCAATATGGAGAAATCCTCTGTACTGTTTAGTAAGAATACTGAGAAGAGTTGTATTGAGGGGGTTTTGCAGGAGTTGGGGGGAATGAAGCATGTAAGGCAGAATAGATACTTGGAGCTCCCTATTCTAATTGGGAGGTCTAAGGCACAAGTGTTTAGCTATATAAGGGACAAGGTAAATAACAAGATAAAGGGATGGAAGGAGAAGCTGCTAAGCCAGGCAGGTAAAAAGGTGTTGTTAAAGGCAGTGGCTATGGCTATGCCAAACTATGCTATGAATTGTTGCAGGCTACCTATTGGACTATGTAAAGACATCAACAGGGATATGGCCAAATTCTGGTAGGGGAATAAGGAGGATGAGAAACGAATACACTGGCTGGATGCGATGGCAGAAGTTAACTCAGGTCAAGAGGAAGGGAGGGCTGGGGTTTAGGGACCTGCAAGAGTTTAATAAAGCCATGTTAGCAAAACAGTTGTGGAGGGTGATAACCAACCCAAATTTGATGGTCAGTAAGATACTGAGGGGTAGGTACTTCAAGGGAGAGTTGATATGGAAGATGAAGCTTAGAAATTCTGACTCATTTATGTGGAGGAGTGTGGTCAGTGCGAGGGAGGTGCTGGAAAGAGGGGCTAGAAAACGAATAGGGGATGGAGGTACTATTAATATATGGAGGGATAGATGGCTTTCAGATAGGGGCCATGGTAGGATAACAACTACAAGGCCCCCAGAGTGTCAAATTCAGATGGTGCAGGAGTTAATATAGAATGGGGAATGGAATAGAGCACTGGTGAAAGGAATCTTTAATGAGGTAGACTGTAAAAGGATCCTGGCTACACCATTGAGCTTATATGGAGGGAAGGATAAATTAATATTGTTGACTTATTAGCTCAATAGCCACAATTGTTGACAATTGTGTAAAGCTACAATTGTTGACAATTGTGTACAAATCCCAAATTCCACATCGGTTAGCTTAGCATTTGAGAGCTTGCTTGAGAGCTATAAATAACTCTCAAGCAACTCAAATTAGAATACACCAAACAAGAGTTAATAACTTGGTTTCTTCTATTTTTTTGTAATATTTCTTCTAGTGAAATATTAAATTGTCGGTAGTGTCCGAGGACGTAGGCAAATTAGCCAAACCTCGTTAAATTATGGTGTTCTATTTTACTATCTATTTAGTAGCTATATTTGTAGGTATATTTGTAGTGAGTTATTGTACAATTAATTGCATATATAGGTGATTCTGTCTAGGAAATTGGTACTTAAACAGGCCAGTGTGCCTCACCAAATATTTCCTGAGAATTACCATTTTGCAATTTTAAGTACAATAATTTACTCGTTATACCTTAATTTGGTAGAGATTCCGCAACAATTGGTATCAGAGCTCAAGATTTCTTAGTATGTTCTGTGGTTGCAGCATAGTCTGATCTTCCACATCAGAAAAGATTTCTTAGGCTATTGTTATTCTACATTTAGGAGCTACTAAATATAATTTGTAGAGATGGCCGAAAGTAGATCTTCATCTACAATGCAAGCATCGACAAGCTCGTCATCGTCTATGATGGCAAGAAATGCTATGATGAATGCAAAATTAAATGTGGAGACATTTGATGGTACCGGTCATTTCGGTATGTGGCAAAGTGAGATCCTAGACGCCCTCTTTAATCAAGGTCTAGACATTGCCATCGAAAAAGAGAAGCCAGAAGAGATTGAAGAGAAGGAATGGAGGACGCTAAATTGTTTAGCATGTGGTACAATTCGATCGTGTCTTTCAAGGGAACAAAAATATGTGTTCTCAAAAGAAACGTCTGCAAATAAATTGTGGACTGGATTGGAGGAGAAGTTCTTGAAGAAAAATTGTCAGAACGGGCTCCATATGAAGAAGCGTTTATTTCACTTCACTTATGTTCCCGGCACAATTCTAAGTGATCACATCACTAATTTCAATCAGTTAATCACTGATCTAATGAATTTAGATGTGACATTTGAACATGAAAATTTGGCTCTCATGTTGTTGGGATCTCTTCTTGAGGAGTTTGAGTATCTCGAAACAACTCTACTCCATGGGAAAGCTGAGGTGTCCCTCAGTGAAGTTAGCTCTGCCCTGTACAGCTACGAGTTCAGAAGAAAGGACAAGCAAAGTAGCAGAGATGGAGCAGCAGAAACTCTGGTAACTAGAGGACGCTCACAAAACCAGAAAAATGGGACAAGAGGAAAATCCAAATCGAGAGCGAGACTAAGCAAAGATGAGTGTGCTTTTTGCAGAGAGAAAGGGCACTGGAAGAAAGACTGCCCAAAACTGAAGAGTAGACCTAACAAGGAAAAAGCTGTTACGGATTCAAATGTAGTTGAGTGCATTGATCAAGACTCAGACTTTTCATTAGCTGTCATGCTTACCGGTCATTCTAGTACATGGCTATTGGACTCAAGTTGTAGTCATCATATAACGTCCAATAGGGAATGGTTCTTTGATTTCAAGGAACAAAAAGGTGGAGTCGTCTACACGGCAGATGAGATCACATTAGCAACAAATTGGGTTGGTTCAATTCGGCTGAGGAATCAGGATAGATCAATTAGGATTCTAACTGATGTCCGATATGTGTCAGAATTGAAAAAAACCTCATTTCTGTGGGAGTACTAGAATCAATGGGCTACAAGGTGTCGGCATATAATGGAGTGATGAAAATCATTTCAGGTGCATTGGTGCTGGTGAAAGGAATCCGAAAAAATAATAACTTGTATTACTATCAAGGAAATGCAGTTGTTGGAGTAGCGGCAGTGGCTTCCAGTGATGATCGAGAATTGAAAATAGCCAGATTATGGCATATGCGCTTAGGGCATGCCGGAGAAAAATCCTTGAATCTTCTGATCAATCAAGAACTATTGAAAGGAGCCAGTGTTTGCAAGTTAGATTTTTGCGAGCATTGTGTCAAAGGAAAGCAAACAAGGGTAAAATTTGGCACTGCAATTCACGATACCAAGGGTATTTTGGATTATGTGCACTCTGATGTGTGGGGGACCTTCCAAAACAACTTCTCTGGGAGGTAAAAATTATTTTGTTACCTTTGTCGATGATTTCTCTCGAAGAGTATGGGTGCATACTATGAAGGCGAAAAGTGAAGTATTGGGAATTTTCATCAAGTGAAAAAAGATGGTGGAAACTTAAACAGAAAGAAAGATCAAACGTTTTCGAACGGACAACGGAGGTGAATACACTAGTGATCCGTTCATGGAGGTCTGTGAAAATGAAGGTATTGTTCAGCACTTCACAGTCAGAGATACACCACAGCAGAACGGGGTGACAGAGCGTATGAACCGGACATTGGTGGAGAAAATTCGGTGTATGTTGTCCAATGCTGGGTTGAGCAAATAATTTTGGGCTGAGGCTTTAGCATATGCAAATCACCTCGTTAATCGCTTACCATCAACTGCTATTGACGGCAAAACGCTATTAGAGAAATGGTCGGGAAAACCTGCTACAGATTATGATTCCTTACATGTGTTTGGTTCTACTGCATACTATCATGTTAAAGAATCAATGTTAGATCCAAGGGCGAAGAAGGCGCTCTTTATGGGGATCACGACAGGCATTAAAGGTTATCACCTTTGGTGTCCCGAAACGAAAAAGATAGTTTTCAACCGGGATGTCACCTTTGATGAATCTACTATGTTAACAAAGGTAGATGTACAGTAGAATGATGATACTCCACAATAGGTGGAGAGCACTCCAAAACAGGTGGAGTTTGAAAGAAGCATTATCAGACCAGCGGTGGATATAGAAGCAGATGAAAGGACTCCTATGGTATAAGAAGAATCAACTGAAGAAGATGTTCCAGTTGGAGAGTCTTCACAGCAATTCAAATCAATTGCACTGAGTAAGCCAAAGAGGAATATTAAAGTACCTGCTCGGTATGCTAATATGGTGGATAATGCATCTACAATTGCAATAGATGAAGTTCCTACCACTTATCTTAAAACTGTCCAAAGTTCAGAGAAAGAAAAATGGAGGACAGCCATGGAAGAAGAAATGCAGTCCCTTTATAAGAATCAGACTTGACAACTTGCCAATCTGTCAAAGGGAAAGAAGGCAATTGGGTGTAAGTGGGTATATGCAAAGAAAGAAAGATTTCCTGACAAATCTGGTGTTCGATACAAAGTAAGATTAGTGGTTAAAGGCTACACTCAGAAGGAGGGAATTGATTACAACGAAGTGTTTTTTCCAGTCGTAAAACATTCTTCCATCAAAATTTTATTGGCTTTGGTAGCATAATTGGATCTGGAACTTGTCCAATTAGATGTAAAAATAGCTTTTTTACATGGTGATTTGGAAAAGAAAATCTACATGATTCAGCCAGAAGAATTCAAAATTGCTGGTAAAGAAAAGATGGTGTGCAAGCTTGACAAATCGTTATATGGATTGAAACAATCTCCAAGACAGTGGTACAAGCGATTTGACAAGTTTATGATGGGACAGAGGTACACAAGAAGCAAATATGATGATTGTGTATATTTGCGCAAGTTACGAGATGGATCCTACATATATCTTCTTCTTTATGTTGATGATATGTTGATAGCTTCCAAGGATCAAGGTGAGATTGAAAAATTAAAATCTCATTTGAGTCGGGAGTTTGAAATGAAGGATCTCGGCGAAGCCAAGAAGATTCTCGGCATGGAGATAAGCAGATAGAAGATTGGGGAGACTTTTTTTGAGTAAAAAAGAGTATCTTAGTACGGTATTAAAGAGGTTTGGCATGAATGAAAAAGACCAAACCTGTTAGTACTCCACTTGCTCCTCATTTCAAACTCAGTGCATCATTATCTCCAAAGAATGATGCAGAACGAGAATATATTGCAAAGGTACCATATGCAAATGCAGTGGTAGCTTGATGTATGCTATGGTATGTACAAGACCCGACATTTCACAAGCAATTGGAGTTATGAGCAGGTACATGCATAACCCTGGTAAGGAGTATTGGCAGGCTGTGAAATGAATTTTACGGTACATTTTGAATACCGTAGATATTGGATTAGTATTTGAGCGGGATGAAAAGATTGGTCAAGGCACAGTTGGATATTGTGATTCCGACTACGCAGGTGATCAAGATACACGTCGATCAACGACTGGATATGTGTTTACACTTACTAAGGCACCAGTCAGTTGGAGGTCTACCTTGCAGTCAACGGTTGCTTTGTTTACTACAGAGGCAGAGTATATGGTAGTTACAGAGGCTGTTAAGGAAGCAATTTGGCTTCATGGGTTGCTTGATGAATTGGGAATCAGACAAAAGTCTATCAAAGTTCATTGTGATAGTCAGAGTGCTATTCATTTAGCAAAGAACCAGGTTTATCATGCAAGGACGAAGCATATCGACGTACGGTATCATTTTGTGAGGAAGATTTTAGAAAATAGTACGATACTACTTCAAAAGATTCAGACCAAGGAGAATCCTACTGATATGCTTACGAAAGTTGTGACAACTATCAAATTCCAACATTGTTTGAATTTGATAAATGTTGTGCACAACTTGAAGATTGGCACTTGACAACACATTTGAAGACACCACCGAATGTTGGAGAAGAGTGAAGCATTGAAGATGTAGAAATTTCACCAAGGTGGAGATTTGTTGACTTATTGGCTCAATAGCCACAATTATTGATTGTTACAATTGTTGACAATTGTGTACAAATCCCAAATCCCACATCGGTTAGCTTAGCATTTGAGAGCTTGCTTGAGAGCTATAAATAACTCTCAAGCAACTCAAATTAGAATACACCAAGCAAGAGTTAATAACTTGTTTTCTTCTCTCTCTTTGTAATAGTTCTTCTAGTGAAATATTAAATTGTCGGTAGTGTCCGAGGACGTAGGCAAATTAGCCGAACCTCGTTAAATTCTGGTGTTCTTTTTATTGTCTATTTAGTAGCTATATTTGTAGGTATATTTGTAGTGAGTTATTGTGCAATTAATTGCATATATAGGTGATTCTGTCTAGAAAATTGGTACTTAAGCAGGCTAATGTGTCTCACCAAATATTTCCTGGGAATTACCATTTTTCAATTTTAAGTACAATAATTTACTCGTTATACCTTAATTTGGTAGAGTTTCCGCAACAAATATGGCCTTACAGTAAGAATAGGGAGTATTCTGTTAGGACAGGATATATGGTGGCTAAGGAGTTGCAACAAGAAAGAGCAGAAGTAGGAGTGCAACAGGAGAGGAGTAGTAGAAATGAACAAGGAACTGAGGTGTGGAAATTCCTATGGGGTCTTAATATGAAACATAAACTTAAGCATTTTATATGGAAGGGACTGCAAAATATTTTGCTAGTAAATGAGGTGATCGAAAGAAGGGTTGGAAGAGGATCTGTGTGCCTGCTGTGGGGAGCAACCTGGAACTTTGGAACATATGTTTTTCTTTTGTAAACATGCAGAGTTGATCTGGAAAGCTTCACCAATACAGTGGGATGGTTTACTGGAGTTCAGGAAGAGCTTTTGGTTATGGTGGAATAGTTTAATGGAGGCAAAGGCAAGGGAAGCAGGAAAGGAACACATTTGTCTCACAGTGAACTTGCTTTGGCAAATCTGGATGTCCAGAAATAGAGTTCAGTTCAATAGAGAAGTAGGATGTCCAGGAATAGCAGAGATGAAAGCAGTCCAGGAGTGTGAATGAATATGAGGCAGCCCAGCACATAGATAGGAGGAAGGTGGTGGAGGAAAAGATCAAACAAAGAGTCCCAACAGAATGGTTGCCTCCAGTAGAGGGTTTTTGTTAAGTTGAATGTAGATGCAGCTCTGAGCACAGCAAAGGGGTTAGTTGGGTGGAGTGTGGTTGCAAGGCAAGAGTGTGGTAGACTGCTGAAAGCTTGGGCTGGAAATGGCGAGAGGCATACTGAAGCTGTGGTGGAGGAAGCTATTGCCATTCGAACAGCACTTGTTATGGATTGGATGGAGGAAGGTGGAGGTCCAATTTGACTGCAAAGGAGTTGTGGAGAGTATCAGAACAAGCTGCAGGAAGGATCTGAAGGTGGGCACAATTGTAGAGGATATTATTAGGTTGAGGAGCCAGTTTGAGAAATGTTACTTTTCCTTTGTCAAAAGGGAAGGGAACTGTGTGAGTCATCATTTGGCAAAATTTGCCATGCAAGTGATAGATGATATAGAGTGGGAAGAGTCTTTCCCAATTTGGCTAGTAAACTTAGCCAAGAAAGATGTTCGAGCAGTTGCTTGCCCTGTGTAATTTGAATATTAATGAGAGCTATTACCGTTTTGAAAAAAAAAACTATCAAACATAAATATGATGAAGAACAATGACCTCGATGTTCAAATCAAATTTGATTTAATCATTGATTTTGTGATTCATATGTAAATAAATAAATCTATCCAAGTCAATGTAATTTTAACTTCATACAATTTGTTTGATGTCGGCATGAATGTAACAAACAGCAGGGCAAACAAAATTTAATATTCAGATAGAAAAATAAAAAGTACAAGCTTGAGTTTCTTGACATCTTCATCTTTGATTAAATCCAAAAACATACCAAGCTCTGAATAATTTTTCTATCAAAAAATAAAAAATAAAAACCCCGCCACGTTCAAACACATACTACTAACCTTGCATTCTAGGCCTGTTCCTTTTTTCTTTTTCTCTTTTTTCCTCTTTCTTCGGTTCAAAGATTAAAATTTCAAATGACACCGAACACGCTTATAAGAAAACCGCTTCTCAATAATAATTTTGTTGATCCATTATCCATTGTGGACTTGCAAATCTGCTTTCCAAGAAACATTGTAGCTCCGTCTTCTTTTCTTGTATTAAGAAATCTTTATATGATGAATATTGTCCCAAAATTGAGCTTTAATTTGTTTCATTCTATTGAATTTATTTTAATTTGTTTTATAATGAATATTGAATTAATTTCTTAATTGAATTTATTCTATTGTTGCTGCATTGATTGAATAACACTAAATTAAGTATTATGATGTATTATCAATGATCGATACAAGAACAATAGAAAATTTAAAGAAGAATTAATGTCATACAAATGAATAATTTTGTTGGTTTTTTTAGCTGATTAGGTTTGGTAAGTTCATCATTTGGCATTGCAGGATAGAATGGGGGAGAATAGTTATTTAAATGATTTAATGCCCATATTCTTTTCAGTATTAATATTTCTTCATTGTCCTATTTGATAAATGAGCTAAGTAAATGAAGCCTTGCTAATGTGATATTATTAGACTCCGAAGAAACAGATTAACTTGCCTACTTGAGCTTTTGAATGTAAATGCCAGGCCATGGCATCGTTATCTTTATTTTTTTTCCCTCAACCACTTGCTATTGGGCTAATTCAAGAACTATAAACTGCAATATTTCTTGCTTACGTCATTTCGAGTACTTTTACATTTATCCTCTTTCTTTTTTTTCTCTTTATCTGAATATATTGTTGAAATGTCAAGCCGCAATGCTTGACCTTGTGGCAAAAATTTCTTCATTTGCCGCGTCCCACATCGGAAGAAGCCTACGGAAAGCCTGCCATATTCACCTATAAATATATGGTCTGGTGGTGAAAGAAAATTGCACCACTCAAGAGAGCATTATATGGGTTATTAGTTTCTTGAGTCATCTCACCCATTTATAGTCAAATATTTTAGGCTCTCTTGATTTGAGTTTAGGAATATTTCCTAACTCTTTTGTAAGTGCCTTATTGGCTTAGGAACCACTTTCCTACGGTTTTTGTATTTTTTCTTCATAGTAGAAATATTGCTCCTCCTCCGCCCGTGGACGTAAGTCAATTTGACCGAACCACGTAAATTTCTGTGTCTTTATTTTGCTTTGTTATTTGTCTTTATTGGGTTGCCACAACTCTTTTATATAGTCGATTTTACCGTCTACCGTCTAATCTTTTATATGGTCGGTTTTACCGCCTAATTATTATATGGCTGGTGTCTACCGTCTAATCTTTATATGGTCGGTTATACCGCCTATTTTGTTCTAACTTTAGTTTGTTTATTCCTGGGCCTGTCCTAACAAACTGGTATCAGAGCTGGTTGATATATTTTGTCCGACAGGTTTCGTCCCGTGGGGCCCGTTCATCTGGTGGGGCTCGTTCAACCTGTGGGACCCTCTCACCTCGTGGGGCCCATTCATTCCTGGGGTCCACTCATCTTGTGGGGTCCGCTCACTCTGTGGGGCCCGCTCATCCTGTAGGGCCCATTCTCCCTGTGGAGTCCGCTCACGAGATTTGCATATTTGTTTAACCAATTTTTCGAGACAAACTTCAAGTTACAGATTTTGTGGCAATAATGATGATAACAAAGATGGTTGTCGAAAATTTCGATAGGAATGTCAATTTCGGGATGTGGCAGCTCAAGATGGAGGCCATTCTTGTTCAAGACGGAGTTGATTTGGCAATACAAGGAGTAGAGAAAAAGCCAGAAGCTGTGAAGGATGCGGATTTCGCCGAAATGGATAAGAAAGCCAGATCCAACATAATTTTAAATCTCTCCGATGAGGTATTGCGTGAGGTAGCAATGGAGATTTCGGCCAAGGTTATGTGGGACAAATTGAAAGTCTTGTATATGAAGAAAACAGTCGAGAATCGGCTATATCTGAAGCAGAGTTTATATATGTTTCGGATGTTTGAAGGTACATCTATACTCTCCCATCTTGATAAATTTGATTCCATTATTATGAATTTGGAGAATATAGATTCGAAAATTGATGATGAAGATCAGGCTCTATTACTTTTGTATTCCCTTCCCCAATCCTTTAAGTATTTCCGTGATACTATGATTTTTGCTGAGAGTCAAAGAGTGTGACATATGTAAATTTTGCTGAGATGGATAAGAAGGATCGGTCCAGTATTATCTTAAATCTCTTTGACGAGATTTTGCGGGAGGTAGCCATTGAGATTTCGGCAAAGGTTATGTGGGACAAGTTTAAAACTTTATATATGAAGAAAACAGTTGAAAATTGACTTTATTTAAAACAAAGTCTGTATATGTTTCGCATGAATGAAAAAAATTTATACTCTCACATTTTGACAAATTTGATTTCATTATTATGAATTTGAGGAATATAGATTCAAAATTTGATGATGTGGATCAAGCCCTGTTACTTTTCTGTTCTTTTCTCTAGTCCTTTAAATATTTTCGCGATACTATGATTTATGAAAAAGAAATAATTTTGTATCGAAAAATTAAATCTACATTAAAATCTAAGGAGCAGATAGATAGGGATATTATCGAAAAAATTAATAGAGATCAAACGGAAGGTCTTATTGCTAAGGGCAGAACTGAAAAAAGAGAATTTGACAGTAATAGATCTAAATTTAGATTTAAAATCTAGACATAAAAATTTAGCATGCAGTTATTGTCACAAAATGGAGCACATTAAGGCAAATTGTTTTAAATTGAAAAGATAAAGCAAAAGGGAAAATCTTGTGAAAAAAATATTGAGACTATTGAAACTCGTGTTGCAACTGAGAGAATGAAGGAAATATTTTATTTGTGATTGATGACAGGACAAGATCTAAATGTGAATGGATTTTAAATTCGGGGTGTTCTTATTACATGTGTCCCAATATGGATTTCTTTTTTACTTATGAATCTTGTAATGGTGAAATTATTTTAATGAGCAATAATGTCGTTTGTGGTTTATTGGTAAGGATACAGTTTGAATTAAAATGCATGATGGTATTGTGAAAACACTCATTAATATTAGATATGTTCTTGATTTGAAAAAGAATCTTATCTCTTTGGACATCCTGGAAGCTTTTGCGTGCAAATACACAGTTAAAATTAGCAGTTTGAAGGTTTCTAAGATGCTCTTGTTGTTATGAAAACTTGCTGGTCTGGTAGTTTATGTGTTTTGCAGGGACCTACTATCACAGATTCGGTAGCAATTTCATCATAATCGTTATCTAATTATGACATCACCAAATTAAGGAATATGCGTTTGAGACATATGAGCGAGAAAGATTTAAGCATACTAAGTAAAAGGGGACTTCTTTACGGTCAAAGTACTGGGTCATTGAAATTTTGTGAATATTGTGTTTTGGAAAGTAGAAAAGAGTTAGTTTTATTTCACCAGCAATTCATAAGACAAAAGGTACTCTAGATTATATTCATTCAGATTTATGGAATCCATCTCGTGTTTCGTCTAAGGGTGGTGACAGGTATATGTTGACTTTCATTGATGATTATTCAAGAAAAGTTTGGATTTATTTTCTTAAACATAAGAATGATGTTTACCTCACTTTCAAGTAATGAAAAGTTTTGATTGAGATACAGACAGGTAGACAGATCAAGCGGTTTAGAACAGATAATAGCATGAAATTTTATGAAGGAGAACTTGATGAATTTTGCAAGAATAAAGAAATTATTCGGCATCGCACTGTCAGCATGACATCTCAACAAAATGACATGGCTGAACGTATGAATAGAATACTTTAGAGAGAGCAAAATGTATAATCTCTAATGTCGGATTGACAAAGGACTTTTGGGTAGAGGTGATTTTTATGACTTGTTATATTGTCAACCGTACTCCTTCTGCAACTCTTGATTTCAAAACTTCTGAGAAAATTTGGTCAACTATTTTTGCTAATTATTTTGATTTTAAAATTTTTGAGTATCCAACATACATGCATATAAATGATTAAAATTTGGAGTTTCGAACTAAAAAGTATATTTTTTTTTGGGTATGCTTTTGGTAAAAGGGTACAAATTGTGGTATCTTTATCTCAAATTTTTAAAATTTATGATCAGTAAAGATGTTACTTTTGATGAATTTTTTATATTACCTTCCAAAAAAGAGTCTTTTGGTTCTTGTCATATAGATAATAGTATGCAAAAGCAGGTGGAGTTTGAAATTTGTAGTTTTGATTCTTCTATTCAACAAATGTAGTAGATGTATTTGAATCAACTGAAGAGAATAGTTCTGAAAAGGAGCAATAAAGATAGACCAAGGAGGAATATTCGATCACCACAAAGATATGCACATTTGGTTGAATATAATTTGTCTGTTGCAGAAAAAATTAATGGAGTTGGTGAACTCACTATCTATTCAGAGGTAGTTTTTTGTGATGATTCTACTAAGCGGTTGATTGCAATCAATGAAGAAATTGAGTCTATTCATCAAAATGAAACTTGAATTCTTGTGAGGTCACCTTTAGATAAGAAATTTGTTGGAAGTAAATGGGTCTCCAAGAAGAAAAAAGATATTCCAGGGATTGAAGATGCAAGATACAAAGTACGGTTGGTTGTAAAGGGTTATGATCAGGTATAAGGTGTTGATTTAAATGATGTGTTTTCACCTGCTATTAAGTATGGTCCTGTTCGTGTTTTGCTTACTTTATTTGCCATGTATAATTTGGAGTTGGAGTAGTTAGATGTTAAGACAACTTTCTTATATGATGAATTTGAAGAGAAAATTTATATGAAACAAGTTCAGGGATTTGAAGTTGAAGGAAAGGAAGACTATATTTGTTTGTTGAAAAAATTCTTATATGGATTGAAGCAGTCTCCAAGACAGTGGTATAAGAGATTCAATACTTTCATGTTGGGTCATGGTCATTCAAAGAGTATGTATGGTAGTTGTGTTTATTTCCGAAAGTTAGATGATGGTTTTTTCATTTATTTGTTGCTTTATGTTGATGACATGCTCAGTGCTGCCAAGAATTTGTCAGAAATTCACACTTTGCAGTTAAGTAGTGAATTTGAATTGAAACATTTGGGAACAACTAAAAAAATTCTTTGGCATGAAAATCAAGAGAGATTGAGAAATTGAAATGTTATTCTTGATTCAAGAAAATTACCTTGAAACAGTCTTGGAGAAATTTGGCATGAAAGATGCTAAAACTATAAACTACTCCTCTTGTTAGTCATTTTCAACTATCTGCTGCTTAGTTACCATGGTCAGTTGAAGAGAAACAGTATATGACACAGGTTCCCTGTTCTAGTATAGTCGACAGTATTATGTATACAATTGTTTGTGCTCGTTCATATATCACACAAGTAGTCAGTGTTGTTAGCAGTTAAATGTCTTGTCCTAAAAAAGTACATTGGTAGGTTGTGAAATGGATTCTTAAATACTTACGAGGGACTTCATACAGTTTTTTAGAGTTTGGGAGAAACAATGACACTTTGATTGGTTTTGTAAATTTTGACTATGTCGAAGATCTTGATAGGAGAATATCACTTTCAGATTATGTAATATGCATTGGTGATTAAGAAATTAATTAAAAATCTACTTTACGACCTGTTGTAACTCTATGTACTATAGAGGCAAAGTATATGGTTGTGATCGAGACAATCAAAGAAATCTTGTGGTTGAAGGATTTGTTTGGTGAGGTCAATCTACATTAAGGTGTTACTGCTATTTACTGTGATAGTCAAACTGCCATTTACTTAACTAAAGACTAGATGTATCATGAGAGGATGAATCACATTGATGTGAAGTTTCATTTCATTCGTGATACTATTGTTGAGGGAAAAGTTCTTGTTCAAAAAATTAATACCAAGGAGAGTCCTGCTGACATGTTCACAAAACCTCTTCTAGTTTACAAGTTCAAGTAGTATTTGGACTTGATTGGTGTTCGTTATTGATGATTTAGACCCATTGGGACTTATATGGAGAAGATGGAATAGATTTGCTATTGTCGATGTTGGGGACACGCCAAGGTGTAGGTTTCTTATGTGTGGCTTTGTCCCATATCACTTTTTGTAAGCGAGTCTTTTCCCTTAATTGGTTATTAATAAAGTGGGCCTGTGATGGGATTAAGCGTACCAAATCGAGAGAGTTTTAATGGGCTATTTGAACTTTTGGGTCATTAAATCTTTTGTTTAGTAAAATATTTTTGGGTTCTCTTATGGTTTAAGTATTAGATGTTTTGGGTCTAGGAACATTTCTTAAGGCAATTTTGTATTTTCTTTTTCATCGTGAAATTTTGCTCCTTCTCCACCCATGGATATAGGTCAATTTGACTGAATCACATAAATTTCTTTGTTCCTGTCTTATTTATTTTTGCTTTGATATTTGTCTTTTGGGATTGTCAAAAATCCTTTTGTCAATTTTGGTTACTAAATTAATCTTATTGTGCTTTAAAATAAACTTAGCATATTGCATGCTTTTTTATGTGGTTTAGAAAAGTTTTCAACTATAAAGCAAAGAGAATGGTGTCAATTCATTTGGCTCTTGGAATCAACTGAGTAATTGGAAACATTTCCTTAGTGTTTTCTAGGAAATAAAGAAGGACTTGTCCTAAAAATTAAACAAAGCATTCTCTCTATTAAATAACTTGGACTTGTAAATCAAAATCAATTGGCAATGAATGGAGTGGCCCAACACATTATATGTATGGCTGAAAATTTTTGGAATATCAATGTGGAATATTCAACTAACACCCCTTAGCAAACGTGACTTGGCAAATGGGATTAAACTAGTAGAGAAAGAACCAAGTCACAGGTAAAATAAATGAGGTAACAAACAAACCCAAGGTCTAACTCTAATACCGTGTAAAATTACTTAGAATTCCATCTCAAAATCAATTGACAATGATTGAAATGGCCCAACACCTTCTTATATGTATGGTTGGAAATCCTTGAAATATCAATGTGGATATTCAACTAACACTCTGCATGCATCTAATTGTGCATAGTTTGGCTCTATTTCAATGATTCTACTAACTGCTCCTATCTCTTGAAGAGATAGTATATGCCTAGTAATAAATTAGACCCACACTGCGAGTCGGTTCATTCCATGTATAAACTTCAAAACTCAAGAAATCCGTTGGACGGGCAAAAAAAAAAAAAAATTTATATATATATATATATATATAATCAGACATTTTTCCCTTAAAAAAATTATTATTTTAGCACTCATAACTTGGCATCTAATCATAAATTTCATTGTCAAGTCATTTTCTAATCATAAAAGACATGTTCATTGACATTGTTTGCAAGTATCAGAGTCTTACAAACATGATTCATAACAGGATTAGCATTAGATACTGGAAAACTTTAAGAAACGCTTTTTCTTGCGCAATTTTCCTAAGATAGAGGAAAATCTATTAGCACCATACATTCAAGGAAGCCTGATTACTTTGATTTAGCTTCCTGATTGTTCTGAATCTATTATCATATGTCATCTTAAGACTCTTTCTTTTGGTTTTCACCATAGTCGCTTGAACAAACATACCGTCCAAACTTGACCATTTCCTGCAAAGTGCTGGCAAAAAGCAAAAATCAAAAATCAAAATGTATTAGAAAATGAAACATAAGGAACGGACCAAAAAAATTTGAAACTTCACAATGTTTGTAAAATATGTAGTATAATTTAAAGAGCAGAAAGGAGCAAATTTGAAGCTTAACAATGTTTAGAAAATGAAACATAAGATTTTTTTAATTGGTTAATCGGAAAGAAAATTTTTTGACACTAGGCATGAAGTCACTGCATTAAGATTGATAGGGTAAAATGTATGTCTATATATATATGAATTTCAGGGTGTGAAATGGTCAATTCTTATAGTTGCACATGCATTTGCCTACCTATAGCCAATCTGCGAGCACCTAAAGATAAGGATTGACAATAATGTCATTAAAAATAAAATTCTTTTAGATGCATTATCATGTATAGGCACAATAATTGCTTGTGGAAAACTTTAACGGTCAAGATTTAATTAAATGCAACCTTGTAAGCAAATAGTGAGATCAATTTATTACCTATCTTTATCACTTAAAAATGTGCAACTATCCGTTCAAGACTTAGGAAATTTAATCATAGGTAATCAATTAATGGCAATGCATGTAGACGAAACAACCTGAGCCTTTTTAGCAGCTTGCGTCTAGCATCAATTTGCCTGAAATAGACATTAAACAATAAAAATGAATTCTTCTCTAGTTTAGAAACTAAAAATGTTGATATGATTTTCAGCCCAAGTCTAGTTTAACTGTTCTCGTATAATACGTTAAAATAAAGTTTTAAGACATCTTTAATATGGAATTCAGATGAACCATATGAGAACCACCATAGCAACTAAATCAATTAAATGACCATAGCCTGTGGGTGACCAATTGTTCTTTGCCTGCAAAATGCATACATAAAGTGTTCCGCAATTATAATCAACATAATTAAGTGATGCAATGAATAAAAATTTCGAAAAATTTGCAGCAAAATTCTCGAAAAAGAGCAAGGTTGATTTAACTTACCACCAAAGGCACTTGATCAACGAATTTGTTACATTTTCATAACAAAAAAAAGAAAAGAATACTAACATTTCTGAAATAACGTAACTTTAAATGCTTTAATTTTTAAAGAAAGATTTTGCTGCTCACCGATCGGTTATTGCTTGCTTTAGTTCAGGACTATCATAGGAACGTGCAATTTCCTCAAGTCTATAAAGAAGAAATATGTACGAATGATTAAAGCAATACGGAAACATATTCAAGTTATAGGATATATAACAAATTGTACAAAGATGAAATTGTTGATATCTAATACCTGTTCAACTCCTCGACGGGTGGATTTTCAACACTTCTTTTACGTTTTTGAATTAGCGCTTGAGCAGTAGGGTTGCCAAATTTGATGTGGCCAGGAATTTTTTTCTTTGCCATGACTTTTGTTACTAGGAAATTGTGAGAGAAATATGTACAGTCTTATTGAGGTATTTATTTAGATCTAGAGGCTAAAACCTTCTGGTTGGAGAATGCATTCTTTTCTTTTTTTTTTTTTGGTTGTTTGGGAGGGAGAGAGAAGGAGGGAAGAAAATTAGTCACTATAGTAGTAAAAATCCTATCGTGGACACATCAACATTTTTAGTGGTCAAGGACATATGACGTCTGGCATTTTTACGTCATCAAGTTTTAAAAAATATATATCCTTAAAATATTGGAAGAATATTCAATTAGAATTTAAGTAGTCTAGACAAGAACAACTATTAATAATTCAACTACTTTCAGGTACGAAGTTTTAAGAGTGGTGACCATTGAGTAAAAGAACACCTTGGATGGATCCAAAGTAGCATTTAGTGTTATTTTGCTACTTTTTATGGCTTGAAAATATGTAAGACGAAGAAAATTAAATTTGTAAGACATAATAGTACCAGAGTTTGAATCTGATCAATTTGAGTGCTAATCCACATCTGCTAAAAATATACTTTCTTTATTTTTTTTAGTATTTTCAATTAGATTAATCTTGATAGCACAACATCCAACCATGGTTTCAACCAATGTTTTAAAACTCGGATTGTTAATTAAATCGGTGAAGTGTTCGGGTCAAGATTCAACCGATCGGATCAATTCAACCTTAGTTCAATAAGTTTTTAAAAAAATAATTTATATAAATATATATATATGCACAAAATAAGACATGCAATGGATTAATTTAAACCTTTATATGATGAAAAGTTTAATATTTTCAAAAAAACTTGGATTTTCAAAAATAAATCTTTTAAATTATAAGTTGAAACAAATAAATTTCATTTCAATCTCAATTATATCTACAAAAAAAAATCTTAAATCCCACCCAAAAATATCACAATATTTTGAAATTATACAAAATTCACATCTATGGGAATTAGACATTGTGAGTTTAAATTTTAATTCACGTTTTTTGGGATTTAGAGATTGCATCTTAAAAAAAAAGTTTGGAGTTTGGAGTTCAGAGAAAATCAGGAGAATCGAAAATAGAGATGCAAACTTGATAAGACGCAAAAAAATGAGATGAAAGTGAGTGGTTGTGGTGTTTAATAATTAGTTTTTATGGTTAAAAAAACAATTATTTTTAAAAAAAATTTCAATTTAATAGGCAAAAAAAAATTAAAAGATGGAAGAAAACATCAATAAATTAAAACTAAAGAACTTTGATTAAAAAGGAGTGACAAAAGAAAAGAGGAGAGAGAGAGAGAGAGAGTTGAAAATTACAAAGAAATATTTATGAGAGCATGAGATTTTGTAGGAAAAACGGAGAAAAGAAAGATGGAGATTTATTTTATATAAACGTAGTATAAAAAGAGACTAAGTGAATGTGATGGTGCAATGATTATTATGCTGATCTTGTGTAGCAAAGGTCTTGAGTTCAATTCTTACTAGTCACATTTTGTAAAACTTTAAAAAAATATTGAGGGAAAACTAAAAAATCGAAAATTGTTGGTTCAATCCGGTTTATCGGGTTTGACGGTTATGACCGGTTCTTGGACAATTTCAATTGTAACATAGAATCGGACCCGTGTCATGATCGGTTTGTAGTTCAACCGATTGAACCGACCGATCCGGTCCGATTCTCAAAACATTGGTTTCAACAAGAAATCTAGCATAAACAACCTTATCTTATCCCACAAACATTTTTAACCATCATGTAAATATTGTAAAAGAACATCAACCTAACAAATATATGCTATTGAGTGTAGTCACTTATTCACGAAAAGATGAAGTCATACAAAAAATCTTAAAAGGTTTATGAAATTGATATCCCTAAAAAAATAGTTGAACTACAAAAAAAGTAGAAAAATGGATCAAAATACTTAACATTCATTTGGTAGATTACAAGTATGGAATCAATGGCATGGACTCATGTCTGACAGCCTATTGTATTGTATGGGGTGATCATCTCCAAACAATACAGTATAAGAAAAGTTAAGATCAATATCTAAAGACAAAAGAACATCAAATATAAACAATTAGTCCCATAAAATCTCGATAAAAAGTGATATTAAGAGAGAGAAGATAATATGATTTTATTACTCCACATCTATTAAATTGTTTAATTAGTCTAATATGTGCCTAAGCATTAAAGAAAACACTTTAGTTTGCTGTTTATCATCAGGGATTAAATTACATATGGTATCAAAAATAGTATATTATCTATATATTTTAATGTGTAGATTGGTATTAAATTTAAATTAATTATATAATGTCGTAGATGAGGAACAATGATGGAATCATATTATCTTCTCTCTGCTAATATCACTTTTTAATTATCGATTGGGTCTAAATGTTATAAGATAATTAACTTCAAGAGAGGTTAGTGTAATTTTTGATATTTGAAAGGAGACCAGTGAATAGTCAAAAACCTCAGGAGAGGTTTCTGAAATTATCCCTTTCTATAATAATCCGTTACACTAAATAAACTCCCCATTTTACAGTCTTGCAAAATGGATGTTGGAGACAGCCATCTAAATAACTTTATAAGGCCCAAACAGTTGTTTATTTCATGGATCATTCAAGAACTAGTAATTGTTTATTATTACCGACCAAAATCATATTTACCAATTATCATGTGGAGAACATCATTATGTTAAAAGGAAACATCATTCGGAGTACTTGTTTGATTGAGAATTCCTTTCCTTTTCCATGCTACTTTATTTTGGTCAGCAAACAAGAGAAAGAAGTGAGAGAATTCCTTTCCTATCTCTTGGAGAGATCGTAGGAACCTAGTAATAAATTAGTCCCACACTGCAAATCGTTTCGTTCCATGTATAAACTTTAAAGCTCAAGAAATCCCTTGGATATATAGGCAAAAAAATCTAAATAAAATTAGGCATTTTTTCCAGAAAAAGAGAAAATTATTTTAACATTCATTATTTTGGCATAATAAAAAATTTGATTGGTCAGATTATTTTCTTTAGATATCTATTATTGGTACATAAAAGTTTCTGGATATGACATCTTCATTATCGAGTGATTTAGCTACATGAATTCAACCTGATTTATTTGTTGCGAAAGTAACCACTAAACAACAGTCAATCCATAAAGATATATTTATTGACATTGTTTCCAATACCAGAGTCCTAAAAAACTACATTCATAATAGGATTAATATTAGATACTGTAAAATTTAAGATACACTTTTTCTTGCACTATTCCTTAAGATAGAGGAAAAGCTATTAGCACCACACATTCAAGGAAGAAGCCAGATTACTTTGGCATAGCTTTCTAAATTGTTCTGAAGCTATTATCATATTGCGTCTTTAGACTCTTTCCTTTGTTTTTCACCATATTCGCTTTGAAAAAACGACAGATATCATCCCAACTAGTCCATTTCCTGCAAAAAAACAAAAATCAAAATGTATTATATAATTGCTAAACTAAGAAATTTAAAATTTTTTTGTCATTATTTATTGTGGTCTCATTACATGAACTTTTCATACATTAAATGAGTACACTTTTAACCTACATCCAATATTTCGTTCTACAGGAGATGTGATTTTTATAGGATAAGTTCCTTGTAATTACTCTTAGTTTGAAAATTTTGGAAAAGTTAGCAACTTTATACTCCAAGTCTTCATAAAGTTCATTGTATTAGTTAGGAATTGATTTTTTTCTTTTGGCTATAAGGAATATGTAATACAATTTAAGGGCTGGAAGGTAGGAAATTTGAACCTTAACAATGTTTGGAGAATGAAGCATAAGATATTTCTTATTTGGTTTGTCGGAAAGCAAAACTTTTGACACTACGGTGTGAATATGTAAGGA
Organism: Coffea humblotiana; assembly: GCA_023065735.1. NCBI lineage: Eukaryota > Viridiplantae > Streptophyta > Magnoliopsida > Gentianales > Rubiaceae > Coffea > Coffea humblotiana. Next base: position 2,061,696 of record CM041212.1, on the reverse strand, counting down.
AACATGTATATATATGAATTTCTTGGTGTGAAGTGGTCAATTCTTATAGTTGCACATTTATTTGCCTACCTATAGCCAATCTGTGAAGCTGCTAAGGATAAGGATTGAATAATAATGCCTTCAGTAATAAATATGTTTTATTTCTCTTAGAAAACTTTTAACTGTCAAGATTTAATTAAATGCAACTTTGTAAGCAAGTAGTGAGGTCTTTTTTTTTGTAAGGTCGATTTATTATCTACCATTAGCACTTATATATGTGCAAAACTATGTATTCAAGATTTTGGAAATTTAATCATGAGTAATCAATGATGGCAATGCATGTACACCAAACCTGAGCCTTTTCAGCATCTTGCTTCTGTTTTCGACTTCCCTGAAAATGATATCAAACAATAAAAATGGATTCTTCTCCAGCTTAGAAACTAAAAACGTTGATATGATTCATTCCAAGTCTAGTGTTAAATGTCTTTGTATAATATGCTAAACATAAAGTTTTAGAATATCTCAAACATGGAATTAAGATGAACTATATGAGATCTGCAATAGCAAATAAATCATCATACTCTGAGGGTGACCTGCTGTTCTTTGTCTGCAAAAAGCAAACATAATGTGTCCCGCAATTACAATCAGCATAATAAAATTATACAATAAAAAAATGAAAAACTGACTTCAAAATTCTCAAAAAAGAGCAAGGTTGATTCTTAAAATAAATAATACTAACATTATTGAAATAATGTAAATTTAAATGTTTTATTTTTAATGAAGGATTTGGTTACTCACCGATCGGTTGCAGCTTGTTTTGCTTCAGGACTATCATAGTAACGTGCAATTTCCTCAAGTCTATAAAGGATGAATATATTCAAATGATTAAACTAACACAAAAACATGATCAAGTTACAGGATATATAACAAATTGTACAAAGATGAAATTGTTGATATCTAATACCTGTTCAGCTCCTTGATAGGTGGATTTTCAACAATTTCTTTACGTTTCTGAATTAGTGCTTGAGCAGTAGGGTTGCCAAACTTGATGTGGCCAGGAATTTTTGTCTTTGCCATGACTTTTGTTACTAGGAAATTGGTGAGAGAAATATGTACAGCCTTATTGAGGTATTTATTTAGATCTAGAGGCTAAAACCTCTTGTTGGAGAATGCAATCTTTTCTTTTCTTTTCTGGTTGTTGGGGAGGGAAAGAGAGAGAGAGAGAGAGAAGAAAATTAGTCAATACAGTAGTAAAATCCTATCTTTGACACATCAATATTTTTAGTGGTCAAGGACATATGACGTCTGGCAATTTTACGTCATAAAGTTGTAAAAGATATATATCCTTAAAATATTGGAAGAATAGTTAAAATTTAAGTAGTCTAGACCAGTACAACCATTAATAATTCAACTGCTTTCTGGTACGAAGTTTGGAGAGTGATGACCATTGAGTAAAAGAACACCTGGATGGATCCAAAGCAGCATTTAGTTTTTATTTTGCTACTTTTATTACTTGAAAAATTTAGAAGACAAAGAAAATTAAATTTAGAAGACAAGTAATAGTAGAGTTTGAATCTGATCAATTTGAGTGCTACTTGACATATGCTAAAAACAATTCTTTCTTTATATTTTTTTTAGTATTTTCGATCAGATTAGCCTTGATAGCACAACACTCAACCATGGTTTCAACAAGAATTTGAGAATCGTTACAAAACTAGTATACACATCCTTATCTTATCCCATAAATATTTTTAACCATCACGCAAATATTGTACAAGAACATCAACTTAACATATATAACAAATATATGCTATTGAGTGGAGTTACTTATTCATGAAAATATGAAGTCATACAAAAAATTTAAAGGGTTTCTGAAATTAATATCCCTAAAAAAATAGTTGAACTACAGAAAAGTAGAAAAACGAATCAAAATACTTAATATTCATTTGACAAAATTACGAGTATGGAATCAATGGCATGGACTCATGTTTGGTAGCCCATTGTATTGTATGGGGTGATCATCTCCAAACAATGCGGTATAAGAAAAGTTAAGATCAATATCTAAAGGCAAAAGAACATCAAATGTAAACAATTATTCCTATAAAATCTCGATAGAAAGATGGTTTATGACAGGTGTCGAGCCTGTGCAATAATAATTATCTACTCAAGAAAAATATAAATTTTGTATATAGCGGTGAGTAGGGTCGAATCCACAGGGATTGGGGATAATTTGTTTCTTCCAGAGTCTGAAGTATGAGGGATTTTTGGAGAATATAAAATAACTAATTAACTAACTAATGAAGCAGCTAATAGAAATAAACAAGAATTAATCAATAACCAATACGATTCTAGCCAAAGGTGCAACTTTTCAGACACGGTCCATTCAACTGATCATCGATGCAAAGATAATTCAATTACTCATTAATAGATTGGTTATAGTTGTTAAACACGCGATAAACAACCAGCCTTTCCTTACTTTTTCGATAGTTAAGGTACGACCATTAACTATTTTCCTAACCAAGGAATAACCCTAGGTACAACCATAAGATTTAATTTCTTGATTGCAATAAGAATTAGAAAAACCCAACCCTAACCAACAAACACGCTACGAGGGTTCGTTTAAGTTAGATCATACGCTTCCCTAACATGAAACCAATCACGCTAGTTGCCACTGGTATTAATCAATTGAACAATTACGGATTCAATCAATTAATCTGGCAGTAGATTATTAGGTTAATTCGAATATCGAGCCATTGACATTCAAATAACAAAACAATCATAAGAAGTTAAACTAGAAAACGTACAAATACCAATGAATAAAAGAAATAAGTAAAATAATTCGATCTCACAGATATTTGGAACCGAGTCTTCAAGTTGACCTTCGACTAGAAATATGAAATTAGTTCTCCATTAATGGAGAACAAGCCATGCGAAAGAGAACCTGTCAGAAGCTTGCCATTCTATTTCTCCAAAGACTAACGAAAGGCAAAGAAACAGGAGCAACCACCCAAGGAAAAAGAAAAGAGGCCCTGCGGCTCCCTTCTAGGTATCAATCATGCGGGATGCCGGCTTCTTCTTTTCCCATTTTCTAGTTTTCAAAATACATTCAACTTCCTAATTTTCCTAAAAAGAAGATATTTCCTAATAATCTAAGATGTTTCCCAACTGTATTTGGAAACATGCTTCATAAGTTTTCGGCTTAAATTAGGAAACTGCCATGTGTGAATCCCGTCTTCTCTAGATTGACCGCAATTCTTGGAAAATTGCCCATTTTATCACATTTTGCCCGTTTTCCTACAATTGGCACCATTATACCAAATATAAGTAGAATCAATCAATTAAAATAATATTTGACTAAAATCAAAGGAAAAAATAATTATATATTTAGCAGCAAATTATGAGCTATCAATTTTCCTCACACCTAAACCATGCTTGTTCTCAAGCATGAGAACAACAAATCAAGCAATCAAATTCAAACAATGGCTATTGCTCAAATCTTCTATTACCAAGATATAATTAAAATACATGTCAAGCATTAGTTATTAAATTTCAAGAAATATCTCTCCGGTTATCTTTCAGAATCAAAGACTTTTCCAATTTTCGACTAACTAATCTAAGAATATAAAATATTCAACTAACATTCGCTAGCAAACGGTTCAACTATTAAGCAAAATCTCAACATTAAACTCATGGATCAGCAGGTTAACAATTCATTCAAAACACTTCCACATTTTTCACTATTAGCACATTTTTTTTCTTTTCTAGAATATCCCCACACTTGAGTTTTTTTTTTTCAAGGGGAATGCTTAGTCTTTAGCCATTTAAGCGTTTCGATGCGAACTCCAACATCTACCAAATGAAGGAGCCCGATTACTCAACTTTTATCCACTAAAGGACCAAATATTCATAGTTATCGTCACTTTTTGACGCGAAAATTGACACTTGTGGTGAAGATATCCGGTTACTAGGCAACAATACTAGCGGAGTATAGTCGAATACTATTCATAAATAAGCACCAAATTAAAATTAAAAATCACACAAACCCGCTTCATTTCTTAAATATGGAGAACTAAGATTAATAGTTGAACCAATTTGGCATAAAAAAAATGCTAGACAAATATTTACAATACTTGGAGAACTTAATCAAACAGTGTAAAATTCACAAAATCTCAAATATTCACCAAAGAGATACCCTTAAATTTAACCACGTCATACTTAAGATCTTAGAGTGTAAAATCTTAGCATAGAAAATTTGAAGATATCTAACCATCATTTATCAGGAACAACCATAAAGTATGCATAAAGATAGGCAAAAAATTGAATAAAATTCAACAAAGTCAAACAAAAAATTTCAACAAAAATGCCTACATTTATGCTCTTCTAATATATTATCACTATATTACTCCCCCCCACACCTAAATCTTACATTGTTCCCAATGTAAAATAAAGAATAAAAGAAAAGTAATGGAGATAACGAAACTTCCCTGATAACTGTGGGGGCCATGGATAGTTTACGGGTGAGGGGCAAATGATTGTGGAGCTTGACGTAAGTTGATGGTTGGCAGCGGTGGAGTTCGGATGGAGAAGGATGGAAGAAAGAAAGAAGAAAGAAAAAAGAAGAGAGAAAGAAAATGGAAAAAGAAAAGGAAAAGGAAGAGAAAAGAAAAGATTTTTTTTTAGAACCACTGCGTTAGGCGTAGGCATGCCTAACTACCCTCGAGTCTTTTTGGACTAACCTTCAGAAATTAAGTTCCTTAAGCGTGACCACATAACATGGGCACGCCTAACTATTGGAGAGTCTTCTGCCCGCAGAAGAAAATTGCTTCCTTATGCGTGACCACCTGGCGTGGGCATGTCTAAACTATTGGAGAGTAGAAATGTAATTGCATTCCTTAGGCATGACCATCTGGGCATGGGCATGCCTAACTAGTGGGTAGTCTTTCTGTCCGTCAAATAAAAAATTCCTTCCTTAGGTGTGACCACTAGACGCGGGCACGCCCAACTAGCAGCTTCCTGCAATAAAAACAACAAATCACTAAACTCAACTAACACTTAACAAAAACTCCCAGAAACATAAGAAAACTAAAATAAAAAGTCTTGGGTTGCCTCCCAAGCAGCGCCTTTCTTTAATATTTTTGGCTAGACATTGCCTTGTTTATTCACGGACGATAAAATCGTGTAGCTCGTTTCAGCAATTCATCTTCTATGTAGTCTTGGTATCCCTCATAAATAGAGTAATCCTTGAGCACACGAGGTACGGTCTTCCATGGATTAGTAGATGGCGCCAAACAAACAAGTGATGACCTTAAATCTTCACTCACTCCTCATCACGAGCACTTATTAGTTCGAGATATTTTGCCATCGTAACTCTTAACTTATTCCTGTCATGAAACTCAAAATCGTCTGATATAATAAACTCAATCTCACTAACAGGAATTAAAGAATAAGAGTTATGAGAATATTGATTAAGGAATGGAGGAGTTGTCACCGCATTTGAAAATTGTTCACAGGATTTATTCACTTGAGTGATTTGATGTTGGGGTTTCATTTCTTGCACTTCAATTCCCTTTTCAACTACATCTTTAAATCCTTTTTCTTGAAACTTTTGCAACTCCATGTCACTTGTTAGAATAATTGCATTCTCATCTTCCTTAAGGTCATTGATGGTCTGTGAGGGCAATTCTTCATAAATTGGAGAAATCAATTCGCTTATTGTAGATGCCCATTCATGCCTTTCATCTTCTATCTCTTTTTGAATTTGATCCTGACTCTTATTCCTTCAGAACCGTAGGCCCTTTAAGTTTCTTTTCCACTTCTGAGGGTTATGGCACTCACGTTCTTTGATTAACTTCAAGCTGAGATGAAGTCTTCCTTTCTCTTGAGACTCCAAGCGATGTAGTGTAGAGGCCATCTGACTCAACTAATTTTCTAACGTTTCTTAATACTCGTGTCCGTCCTTTGTTGGTATTGAAATGGCATTTTACTTGGAGTTGCGTGGTGTTGGCAACCAATGTTTTGACCGTATCCTCCAAAGACATGTCCGCATTTGATGAATGAGATTGAGATTTCGAGAGGTACTGCGGTTGAAAACCTTGCTGCCTATTGGGAAAAGATTTTGCTGCTTGTTACCTCCATAACTGAAATTCGGATGGTCCTCTCAATTCGGAGTATACGTGTTGGAGTAAGGGTCATACTGCATGTTGCAACCATGGTCACTTGTTCAACTCCTTCATCTTGTAACAACTGGACACCAATCTGTGAGATGACTCGTGTCCTTACAAATACCCACATGTTTTGGACTACTGCAAAATTCCCTACAAGCCAACTGTCGAATAGCTGAAGTTAATTCAAATGTTTGTTGTTGAATTGATGAGATAGTTACCTTATTTAGTCGACGGGTATGGACATCCCCTCTTTTGCCAAATTGGTTGAAAATTTTCTGCCATCCTTTCTATCAATTCCCAAGCATTTTTGGGGGGTCTTATTCATCAAAGCACCTCTACTAGCAGCGTCTTAAGACTTCTATCTGCATATAACAAATCTTCGTAGAAATATTTGACGGGCTTTTAATAGACATACAAGTTAAAAAATCTGAAATACACCCGTTTCAACTGCAAGTGTACATGTCAACTAGTAGTTTAGAGTATATATTGGGTCGATCTCACGAGCAAGATTGAACAATTACCGTGTTACTAAAGTTTCTCTATTATTTAGACTATCAATGAATTATAACAGGTAAAAACCTACTGAACTTATGCAAAATAACAAATGAAAACTCCTTAGATTATGGTATCCCTTTACTACTCATGCAAGTGCTATATTTGGATCATTGAGTACTACTATCTAGGCTAATTATGGTGTAATTTCCTTATGCATATGAATCCTACTTTTCGTAGTGAATCAATTATACTCATAACTAATCCATACCTATTCTCATGGTTATGAAATTAGTTACAAGTTTATTTCTTCAATGAAATTACATGAAATTAATCACTAAAACCACAATAGGTGCATCTCTACTCTCGTGAGTGTACTCCCTATGTTTAGCACTTCTTGAAACCAGTGTTAAAATCTTAATTTTCATTGAAGATATAACACCTTAGATAATCACAATCAATGGTACCAAATTAAATCATAATTTAAAGAGTTAAAGTGCTAAATTAACTGCTCACATAATAGCATACAATAACCAAATAATAAACACTAACAATCATAGAAAGTTCAACTAAACACAAGGCATAAATTTTAAAGACACATAATAAACATGAAATCCAAAACTTGCATATTAACCATATTTAAGAATCTAATTCAAAAGATTAAGAGTTGGAGAAGAGATAACCCATGTCACTTGAGTTTCAATTCCTCCTACTTTATCTCCATCTTCATTCTAATCTAACTAATATACAAGAAGGATGAACTACTAACTAGCTAAAACTATCCTATACCAAGGAAATGGAAGAACTACATTTTTTGCAGACTTCAAGCTTCTCCCGTATGATCTCTTTTCTCTGGTTGCTTTGTATATAGACTCCTGAAAAGTTCCTCCTCTCCACCGTTTTGATTCTCAAATCTTCAATTTGTTAGGAAAGTCAAAAAACAATGGCTTTTTGACTTGGAACTTTGGCTATACCTTTTCCTTATGTCTTCTGAAGCATGTGCAGCCCGAATTCCCTTACCAAGAATAGCTGGAAAGTAATGTGAATATAAGAGAAATGGCTGAGCAAATTGCAGAATTTTGGCTACAAAATGCGACTTGGCAAAACACGGCTTTAAGCCACGTTTTGATGACTCGTGTTTTCAACTTTGTGTTTTTTGCCTTATTTCAGCTGCGATTTTCTCTATGATTGAGGCCGAACTAGCTTTTGTGTAAAACATAAAAGTTGTAACCCTTTGAATTAGCTTTACAATGCTTCAAGAGTCATCTAAATCGAAGCTTTGTAGACTGAGATATGATTGAGATACTATCACCTGGTCAAACCCATGTTTCAGTCTCGTCCATAGAATGAAGCTTCTGTATTTCGACTTTTTGTCCATGAAAACAACAGAATTGCATTTCGATGTCTTCATACCAAATATAGATCTATCTTTTAGCTTCAAAATGGTATAAAGATCAGCTCAATCCGATATGTGTAGCTCCAGATATAGTCGAAATAACGAAAACGTGTCAGAGTTGTTTTCACTTGCATTTCTTCAATTCACTTCATTTCTTCTTTATCACTTAAATTCATTACAAATTATCCACTTTTCACCTCAGTTGACATCCTTTGGTGATTGAATCATTAATCCTGCATGAAAATGAAGTTTTTACCATTAAAATTAATAGAAATGCAATGTTAGCCACTTTAACTTAAAATGTAGATTTTTACCAAAATCTTAGTTATTTTAGTTATAAAACTAAATAATCAAACCAAAATTAACTAATAAAATGCACTTAAAAATACGTAAAATAAACTCTTATCAAATACCCCCACACTTGAACCATTGCTTGTCCTCAAACAATTAGAAATATAAACCAACAATGATCCAAAGTTTGAAAATAACTATATGTGCACATTTCAACTTCATTTTCTCAAAACAAAATAAATGACTATTATGCAATTATTCAAATAACCTCAAGTACTCATAATATCAAGTAAAGAAGAGCCAATTATACCGTAATTATAACAAGTTCAATTCAATTCCTCATGCTTACCTAATTTCACAAGCAAGTGAATTATATGGTCAATAAAATGCTAACTAATCTCATGATCATCTTCTTATTCAATATAGAGAGGGATTTATTTATATAACATAGCTAAATATATATTTAAGTTGTGAAAATGCTTTTTTACGCGACGATCGACATTTTTAGATGAAAATCACCGGTTACTCAACATTTCACATACTCAAATTACGTTATATACTCTTAATTCAAGTACCGTTTTACGCGAAAGTTGACATTTGTAGATGAAGACTCCCGGTTCCTAAGTACAAGAACCATTGGAGTAGAACAACTCGTATTCTCTTTTTTTTCATTTTTCTACTTTCTTTTCTTTTTTTTCTTTTTTTTAGTAAAAATAATAAACATTCCCTCAAAAGAATAATCATGAGAAGAGTATTGCAACTATTGACCATATTTATCACTTAACTTATAAAATCAAATAAAAAGAAGAAATTTCATCAAATATGCAAAATGTAGGCATAATTTTCTCCACTTTACAAGATATACTTTCCTATAAATGCACAAATTATAATCACATAATAATCATTTCCAAGTAAATTGAGAAAAGAAGTTTCCAAATCACATATATTTACCTCAAAAGTAGAAGGAATTTGAATTACTAATGGTGTGGAACTTGTTATCCATTTGAATAAAATTGAAAAAATTTGAAACTTTTGGGTTAATTTTGCAATTTTGGACAATATTTTGGAAAAATTTTGACCCAAGATAAAGCACAAGTCCAATATTTGCAACCACAAAATCAATCACATACAATGCATATAATCTCAATTCTCCCCCCCACACTTAACATGTACATTGTTCTCAATATGTAAAAAGGAAAACCAACATAAAGAAAGTAATACTCCTCTATTGTTGCGATTGAATATAAAGCTTCAAGATCCATTGTCCGTTTATCTTTAATGCTTAATGAGTTCCATTGGATAACCATTAGTTATATAAACCTAAAAATGAAAAATGAGAAACAAAGGTGATAACAAAGACATTAATAAACATATAACGGCGATCCGTAACTCCTAAGCCTTTGTGGTGGTGATGTACCTATAGAAAATACACAATAACCAACTCAAGGTACAAGAAAATATATGAGGAAAAGAAGGAGAATGAAGAATGAACCAGGTCTCATGTTTTTAGCATTCAGGCAAGAAAGGAAAACGTGACTTGACAAAATGTGCTTTCGAGCCACGTTTTGTGTGAGGCACGTTTTCTTCCTTCTGGGCATAACTGAAAACGTGGTTCATGTAAAACATGGCTTTATGGAGCGTTTTCAAAATGTGGCTTGATGGAGCGTTTTCAAAACGTGGCTTGATGGAAAATTTTCAAGTCGTGTTTTCTGTACAAAAGGTGCAGAATTGAAAACGTGGCTCGTGTAAAACGCGACTTCATGGAGCGTTTTCTTGCCATCCACGTTTTCTGCTACAAATTTTTGCAGAAATGCCAACTTTGAAAAATTACAGATGTTACACCAAATGCTCAAAATGCATCCTAGATCATTCTTTTGTTTAAATAAGCAATGCACGCACATGTAAAATGATCAAAACATGCATTTTACTCCTTTCTAATGAATCAAAAATAACAATTACTCAAATTGAGGGGACGAGTTCCTTGATCAAATTTCGTCTTTTTCACCTCATTTGGTCACTTTTGTTTCTATTTCCAATACCTACAAATGAAAAACAACAAAATAACACAATCATATAATTTAAACATAAAATCACACCAAAATAACATAGAGTACTAAAATATTAGGTTGCCTCCCAACAAGCGCTTTTATTTATAGTCGTTGGTTCGACTATTGAACCTCATTTCTCAAGAAGGCTTTGTTAATGAATAATCCACCATTTTAAGTCGTGGTGGATCATTAAAAGGTGACTTTGTGACAAAAGCCACATAATCTAATGATAAGAGAGGTGGAAGAGACTTACCTATCTCAAGTGTTTCATAGATATTATCTTGAATTTGCACCACTTGAGAATTCACCAAAGGAAATGCCATGAGAGTATCTTGGGCAGCAATACCCTTAGAACCTATACCTTCAATGCACTCCTCAAGAGGGGTGAAAAATGAGTCATTAAAACTCACCTCTTGAGGTTTAAAATTAGTCCCAACGATATTATCATGTGAAATGAATATTTGCTCATTGAAACACAATTGAGATTTATCATTTTCATCAAAATGCAATCTATTTTCACATATAATATTCTCACTATACATGCTAGGATCATTTTGTAAATTATTAGAAAAAATAATTTCACACAATACATTCAATTGCTCATGTATTCTACTAAGGTGAGAAGCCAATTCATTTATTCTTTCCTCAATCCTATCAAAATGGTCGGAAGTCACATTAGCTAATTTTTCTATAGCTAACTCCCAAGATGGCTTATAATCATTAGCTACCCTTTCTATTGCTAACTTCCAAGATAGTTTTGATTCATATTGGACACATTCAGATTGGTAATCATAAAAATATGGAGAATCACTATATGCACATTGATTATCCCAACCATAAGCAGGAGAATTGCTCCAATTAGCACCGTATTAATCAAAATAAGGATTGTAATGCTCTAATTCATCATAATATTCCACATTTTATACTTGCGTACATGTATTAGTAGCATGATAACCTCCACACAAGTCACAAATCACATGATAAGAGTTAAAAGCATTAGTATTCCTCATTTGCTCAATTTCATGCATAATTGTGTCCATTTGAACTTGTAACATGATAGCATCAAATTTTGCCTTTAAGCATTTCAAATCATTTTCAAAAAACATACATTCAGTAATTTCTTGGTTATCTCTATTGAAGGAGGTATGCACTTGGTAACCATCCATTGCCAATCTTCCATTTCTCAAGCATTGTCCTCCAAATTGACCTACCTTCCTCATTATCTAAAATAGCTTTTTAGACAACTTAAGAGCAAAATTAGTAAGAAAAATAGGTGATAAAATACATACACACATAAAACACTAAAATAATAGAAAATAACTTTCAACTATAACTAATAAAATGTCTAAACTAATAAATTTTCTCTTTACACCGATATTACCAAATCTTCTCCGGCAACGGCGCCAAAAACTTGACTGGCTTTTAATATACGTACAAGTTAAAAAATCTGAAATACACCCGTTTCACTGCAAGTATACAGGTCAACTAATAGTTTAGAGTACATATCGGGTCGATCTCACGAGCAAGATTGAACAATTACCGGTGTTACTAAAGTTTCTCTATTATTTAGACTATCAATGAATTATAACAGGTAAAACCTACTGAACTTATGCAAAATAACAAATGAAAACTCCTTAGATTATGGTATCCCTTACTACTCATGCAAGTGCTATATTTGGATCATTGAGTACTACTATCTAGGCTAATTATGGTGTAATTTCCTTATGCATATGAATCCTACTTTCGTAGTGAATCAATTATACTCATAACTAATCCATACCTATTCTCATGGTTATGAAATTAATTACAAGTTTATTTCTTCAATGAAATTACATGAAATTAATCACTAAAACCACATAGGTGCACCTCTACTCTCGTGAGTGTACTCCCTATGTTTAGCACTTCTTGAACCAGTGTTAAATCTTAATTTTCATTGAAGATATAACACCTTAGATAATCACAATCAATGGTACCAAATTAATCATAATTTAAAGAGTTAAAGTGCTAAATAACTTGCTCACATAATAGCATCAAATAACCAAATAATAAATACTAACAATCATAGAAAGTTCAACCAAATACAAGGCATAAATTTTAAAGACACATAATAAACATGAAATCCAAAACTTGCATATTAACCATATTTAAGAATCCAATTCAAAAGATTAAGAGTTGGAGAAAAGATAACCCATGACACTTGAGTTTCAATTCCTCCTACTTTATCTCCATCTTCATTCTAATCTAACTAATATATAAGAAGGATGAACTACTAACTAGCTAAACTATCCTTTACCAAGGAAATAGAAGAACTACATTTTTGCAGACTTCAAGCTTCTCCCGTATGATCTCTCTTCTCTGGTTGCTTTGTATATAGACTCCTGAAAAGTTCCTCCTCTCCACCGTTTTGATTCTCAAATCTTCAATTTGTTAGGAAAGTAAAAAACAATGGCTTTTTGACTTGGAACTTTGGCTATACCTTTTACTTATGTCTTCTGAAGCATGTGCAGCCGAATTCCCTTACCAAGAATAGCTGGAAAGTAATGTGAATATAAGAGAAATGGCTGAACAAATTGCAGAATTTTGGCTACAAAATGCGACTTGACAAAACACGGCTTTAAGCCACGTTTTGATGACTCGCGTTTTCAACTCTGTGTTTTTTTGCCTTATTTCAGCTGCGATTTTCTCTATGATTGAGGCCGAACTAGCTTTTGTGTAAAATATAAAAGTTGTAACCCTTTGAATTAGCTTTACAATGCTTCAAGAGTCATCTAAATCGAAGCTTTGTAGACTGAGATATGATTGAGATACTATCACCTGGTCAAACCCATGTTTCAGTCTCGTCTATAGAATGAAGCTTCTGTATTTCGACTTTTTGTCCATGAAAACAGCAGAATTGCATTTCGATGTTTTCATACCAAATATAGATCTATCTTTTAGCTTCAAAATGGTATAAAGATCAGCTCAATCCGATATGTGTAACTCCAGATATAGTCGAAATACGAAAACGTGTCAGAGTTGTTTTCACTTGCATTTCTTCAATTCACTTCATTTCTTCTTTATCACTTAAATTTATCACAAATTATCCACTTTTCACCTCAGTTGACATCCTTTGGTGATTGAATCATTAATCCTGCATGAAAATGAAGTTTTTACCATTAAAATCAATAGAAATGCAATGTTAGCCACTTTAACTTAAAATGTAGATTTTTACCAAAACCTTAGTTATTTTAGTTATAAAATTAAATAATCAAACCAAAATTAACTAATAAAATGCACTTAAAAATACGTAAAATAAACCCTTATTAATATTGAATCAGGAGCTGCTCGCTAATCTGGTGCTTGGGGCATCTAGTACACAGTTTCTTGAATCTCTCCCAATAGTCATAGAGAGACTCCCCTGGATGTTGTGTAATGCCGCATATTTCCTTTCTCAAACTGGTGGCTCTTGACGCAGGAAAATATTTTTTCAAAAACTTCTTCTTTAACTATTTCCAAGTTGTTATACTACCTGGTGGCAGATAGTAGAACCAATCTTTTGCTGCGTCCTTGAGGGAAAAGGGAAATGCTCGCATTTTTATCCGCTCCTCAGTAATCCCCGAGGGTTTCATACTTGTGCATACTACATCAAATTCCTACAAGTGCCTGTAAGACTCCTCACTTGAAAAACCATGAAAAGAAGGTAAAAGGTGAATTAGGCCAAACTTTAATTCAAAAGGAGTTTCGTCATCAAAATTTGGAAATGTAAGGCATAATGACTGTTGATTAAAGTTTGGAGCAGCCAACTCCCTTAAAGTTCGAGCATTAGCCATGGCGACATCTTCTTGATCAGAATCGTTTGAGCTGGCACTATGCACAATCTTCTTTATCTTATGGTCAAAAATTAATTCACCTGCTCAAGAGGAACAGGGCACGAAATCGAAAGAAAAAATTAAAAATTAAAAAAATTAAAAATAAAACGAACTCAAAAAGAAAACGAAGTAACGCACGCCAGTCCCCGGCAGCGGCGCCAAAAATTGACAGGTGTCGAGCCTTTGCAATAATTACTTACTCAAGAAAAATACAAATTTTGTATATAGCGGTGAGTAGGGTCGAATCTACAGGGATTGGGGATAATTCATTTCTTTCAGAGTCCGAAGTATGGGGGATTTTTGGAGAATATAAAATAACTAATTAACTAACTAATGAAGCAACTAATAGAAATAAATAAGAATTAATCAATAACCAATACGACTCTAACCAAAGGTGCAACTTTTCAGACATGGTCCATTCAACTGATTATCAATGCAAAGATAATTCAATTACTCATTAATAGATTGGTTATAGTTGTCAAACACGCGATAAACAACCAGTCTTTCCTTACTTTTTTTATAGTTAAGGTACGACCATTAACTATTTCCCTAACCGAGAAATAACCCTAAGTACGACCATATGATTTAATTTCTCGATTGCAATAAGAATTAGAGAAGCCTAACCCTAACCAACAAACACGCTACGAGGGTTCGTTTAAGTTAGATCATACGCTTCCCTAACATGAAATCAATTACGCTAGTTGCCACTGGTATTAATCAATTGAATAATTAAGGATTCAATCAATTAATCTGGCAGTAGATTATTAGGTTAATTCGAATATCGGGCCCTTAACATTCAAATAACAAAACAATCATAAGAAGTTAAACTATAAAATGTACAAATACCAATGAATAAAAGAAATAAGTAAAATAATTCGATCTCACAGATGTTTGGAATCGAGTCTTCAAATTGACCTTCGACTAGAAATATGAAATTAGTTCTCCATTAATGGAGAACAAGCCATGCGAAAGAGAACCTGTCAGAAGCTCCCCATTCTATTTCTCCAAAGACTAACGAAAGGCAAAGAAACAGGAGCAACTACCCAAGGAAAAAGAAAAGAGCCCTGCGGCTCCCTGCTAGGTATCAATCATGCGGGATGCCGGCTTCTTCTTTTCCCATTTTCTAGTTTCCAAAATACATTCAACTTCCTAATTTTCCTAAAAAGAAGATATTTCCTAATAATCTAAGATGTTTCCCAACTGTATTTGGAAACATGCTTCATAAGTTTTCGGCTTAAATTAGGAAACTGCCATGCGTGAATCCCGTCTTCTCTAGATTTGGCCGCAATTCTTGGAAAATTGCCCATTTTATCACATTTTGCCCGTTTTCCTACAATTGGCACCATTATACCAAATATAAGTAGAATCAATCAATTAAAATAATATTTGGCTAAAATCAAAGGGGAAAATAATTATAAATTTAGCAACAAATTATGAGCAATCACTTTATGACTATTAAGTATTATATCTTAATCATTGCTCTCTATTTGAACAAGCATCTATTATTAAGATATTAGTCTCAAATGATGATAGCTCATTTCATAAAATATACATTTAGTTGTTAATCAAAATGATATATTGCTTGTTGAGTGGAACACATTTGAGTTATTAATCAAGAAATTCACAACTTTCATAAGTGAAGTGACTGACAAAAATTATAGGTGTTACAGAGTTGCTTGATATGCCCTAATTATCATGTTTTTATGTCCCTCTATCACTACAATTTATGCATATTTTATCTTTAGAAGTACTACTTAAGGTATAATTTATGATTGGATAGGTTAAACAGCACTTAAAGTGAAAATAATGCAAAAGAAGTTTAATTTGGAAGGAGAATGCAAAATTCATGAAGGCAGCAGCTAATGGGCACTATAATGGGGGCCAAACACAAGGCCTGTCTGAGTTTGAAGTTGATTTTATTCAAATTGACAAATTAACCGATGATGGGCGCCCGTCTTACAACCTAACTTAGGGCCCGACATTGTTTGGACATGTATTTCTTAGATTTAATACACCTATTCAATTACAACACAAAACTCTACCTCCTAGCACTATAAATAGAGGGTTTTGATCGATTTTAAGAGGGTAGGAAGAAGAATGGCTACTTTCTTATATGCTACATTCTTAGGAGTAGATTAGAATAAATGGAATTAGAATTTGGTTATAAACATCTCTATTTCTCTCTTGAGGGTAGCATTTAGCTAATTCTCTATTCAAGCCAAGCATCCAAATCTTTATTCCGATGATTGTGAAACTAGATTTGATCTTTTCAATCTTTAATTTGCTATGCATGATTCCTTAATTTATATTCTATTTTATTATATGTATGATAGAGTAAATGACCAATTATTCTCCATATGTGTATTCTTCATGCCAAAATACTAATCTTGATCCGTAATTGTCTCGTGTTAGTATTTTTATGTGTGACGTCCCCACTTCTCCCAAGGGCGAACCCAAGGGTATCCGCGGAATGCCTACCCAACTCTCGTTAGGACTCGGTACGATTCCCGTTCACGTTTAATACAATAATAACTATTAATACCAGACGACGTAAGAAAAGAAGTCACTTCCATACATAGATATTCAATCTTACATTACAAGTTTCAAAATACATCCACTTTCTCAAAATAGACAACTTCCATAAGATGTCTAGACACATACATTCCAAAATTCTAGTCAAAAGAGCCATCAAGTAGGCTTTTCTATAATTCCTTCCAATTCAGCTCCTGTTAAGGAAAACAAATCTAACGAGATGAGCGGATGCTCGTGAGGCCAACATGCAAAACACATAGTTCAGGTAGTGATAGCATTTAAGCAAGAATTAAAGCTGTAACATTCAAGCAATTTACAATTTTCAATTAAACACATTCAATGAGAATATAGGAGCTCTCAGGAGCTAATTTCCAATTGCTTTGCCCAGTTCAATCCAATAACTCCACGTGGTGACATTCCGTCAATCGGGTAGGTATTTAATTCTATAGAACTTCACTTACTCTATTTATGGTTTTGAATCGACACGAGAGGTACCTTCCACTCGAATCGGTGTGGTACATGCTATCGCTCAGCGAACCGATTATACGTTTATGGTTCTGAGTCGACATAAGAGGTACCTCCCACTCGAATCGGTATGGTACATACTATCGCTCAGTGGTCGATGAGACATCGCACCAATCGACTTATACTTTGTTTATGATTCTGAGTCGACATGAGAGGTACCTTCCACCCGAATCGGTGTAGTACATGCTATCGTTCCGAGAACCAATTATAACACTGAAACGGTATGAAAGGTACCTCCCACTCAAATCGGTATGGTACATGCTATCCGCTCAGGGCTCACGAGTTAAACATATTCATGTACAATTACCAATCATTGTTTATGGTTCTGAGTCGACATGAGAGGTACCTCCCACCCGAATCGGTGTGGTACATGCTATCGCTTAGAGAACCGATTTTTAGCACTGAGACGGTATGAGAGGCACCTCCCACCCGAATCGGTGTGGTACATGCTTCCGCTTAGAGCTCACGAGTTAAACGTGTTCATGTACAATTACCAATCATATGTGTTCAAATCTTAAGTACCATGTAGTTCAAAGAGAGAGAGGACAAGGGCGTCCCCACGAGTAAAATATGATTTGCGGATAAGATTTACTTCGATCGACGTCGAGTCAACACAAATATCAATTTAATGTAATTTGCAATGGCAACACTTCACTTAATTCACTTAACAATTCACTTCATACAACTCGAATATCAATTTACATAGCACAATTCAATTGTAGCATCACTTAAGGGAGAATGAGTGCGATAAAGTACACACTCATCTCACCAATTCTATAATATTCAATTAACAATTTAAAGCATTTATCAACAATTCATGCACTTGACACTCACCAAATCACAATAAGGGAGTAAATGCAAAAGATCTTTAATGATCCGCTTCGAGACTCTCTTCGAGACCTTCTTGATCGCCTGAAGAAAACGACCAACAATCACCCTCACACATTTTCACAAATTCCTTGTCAAAATAAGGAAGAATGCACACAATCTTTAAAATTCAAGTCAATTTCCTTATAAGAGCTTCACTTTATCGAAAATCAAGATTCAAAAGTGAGGGTTTTAAAGCTATTAAAGAAACTCGTATTCTCCATGAAATCAGGTTCAAAACAATATACCAATATCAAGATAAGAAGTCAAGTTCCCAAAATTTCATTTTCTAAGAAATCGGCAAATTTCAGTTTTGCGCGTCAAATTTAGAAAAATCAGATCTTACACTCAATAGGTCCAAAATTGGAAAACTTAGTACCGTTGGAAACTTGGTTCAAAGTGCTAAAAGTTTCTAGAAGACACTTTTCAAAAATTCTAAATGGAAGCTGACTTGAGCATACAAGACAATTTCGATCATGTTTTTCGGCAGACTTTGGAAATTCGGCAAAATTCACAAAAAGTGAACTAACCTCTAAAATTTGTAACACAATAATAATTTTAATCAAGGTTTCAAACACAACAAACGGAACTAGATTCGGAGTTTTGAACATCAAGATATAGCAGCTCAAATCTGGCCAAAATTGAAAACTGTTCTGTGAATTTTCCAGATTTGAAAGGCAAACTTTGATACTTCAGCTGTATATCGAAATGGTCTTAGAATGACACCAAATTTTGTACAATTAAACTTCCATATGAGGAATACTCCCCTATCAAAATTCATGTAAAAGCTTGTACGGGAAGGTAGTTAATAAAACTACCAAAATTCAAGAAATTTCCAAGACAAATCTGTTTTCTTGCTTTCTTTTCTTTTTCAAACATTTTACACCACGAAATCAGTCCCATTTTGGTTCATTTGTGAAACCAAGGTCCAAGAAACATTTCATAAGCAGTTCATAGTTGGTTGACATCAAAATTTTCAAAGCAAAACATCTAACAAACAACCAAATCAGTTGGGCAGCAAAAAGTAGGGTTTTCCAGCTCTGCTGCAGTTTACAAATTGTACCATGTCTCACTCAATACAACTTGAATTTGAGAATGGTCAATGGCGTTGGAAACTAGAATCAAAAGGTTACATTTCATCAGAAGAAGTCATTTTGAAAATCAGTTCATAGGTAGCTCGAATTCAAGTGACAAGACGCAGCTTACCACTGCCATTCGAACATAACAGCAGAACAGAACAGGAAACTTTGGTGAATCACTACGGATCACTCAGTTCGAACAAGATGGTGCATTTTATACCATTGAAAAGCTATAAATGTCTAGTTTCAAATACCATAAACGGCACTCGATTTTGACATTTGTACAAAAAGATATGTTTGATCAAAGGGACATTGTTCAAGCTGTCCGAACACATTTTCCAGGTTTCTTCAAGTTTCGAAAATTTAGATTTTTGCTCAATCAATTCAAATGATTTTTGGTAGAAACTTTCTTCACACTATATACAACATATATACATCAGTTTCACAGTCATTTGAGCATCAAAAATTTGAAATAAAGGCACGGCAAAAATAGGACAGATTCGGCCATCATTCCTGCGCAATTTCCTTCAATCTTTTCTTCGATTCTTTATCCATAGCCATTTTAAACAACACTTAAACAACTCAAACCAAACATTATATTATCATATCAGCCCATACAACCAAGGTGGGAATTCATAGAGCCCACTTCAAACAATCCAATTCAAGTAATAACAACAATAATGAAGCTACAAGTTTCAAAGCCAAGGGTAAAACCCATTAAGGCCAAGAATGAAAGATTAGATGGTGTTGGATGGTTACCTCCTAACTTTGAGAGAAACCAGAAATTTTTTGGCACCAAAAGCTCCAAGAAAACCGCCAAGATGAAGTCTTTCTTCTAGCTTAAGTGAATTCCCAAGTGGTTTGTGAGTTGGATGCAAAGTTTGAGATGAAATGAAGGAAGATTGGTGCAAGAATGAAGAAGCTTTTCTTCCTTTCTTTTCTTTGTTGTTTGGTAGGCTGAATGGAGAAGAGAAGATGAGGGTTTTTTGTTTTGTTGGTAGGTAGATGAAGTGTACTAAGGAAGCCAAGTTAATGGTGCAAAAGTCAACTAAGACTGGTGCTCGCGCGCGCACGTTTCATATCCGATTTCTTTCGAGTTTGTTTCACTTGTGCACTAAACCTCTAATGTAATTCCTATAACACTATAATTATTCACCCTTAGTGGTCTAGTATAAGTTTTCTTAAATCTCCACTTAGCCGTTCCGGCTCGATTTACGCGAACTTTCGAATCGCATGCGATAAAGCGGAATTTAAAAGAAATTCATGTAACGATGATATAATTAACTAACTCTAGGGTAAATAATTATAAAAATAACTATTTTAAGAAATAAAACGTGAGTCCTCAAATCTCCAAGATCATTACACTTTCGGATTGAATATTGTCTCGAAAAACGTGTATTCGCTATTTCTTTCTGAACGAGCCTCCGAAAATTAAATTTGCTAACGGGACGTTTTAAAAATATGAGTAAGGCATAGTTCCATGTAAATGGATTTAAAATGGTTGAAATAAATTATTCGGAGAAAACGGGTGAATAAATATTTAAATAAGCCAGTAAAATAGAATTAAAGTAAGTAAAAATTCGGGTCCTCACATTATGTGGCAAATAAGGCTAACAATTCATTGTTCTCTTTGTGAACCCTTAGGAGGAGTTATAGGGTGTTCATTAAATAATTGCATGTATCATGGGTTATTGTTATCTTTGGTTGATTCTTGATTATTATGCTATTATTAGTTTAATTTGAGATTGCGTCAATACTTAGGCTGTTTAATAACAACAATACAATTTGAGTACATCATTCTGATTGTTGAATTAAGAGAATCTATGAGTTATTACTGATGTCCAGGGTAAGTTAGGCCAAATAGTTGATTAAAGGTTGAATCTTTAGGAGTTGATGATCAATCGGAATAAAATCTTCATGTCCTTGGTTTGGCTCGTTGTTTATTACTTTTATCTTCTATTGTTATTATTATTGTCTTCATTTTAGTTGTAGTTTTAATTATTCCAATCTACTTTTTACTAGTTTAACAAAGGAAATCGAAGATTTCAGCAAATTCCTGTGGGTTCAACCTGGACTCCCACTACTAAAAGTTTTAAAAATTCAGTAATTAATTTTTGGCACTCGCGACAAGTGATTAAAATTTTGGCACTAGTGCTGGGAAACAATGTTAACTTTTATTTTCTTTTGTTAATTTTTGCATATTTTTGTTTCCAATTTTATTATTTTTATTGGCCACAAGTTTTAGGTTTATCTTATCTTTAAAGGTAGTTGAAAGAAGCAATGGCTGGTGCTTTTGGTCTAGAAGGGACACTTTCTGATTTGCCCTCTATGGTTCACCAATTAGCTGAGATGAATATGCAAGCAGTAGAGGTTTGTAGAGTTTGTTCATTGGCAATACATTTTACAAACATGTGCCCACTACTTCAAGAAAACCCATATGAGTATGTTCAATTTGTGGAAAGCATGCATGATCCACCCCAGATGAAATATAACCCTTATTCATATACGAATAATTCAGGGTAGGAAGGGTATCCTGACTACATCTATGGAAGTCAACCAACTCAAGGTTCCTACTAGTATTACCTATTTCCACATCAAGGACCAATTCAACAACAAGTGCTAGATTATTCAGGTACTAATGCTGGTTCATCTCTAGAGGACATGGTTAAGTCGTTAGCTAGTTTCACTATGCAATTTCAGCAAGAAATGACACAATTTTAGCATGAAACAGCACAATTCCAATGTTTAACTCAAGCAAGTATTCAAAATTTGGAAACTCAAATTGGACTATTAGGCACATCTATAGCTGATTTACAAGCTCAGAACTCACAAAATTTGCTATCTAGCCTATAGTAGATCCTTAGGATAGTGTCAGTGCAATGATTTTTAGAAACGAAAAAGAGTTGGAGCAGCCTGCTCAAGGAGAGCAGGAGTCGGAATCTCAATAAACCATATCAATGGAGGAAGTGGAGGATTTTACCAATAGTAAGTGACAGTAAAATTAATGTTTCTAAACCTAATATTGTCATTCCTTCTCCTTTCCCGAGCAGATTAATGAAACTAAGAAGGATGAGGAAGGGCAAGATCTTGATGTGTTTTGCAAGGTGAAAGTTAACATTTTATTGCTTAAGGTGATTAAGCAACATGCAAGGTTCCTTAAAGAGCTATGTACTACAAAGAGGAAGTTCAAGAGGAATGAAAAGGTGGCTACCAATAAGAATGCCTCTACCATGA
This sequence comes from Coffea humblotiana, assembly GCA_023065735.1. Taxonomy (NCBI): domain Eukaryota; kingdom Viridiplantae; phylum Streptophyta; class Magnoliopsida; order Gentianales; family Rubiaceae; genus Coffea; species Coffea humblotiana. The sequence goes on along the minus strand of CM041212.1, from coordinate 2,039,241 downwards.
CCCAAAAGAAGCTATCCCCAAAGCACAAGGACCTAGGTATGTTCACAATTCCTTGTGCTATTGGTAATGCTCAAATTAAACAAGTTCTGTTAGACCTAGAAGCACCTATCAATGTCATGCTTTTGTCAATGTATTCTTCTTTGAATTTAGGTCCTTTAAAAGAAACTAGAGTCGTTATTCAATTGGAAGATGGATCTAATGTTTGCCCTGAAGGGGTATTGGAAGATCTTCTTGTGCAGGTTGATAGATTAATTTTCTAAGTGACTTTTATGTTTTGAACATAGAGAATGATAAGTCTCCAAATCCAGCACCTATTTTACTTGGAAGACCCTTCTTGAGGATTACTAAAAACAGAATGAATATAATGGTACATTGACCATGGAGTTTGATAGTGAGATCATTAGATTTAATATTTTTTATGCTATCAAATATTCAGTTAATGTCCATTTTGTGCTTTCTAGTGATGGTGAAAATTGGAGATTTCATGTCGCACCTAAGAAGGATCACTGCATTTATGAAAGATATCAGGAGCATATTGTGGAAGCAGTGAAGCGAGTTGAAACATTTTATATGTAGCTATGTCGAGTTAGCAACATTAACCAGAGGCGCTTATAAGGAGGCAACCCAACATTTTCATATTTTAAATTACTTTATTTTATTTATTTTATACTTAGTTTTATATTTATGCTTAGTAGTTTTTCTTGATTATTTGGCAGGTAATAATGAAAGTAGTGGTAGTAATAAATGGGCAAAACATGTTTGATTCTATGTTTGGCTCTCTAAATGGTTTTCCAATTTGCATATTTACAGCACTTAATATTCACCATACCCACTCACGATTTCTTAGGAGAGTATTCTTTTTTTTTTTTAATTTCTTCATTGAGGACAATGTTGAATTTAGGTAGTGATGGTTAATTATGTTCTTTTGTTTGTTTTGTTCATGAATGTTAGTAGTTATGTTTAGAGTAGTGTAACAATTATCTAATGTTGCGTACAATGTTGCAGTGATATTTTGCAATCTTGAATTAATTGATGCAATAGATAAGTCTTGTGTAGAATTGGCCTAGTGTGATAAACAATAACCTTATGAGCTTTTGGGCCTAAAGATTGAGTTTTCATTGTCAATCTATTCCTCTTTGTTATATGATATTGTTCATCAATTTGTTACTCTAGAACTCACTCGGTGTCTTTCTTGAAGTTATCTAGGAATATGTATGATGAAAATGATTAAGGCCATGTTTATTTATCAAATTTTGATTTGAGTAAATGATCCAACCTTGGTATTGAACCTTTTGCTAGACCTGTTGAGCCAAATGACCGTTTTTCTTGGTTTTCAAATTGTCCCCATCTTCAACATTTTAAACTCTTAATTCTAATCTTCATTTATCTTTCGTAACTAGTGAAGTATTTTTATGTTAAATGGATGGGTTATTTCTAGTGAATGAGGGTTATTTTGTTGAAAGCGTGTGGGGTTGATACATTGGGCAAGTTTATGATATTTGCACAAGAGGGAATTATGTTCAAAATTTGACAAGGATACAATAAATAAAAAAGCTGAAAAATGAGAAAAAAAAGAAGAAAAATAAAAAAAAGAAGGAAAAGAAAAGAAAAGAAAGTATTTTTTTCTCGTTATTAATAAAGAATATAAAAGAAAGTATCCCTTTTCATTATTAATAAAGAAAAGAAAAGAAAGTATCTTTTTTCATTATTAATATTCTCTTGGTGCTTTATTGGTTTGTTATGAGTTATTATTGTCAATTGGGTAGCTAATGGTTGCAGAATGACTTCTTGTTCGCAAGGGATACATTTGATTCTATTGAAGAGAAGTTTTGGGAGTTATCTTCAGTGGGAGATTGTTTGTATGCTCAACTAGTTCTAATGATTTATCTTACATTCCCAACTATCTTACCTTTAACCTTAGCCCCATTACAACCAAAGTTTGAAGTTCTTATGATTCATGTTATGCATATTTTAGGGTGTTGAAAGAGTAGATTCTTTGCAAGATTATAGTAGTGTATTTTATGAAACTAATTTGAGTGATATATAGCCCTATTTGTGTGATTATTGCATATGCTTGAGAGAGTGAAATCATCCTGTGAAGTCTATCACTTAGGTTGATTTTTGTGCTTGGGTGCATTTGTTTTGTTAAGAGATTTTTGGTTATTTAATATCTCACTCAATATTGTATTCTGGTTTTTGGTATTTGATCGTTTTGCAGGGGTAGTATCACTTCAATGTTCTAATAGAGAATTGAGTTAGTTGTTTGGGTATTATTCATCTATTCTCTAGTTGAGTTTGGGCGAGAACATGCAAAGATTTGGTGTAGGGGAATTTTGATGTGTCCTAATTATCATGTTTTTATGCTCCTCCATCACTATGATTTTATGTATATTTTATCTTCAGAAAGGCTACTTAATGTATATTTTATGATTGGACAGGTTGGAAAGCACTTAGAGTGAAAATGCAAAATGAGCTCAATTTGGACGGAGAATGCTAAGTTCATAAAGGCAGCAGTTATAGGGCGCTATAATGGGGGCCAAACACAAGGCCCATTCAAGTTTGAAGTTGATTTTGGTCAATTTGATAAGTTAACCAATGATGGGCACTCGTTTTACAACCCGACTTAGAACCCAATATTGCTTGGACATACGTTTTATCAATTTTAACTCACCTATCCAATAATAACTCAAAAACCCTATCTCCTAGCACCATAAATAGTGGGATTTGGTTGACTTTAAGAGGGAAAAGAAGAAGATGACCTGAGAGTGCTACTTTCTCATATTCTACATTCTTAGGAGCAGATTAAAATAAGTAGAACTAGAGTTGGCCATAAACATCTTTGTTTCTCTCTTGAGGGCAGTATTTACCTAATTCTCTATTCAAGTCAAGGATTGAAGTCTTTATTCCAATGATCGTGAAATTGGGTTTGATCTTTTCAATCTTTGATTTGGTATCCATGATTCCTTAATATCTATTATCTGTTGATACATGTTTGAAAAGCAAGTAGCCAATTATTCTCCATATGTGTATTCTTCAAGCCAAAATACTAATCCAGATCTATAATTGTTGTGTTAGTACTTTTATATGGCAAATAAGGCTAACAATTCGTTGTCCCCTTTGGTGAACCCTTGAGAGAGTAATGGCATTGATTAAATAACTACATGTGTTACGGGTTATTGTTATCTTTGGCTGATTTTTTGTTATTAATGTTGTTATTGGGTTAATTTGGGATTGCATCAATACCTAGATTGTCTAATAACAAAAATACAATTTCAGTGTGTCATTCTAATTGTTGAATTCAGAGAATCTGTGAGTTATTACTGGCGTCGGGGGTATAGTTATTAAACCCGGCCCGGCCTGGCGGTCGGACCGGTCAAACCGGTGAACCGGTCATTGGACCGGGCCGGGTTTCAAATAAGATCGTTTGAGCAAGGGAACCGTTGACTAGTCAACGATCCGGCGGTCCAACCGGATAAAACCGAAAACCCGGCCGGTTTTGTCCTTGAACCCGGTTTTGTGGAAAAATTTTATTGCTTTTGTTGGGGTTCGAACCTTGGACATCTACCCAACACTACAACATACTTACCACCAGGCTACTTTGAAATATGCTACTAATAAACTAGCTTTATTATAATATATAAATATTTTTTCAATTCTATCTTTTTTTTTCTCTAAAACAAATATATTGGAATCTTTTAATAAAAATGTATTACCCTTTAAACTCTATAAGTTATAAAATGGATTTCAAAATTAACATATTACATAGTTCATTTTAAAGACAAATATTATTTTTAATAATGTTTTACACTTAAAATTCATAAATAAGTTAGATAATTACACTAAATATAGATAAAATTTTACACTTGAAGTTTGGTGTATTACTAAATAACTTTATATTTGATTGATTCTTATATGAATTAATTATTTTATAGCAAATTAAATTAAATGAGCTTTTGCTATGGTATTATTTATTACAATTTATATCATATGTCTTATATAAAAAATTATGAAATATAATATTTAAATATATTTAGTGACCCACCGGTTCAACCACTCACTCACCGGTTGAACCAATAACCCGTTGACCCACCTCCTTCGCCGGGTTCCTTCCCGGGTTGGGTTTAATAACTATGGTCGGGGGTAACTTAAGCCAAATAATTGGTTAAAGGTTGAATCTTTAGGAGTTGATGATCAATCAAAATAAAGATCTTCACGTCCTTGGTTTGGCTTGTTATTTATTACTTTTATCTTCTATTGTATTATTATTGTCCTAATTTTAGTTGTAGTTTTAATTATTCCAATTTACTTTTTACTATTTTGACAAAGGAAATTGATGGTTTCAACCGTTCCCTGAGGGTTCGACCTGAATTCCCACTATTATAAGTTTTGAGAATTCCATAATTAATATTTGACACTGATGACAAGTGATCATTGCTTTGATGTGATCCTTAAAAACATTTTCCAATAGGATGATTAACAAGTGATAACAATTGCTAAAGACATAAATAAGTCAGTTTAGACTTATTCTAATGGGTAGAGGTCAACCTATAGAGTTCATATAGAAAACTTTAATTTAAGAGAGTTCAAGACTGACAAAATCCAATAATATCATATAAAATCAGCCTTAACTTGACTTCAATGGCTCTTCAACCAATAACCATGTGTTCTAATCCTTTCTCCGTAAAGTCTTGGAATGACCTCAAGGTAGTAACTGCTTAGAGAAATCAACCTCTTTGTCAATTCATAGGCAAATAGTGAAAATTTGATAAGCCATTATTAACCACGTATGTCATATCAAAATTTAGTTTGATTGAATTAGTTTATAGTATTATTGATTCTTTATGTTAATATTTCGATAATTATACTAGTGACTCTTTCTTGAATTTCATTGTTGCTCAATAGAAGGCATCATTCTATCAAGCATGCAAGAAAAGACCCAGTATCCCAACAAACTTATAGGTTTCTCATGTAAATCCAAAGGTGCTTTGAAAGAATAAATTTACTCTATTGATTGGCAGATGATAAATCAATAGTCAAGAGCATGGCTTCCTTAAGGTTAAACCTTGACAACGTATGTATGAGCTAATCTTGATTCTATCTCAAAGGAAAATGATATACTTGAGTGGAAGAATCAAAATAACTAAGCATAGAACTTTAATCAAGCTCTTGTACTATTTAATATGACATCTATGATTCATCATTTCATTCTAGAATTTTAACCATATGCAGAAGTGGGAGCAAATTTCTACTTCAGCAAAAATACATTATAGTTGGGCAAGGATAGGGTTGGGTAATTATGTCTATGCATGGTTTTGAACATCAAACAAGTGTTAAATGACAAGTACACACACTAAAGTGGATGGAAAAATTATTTACTTTTTTTTTGTTCTCTTGAATTTGGTACTTTACAAAACAGATGAGCATGATTCTATATATCTATAATAATTTGTTACACTAAATAAATTCCTTATTTTACAATCTTGAAAAATGGATGTTGGAAACTCAAGCCATCTGAATAACTTCATAAGGCCTAAATAGTGGTTTACTTCATGGATCATTCAAGCACTAGTAATTGTTCATTATTACCAACCAAAATCACATTAACCAATTGTCATGTAAAGAACTTCATTATGTTAAAAAGAAGCCTCTTCATCAATAATGTTCTTGTAGCTTTGGAGGTAATGAGAGTGAGTGGCATTAAACTGTCTTTGTTTTCTGATAAGGTGTAAAATGTAGTGCATTTATATGCATAAGTCACTAGTTAACTATGTCATTTGATATTTATTTTGAGTGGAAACTAATTATTTTTGTTGTTATATTGTTGTGAAGAGCGCAATTTGGAGAGAAAACTGACCAAAATGTGGCATGAACAAGTAATGAAAGAAGAAGTGAAAAGGAAGGGATTTGGCAAGAATGACAAGTTTCAATATTTGATGATAACTTGAGCTACACAAATTGGGTTGAGATGATTCTTAATTCATTTTGAAACTAAGAAAATGATTCTACAATTTCAATTTTTATGAGACATCAAAGTCTAGTTCTCACATTTCCATAGCCAAAAATCCAAATTACTAAAGTATAGTTTCACTGTGATGCTATTCGGACCAATTCTCAGTATCTCGAGTATATCTTAGAGTCCAGAAATCCAAATGCTGTGATTCTTGTGCTATTGGAAAGCAAATTCAAAGGGTTACAACTTTGATGTTTTGTAAAAAAGTTGATTTGGCTCCTTCTTAGCATAAGTGGGCTTCAAAAGTGATCTGCACGGGGATCCTTACAAATTCACCCACGCATCTAATGTCTAGTGTCGGACGTTGAAAGGGATTTCATGCCGGACTTTCTTAGATTCTGATGGTTCATGAGCATCGAAACAAGTCAGGGTCTAGATTTAGGGCCGGTCTTTGGGCTAGACTTCATCAGGAAACATGCCCAAACTTGATTTTTAGCAGCTTTTCAAGACCCAATCCTACCATACTTGGGGTACAACTTTAGGAAGCTATAAACAGGAGTACATTCGGTCATTTTTAGGTTAGAAAACACTAGGTTAAGTTTTAGTTCATCTTTTTTACGTATTTTTCTTGAGAGATCAAGAAGAAGACATGGAAGAACCAAAGAGCAACCAACACGAGGAATGAAGCCGGGCAAACTGAGAAGTTTTCTTTACTTTATTCTCCATTATTGCTAATGTTGTTTCTTGAATTTTTGGTTTTAATTATGAATATGTTGAACTAACGTACTTCTAGTGTTAGGGTTTTTATGAAGGAATTATGATTAGTTTCTCCAGATAAAGTCTTGCCTATTGCTATGATTTGTCTATCTTGATTTCTATTAATTGTTTATGCCTCATCAACATGAACATGCTCTTTGGATTTGTATTGAACTGAGAAATGAGAAACAACCGTGCCAATGGCGGATTTAAGGTGGGGGTACAAGGGGCACGGGCCTCCAATGCCCTCCCTTAAATTATAGTACTTATAGAATTTGATACAATCTTAAGTGTGCCTCCTGGAATTTTCTTATGAAGAATGTGAAAGAATTACGTGGTCCTCTAAGTTAGTTCACAAACTAAAATTCTAAAAGGATATGTAGGCCACAAAGTTCCATTTGAAGTAAGCTAAAAAAAGCCTTCTCATTTCAACTTGTTGGTGATTTTTTTTTTTTTTTGCTTAAAAAAACTAGAAAAAGAGTCAGTAAAAAATTTTAGTGTTGCTTTTGCCCCTACTGAGAATTTTTTCTGACTCCACCACTGAACCGTGCACTAGATAGATGAAAATATTTAATCTGATCATGAGAGTAGAAAAGGATTTTTATGACACAATTATATCACATAATCTCTTAAAGGGTTTAATTGAACACTTATGATCTTGAGAGAGTTCTAGGAGTTAATTAGACACACTTTAGATGTATCGAGAAATAATCTAAAATATAATTGTATAATGTATTCATGGCTTTTTAAGAAAGTAACCGGATAATTGGTTCAAATTCTGGATTAAAACCTGAAATCCTAGACTCTCATCTATTGTTTTCTCAACCCCTCTTTTATTAAATTGCTTCACCTATTTTGCTTCTTAATTAGTAGTTTAATCTCTTAAATTCAACTTTTACAATTTGTTAGAATTATTAAAGTAAAAAATTAACTTGTCCCTATGAGTTTGACCCCAAAAATATTTCAAGTTAATTATTACTACGATCAACCCTATGCACTTGTAGGAATTTGTTGATCATTTTCACTCAATTTTCAATCTATAACCACAAAATTTAATGCCATTGTTATATTGCTTACTGCCAAAAATTAAAACAAATTATAAAATCAAAATAATGACTTTGTTTACACTTAATAGATTCACCTACAAAAATAGTACAGGAAGCAAAATTCATCTTTTATTTTTTTGGGCAATATAACCATTTTATTGATCAAAGAAACAGAGCGTATACAGCAGGAATTTAACATTCCAACTACATCGGTATATCCCTACCAAAGTACGAGACACAGAACAATTACCAACTAAAGCAATCATGAGTCAAGCCATGTTCCAGAGCTAGCTCCCAGTTCAACTTAGTACGAGCGATTCTTCTCCAACTTTCAGTCACATCTTGTACTATAGCAAGTATGGTAGCCACAATGTCAATAGCAGAGACAGGTTTCCACTGAAAGATTCCTTGGTTTCTCAGTTTCCATAGCTGATATACTACGGCAGCAACACCAACCTCCCAACTTGATCAGGAAAAGAGATAGAATTACTACAAAGTCACTCTACAGTCCACTTGAACTCTATAGTCCACTGCATATGCCCCTTTTTATCAAGCAAACCCTCTGCAATTTCTGCCAAACTCTACTAGCTGTTGGACAATCAAAATAGAGATGGTCTATGGTCTCCACTGCTCCATGACAAAGCTCACATTGATCTGAGGTGAGCTGAAGACCCCAGGCCATTAGTTTGTCCTTGGTCGGAAGTCTCATTTTACACAATAGCCACGCTACAATCAGAATCGATGCATAGTTCCTCTCAAGTACTCAAGAACTGATTTTTGTACGTCCAATCAGAACAAACTTGATGGGATCTTTTCATCAAACATTTATTTGCCTCGACATTTTCATGTTATTGTTAATTTATAGCTACAATAAGCACTACTAGATTAATAAAGAGGAATATGCTGAGTACAAAAGTTTAAGTTATGATGTTGCTTTGCTAGTTTTCATAACATTAACTAACCAATAATATTCAATTAAGGAGTCAAAATAACTCTATTTGGTTGACCATTTCATATTATTAAAACCTCCTCTGGAATTGGTTGTCGAATCATAAGTTATTATTATTATGATGTATTTCAAAACTGAAAATTTCGTATTTTTCATAAGTTTCATGATCTTAAAAGTAATTATATAGAAATTGAATAAGAAAAAAAGAATCAAGAAAAGGAATTGATTATATTATGGACAAACTCCACTTTGAAACCCCTAACTTGTATCACTTTCCTATCTTGCACCCTAAGCTTCAATTTTGGACATTTTGCATCTTAAACTCTTAATTTTGAACACTTTACGTCCTAAATTCTCAAGTTTGTCCTATTTAAATCCAATCAATGATAGATTTTGCAAAATTAACCACAGAGAACCCAACATATCAATGATAATGTGTCGAAAGTAATTAAAAAGTGCCAAGATATTATAGAAAAATAAAAAAATATATTATCATTGATTTGCACCATCTTTTATCTTGTTAATTTTTCTAATAATATGGTAATTGAGACCACATAAATAAATGACAAGGTGCTAAAAATAGCCAAAAAGAAATCATAGTTGGAATAAAACGGGTATATTGTTATTAATTTTCACCACCCTTTTATCTCATTAATTTTGTGAATGTAATCATTGATTGGATTTAAATGGGACAAACTTGAGAGTGTAGGGTGCAAAATGTCCAAAATTAAGAGTTTAGGGAGCAAAGTGTCCAAAACTAAAATTTAGGTTACAAAGTCAAAAAGTGATGCAAGTTCAAGGGTGTAAAATGGAGTTAATCCTTATATTATTGACTAGTAGATGCACATTTACAGACCAGTATGGTATATAATCCATGTGATGATTTGAAGACTATTTGATAAGGTTAATGTGTTTTTCTTTTTAATATAATCTAAACGAAGAAAATGACAAATATTTGAGCTTTTTAGCTTAATGGCTGATACTCAACAATTAAAATTTGAAAGAATGACAAATATGGAAATACTTAATTGTTGGCTACAACTAACAAAAAGCATAATCAACTCTTTCCAAATGCATTCTGTCAAGATTTGGTTGACGCAAAAGCACCAAAAGTTAATTTGGTAAAGTTATATCCATATATATAATGCCTATGAAATAGTTCTGCCATAATACTGAATTTATACTCAATTTAAACTAGTATCGTGTTCTCTCTCTCTCTCTCTCTCTGAGCAAAAGACATTCTTCTAATTGTCAGAGAAAGAAATTTTCTTGTAGAAAATTAACGATAGTATGTTGGTCCAGTGGTCATACAAAAATCAATTAGCCAAACCTGAAATGGAAAAGAAATACAACGAAGCAGATATAACAACTTATCCTTTTGTAACTGATGTTCAAGTATTGATAGCTCTACATATGGTTTTTGTTATCTGTAACTAAATATAAAGCTAAAATTACAAGCATTGCTTAAAGGGAAGTAACCAACAAATTAGCTCAGTAAAGAGGAAGAAATTGGACAAAAATAATTATCTTTCAACAATAGAAGGGGCATAGTGCTACCTCCATGCATGGTAAATGAAATGAAAATTGGTTATGTATATGGTGAATTTTTCTTACCATTTACACTTCTATAATGTGAATTGACCAGAAAAAATGGAAAATTACATTACTATAAATTCGCACTATGATTAAAAGTAATTTTCAGCTCTTTTCCTTCTAAATAAGAAAAAATTGGGGGAGGGATAGGATGGGTTCGGTGGTACGGGAGAGAGGGAGTATGAGTAAGAGGTTTTGACTTAAAGACCTCTCACTTGCACTAAAATTTTTTTTTTAAAAAAAGAAAAAGTTGTCTAGGATTCAGTCTTCACATAACACACTAGAGATTTAGATTAGGCATTAAATTTCTTTCGTTCAATGTTTTTATGTAGGATTAATATAATTCATCCTCTCTTCTTTCTCTAGAAATCTGTTGCTGTTTTCGTGTTGTCCTGTAATTTTTTTTAATGCTATATTTTTTTAGGTGCCTTATGATATCGTAATTTCAAAACTTTGTGTTTACCTCTTAGCGGCTGTCATTTTATTGATGTTAGCAAATTTAGATTACACTCAAGGGTATTATTCTTTATCCATAAATGAAACAACCACTATCTATATACAAGCCTTTAAAAAAAAAGATATTCAAGCCAATGAGCTAGCAATATTGTTCCAAAAAGAGTTGGCTTTCTAGTGAAAGTTCATAATTCTTTCTGTTTCTTGTAAACTTTCCTTAGCTTTTGACCGCACACTACACCATGTCAATAATGGATCTGATAATGTATACCTCTAACAGTTGTAAACGTAGCACCCCCCATCCCCCTCCCCACACACACACACAAAAGGTTGTAAACTTAGGATCACTTCCAGCATTTCCAACACTCTACGGCTAATAGATTGTGACTACAAAGATCAATATTTTGAAGTCCAAATGAATCAGTCAATTTACAAATGGTGAGCCAACCAAGTGATCTCTTCTTCCCAACTACCTTGACCTTTAAAGATTGCTCATGGTCAAATGGATTCATCACTAGCTTCATATAGCAGAGACTACAAAGATCAATCTTTTGAAGTCCAAATGAATCAGTCAGTTTACAAATGTTGAGCCAACCAAGTGATCTCTTCTTCCCACCTATCTCGACCTTTAAAGATTGCTCATGGTCAAACGGATTCATCTCTAGCTTCATATAGCAGACATTTAGCCTTAGATACCAGTAGTCTCCATAGAATCTAATCCATAACATAAACCTCGTTCTACAAACCAACCACAAAATAACAGAACAAATCGGAACATAAATTTTTTCCCCATATCAATTGATAAAACACTACACACATTCCTTGAAGTTGAATAGCTTTAGAGAAAATACTGTTAGGTTTATGAATAAAAGATTGTGCCCACATTGGTCCAAGAGATAGAGAAAGAGCGGTTAATATGCAAGTAAAGGTTCGAGGCCTAATGGCTTAAGATTTTGGGTCAAAGTTGAGTTTCTGACTTACATATTAGACTCTTTGGTGGACTCTTACGAGATGTTCCTCCCTATCAAATTGGTATTAGAGTTAAAGGTCCGAGACCTAATGGCTTAAGATTTTGGGTCAAAGTTGAGTTTCTGACTTACATATTAGACTCTTTGGTGGACTCTCTCGAGATGTTCCCCCTATCAAATTGGTATTAGAGTTTCAAGTTGCGAGACTAGGCTACTCATGGGCAAGTGAATTCTTCTAAGAGTTGGACCAGTGAAAATTCTCTTTTTGATGGTGGACTGAAGTACAAAAGTGGACCAGATGCACCATGGATTTGGCAAAGGTTCAGAATGCAGTTTGAATGTTGAAGAAGAGTGGATTCATGATTGGGAGAAAAGGTGACCTTAACTGATAAGGTGGGCTTGCGTTGAGTATTAAAGTGGACTTGAAAAAGGGTTTGTAAATTTTGATTTAATGTAAGGGTTACTCATGAAGGGGGAGATTTGTTAGATCCATGGGTAAAGGATTATGTCCTACATTGGTTCGAGAGATAGAAAAAGAGTGGTTAATATATAAATAAGGGCCCGAGACCTAATGACTTAAGTTTTTGGGTCAGAGTGGGGTTCCTGACTTACATATTGGACTCTTTGGTGGACTTTCTAGAGATGTTTTTCCCTATCAAGCGATATCAGAACTTGGTTGCAAGACTGGACTGCTCACGGGCAATAAGGCAAGATTCGTGGTTCGATCCTGATTGATTATTAAGATCAAATGAATTGGTGGTTATTACCAATTAAACAATTTAATAGTTGATATCCTTATTTCAATGACTTAGTAAGAAACATTGATTGTGAAAGATGGGAAGGCGAAAAACATGGAGATACTTGACGGTAAATCTAGGCAGGTGATTCAAGAGTCAAGAAAAAGGTGAAATCTAATGTCGATTTTTGGACGTGAATCGGTGGAGATTTTCTCACAACTCCAACGGTTGATACTTCATCCTAGATGATTGTTAGATTCAGATTATGTTCTTTAGGTGGTATGGCATATGGTTTAAAAAAACAAAGGAATCTAATTTCAAAATACTAAAAAAACTCTAATGGCAACGAATTTTACTTTGCAGGTGGAGTTTTGAAAACCATACATGATGAGACAGTCCTAAGGATGGAAAGAATTATGGTGATTTTACCACTTAATTGCCTCAATAGTTAGGACTCATAGAAGAGGATCCCAAGTTGGAAGTGATGGTGAAAAGAAATCCTGCAAACAGAGATGATGAATTGAGGCACCTTCTTGCGAGTCAACTGGAGGTTGGATTCGGGGTAACTACACATGTTCATTTGTCGATTGAATCAATTTTGTATCAGGACTGTATTGATTCGTATGTGTAGTTCAGTACCATATTATTTGGTAGTTGAAAGCAAATGGTTGCTAAAAAAAATATTTGCCAAGGTGAAGATTTGTTAGGAAATTAGTTTAATTTCTTTTAAGCAGGTTTCTTATTTTGTATGGAAGTAACTAGTTTCCTAGTTGGTTTTAGTTACTTGGAGTAGTTGTCAAATAATTTCCTATTTTGTTTACCATTTAGAAGTTATTTTCTATTCCGTATAAGTTTAGGAATTAGCATTGGTTTCTTGTTATTATTTAGTTTTTAGCCAAATGATGTTCTCTATCAATAAGTAGGTTGACATACTACAAAGTGACATGCAAAGGACACACAATAGCATACAAGGGCGACATAGAGCCTTATACATGGGGTGTGAGAGAGGGTTCTTAAAAGATAAGAGATAGTATACAATGGTTGGGTTTGTATTCAAATTGTATTCTTGTATAGGGTTTTCCTCTCATAATAAAGAACGAGCTTTCTCTCTCCGTGGACATAGGCTCAATGATGAAGTCGAACCACGTTAAATATTGTATGTCGTTTATCATTTATGCTTGTGATTTATTTGTCATTAAATTGTTGTGTACTTGATGTCTTAATAGTCATTTGTTGTGCGCTTGGATCCTAACAAATATGTACTAGAGGAACTAGGGGTCCAAATAGTTTGATCATTCTCTTTAGGGAAAATTGCATAAACCTCCCCCGAGTTTTTTGACACTAGCACTCACCTCCCTTATAGTTTAGAAAATAGCACTTACCACCCTTGAACTTAAGGTTTGTGTTATAGATTCAGTCCATACCAAAAAAGTTACCATTAAAAAAATTTTTAAGGAGTGAGATGAAATTTATACCATATTTGCCCTTCGTACTTCTTGCCAAGTTTTATTAACAAAGAAATGACAAAATATGAAAATTTATTAAGAATTAGTAAAATTTAACAGGTGTAAGAGCAATTGAATGAAGTTTACCAACAATACATGAAGCAACGGTGGATATTAACGGCTAGTTAAATGATTATATATCCAGGTTCTTGTAGTAAAGTTTATAAAAAATACACGTCACTTTTAAAACTCTCTATTAGTAATGTGAATAGCTATTTGTGGGGGTAACACAACTGCTTATATTATCAGCACCAATCATATACAAAAAAAAATCGTTGAACAATTAGCTAATTAACAGTATACTTAAACATCACTAAAAGTTACTGAGCATGAGATAAGCCTAGTTACAAGTAATTAGAAGTGCATACTAATAAGATAATGTTGTCTTTAGTAAATGAAAATTGCAGTAAGTGCATTAAAACTACGTACTAAAACTGTTGCTGCTACTGATATTTCCATATTACAGAGTTATAACTATATTAATGAAAAGAGATATAGCAACTTGAAAAGTAGCAGTAGGCTGAACTAGAGGAGCTTTTGAAATAGAAATGACTTGTGCAGTTACATTTGTGCAAATTCTGTTTATACTTACTTTAGTAGAAACTCCAGAATTGCTTACTGGTCTTCGTCTCTACAGTTGTATAATATTAGACTTAAATTAACTGGTTTGAAAAACATAATATGGAAACATATACACCGTTTTCTCCCCTCAATTGGCACCATTCCTTAGTTTTGCTTACAATGGCTACTGATGTTAAAACGCACAGGTAAACTAGTTTAATTAGTCACTCAATTTGTTAACAAAAATAATTTTGCTTTTCTAAAATTCGTTCATTAAGTTTCTGCAATTAGTTAGGCTATAAAAGTAAAATCATACAATTTATTATTAGTAATAGGTCCAATTTCGTCCTAGGGGAGGTTAGTACAATTTTAGAAATTATAGGGGAGGTGAGTGCTAGTGTCAAAAACCTCGGGGGAGGTTTCTGCAATTATCCCTTCTCTTTAGGAAATGCTATGAGAAGATCAGGAGCACATTGTGTCGGTATTCTGACTTCTCCAGACCTTCTCCGCCCATTTCACTATTTCTAGGACTCTCGTAGATGCACTTACCATCTTATCTTATCTTTGACATCAAAACAAGAAGGCAGGCTGGAGAGAAATGTTAATGTACTTGGGCTAATGGATGCCAATTATCAAACCAAAAATATACCCCCCCCCCCCCCCCCCGGCTCACCTTGGCTACCATTCTCTTTATAAAAGGCTATGCTATCGCTCTAAGTTTTGAAACGTCTCTTGGATTAAGGGCAGTCCATAGGGATTTCCACCCCCACAGAAAACAACCCTTAAGAACAATCTCAGGACACATTTAACCTAAAGAATGTATCTTTTGGTACACATGTTCCACAATAGTTTCAAAATCAAACATTTGTTCTTGGGTGCAAGTTCGAACAAGCTAAGTCCACTCTCTTGTTTAGGCACACAGACATTCTTCTAGCTAACTTTGGTACAATAGTGCTGCATCACTTCACCAGCCCGCAGAAGTGAAGTCAGCATACTACCAATCCCCTTGAACACTGCCTTAGGATGTACAAAAGCACTCGTCTAGTGTAGGTGGATTCCACTGAGAACAGCATGAATTAATTGCAATCTCCCACGTAGCAAAGTTTCTTGTTAGCCTAGCCTTGAATTTTTGGCTAAATTTTACTAAAGATAGCCTGAAACTCCTTTGTAGATAGTCTAGATGTAAGCAGTGGCAGTCGAGATAGCTTACAAGCAACTCCCCTCTCAGAATATGCACTATTTACAAAGTTCAGTGGTCACTGTATCATCAAATCCTACAAGGAAAAGCTTGAAATTTTTTAAGGTTAGGATGCAAACTAGATAAAAGCCCAAAGTCCTGAACAATCTTATCAATCACTTCAAAGAATCTTTTATAGCAGCTGTGAGTAAGAAAAGGTCACTTGCACAAGCTAACTGGGAGAGGTCAAGTTTTTGACAGTGTAGATGAAAATCATAGCCTTGCTTCATAATATTCCACTTAAATAATTATGACAAACACTTTGATAGCTAGAAGAAAAAGCTAAGTAGAGATATTTCCTTGCCTCAATCCTCTCTCTAGCCATCTAATCTCGCATTTCATTTTCATCTTGTGCAAATATTTCTTTCACTTGAATAATTAAAGATGATAAGGTAAAATTTCTTTCACTTTTGTAAAATATTTTACATGATCTTCGTGGTTTCATGACTAGGGGTGCAATCAAGTCAAGCCGCTCGGGAGTAGCTTGCAAGCGGCTTGGTCAAAAGCTTGGCTCGAGCTCGGTCAAATCGAGTTCGAGCTCAAGCTCGAGCTACTTGTTACATTCAACAAATCGAGTTCGAGCTCCAAAAATAAATACTCGAGTGCTCGATGAGTTTAATCGAGTTTTCATATTATATTTATATTATATATTCATATTATTTATATTATATATTTTGAGAAAATATTATAGGTTTAGTTCAAAACTCGAGCTCGAGTAGGTCGGATTTGATATTGACTCAAACTCAAACGAGTCAAGCAAACGAGTTGAGCTCGAGTTTAATTTTATTTTATCGAGTCGAGCTCGAGTCCAAATTTATATACTCGTTCGAGCTCGAGCTCGAACTCGAGTAATACTGATTGTCATCGAGTTCGAGCTCAAGTACGGTGCTACTCGAGCTCGACTCGGCTCGATAGCACACCTATTCATGACTCTCATTCTGATATTACAATACATTTATGCCTATCTATGCCCGATGTAATGATTAGTGTGATAGCTTTGATTGTACTTCTTAGTCATGAATTAACTTATTTTTTAATAAAAGAAAATGAATAAAAAATTTTCTCAATTATGACATGACTGCCAGTGTTTCATGCGCATATGGCACAAAATCTACATTACTTACTTATGGCTATACGAGTATTGAATTTCAAGATCTAATGAGCACAGTGATAATCTAAATTTCTTTCCTTCTAAATCTTTATGTAGCACTAGTAATATGCTTCTCTTCATCATCCTAGTTTTTGGTTTCTTTCTTGTATTGTTCTTTAATTTTTTTGTGTTATATATTTTAGATGACTTAAACTATCATAATTTACCCCATTTTGTGTTGTTCAGTTCAGGTGCTAAATTTCTTTCCTTCTATATCTTTGTGTAGCACTCTAGCAATAGTAATCATCACCCTCACTTCTTCCTCCTGGTATTTAGGTTCTTTTTTTTTGTTTTTTGAATTTAATTTCGGTCCCTTATAATTTAATTTTGTGTTAGGGAAAATCGTTCAAAAATGTCCCTAACATTTTGCAAAATGACTTTTTTCATCCCTCACTTTTATAAGTGTAATTTTATGTTCCTTATAAATTCACATTGATCAAATTTGGTCCCTACCTAAGTTTCTGACTAGTTTTTTGTCGGAATCCACCACGTGCCTGTAATCATTTTTTAAGGGCAAAATTATCAAATCAAATTTTTATATAATCCGATTCATAGTCTCTCACATATCACAAAATAAATTTTTTCGTCCCTAACATTTTACAAAATGAATTGTTTCATCCCTCATATTTCACATAATGAATTTTTTCATCTCTCATATTTTTCAAAATGGATTTTTCATCCCTCATTAATCATGTGCATAAATAGCTTTTTTTTTCTTTAAACCCATGTATATATCTATTTGATTTTACCTGAATAGTACAAATAATATGTAATATATTTTTATTTGATTTCAGCTAAATAAGCTAATCGTATTTATACACATGCTATTCAATAGATATATACAGGGGCTTAAAACTAACAATTTTGTTTTGAACCCATGTATATATCTATATGATTTTACCATTTTAACCTATTCAATATTTGTGACTTTCTTTTTTGGTAATAATTTATTTATTGAGTTGTATAATAAGGCTATCTAATTAATGGGTCATAACTCGAATTCTATAGACTTACTAACAAATTGCAATTTAAATCTAAATTTTCTACTCGCCATTTTTAAAACTAGCTGTTGAATTACTTGCCTTATGATTGTCTTTAATTTGAAAGTGCCAATTACTTACTTCCTTTTGTCATACTTTTCCTTTGTTTATTTTTTCTATCCAAATTTAATTTGATATAAATATTTGATAATGTTTAAGATTAAATGTCTTGTTTGTTTTCAATTTTCGAGCAAAAGAAAATGAATATGAGTGAAAACCTAACAATTTTTAAAACCTATTTATATATCTATTTGATTTCACCTGAGCAACAAATAACATGTAATATATCTCTATTTGATTTCGCTTATACGCTATTCGTACTGTTTAGGTAAAATCAAATAGATATATACATGGGTTTAAAAAATTTATTCGCACATATGATCAATGAGGAATGAAAAAATTCATTTTGAAAAATGTGAAGGATGAAAAAAATTTATTTTATCAAATGTGAGGGAGAAAAAATTTATTTTGTGAAATGTGACGGACTATGAATCGAATTATGTAAAATTTGATTTGATAATTTTACCTTTAAAACATGATCATATGCAAGGCACGTGGGGTTTCCAGTCAAAAATTAGTCAAAAAACCTAAGTAGGTACCAAATTTGACTAATATGAATTTGTAAAGGACATAAAATTACACTTTTAAAAGTGAGGGACGAAAAAAGTCATTTTGCAAAATGTGAGGGACGTTTTAACGATTTTTCCTTTGTGTTATTCTTGAATTTTAATATTGTACTTTTTATGTGCTTTATAATACCATAATTCCAAACTTTCTGGCCATCTAATCTCGAATTTCATTTTTAGCTCACACAAATATTTCTGTCACCCTACTAAGAATTGATATGCTACAAATCCTTTCGATTTCTATAAAATTGTGAACAAGATCTTCATGTCCTTACTTTTAGATCACCATACATGTACTTTATTTATGGCTATTTGTGTCTCATTTTCGAAATGTAATTAGCAGGATGATATCTTTTGTTGTACTTCTTAGGTGTGAATTTATTTGCCTATGATATGAAAGAAAATTAAATAAAAGAGTTCTCAATTATGACATGTTTTTACCAATTGTGCTGTGACTTTCAGTGTCTCATTCTTCTATGGCACAAAATGTACACTATACTCGTGGCTAGAGTGTTAGTCGTAGTTATACTTACTGGAGTAATGGTGTCTATGATTGGAAGACTAGAGGAACATGCTACAATTGCTCAAGAAGACTAGAGAAAATGAAACACCCTAATTATTTTTTTTGTGCCCCCCCCCCTCGGGGGGGGGGTGGGTGGGGAACGAGAATGAAGACTGAACTCCATCCTGTCATGTTAGTTTATTCACTATAAACAAAAAGTTCAACAGCTTGCTTTAAGGAAGTCTAACAAGACAACTAGTAGATCTATTTCAAGAGTTCTTGCTGAATTTCCTTCCAGTTATCTGTTCCGATTCATGTATTATGTGATTTGTCAGTCCCATTGCAGCATCATCTTTTAACTTTTGAATTTTATTTGATTCTGTCTCATGCATACGCTTCTTGAATTGCTGCCTCACCATGCCAACAAGAGAAGTTCAGTAAATAGTATGGCAGTAGTAAATGGAGCCAAACTTTAAGAAAAAAATTGAAATTGCCACGCGTGAGCACCTACGAAGGAGTGGAGCAAGGCAATGATGGGGGCAAGAGGAGTTACTTGTGGATGGGACTGGGCGCCATCTCTAGGTGTTTGATCTAATTTTGGGAAGTACATCGACAATAATTTACTAGAACTTGCGTAGCATCAAATAAATGGAAGAAAACAAGAAACTTGAGATACAAATAAAAGAGAGAAACTTTTGTATTGAATGACATTCGCCGACCTCAACCAAAGACATTATCACGCTTTTATAGCCATTTATGAGACACAACAAAATCTTTTTAATGCATTCAATGTTATCCAGATGGTCTAAATCTGGTCATTTGTTTACCAAGTGAAAGAAATTTGGTAGCAAACTATTCATCGTTCATGCAAGAATTATAGTTAGAAGTATGGATTAATCTTTCCTACATTGACAGTGTATACACTGTTAGTTTTGGATTAATGATAACTATACAAAATTTAAATTTAAAATTCAACTTTTGCAAATGTGTCATGAATCTAATAGTAATAGTATATATATTATCAGTGTATATAAAATTTATCCAAGAAGTATACACAGATGATCTTGAGGGCTATTAAGTATTTTATCTTTTGATTTGTTTGAAGTTTTAGTATAATATTCTTTTGATTTTATAGATCTGAAATATCAAGTATTTGTCCTTCAGGTTGATGTAATTTCTACCATTAATGCAGATTTAATGAAATGATGATTTTTTTTTTATCAAAAAAGAATCTTCATGCTAGAATCTTATCCACATACATCTTGCACCTTCAAAAAGGAAGATTTTTCTAAAATATTTTGTTTTTCTTCTTTGGGTCAATTTCTTCCTAAAATAAGATCTATTACAATTACAAACAATTTCATTTATGCCATTATAAGAACATTTAGATTAAGAAGCAATGCATTCATACCTTTTTAAAAAATACCTTTATTTTTTGAGTAAATTTTATATACACTATCAGTGTATAAATTATCACGGTTGGATGGATGACACATGAGCAAAATTGAATTGTAAATTCAAATTTTTCACATGTGTCATATATCTAATGGTGATAATGTATACACTGATAGAGCATATAAGATTAATCCTTAGTTTTTATACATTGCTTAATAAGATCAAAAGAAACCAAAAAAATAGATACTGCATTTTATAACCTGAATCACCTTAAAACCTATAGAAAGAAATTAATTGTAGAACATGAGGACTGTGGTTGATACTCCTTCAATTAACGATGCATTCATTACCATTTAATTACATACAATTGAACTGAAAAATAATTTCAAAAACCTTCTATGAGATTTCTGATAGTTTTATCTAACGCCCTTGTTTGCAATCTTACATTCACCTCGAACATGATAAAACAGTGCAATCAAATTTATCCAATTACCCTCATCATAATAACTTATTATAATAATCTTAATGAAGCAAAATATCAGCTTCAATTTTTACCAAAATATCTTCCAATTTGGCACCATTTAGCGTAGCATATAAGCTGATGGCACCTTTTGTAGCATATTATACTAATTGCTAACAAGTTTACTACCAAACTGAGTTTTATCAGGATAATCCTTTAGAAATAATATAAAGGTCTTGGCCTTAGATTTGTTTAAAGGGTAACCTGTAGAGATGATGACTTCTTTAAGGTCCGGATCATGAATATGTTGAAGTTTATGGTGAGAAATTTATGATCGATAATGGCATGCATTTGCTGCGTATGATGTATATTGTTTAGCTACATGGATGAGGTTTATATGGCTTTATGAACTAGACACTGAGAGTTAAAGTAGATATTTGAGTAAGACTTACTAATTTGTTACTATTTTGTTCATATTCATCCAGAAGAATATCTTTAAATGAATGATTAATCTATCAATACAGATGGTTTTTGTGGCATCTCTTTCTTGA
This sequence comes from Coffea humblotiana, assembly GCA_023065735.1. Classification (NCBI taxonomy): domain Eukaryota; kingdom Viridiplantae; phylum Streptophyta; class Magnoliopsida; order Gentianales; family Rubiaceae; genus Coffea; species Coffea humblotiana. The sequence goes on along the minus strand of CM041212.1, from coordinate 2,017,762 downwards.
GTTTTTAACATGAACATTGTTTCAAACAAAACCATATATGAAATTAGAGTAGACTGCGTGTGCAAAAGAAAGTCATGTTTCTATCATCAAAAATTGAACCATAAAAGTAACTTTATTTCGTTAGATTACTTTGTCTATGCTTTTATTGAGCAACAACGGAAGTACTAGTCATGAATATCTTGAAAATAGGATCGGAGCTATTTCTCACATGACATTATTGTAGATTACAAAGGCAAGAGTCTCAGAATTCTCAACATGCATTCTGATAAATATTTTGTGTATAGAGCCTATTGAATTATATTACATAATCAGAAATATTCTAGTACATATAAGGACTGCTATTCCAACAGTTGTAGCAACCCTGGACCTTGTCAGGTGACATGAATTTCCTCTATAAGCTGATGAAGCCATCCTTGGTTTTCAACTGCTGTGCTTCGTCTCTTTGGAATACTTCAAATGCTGCTCTTAAAAATTGACTCTGGTTGCCTCTTCTCTGTGCAGAATAAGGCCTCTTCATTGGGTTCCTTCACCAAGTCTTTCATGTTCTTCATACCGAGAAAATGACCATGTCATGTGTAATTAACAATCATAAATTGGCTCTGTGATAAACTTTTTTCCAAATAGATGAAGTCAACCCAACTTTTCTTCTTTCTTCTATAGCCATTTTATTCAATGTAAAAATTGTACATTAATTTCTTTTGGGGCCCATAAGAAATAAATGTGGAACAAAATTTGCTGACATTAAATTGTTGTCAATTTGATACTTCAATTGTTCTGACATGGGCTTCTTTTGTTACCAAAGCAGTCGAATTCAGGGAGGCTAGTGTGATATTTCGGTACTAGGTAAAATTGTCAAGAATAATCGCTACGAACTTATTCTAGTTTCTATATGTTTGATATATGTTACTGAGGCACAAATATTTAAACCACCACAGTACTTAAAAATTTGTAACATTTGTGCAAAGAAACATAGAGGGGAGGGACTGTTCATGGGGCACTGCCATCAATGAGGCTCTGCTCCCACTGTTTAGTAAAAATATTAAGAATCTTCTATCCTATTCTCCTACTCCATACTGTAATATTCTATCACTTCTTCATTCATTTAAAAGAAAAAAAAACTGTTTAGGTTCTCATGTTTTATTACCAAATCTCGAATCTCGCACATTTGTTAATAACAAAAAATGAAAGAATTAATTTTTTTATATACTAACAATATATACACTATTAAGTTTGAATGATTGACAATTTATTTTAATTTGAATTTGAAATCTCAAATTTTACATATGGTGCATTCAAGTATGATAATTATATCCATTGTCAATATATGAAAGATTAATTTAAAATTAAAATATTTAAAGAACATAATCCGTAATCAGCTTCGTAAAAGTCATTTGTCATCTTCCCTCCCACTTTTCTATTCAACATTCTAATAGTGTCAGTTGCTCATTCACTAAAAATAGGAAAAGCACCTTGTTGGGATACTCACGTTTTAATATCAAATCTCTCAAATATCTTAATAATCTTATCTTTGTACGTTTTAATAATAAAAAAAAGGGTTAATGCATGATAGGGTTATAAAAGTAAGAGATTCTACGGTTCCTTTTGACTATCATATCCTCAAGTCAAATTTACAGTTGAATAAGTGTTATTGAACAATTATTTTAGTGGAGAGATACAAGTTAAAGGAATTTTACCCAAAAGACCGCTGAATTTTCCTATAAAAGAAAGGGCTTGACGTTGTGGTAACATAGGCCTGAAAAAACCTAGAGACAGATCTGCTCTAAATGGCTATCATTATTCAATCATATCTTGAAACTCTTCCAATGCTATTATTGTGTTTTGTTATTCTTCTTTATTACTACTACAATCTCACTCAGAGATGGAAAAGAAGCTCGCTGCCCACAACCTGGCCAGTTGTCGGTATGCTGCCAGCACTTCTTCAAAACTCTTACAGGCTACATGATTATGGAACAGAAGTTCTCAAAGAAAGTGGTGGCACATTCCAGTTCAAAGGCCCGTGGTTTGCCAACATGGACATGGTCATCACCTGTGACCCGGCCAATGTCCATTACATTCTCACCAAAAACTTCTCAAACTACCCAAAGGGTCCTGATTTCAGAAAAATATTCGATGTTCTGGGAGATGGGATTTTCAATGCTGATTCTGAGTTATGGGAAGCTCACAGGAAAATAACTTTGTCAGTTATGCGCCATCCCAATTTCCAGAAACTTTTGGAGACAACCGTTCGGGACAAGCTTGAAGAAGGGCTCTTCCCAATTTTAGAAACCTGTGCAAAAACAGGATCCCAGCTTGATTTGCAAGAAATTTTCCAGAGGTTCACTTTTGATAATATATCAAAAGTGTTACTCGACCATGATCCGGGCAGCTTATCCATGGATTTACCATACATCCCATGTGAAAAGGCATTTACTGACACCGCAAAAGCCCTTTTACACAGGCACTTATTGCCAGAAAGCTGCTGGAAGCTCCAGAAATGGCTTGGAATAGGCCACGAGAAGAAGCTAAGCAAAGCAGCTGATGCTTTTGAGCAATTCATCTGCCCTTGTATATCGCTGAAGCAGGAAAAAAGGAACAAAACAACGGAGGAAACAGGATTTGATGGACTAACAGCTTTCATAGAGGCTTACAAGGGAATAAATACTAGACAAGATGCAAAGCTGTTCATGAAAGACATCATACTGAATTTGATTTTTGCAGGTAGAGACTCCATAAGTACAGCTCTCTCTTGGCTTTTCTGGCTCATCGCCAGAAATCCTCAGGTGGAGGACAAGATTCGTGAAGAGATTGCAACTAAATTGGAGGCCAAACACGGTCAAAACCTGAGGCTTTTCATCAATGTCCAAGAATCCCATAAACTCATTTACCTCCATGGTGCTTTATGTGAGGCTCTCCGGTTATATCCATCCGTGGCTTTAGAGCACAAAGCTCCAGCCAAGGCCGACATTCTTCCAAGTGGTCTACGAATCGATGCAAATACCAAACTGGTTCTTTCCTTCTACTCAATGGGACGGATGGAGTCCATATGGGGTGATGACTGCTTGGAGTTCAAGCCTGAGAGGTGGATATCGGAGCATGGAAGTATTAAACACGAACCATCCTTCAAGTTCCCTGCATTTCTTGCTGGACCAAGGACTTGTGTAGGCAAGGAAATGGCCATGATCCAGATGAAAATGGTGGCAGCCTCCATCATCTATAATTACCATATCCAAGTGGCGGAAGGCCATCCTATTTCCCCTAGTGATTCTGTTATTATCCAAATGAAGCACGGTTTCATGGTCAGGCCCTTTAAAAGAAATTGATGAATGTAGCCTTGATATATATGATAATATTGTACTAGAATAAAAAGGATGGAGTATATTCTATCCAATCATTTACTTATTTGTTCTATTTTAGTATATAATGTATTATGGGCCATAATGTTTAAATATCAAGTCCTAAATTTTTCTCATGCTTTGAAATGATTCACAATTTTATTAGATGTATTTCACAAGTATGGATTTCTTGTTTGAGAACAGTTGATTTTTTTTTAATGATAGGAAAATGTTCATTTGTAGTTAAATTTGTTAATTATCCCTTACTCACAAGTTAATAGATTAAAGAATTTCGTTTAAGAAAAACGAAAATTGATGTCCATTATATGCATTGTGTGAAGCATCGTTAAATTGGTGGTGTTCCTAATTGGTGCTGTGATAATCTGACTCACTTTTGTTTTCTTTCTTTCAAAAATGTTAAGTGATTATGACTTTGTAAGTGGTAAATGGTAGCATGTTAGTTGTTGAAATAGGTAGTAAAAGATCATTAAATTCTTTATCCAAAAAAAAAAAAAAAGGAAGAACATTTCAATTGAAAGTCTGTGGCTAATACGATGAACTGGTACAGCACAATTTCTCATACCAACTAAGGAGCCATTTGACGAATTACTTGTTTTGGCAAATGAATTTTTGGATGAAGTGAGTAAACTGTAAGCTGTTAGAAATTTTTTCTATAGACAATGGAAGAGATAAGATAGTGTCAATCTTCATCCTGAGTGCAATAATGAATGTGCATTTTACCAAGTCTTTGCCTGTTTTGGTCTGAGTGGTCCCTAACGAGTCTTAACGGTGTAGCTTCTCAAGTATGCGTGTGTACATACATTATATATATATATATATCCACTTTAGGTTTAATGTCCTTCTGACTTGCACATGAGATTGTCACTGGATCTGGACTCACAAAGAGCAAAGACATTCAAGATGAATGCAACCATTCTGTCTGCTCAAGCAATTATCTATTTCATTTGGTTGGATAGGACTTCAAGGCTTCGTCCTACCTGCCAGATAGAGTTCGCCTAGTTTATTATCTCAGATATTGGACTACATCCCTCTTGCTCGCTTCTATCATTCAATGGATAGCATAATTCACCAAATATATCGAAATAAGAGAATGTTCAGACTTGCCTCCAATAAATCAAAATTTATATATAGGGTAAAAAACTATGTAATCAAAAGCTAGCCTTGGTGGACAAGTAATTGTATCTATTAAATTGTAAATCTATTATTTTTAATGTATATTTAACTTGGTATTAGGATAGTGATATAAATCAAATCGTATTAGATGATTTCTAGCAATCCGTTAATAAAATTTACTTTTTATCTAAAAAACAATGCCTGCTGGACAAATAAACGATCTGATAGTGGCTAGACTTTATCGGTTATTCTATTACGTGCAGTACAACTGAGGAAGGCCAAACTGATGTTAAGGGAAATCCAGAGATTCGAAGTGAGCGTAACTGTAATTCTTTAGCTCAATACAATCCAATCAAAATGCACAAGGAAAAAGAAAAAGTCAAATTCATTGAACAACAATATCACACTTGGTGCAATATTTTACAATCGAGGAAGGCCAAACTGATGTCAATGGGAATGGAGGAAGGACAAGACAAACTAGTTACTTGCGGTGGACCAAGACAAGCCAAGGAGTTCTATAACTAAACAAGTTACAGGTATATATTGGTTTGGTGAGGTTAGCAACTTAGGCTCCTCTTTGCCACTTCTAACAGCAGTACTTTTGACCATGCATCTGATAATGATGCTTCACCAAGTGAGAAATATTTGTCTGAAAAGGAAGTTTTGCTACTGCAGTACTAACATGTTAAACTTATTAATTGTAGTATATAACGCTGACTCTTTTATTGCATCTTCTGATAAATTAATTTGAATGTCTGATTGAAAATGTAGTATTGGTTTCTTTCATTTGTTTATGTTTATGAAGGAAAAAGTATTGTCTTACTAACTAGATTAACTAACTATGTTAGTTACATAGTAAAACATACAAGGAAAATTTGAAGAACTTCTATTCATTTCTTGGATGAAAGATGGACGGACAAGACATTGTACTTAGATTTCGCCATCACCGCTTTATATTCAAATAGCTTCCTCTTTTGGCCTCTCTTGACACTTTTTTTTGTTTTCGTTTTTTGGGGTGGGGGGGGGGGGGGGTACTTGCTTTGTCTCTCTCACTTTGGTTTAATGAAGATTGCAATTTTTAAATTTCAGGATTACTTCGTCTACCTTTACGAAATCTTTTATTACAGAAGCAAGCATGACTACCAAAAGGAGAGAATAAAGTTGGATGATAGATTGATTGAATTTTAGGTACTTCATTTTTTGGCTTTATGAATTCTTTTTTAAGTTTAATTGACTTAATCCGATGGATCTTTATGACAGAATAGTAAACAATTACTCTTGCCTATATGTGTAAATAAACAAATTAAATTAAAAAAAAACTCTTGCCTATCTTGGAATTATGAGATAGGTTAATTGCAAATTGATTTATGTTGCACCATAACACTACAAGGACTAGATTCATAAGAATCTGGACTGGAGTAAATTTCAATTGCTGATCAAAATATATGTTTCAGCACACTTAATTTTTCTTAGAAATTTATCATAATCTAAAAAATGCCATTCTGATCAAGTCTACTGGGGATACGTATATGTGCGTGACTAGGAACTACTCTATTCATGGCGATAAACACAACTATTCCAAACAATCAACTATTCTAAACAAGTCCATTGGTAGATAGTTTTGATAAAATATTGGCTTGGGATATTTGTGTAGGAGTTGGATTCCTGATATTTTTGTACTAATTGGTATGAGATTTCCTACTATCGGTTTTTTTAATAAATTTTTTTTTATCCTTCTTTCCCTCCCTGCACCCTTTCTACCCCCAGTAATCAACCTCAATAGTAGTATTTGTTGGAGTAAAAGTGTAAATGTTTGTGTTTTATGACAAGCATATTGAAATCGATCAGCACTTTATCAAACATTTTAAAATAAGATGATAAGATTTCCATTCATGAACTGTAAAGATGAGTTGGTCAATATACTTACAATGGCTAACTTCCATAAGTCACTTGGGAAGTTGGGCATGTGCAATTTTTATGCGCCAGGTTAAGGGGAGTGTTGAAATGATTTTTATGTAGATATTATTTGCTTTGTGTTTGAATATTCAAATTAGAGATCAATTAGAGTTGATTAGATAGAAGAAAAAGAAAGGCTCCTGCCATAATAGTTAAGCAAAGAAGAACATGAAAGGATAAAAACAGGAACATTAAATTAGAAGATGAAAGAGAGGCACGGTAAAAGAAAGGTAGTAGGAGTAGTAAAAAGAAAGGGAATAAAAGAAGGAACGTATTATATCAGAAGATGCAGGAGTAGGCAGTACAAAGAAAGAAGGGGAGAAATCGGATAAAAGATTCTTCTTGTGATTATTAATCTTCAAGTGATTCTGGCAGTGAAGAATTTGGATAAAGAAAGAAGTTGGAAGAAGGATAACATAGGAGCGCTTGAGGATGATGCATTGCATGGTGTGCTTGCTTACATGTTCCTTTTCGATTCAAAAATGGGATAATTTCACAAACCTCCCCTGAGGTTTATGACAATTGCACTGGGCTCCCTTCAAGTTTTACAAATTACACTAACCTCCCTTGTCACAATAAAATGATTATAATGACCTTCACTTAACAAATAATTTATAGTATAATGAAATTAGATTAAAAATAAAAAAAAATCTGACCTGTTCGACTATCCTGTTTATAAGTTACAATCAACGGCGAGTCTCTCTCACTTACTATTATCCCGTTCTCATCCATCGACTCTTTACTCCTATAACTCGCTCTCAAATTACCACCAACCATTGCCTATAATTGTAGCCAATTATTCCACAAGTGATCCCTCAAACTCTACTATATATTCCTATTCCTCCTTTCTTCTCTTTGGAATTGCCAAATCACAAGTTTAGTTGAAAGATTAGATTTGATTATTGAAGTAAAATCCCATTTCATAATCAAATTAAAAGAAAATAAAGAGGCACACAATAATAATGGAACAAATAATACAATCATAGGCCAAAAGAGAAAGAGGGACTGAAATTGATAAATTTGTTAATTTATCTATCATCCATCTAAAACCTTCTTAAGATGTTAATAAGTACATTTATATTTCTTTTTATACTTGACAATTGTTGGTTGTGGTTTTACTATGGAGATAGAGTTTCTTCTGTGTATTTAAGACGTTAACATGTTTCAAGGCTATAATGTGACTCATGTAGTAGGAGTTAAGCCACTTATATGGAACCAAACCATGGCATCCTATGTTAAAAATTATGCAAACATAAGGGTAGTTGATTGTGAGTTTGACCATTTCATAAAACTATATGGTGAGAATATTTCTGAAGAATAGAACGAATCTTCATAATTGAGTGCATGCTTTGGGAGAAGCAATTTTATGATTATGATGATGGAATAGCTTGGGTTTATAATTTGGAATTAGACTATCTGTTAGGTTAGTTTGTTAGTAGTGTGGGTTTGGTTGAAATATGAAAAAAAACAATTTTCAAAATAATTTTTTTTATTTTTGTACAAAAATGGTAGTTTAGGATTTTTGAGAAAAAATATAGCCTTTTGGACCTATATTATTATATAAATAGTAAAAATAAAGGAGGTAGGTGTAATTTAATAAACTTGAGGGGAGGTCTCTGCAATTGTCAGATGCTTCAGGGGAGGTTTCTGAAATTATCCCTTCCAAAATTTAATGGCATGTTGGAGTGAGGAACACCTAGTGTATCAAAGAACTAAGCGGGAATGAATTGGTCTGTTTGATTAGCACGTGGAGTTGGTTTGGATTGCTATTTTCTAGAGTTTTTATAGAAAAATATACTGTAACAATTTGATGTATATGAGAAAAAAATAGATGATTAGAAAATGTGTTCGCGGAAAATTTAAAAAAAATTTCAAATATTATTTACTAACTTGTATTATAAATACAATTTTCAATCATTTTTTTATCTCACATACATTAAATCACAAAAAGTGCTTCAATTTTGACTTAATTTCTATTTTTGTTTTTATAGCCTATGTTGTGACCTCAGTTGAATTCGTCATTTCATTCTATCTCTCAAATCTGTTAATATGACAGGGTTGTATTTTTCAGATTTAAGCGTATCTATTAGTTCTATTACCATATACTTTGAGGGGTTCTAGATATTATTAAGCCATAAATTGATGACATTATTTGACTCCTCCTCTGTCTTTTTTTCTTTTTTTTTGACAATGTAGTCAGTGGTGGAGGATCTGAATCCCAGGATTGAATGATTCTTTAAGGAAAGAAATGGGTTTGGACTGCATGCTGCAACCTAAGAATACCGCGGAAAAGACTCCAGCAACAGCTTTGGACAATCAACAGGAGGTTCAAGTCAAAGCTTAAAAGGTAAGCTTTAAACTTGTTTAACATTTTTTTGCGTGAAAGCCTGCAACCAGATATATCTAATGTTTGTTCTCGGCCATTGAATGCACTTTAGCAGCAATTTTTTAGTGTAAGTAGGTAAGAGTTTTGGTGCTGGAGAAAACTCCGGAACAACGGTTGTGAGATGAAATTTCATGTTCTTGGTAGCCAAAAAGTGGCTGCCATAGACTTTTCGGCTTTAATTGTTCTTCCTGCATTTTTGTTCTGATTGCCAAGAACGGAGGAAAATTGATAAGAGACTGCTTTTTGGTAATTGGAGTCTTAGGAACTTTTGGGGCTAATGGAGAATAGATACAATTTGCATTTTAAGAGCTATAAAACATGAGGGAGACAGAGCGGAGGCTGGAGAAACTCGAGAAATAGAGGCTTTAATGGCTTTCTCAGAGTAATTAGATTAAGGAGTCGGGTCTTTTGTAGTACGTTCTCGATACTAAGAGAAAATATACAATCTAATCCTGGGTATAGAATCTCAGTTCAAAATGAAAATCTACATCCCCTTCCGGATTTTTCCAATTTTTATTTAGTTCTTGAATCTTGTCCTTCATTGGTCTGAGATCAGCCTGTCTATCGCAAAACTGCATATTGTTGTAGGAAGCATTGTGTCTTTATTTTATTTTCATGATATGTTTGACATTCGCTGCTATGTGAGTCGTTTTTATTAACATTGTCCTTTGAGATTGTTTTTCTTTGCTGTTGTCAAGTGTACTTTTTTATCTGAAGTTGCATATCAAATTGGCCTCATCATGCGTTTTCAGATACATCACCTGGTATATTTGGCGGTTCAGGTAGTTTTTAGGGAGTTGAATCCATACTCGAAGAATGATGGAGTGGATATCCAGAAGATTCAGATGCTAATGCTGGTCAGAATCAGCTTCTTTCTTCTACACTTGTGGATGATGGAGGTGCAAGCTGAAGGCTGAAGCATTAGAATGAGCTCATGAGCAAGCAGCCTGTGGGGACGGAGACTTGAGGAGGTCTGTTGTCGTACTGTCTCAGGTTTCTTATTCGAAGATTTTTCCTTCAAGTTTGTAGTATATAATGAATTAACTTTGAACAGGTGGTAGAATATGGGCGTGTTTCTCTTGCAGAGCTGGTAGTTTCTGTGGCATATCATAGAGTAGCACCAACTCATGCTCATGTTCATGCAATAAAAACTGGGAGGAGAGGGCTAAGAGAGACACGGATAGAGACAAGGGAATGTCTCCCAAGAAGGTCTGCAGTCTGAGGATAGCAATTTTCCTGAAAGATGTTGGCTTAATTTTGGCACGAAATTCTCCAATATTAAAAGAAACAGGTTGATCGGTTTGATAGTATTCCAACATTTTTCCTGTCAATTTTGGTAGTTTTTTAAGTTGAGCTAAAGTCAAAAACCCAATGGATTTTTTCCCTATCTTATATATACACTTAGATACGGTCCATTTATCTGTGTATGTGCGCGAATACAATACTGAGGAGTTGGAATTGGAAAATGGTGACAACTGACAACAACCTTCTCGAGGAAATTACTGCTGAGCACTCAATTTGTTCTGGAATTGCTTCAGTTGTACAACTGATGGGGATCGCTGCATTGTTTCCCCTTGTATTTTCACTCAGGCATGTGACAAAATGACGATTTTTGGCAATTGTGCTTTATATGGCAATATCTACCACACTTGCAAGTAGTGATGGTTAGCAAGCATGCAGCGTTAAATTAGTCAAATATTTGGTCCTGTGCCCTTCTTAATTTGTTTGTTAAATAATAAACTGATTTTAGAACGAGATTGCTTGTATTTAGTTACTCAATATTCAATATTGGGATTTTCAATATAAACAAGGGCAACTTACACTTTACCCCCTGTGGTTTAGCATTTTTCTACATAACTCCCCTATAGTTTCAAAAACTATACATAACCCCCTCATGGTTTAGATTAAAGTGTCAAAGTGACGAAAATGGTCATTCGCAACGAAACATTTAAAAATATCGAAATTACCCTTACAAATACATAATACACTAACCTCATATAATTCATGTTTTACCATATAATTTCTCTTATGGTTTAATACTTTATCATATAACCCCCTTATAGTTTTCAAAATATACACATAACCCCCCTGGTTAATAAATAATTTTTAACTTCATATAAGGATATTTTTTATATTTTAGGTGATTCCATTACAAATGATTATTTCCGTCACTTTGACACTTTAGTCCAAACCATGAGAGGGGTTATGTATAGTTTTTGAAACCATAAGGGGATTATGTAAAAAACACTAAACCATAGGGGGTATAGTGTAATTTGCCCTATAAACAAAGGTGATCATCTGAAATAATTAGTGATTTAGATAGAATAACTATATGCTCTTTCTGTATTGAACAACTATAGATCAAATCTCGTGCTTCTTATATTCTGAAGTTCAATAAAAATGCTTTATTAAGATCAAAGTCCTAATTTGTTCAGAACTAATTCTGCTGTATTACTGTCCTCCCTTGTGTTGTAAACTAGCAAGCAACTTGATGGTCACAAAAGCTTGAATCATTGTGTTCCAGAATGTGACAGTGCATCAGAATGGGGGTACAAGGATTAACCCCTGGCCAAGCAATGCTTTTCATCTTTTTCCTATTGTAAGGAATGGAATCTCTGCTGGCTAGAAAACTTTTTGTTTGCAGTTGCCAAGTGAAGGAAGGAAAGCACCCTCAACTCGTCACCTTTAGTAAATTCCATGGAGCAGTAACCTTTCCTCATCTCTTGCTATATATTGTATCCAGATCAGATCAACTACTACTATCCTCAGTTCATCTCAAACATTGATGCCAACAGCCAATGTTGGCTGAGTTCATTAGTGTCAATCCAATCTTTTATCTTTTAGTCAGTCTCTGACAAAAGCAAGCAACAATGCCTTCTGAAACAAACACACACCAGTAGGAAGTCTGATCCAAATTTGGATGGTGCCCCCCCAGTTTGAGATGACGCATAAACGTATTGATGAAGAGATCGGGGAGATGGTCTCTGCTTTGACGAATCGTCTAGCAGCATCCTACACGCTCAGAAAGTTGAAGGGGGTAGTTCAAGCAGTCATCATCACCCGGCATCATCAGGAAGAGGATCAAGAGCATGGAGGTGCAAGAATAATTACACTGGCTGGAAACAATGTAGGTGCCACCATGCGCAGGGAAATGGATGAGAAAACCGCTGATCTGCCGGTAGAATTGCCAATGGGAGAGCAGGAAGCATTGGGTGCCTATGTGAACAGCAACTTCCAGGCCGTCAACAACTCCATCATGATGGGCGGTAGCTATTCAACTAACGATCCAGGAGTTCACTTGAACATTTCAGATTACATGGAAGACTGGACTCCTTCCGAATCCAAAACACAAGGTAGGCTCCAAGCATGATGGAAAGAAGGAAAAGAAGAAACAAAAGGCAAGCCAAAGTGACCAAACAAACCGAGAAATCTGAATAAATCGTTTAAGTTGGAAAAAACTATACTCTAAATGTTAATCTTGGAGTACTATGTCTGTATCGTGTCTATATTTCTTCGAAGCAATAAACACACATTAAGGGCATTAAGGGCAATAAACATGTACACTTTTTTCGTATCTATGGGTCTTTTCCATTGCAGTGATCCACTACAAATAGGAATGATCAAAGCTAGTGTATTGTGTAGCACTCCAAGATGTATTTATGTAACGAGAGATCCTTCATATATAGTGCTAAAAAACCAGTTATGAGTTTGATTTTGCATCCTTACCATTTTCAAGACAAAATTAGTTAACTTAAAGTTGAACAAATAGCATGCATATAATTGACATAAAGCAAATCCAGTACTCTTCCATTGCAGAATGAGGAAGAATCCTAATTTCAGACTTTTGTTGCACGAATGAGTTTGATGGCTTTCAGGCCAGTAAAAATCAACGTGCAATTTCTGTTATCCAATCTCAACTCTTGCTCTCCTCTTATTTTGGTTATCAAATCATTTAATGTACTAAGTCCGACTTTCTAGCAATTGATAATAACAAAATCAGAAATACAGATTCAACCGCCACCAAGACTGGCAATGCGCTGCATTTACTACTAATGGAGAATCAAGGCAAAATTTTAAAGAGCCCCTGCTTCAGAAAGTATCAGGAACCTATTGATAAAATAGGAAAATCAAATTTTGATCCTGTCGTCTTGAGAACTGTACAATTATTTAGTCCAGGCTTCACAATTGACTCCATTCTCCTTCAATACCATGCATCCCTTTGATCTACCTCATACTTGAAGTTGGATCACAAACAGACACATTCTCTTAGAACCCCTACGAGACAACAAAACATGACCACCTTCAATGTGATATCTCTTCAAAATTCAAATGTATCAGTTGCCAAATCAAATCCAAGTATGTACATATACTGGGATCATCAATCTCAAAAGGATGCTAATATCCCCCAAGGATTAGTCCAGACAGTAAAATCATGGGCATCGAGACAGAAAATGCACCACTATTTTCAAAACAGCAGAAACATCCCACTATTTAATCTGCAATTTATACTGCGTATCATGCAATATGAAATTACTACAATATTACAAATATTTTACAGCTAGGGAAGTTGGTTCTTAGAAGAATCTTCCAAAATCCTTGAAAGCTTAGCACACTGCTGTAGTTTTCTTCTGCAAGTTTGGCAACCCAAAGACAACCATCCTTCGGTTAACACCAAGCTTTAATTACTAAGAAACCAGCAAAAACTCCTTCCCCTCTGCAGTAGTCTCCAAAATTTTATATGCTCGAAACTTAAGGGGAATAAATTCAGAAAATCTAGATTTCAAAGGAAAGAAAAACCAAAACTAGAAAGTGTGGAAAAATAGAAATTTAAAGATCGTCGTCCATACAAGAACAAGCATAGAAGCTGGTTACAACTCCAAGTAATCATAAGAAGATATCCAAACTTCAAAAACTAAGATTGATACTGCCCACCATCTCTAGCACCAACACATGATGGAGTCTCAGATGTTCTGACACTCTTTATGACTCTGGATGGCAATAATTCTTCTAATGTGAAAATCAAATTTAGTTTCTCAGTGAAAAACGAAATTTTTTGGAGTAAGAGGAAAAAATTCATTCTCAGAGCCAATAATTTAAGATTTAAGAAAAGTCACGTTTATTTTCCAAAATTAAAAAAGGAATACCATGAATAACAGTAACAAGAGTATACATCCACATTACAAACTCCAAACATAAAATACATGCTTCATTGCGAGTACAGACAAAAGATATCCCCGCCTTGGCCAAAGGTCTAGCAATATTGTCAATGTTTCCTCCTGCATAGTATTTGCTTCTGAAGTAGGATAATTTCCATCATTTTTTGGCAGTCCAGCACAAGTGCTCCCATCAGGCCTTCCATCTCCACAGTTCCTGGTAGAAGCTGGTTCAATCTGTGAATCATAGCTTTAGGGTCAGATAATACAAGTACGTTTGGAATTTGATTTTCAATTACCATTTGAAGGCCTATTCATAATGCACAAATATCTGCTATTTCATGAGGATTTCAACCAATATTCATCTCAAAGGCAGCTACAAAATTTCCATTCAAACTTCTTAGAATTCCGCTCACACATGCTTCCTATTTATGTCAGAAACGAGCTACCTCTAAAAGAGCCCAACCAGAAAAATTGGAAGGAAGCAAGTGATAGATGTTGTCAGATGAAGAGTTTGTCACTTATCTCATCTTGGGCAAGATAAGGTAATGCAATCTCATGACATCAATAATTCACTAAAATTAATTCATGAAAAAACTAACTGGAAGTTTGATTTTTGCCAGCAAGAATGGAGAATGTCAAACTAAAAATCTTAACATCAAAGAAAATCAATGCAGTCAGTTCCACTTGAGTAGAAATACCAATTGAACAGAAAAGATTTTCTCATATGATATCTACCAAAGCTTACCGCTATACAAAACAACAATCTAAAGCAAATATAGCACAGATAGAATCTGCAAATCTTCATCCATGAAAAACAGCAGTCGCCAACAGGACAATGAAGGAGCAGAAAACATGCAAGCTTCTGTATATGAATTGAGCAACAGTACAAAGCAAAAACTTTTCAAAAGGCCAATCTCTTTTGACCACATTTAACGATTTTTTTCATCAAATTCTTCCTCCTGCTTCAAGACCATTTTATCTCTTTCAACTGAGCTACTTTTGATTCTAAATATTTTCAACTTCTTCATGACTGTCACATATGGTGCACTCTAAGAAAGATTACTCAAATCATAGCTTTTGGAGAAAGACCAACAAATATTAAGCATCATTCTCTCAACTGGATCAGTAATCTCAAACTTGCAAAATGGGCAAACTTGTAAACCAGTAATGCTGGTCATCATCAAAGCTCAAGTATCATCTAATAACCTGTGGTGAAAACTCGCAACTAAGAGAATTTGGTCAGTGGGTGTATTTGAAGCTTAAGTCTTAGTTCATAATCTGAAGTGACAAAGCACAATTAAGCCAATTCTGTTACCTAGTGTCCTAATTATACACCAGCAACAAGAATCATCAAAGTTTCTGGACTGTACTAATGAAGTTTCAGAAACATGGTGCCAGGGTGGTGAAAGCAGCATATTTGAGGTACATAAATAGATGAAGACATCTTATGACCATTTCTCAGACAGTTCCAGCGGTACTTTATAGATCTACAAAATTACAACCAAGATGGATCCCACATAATGTCACAAAGGAGCAACTTTTTCCCAGCTACTTTTTCTATATGTGTAAGAAATGTCAATAATACATGTAAAATTCAACAAACTGAAATCGAAGTAAGTTCATATTGTTTAGAATTCATTAACATTGTGAATGTCAAGCCAAAAAAAAAAAAATGAACGGCATTTCCAAGCGTGTATGCATTTAGATTCTGGACACACAATGAAAACAATGAGTTTGAGTTCGCTTTGAAGAAAAAGGGCTCAAAGGAGAAAAAATAAACCACGCATAATGGCAAAAGTGGCAGCACAAGTAACCCTGAGGCCATTAATTAGTTATTTAAAACCCAAGCATTTCTGGAAGACATGGGAGAGTAGGGGAACTGGCATACAAGAAAAGGGGACAGCAACAGGGAGGGTACTTGGTGGCTCTGCCAGCTCTTTGCGTTGAGTCTCAGCTGTTCTGAAGAATGAAGGTTTCAGAAGCGATATCTGGCTACCGGCTTGAGGAGGGAGGAAGTTGGATATTGGAGGAGGGTGGGTGAAGGCTGCAGCAGGCAGTTTGGGTTGGCAGGAAGGATTGAAGAGAAAATTAGCTATTGAAAGGTATTTCGCTACTTTTCAAATGGGATTATCTGCAAAAACGAAATAAGCAGAAGAATGGTTCAATCATACCTTTCTAGGAGGGATATTTCAAGAACTAGAGATGATGGGTTTGTTTGGATTGGTTTGATTTCAAATAAAAAAATTTATTTCACAAATTTCAACCACCTTTTTATCTTCCCAATCACCTTTTTATCTCACATACATCACATCACAAAAAATGCTACAGTAATTATCTCAAATAAATCATCCAAATAAACTCTTATCCAAACAAACTCGATGTTTTAAAGTAGAGAGATTAAAATGCCAGAGATACTGACCATGATTAATAGCCACAACTTGGAATATACAAGTATCTTGTAAATCATTCTATTGAATCCCCAAGAAAATCATCTCTTAGATTATTTATAATGTTGAAACAGATCTCTGTGAATTTCCATCCTAAAAAATTCGAAAGAGGTTATTTATGGCATGGCAAAAAAAAATTGAAATTAATCCTCTATACTTTTTTTCCTCATTCATTAATGTTCACAGCACAATAAACTATCTCTATTCTATGCAAGAGCCAAGAAAAGCAGAATAAGCAACAAATAGCTTGCATAATGCACAGGAAAAGAAAACATGTTACAACCTATAATTACTCTTACAATTATTACATAGGTCGTTCTTACCATACTCATCTTTGCTGGTCATGTATCATGTACCCTTTCTTCATCAGCAATAGGTGAAACCAGACTTTCAACATAGATATGTCCCTCAAGATAGACATCGTCCACATCTTCAATTCTGGGATATCTCATTGACTCATCTCCCAAATTGTACAATCCAAACTCAGATGAAGATGTCAGCAAAATCTCACCGTTGGCACTGATACACAATGGTGCATGCTATGGCGGCATGCTCGCTACCTTAATCCAAGACTCTACCACTCCATACTCCTTCATCACCCATAAACCCACTCATAAACCCATATTCTCCTTCCATATCGAGTACAAATTCTGCTGGTCGCAATACAATATGCTTACACATAAGCACTTCCCTAAAACACCTAGTGTCATAACGGAAGCATCCTCCACACACCCAGGAAGCTGTACTTCTCCAAATTCAAGTCGCACAAGATCAAGAGAAACAACTCTCGCATTACAATCGCACACACAACTAGATACAGCCCAATGGAGCTTCCCACTCACAAATGCCCCAGTTTCCAACCAAGGAAAACAAGTGGGAAAATTATCAATCATCCTCCAAGAATCAGTCTTTAGACTATAAATCACAACCTCAATCTTCCTTTGAACACTGCTAATCGAACCTAGAACTACATTATAATCATCATTGGACTCATTATACCCAAAACCATAAAAATTAAACGAACGGGAATTCCCAGTGAAGCCTGGGTCAGACAGTTTTCTGGATTGTCTAGTACATGGGTTCCACAGGTACAAATCTTGTTCATCTAACAAAATGCAAATCAACCCATTACAAGAACCCACAACCGAAGCGGAATGTGGGGGATTTTCCCCAGGATAATCAATTCTAGCTGCAGGAGTTGCGGGATTTTTCAGAAAAGAGTAAACAGAGCATTGCTTCACATGCAAATGTGGGTTGATATACTTTGCAATGATGCTATGGTGGGTGAATTCATCATCATTATCCCATTTTTTGAAATGGGATTTTACGAATTCTTGGCTAGAGATTATAGAAAGCCATGATTTCGAAACACACCCGATTTTGGAAGAGAGTTTTGGCAGAGAGTCTTGTGAAAATCTCGCAAAGGAGTTCATCCGGAAGAAGTGAAGACCCATTGGGTGGACGACCCTTTGCCCGCCGTCCATTCGCCGGAGCTGGTTCCCGAAAGCTGCTCAGGAGGGCTCGCCGGTGATCGGGAGGTTTTGGTTTTGCGATTTGGTTTCGGTGCTGGAAATGTCCCCGAATAAGTTGAGCTGTGAAAAACTTGTTTGATTATTTATTTTTATTGTTTTTTAGTTTTAATTTGATAGAAGACTATTGAGAAATTTTTTGGAATAATTATTGTAGTATATTTTCAGCAAATTTGTGGGATAAAAAGATAATTAAACCAACATGTTTTGTGATATTAACAAGTAAATTTTTTTTTGTAAATAATGGTCAATTCAAACACTCTTACTATAAAATTAATAAAATATAAACGGATAAAAGTAGGAATAAAAATATAGAGACAAGAAGATCATAAAGAGAATAATTCTTTCTTGCAACTTATGTCACCGAAGTTATGACTGGCAAAGATATATATACCAAAATTAATACAAATACATGAATTTAATAGTTTAAATATATGAATTGAAAAGCTTTTAAAATAAACTAACAAACTACAAGAATTATATAAATGTACATATTTCAATTTATTATCTCCTTTGAAGGATGAATAGATATTCACATTTATTATTTCATTAGTCTTCATGACAACTCTTTGCTTTTACCTAAGTTTTATACCTATCATTACGTTGTTATTTGGGGACGGTAAAAAAAAGAAACTGCAAAGCCGTTTACTCCTTTACATGGAGTTTTCTCAAATTTCTTTGAGTTTTTTGGCTTTTGAAATTGTAAATGCATTCTTTGATATTAGTATATTTTATTATTCCACTATTTTGTTGTTGAGTTTATTTGATATTGGGACATAAAACCTTATCACAATTAAGAAACATAAAATCGTGTCCGATAATTCTAATTTTAAGGGAATGCAAATTTGACATATTTTAATTTTTATTCTTTCTAATTAATCTTATCTTTCTAAAAATCTAACACATGAAGTACATTTTAAACAGACCGTTAAACAGACCTGAATGGTAATATGTTGCAATATTTGACTTCTACAAGTGCAGCAGAGGGCTGCGCAATTTCAATTATTGCTGTGTTGGGCAAGTTCAATTATTGCTAAAGTGTCTCTCTTATAATTGGCAATAACTAATTTTAGAAGTACATATAATTCTTGCAAATGTTAACAAATTAAGTATTGATTGTGAAAATATTTCAATTTAGAATATTATCTAGCATTACTTTAACTCATGACCAAAAGAATAATAACTTGTGTAGAGAGTACTTCTAACTCTCGTGTCATTGTTTAATAACACACACACAGTTATTCAATGACCTATTGGCTTTGAGGTAAACAACTCATCAGAACCCTAAAATTTGTTGGGTATACATCAGTATAAATTTTTACCAACTACTACGAACTGTAAATTTTGCCTAGAATTTCTAAAGAGACTTCAATATTAACTTTTATTACTCCCTCTGTAGCACTATGATAGTTTTGATTTTTTTTCCTACACAATTTCAGAACAATTAGTTAGCTTTATTGAAGAGTAAATCCAACCTATTATTTTTCTAAAATTTTCTTACATTAATATTAGTAGTATAACTAATCATTATATCTTTACATTAATTGCAATAACAATATTGATGAAAAGTTGCATCATTCAATGCATGAATCAAAGTAATTAATTAATAAGGTAAGTTATATTCACTGATTACAAAGTATATTAAATAAAGACATTTTAAAGAAGCTAAAATTAACTATATGTTTCAATTAGAAAGTGAACTATAATTTGAGATGGATAAAAAAGGAAAACAAGACTATCAAAGTGAGATGAAAGAAATAGCTAACTATTATGAACACCAATTGTGAATCTAAATATTACAATGTACGTGTTATTTAATTCGTACTTATAATACATGCACATGAAAGTATTGCACTATTGTAATGGAGGCAAGCCAAAATTTTATTTTAGTCCAACCTTAAATATTTGTGTTTGGACAAAACAAATTTTGAATTTTTTATAAAATTTCAAAAAGTAATTGAAAAACAATAAAAGATACTTTTTAATTTTTAGAATAGTTTTTGTGATTTGAATTTTAAAAATATAAAATGTAATTGAAAACAAATAAAAGATATTTTTGAGATACGTGTTTTCGAGGTTCCCAATCAAACATTGTGAAGACTCGATGGAGGTTTTTTTTTTTAAAAAAATTTCTATTCTATTACAAGGAGTGGTCTTAGGAAGGGGATGGTGATGGAAGGGGAAAGAGAACGCCTTCTACTGTTGTTCCCCTGTGGTGTGCTTACCTGCTATTGCTGCTCCTTGATGGAAATGATAGTTTGGATAGCATAAATATCTCAAATAATATTTCGTTTGTATCATAAACACATTTCCCAACCCACTTTTTTATATTCCCAATTACATTTTTATCTTACATACATCACATCATAAAAAGTGCTACAGTAATTATTCTAAATAATATTTTAAATAATACTCTATCCAAACAAACCCAAGATGGGTTCGAACTCTAACTAATATCCCAATAAGAAACTTAAATTTTCTTGAGAGCCACTAGACCAAGGCCCAGTAACTTAATAATAAAGTTGGGCTCAAGGCTCGAGTATGGTAAAGGAGTAACTTTTCTTTATCCTTTATTTACCGTTTATCAAACGTTGAAGTCAATTGATTTAACATCTTTGCCTCGTCTACTTCTACCGATCCAATTCCCTTGCATGATACTGATACTACTGCATTGATACAACACAACAAAGCTACTCCTGCTGTCTACTATTCTATTAAGTCTTATCCATCAGCATAATTTTCACGATTTCGACCATTCTCGGGCTTTTTTCTTGTCATCGACATAAGTACTTCCTCTTTTTTCAAGAAAATCTCTTTCCCTAGGAATCCAAGTTAATTATGACATGATAAAAAAAAATTTTGGTATAAATAATAGATATTCGTATCCGTTTTACAATCTGCAACTAATCCTACTCAAATCGAGTCGGGACCCTTACGGGTGGAAACTGTGACTAATTCTATTGCGGGTGAAAGATTTTGGAGGGTTTTCTTGAAGATATAGATTACTTATTTTTGCTATAAATAAAGGTCTTCCCTCAAGGCAAAAGACACATTGAAATTGCTAAATTTTGAAGAAACTCTGTCAAAATCTCTCAAGAGTTTTTTCCCTCAAATCTAAATCCAAATAAAGTTAAACAAATCCTCCTTTTGTTCGTGTTAAAGACTTAAAGATTCAAGTTAAACAAATTCTCCTTCCATCCGTATTGAAGACTTAAATATTTAAGTATTCAACGCCATCATCAAATCATTCGTTTTCGATGCCGAAATTGTAGGAAATACCCTCTTGATCGAAGAACAAGTCTCTTCGACCCTTTGATTGAAGTTTTTTGAAGAAAAGAATCAGGGAATTAATTTCTTTGATTCAAGAATTTTCAAAAATATTTGATATTTTGTGCAAGTTTTCTTGTCTTTTATTTTAGGCAATGAAATTTGTGCTTACAAAATTTCTGACATGCCCAGTGGGACTATCTCTACCTGTCATCTATTCTCTTCCTACAAGTTCGTATTTCAAGACTTCACCAATGGACTTAAAGAAAGTGAGTTACGTTATGAACCAATCTAATAATTAGACCAATTAATTGCAAGAGAAATGTTAATTACGTGTAACTACTTTATAAGCTGAATCTATATATAGGAGATTTGGAATATAATGAAGAACAGTTTGTATGTGAATTGTAATCTCTTCTCTGAAAGAATAAATTCTACTCTTTTCTCTTCTTATTCTGAACTCTACCTTTCCTATCCTTTCTATTCCCTTCTTCCTTGATGCTTCTTCTGTTTCCTCTCCTTCTGTCTTTCTCAATTCCTTAATTCTTCAGCCCTAATCATTACAATTGGTATCAAACCTTTCGATCCTCAAATGGAAGCTTTTGGAACCCAGCAATTGCGAGATCTTTCTTCATCTTTGTTTCTTTCTTCCCTTCCTCTCCTTTTGTTCTATTTCTGCTCCTTTCTTCTTCCTATTACTGATTCTTTCTTCTTTCTCTTTCCTGTTCAATTCTTTCTCCTAATCGTCCTAATTTTTTCTCCGATTCCTTCTATGTAATTTTTCAACTGACACCATTAATCCACCAACATTTTGGATTGATTTCCAGATTATGGACTTGTCCGATTTTACCAATGGATGATAACATCATCTATCAATTCTTGGAAGATCAAATCCAATGGGGTGACTTGAATATGGATGAATTGGAGGGACAAATTGAATTACAAGCTCAAAGATTTCAAGATCAGTTGGCTGCAAAAGGAAATAAAGGCTATCACAAATTGGATGTATCAATGTACAAATATAGATGTATTATCAACGTTATGCTTCGAGTACTCAATCATAAACAGGGGTTCACATTAGAAGAGCATCAAAAGATTATTGGGAAAATGGGACGATCTCCTTCATCCAATCAAGATAGGGAAGTAGTTGAAGAATCTATAGTAGGCATTGAAGGGGGCTTCCAAGAATCAAATTCTTGAAGAAACAAAGGTAAACGTCGAGAAGAGAATGGGGTTTTGGTCTAGACAAGAGAAAATTGATCTTAAAAATATTGATGGAAAACCTAAAGTCACTGAAAATTCAACAGCGGGTTCCATTTCATGGTTAGATGAGAATAAGACCCCAGTACTGGAGAATGGCAAAAATAACTCCAGCATAAGCCAAATTGTTATTCTTGATTCCAAAACGGAGAATGTAGAAATCTGGACAGTCATCAATGGCAATAAAGAGGTTTAATCAGTGAGCATTTTGATGGTGATATAGATCTTGTTGAGGAGGAACACACTTGTTTAGTGAAAGTTCAAAGATACCTTTATCAACCACTCAAGTCAAAGAGATGGATCATGCAAGACATGGTCGTGAAAAGGAACTCCAAGAGCAATTTCTTGACTCCAAGAACGTGAATTATGGGGTTAAATTTGGTGAAGGTCATGGTGAAAGATTTAGTCACCATGGGTTACAGAGGGAGTTACAAGAGATCAAGGGCCTTCAAAAAAATCATTCAAGTGGAGATAATGGAATTGACATCTATCAAAAGTTAGTATTTGCATTTGTTTCGTTGTCAGACAAGAACATGCTAAGAGGTTTCTTGATGAAACAAGATACACCTATTAAGAAGCTGATTTCAAAAAGTTTGAGTGGGAGATTGGGTGAATGAAGTTTGTAGGATAAGACTTCGACGAAAGTGAAAATGGTCAACCCAAATAGTAGTTCTAAATTAAATGTTGAGAAGTCCCAACTTGAAGCCAGCTTTGGTGACATTAAGATGTTTGGCAATGAAGCATTTCATGAGTTCAAAAAAGAGCAGTATGATTCAAACTCAAGAATTGCAAAAAGTGATTCATTTATTATTATTGAATCTGATACAGGCTTCACTCCATTATTTGATGTTATAATTGGAAAATCAAGTCAGTGTTGGAATGAAGGAAGATTTTGGAATGAAATTGTGTCTAGAGTCAAAGGAGGCACTCTAGCAGAAAGTCGTGTGTTTTTACTTTTATAGCTAATTAGTTAAGATTCTAATGAAAATATGCAGTTTATAGTTTAGGTATGAAAAATTGCATTCTGTGGATTTTAATAGTGAGAATTTCATATTTTTGTAGGTTTAAAGATTCAATCATCAAATGGAGTGAATTAAAAAGATAATTAAATGATTGATAATGATTTGAAATAATAAAAAAGGAATATGAAGTGCAAGAGATTAAATGCAATTAAGTTCTAAAAAAAAAGAAGTTTTACAGTTTTGATACCTTGTGGTATTTCGACAATATCTTGAGCTACAAGCATCAAATTGAGGTGATTCTTGAACCATTTTGAAACTAAGAGATAGATCTGCATTTGATATGAGACATCGAAGTCTAGTTCACTAGTTTTCATTGTCAAAAAGTCGAAATACAGAAGTGCATTTTCATTGTCGAAAACTGAAATAGAGTTCTGACCAGTTGAGGGTATTTTGGTCATTCATCAATCTATAGACTCTAAAGTGAATGATTCTTGATGTATTGGAAAGTTAATTCAAAGGGCTACAACTTTCATGTTTTGTACAAGAGCTAGTTCATCCTCAATCATTAAGAAAATATCAGTTGAAATTGGACAAAAATAGAACAAGGGTGAAGTCTATCCAGAAATTGAGCAAACTTGCAAAGGCAATACGTGGGGTACAATATGCGACCTAAGGTCACGTTTTGACGTCGCATATTTGTGTTTTGCAGCTGAAACTTGCTATGCAGCTTGTGCTTTGTTCACACAGTTTTTTGACCCATTTTCCTGCAAGAATTTCGGTGGAAACAGATCTAGATAGCTGTAAAAAAAAAGCTTTACAACTCAAATCTAACTTGTTTATAGGCTCAAGAGGAATGTTAACATGATTTAATACATTGAGTTTGTTTGGATAGTAATTTTGGTTTACTTAGTTTACTGCAGCAAGTTAATTTTTGAAATTCTTGTTTGGACACGTCAGAATACAAGTTTTGGTTGGCTGAAGCTGGGTTTGCTCGGACAACGAGTGAAGGTTGACCCCCGCAACTTTGATAAAGGAAGTGAAATTCTTTTTTACCCTTCACGTGAAATGGTCAGAAAAGCGAATTTAATATCACATCAAGGGCCAGACACCCATTCTTTGTCTGGCCCTTGATCCTTCCATTGGGATTTCTAACAAAACGACCTGCAATACTTTCGTTTAATTTTTTCCTCCCCCAAAAACACCATATGCCTCTCTCTCCTCCTGCAGAAGCATTCACCCCAAATTCTTCCGGCAGATTTGCTTGTGCGAACAAGTAAATTGGTTATATACTTTCTGAAGTGGGTAGGCAGTGAAAATAGGTTGATTAAGCGCCGATATTTGCTGAGTGGGTTGAATGAAGAAGGAGATCATTTGGGTTTAGGGAAGGCGGAGGTCCAGACGGAGACAGACACCGAACGCAGAAATAAGAAATCCAGAAATTTGCAGCGAGTAACCTCAAGGCCAAATTCTTAGCTATTAAAATCAGATTTGGCAGGTATGCACATGATATTATCATTTCCTGTCCGACGTTGGGAAATAATTTGCGATTAAATTTCATAAGTTGACCAAGATTCTTAACTTAGCAAATATCCCATTTTTTTTGCCTATCCATTTTAGCGAGCTTCTCAAATCAATGGGGGACTTTAATTCGCGGCAAAACTAATTCGTCGCCGTACTTTGTAGATCCATCTCTAATGTAACGTAATGGCTTAGCTGTTATATACGAATCGCCTCTGTGCGTTTATATATAACATTAATGTAGTTGAAATCGAGGAGTTCGTATGGCTTCTTTTTCATTCCAAATATATTTCAGTTAAATTATGGATGTGGGTTGTGAAATTGTTGGGTACTATTGCTAGTATGGTTGTTGTCCAATAGGTGCCCTGTATGTAATTAAATAGAAATTGGGATCTAATAATCATGTTCAACTTTGATATTTGCAAATTAATTCCCCAATCACCGTGAAGCACCAGTAAGCATATTGGATACTGCCATGCTTGTTATTTTTTGGTTGAAGCTGCTGGTACAACTTTATTATGCGGTTCTCATTCACCCTAAACTTCCCCAGTTGTCTTTGTCTTTCATTTCCTTCGTTTTCATCTGGTTTTATGATTAATTCAATAAAGAGTAATGGTGCGGTTAGAATTTGGTTCGGTTATAGCTGCTGGAATCTTCATCTGCCATGCTTCTTCATGCATTTTTCTTGAGCAATGGATTTATCATGCTCGATTGGGTTAGACTATTTTACTGGATTTCACACTCAACCACATAACAAGATTTTTAGAAACGTAACGTAATATTGCCGGCCATATTAATATTGTACAAGGACAAATAGGCTCCCAACTGCTACAAAATATCCAGTGTATGCATAACTTGTATTTGAAAACCAGCAGTAGAACCAAATTGCTGTCTTTATAATAATTTGACATTCTCAAATATTTTTTACCCCCAAACTTAAACAAGAAATCTGCCAGCGCAACAGATCAAATTTGCTGGTTATGATCTGGTTTGAGGTCCGTGCATGCCATGACCTTTGGCGGTTGTTAGAGCACCAGTAAATGCCCCAACAAGCAGAGAAGATCACTGTCCGGCCCTACTACTCCAGCCCGTCTTTCTGAAGCTTCATCCGTCCACTCCGTCACAGACTCGAACGACTACATCCAATCCCTTGTCAACTACTTTAGAGTAAGTTGGACTCTATCCGAATGATAAATAGCCATTGTTGTCAAATCAGTCCATTCATCAATCATCAAATAAAAATTTGTTTTGGATGACAAGTTAATTAGCTTGCGTACTTATATTCGTGGTAAAGACCAGATTTTATCTCAGACCATGGTGTATGCGACCATGATCTCTATAATGTTTCAGTAAACCTTGATTTGAGAAGTACTTGTATACCTGATTTTTTAAGCCTTTCATTCTTATCACGTGTCCCAATTATAAAACATCTTTGTAGTTCAATTGTATTTATAGAGATCATATGCTTAGATAAACCAGATTGAGAATTGCTTGGCATTCAAACGTACTTTTGCTTTGCACTTGCTTTGCTGCAAACAACTAATAAACAAGATTTTATCCGGTTCATAAATTGCCTAAAGGTTGTAATCTGTCAATTCTTCTCCCTTCAACCAGATTGTTATTAATGCTGACCATCCTTTTGGTTCCTCATTTAGATGCCACGAAGACCACACCACTGCAAAGGCCCATTGGGATGAAAGCATGGAGATTCATTTCTGTATGACATTCGTAGAGTGGAAAAAGAGTGGGGAGTGGAATCTAAACGTTTGCATCAGAGGCCAATTGGATGAAGCTTGCAGGGCACTTGAATTCGACCTGGGGGAAGCAGTATGCATAGACTATGTACCATTCTAAACACTCACGGTTGAAGAAGATTTGGCGTTGTTTTGCCAAGTTAAAAGGTCTGCGACCAAACTTCCGAAATTGGTTATTGGTTGGGACGAGAATAAGAGGTGCTTCTTGGCAGAACCCTCTCAATGGAACAATTTGTGCTTGTATTTATTCCATTCGACGTAAAATTCAGTTCCAAATCATGTAAACAGTTTTGCCATATCTGTTTTGTTTTCATTCACTAATTGTATACCTGTCCATGACATGTTTCTTCGCTGACGGTGTATGGTAGACTACATATAGGGGAAAGGCTGTATTCGAATAAATCCACGACAGATTCATCTTCGAATTGTGCTCAAAATAATTGCTGTCCATGCGTTTTTGACATAGTATTGGTCACCTAATCTTTTATTTGTTCTTAATTTCTTCCAGCCCTTACTATATGCTGGTGGTTATCTGTATGCGTGCACATCATGTATTTAACGCTGGATTTTTTCAGGGATTTTGTCTATAATTCTGCTTCCTGGCGAGGTTAGTCGAACTAATTGTCTATCTATTAGTAGATTAAGGGAACATATACTATTTTTTTTTTACTTTTGTCCTTGCTCATATACCAGTTTACATCAGATGTGAATACTCTCTCATGTTTCACCTTCCTTGTTTTGCCTTTGATTTCAGGAGAACGTGGATTATAAGATCTGACCAATGTGTCGACAAATATGCAATCCTGCACGAGGTCTTCGAAGCAGAAACTGCCACAGGGAGTCAAGCTCACGCCTCTTCAGTACCGCCTTCAATTTGTAATCCACGCAAGCGAGTTGGGCAAAGTAGTCAGCAACTTTTCTCTTCGCCCTTTGGTAATGATATGTACAACGCCGGGCAGGATGCCGGTTTCAACGAAGATGCTTCAATTGTAGGATTGAAACGAGGTGCGAGTCAGGGGACCACGACCTTGCTACCGAGTGCATCCCGGGGAAGCAAGTCAAGTAGAAGTACGGACAATCCATTCGTCGAGTGTGCCAACTCGCTATCCATCCTAGCGAATTCTAAACTGCATATCAAGGGTCGACGAGAATCCGAAAAGGAGAAATTTGATGTGGATATGGCAGCCCAAGTCGTCGAATCGTTCGAAGGGGTAGACAAGGGGAGGAAGTTCGCTGTAGTTTTGGCACTCCAGGATGACAAGTGGCGGAAGACTTTCCTGAGTATCAGTCGCGATATGCAGGAGTATTGGTTGATAAATCTGGAGAGTGCCCCTCAGAGAGGACCCGATGGAAAGTAGTCGACACCTGGCCTTCCTTGTATCCCTTCGGGGAAGCTTTCTTCGGAAAGATAGACTGCTCGGCCATTGCTCTAGTATATTTGACTCTAAGTACCATGCAAACCAGCTTTGAGTTGGGACTTTTAGTTCCAAGGCAGTGATTTTAAATCTACTGTCTTGCATAATATAGTTTGTATAATTTGTCGATGTTGAGTTTCCTGTTCTGCATCGAGGAGTAATAGAATTGTTTGGTTTAAAACTTCGGCTTGGAGATATATATATTATGGTTACTCCTATATTAAAGTCCATATGTACAAAATGGTTCCAGCTTGATTGCAAATATATGTAGCTATGTACAGGAGTAAACTATTTTTATGATTGACTTCACTTGGAGATATATGTATTATGTAGCTATGTATTAAAGTCCATAATATATATATATATATATTATCAGGGCCCTTCACTTCACCGCTCGGAATTGATTGTAATAGAATTTCTGTTATCGACACTCAATTGCAGGTTTTTTATTGCATTTTTTCATTCCTTATTCTTTGAGTTGGAATATAATGGATGCCACGAGATTTCATTCGTAATTCTTTTATTGTTCTGCCCTGGTAGTCCAACATCACCTTCCTTGTCTAGCTTTGTACGCAGGACAAAATAGACATTTGATTACTCATAAATTGAGTTGACCAAAGTCTGTTTACAAATAGTAAGAATTAGATTTCCAATTAGTACATTTATTGCTTAGTCTAAATTGTGGAAAGCAAAAGCGAATAATATGTAATGTCGGATTAGGAAGTAGTACAAATTGTAAAAATTAGTAGATAGTAATTATATAATTTTGACCGCCGTTCATGTCACTCTCTATCTTCGACTGTAAGTTGTCTATTTGGATTGGAATAAAAGAAAGTTAAAGCGAGGTTATCATTAAACTTTTGCTCTGTCGTGGCATTTATGTTTTCCTTAACGAGCCAAAAAAATAAATAAATAAGAGAGTAAATTCCCTTGATGACAAAACTGTATAGTTTGTGATTTATTATATGTTGGTCATTCGATATAGTTAAGCTGAACAAGTAACGTGCTTTATAATAATTAACAATTTTTAGGTTGAAATCCAAATTCACTTTAACAAAATTAGCACGTATTTTTTTTTTAAATTTTTCATATGAATGATAAGAATAGCTACATATGAGTGAAGCATGTATAGAGGAGCTTTCTACAAATCCAGATGTGGGCAGAATTATTATGCTAGGCCACCAGCTACACAAAAGTCAAAAAAGAATGTGCAAGAAAGTAGATTGCATTTGGGTAAAATGGTTTCCCTTACAAAAATGGGGATGTTACAAAAGTGTTGATTCTCAATCTACCGTCCTCCTGCAAAAGTAGTAACTCTATGCTATGCAGACCTCATAACACCTTAAATCGAATGATGCACCCTATCAGTTGTCATTCAAAATAAAGCGTCTTGGCATGCTCAGACACAGGCCGCGTGATTCGGAAAAAAATATCTCTGTCTCCAGATTCCCTTCGTATGAGATTTGATGTCTCATACAGCATTCTCAATGACCGTTATCGTAAGCATTCAATAAAATGGAAATGAATGGAAGCGCACTCAAACCGAATGGCAAAAGCTGCTTACAGGTCACGTGAAATGGAATCCAAAGACGACTAATGAGAGTGCATGATAATAAGTGCAGACTGTTATTCATGTGAACTCTGACGAAGGACCCCATGAAAAAAGTGGATTGTCCGGCGAAGGGGTTAGGGCCTTTAAAAAGAGCTTTTGTCATTTTTGAAATTCACACGGACATACAGATATCAATCGTAAGGGAAGAGAGCATGTGATTCCAAAAGATCTCGAATAACCCATACATTTAGCAACTCTAGTCGAAGAAAGCATCGTTTTTGCTGCAAATTGAAACTCGAGGAAAGTTCCTAATGAGCGCATTCGATGATATGCAGGGGTCGAGCTCGCATTCGAACAAAAATGATCTTCTATTTGCTGCTGGTGCTGCGCTGTTATTTGGACCAAATGCAGAACCATACGGAGGTCCAATCCAGAAGGTGCCATGCAGGACGTCTGCGATGTCAGGACGACAATATGTTGCAGAAGTGATATCTGGCCACCATACCCGAATTATGGATGCAACAAGATTAAACGTTGATTCTTTCATGAGATTGTGCCAACTTTTGGGCTAATGTGGATTTGTTCCCCAACATCATCAGAAAAGGGTTACAATAGAGGAGGCACTCGCGATGACTCTAGCCATGATGAGCCACAATATGAGAATGCGCATGATTGCTAATCGCTTTAACCATTCGACGGAGACAGTGCATCAAAATATTCACGAAGTCATTCGGGGCCTATGCACATTCGCGCAATTTATCATTACTCCAAGATGGCAGGATGAAGTTCATCCCGAAAATTATTAACGACACGAGATTTTATCCTTGATTTGAAGTACGGATTTATCAAAATTGCTTTCAGCCAAAAAACTTTTTCTTTACAAATTACATCTATTTACCGTGAATGCAGGTGTTGTCCCACTTTCCAACAAGAGCACACTTCATCATAGGAAATCATACCAATGCTATTAAAAGTGGCAACAAGCGTTGCACATATTAAAATATGATGGAAGACTTTAGTTTTTCCTCGTATCGCGTTACTGTGTGAAACTTGTGGATTATTTGTAGGCAATATTAATCGTGTATTTAGAACACTTGTAACTCATATATTTTATACCTCATCTATTTAATAATTTCTTTTTGAAGGACTGCGTCGAAGTTATTCATGGGGACACATATACCTGCTTCTGCCCCAAGAACACAGCAAGTGGCATACATTAATAGACACGGTGTACAATCGTAAAATGTTTTGGCTGTGTACGATCATGATATGCGATTTGTATATGTGTATGCCGGATGGGAGGGAAGTGCACATGATGCTCGAGTCTTAGATGGGGCTTTGACCGGCTCGAATCACTTCCCCGTGCCTCCTACAGGTATTACAAGTAATCCCTCCCTACTTGAAAATTAAGACCTCAATTGTATACCTTTATTCCCATCCTTAGCAAACCGAATGATGTTTATCTTTTCACTTTCTTTTTCACAGTGATTTAACTTAACCCTTCCATAGAGGTTTAGCCAATTTCCATTGACAAATATGGACCAGAATCATCTTCATGTAGCTTATCAAATCGTACCGATAATGAATAAATTGTACAAAATAGATGAAAAGTACAAAATGAAACTAATTCGATCGAATCTCATAATTGGCATAAGAAAATATTATTTGGTTGACTCCGCGTATCGAAAATTGCCCGGTTTCTTACCACCATATAGGGGACGCCAAGCGGATGTTAGTGGTCGCAGGAGGGGAAGATATTCAACTGCGAAAAAACTTTTTAATTATCGACACTCTTCACTACGGAATGTCATAGAGCGAAGTTTCGGTGTTTTAAAAAGGAGATTTGCCATTTTAAGGGGAGCCGTTCCGAACTACATGATGACAACACAGATAAATGTAATTATTGCTTGTTGTGCCGTGCATAACTTCGTTAGGGATCACCATCCGAATGATATGTACTTTGCTACCCCCGGACGAAGGAGATCCAGATATTCATGGTGCAATTTCTCCATATCCTGAGATACAGCCATTGCATTCTCCTCCTGAAGTTGTTGAACAATGGATTGCCATGAGAGATACAATTGCGACACATATGTTCAATACCGATAGAAATGGGCGAAATCATGTATGAACCCTCCGAACCAAATGATTTGATATTTGCTAGAGACTCATAAAGTAATAATTGTACCTTTAATAATTTGCCATATCCAAATATATTTCTCGAGCTTAGTAATATAAGTGTTGCCAGCGTTGTAATTGGAGCATTATGTCATTTGGTATTTTATCCAGCCTGTACAGAGTTTTTTGCGCTGGTCGCTGGACAAGTTGGAGGGAAAAACTTGGGGCTTATGTCAAAATACTTTAATCGTCATTCGCTAATTTGATGGATTTCCCTTAATTAACGATTCGTTAAATTTGTCTATGCAATTTCGACTACTGTTCAGAGCCCCAAAATTCGAGCATGTTATAGGGGGGAATTCGAACAAAGTTGACCAGGTGCCAAACTAGATTACCGTGAAGCCTACTGCTACAAAACTGTGGGGCCCGGGCAACTATAAGTGGCCCATACACACGTGAAGATTCCCTTTCGGTCAAACTGTAGCCCCGATGTACTATATTTAGCTAAGGAAGTGAAATTTATTCCATTCTTGACACAAGTTACACGTACGCCTTCAATTCTACTCCCACCGGACTGCCAAATTTATTCCATCAGCACAAAAACTACCTTCAGATTTTACAAATCATACAATTCAAAATTTCAATCTAAATCACCCAAATTCTTCCTATCCAAACAAGTCTATTGTCTTTTGCATGAAATTCCTCTATAAATAGAGGCTTTTGGGGAACATTTTCATAACTTTGGAAGGTTAGAGAAACTCACCCAAAAATGTAGTATTCATTAGAATTTCCTTAGTTCATTAGTTAGGGTAGTATAGTGTAGTTAAAGTAGTTTATCTTTCTTGTATTTATAGTTAGATTTAGATGAAGATTTGAAGAGTAAAGATGGAAAATTAGAACTCATGTGATAAAGGTTATTTCTCTCCTATCACTTTCTCTTTTGTGTTTAAATTCATATTTAACTATAATACAAGTTTGGATCTTTTTTTTTCATGTTTAGGCTAAAGTTTATGCCTAGAGTATGGATGAACTTTTTATATCTTGTTAAGTGATGTTTAATTAGTTAATTGATGATATTATTTTGAGCAAATTATTTATCATTTTTGCTTATCTAATCATGATTAATCGGACATTAATTGTGATAATATTAAGATGTTAAGTTTGCAATGAAAATTGAGATTTAACACTAGTTCAAAAAGTGATAAATCTAAGGAGTTCACTCACGAGAGTAGAAGAGTACCTTTGTGGTTTTAGTAAATTGTTTCATGTAATTTCATAAAGAAATAAGTTTGTAATTAATTTCATAACCACGGAAGTAGGTATGGTTTAATTACAAGTATAGTTAATTCATTACGAGAGTAGGTTTCACATATATTAGGAAATTACGCCATAACTAACCATGATAATAGTATTCACTTAACCGGTAATTTCATTTGCAAGAGTAGTAAGGAATTCCATACCTTTAAGAGCTTTTTATTATTATTTTTATTACTTTTATCTCATATTTATACTATAGAATTAACTTATTGCACTTGTGATAGTTTAAATAATAATGGAGTTCGAAAAACATCGGTAATTAACAATCTTCTCTGTGGGTTCGATCTTTAATACCTTATACTCAATTACGACTCGTATACTTGCAAAAAATCGCGTGTAGAGTATTTCAGATTTTATAAATGTAAAACTTGACTGTGGAATGAGTTTGTTGTTATATGTATACCCTATGCTCGTCAAAAATCATGATTAACTGGCCATTGATTGTGATAATCTCAAGGTGTTAGATTTGTAATGAAAATTAGAATTTGATACTAGTTCATGGAAGTGTTAAATTTAGGGAGTACACTCACGAAAGTAGAGGTGCATTTAATACTATTTTTATTTTTATTTTTATTTTTATCTCTCTGTGTTACTAAGGAAAACTACTTACTTCCAGCAATCTACATTTTTTTGCTTCTTTCAATATATAGGCACTAATACATTTCAGTATTGTTTGGATAGAGTATTATTTGAAATAATAAAATACTGTAGCATTTTTTGTGATACGATGTACGTGACATAAAAATGTGATTGACACTATAAAAAAATATATTGAAAAATGTGCTCACGATACAAGTCAAATATTATTTGGCATAATTGAGCTATCCAAATAAGTTTTTTGGGATGAAGAGTCTGCTATTATGATTATAAAGTTCTGTACTGAGGATTCTTTACTTTAGCTATTATATGCTGCTTCATAAAAGAAAAAAGAAAAAGAAAAAGCTAAAATTAATCAAATTGGGTCAATTAGATGTTTTTAATCAAGTACGATAGACTTGAAAATTCAAATTGGATTAGGACAACTATCGCGTTATAAACTATTACTAGTATTTGGATGAAACATGTACATATTAGACTTCATTGTAAGCACGTCTTCTTTGATGATTAGACTTATTCTTATGGTATAGAAAGCTTAAGTGTGAAAATTAAGGGAAAGTTCGATAAGAAAGGGAGGAGGGAAGGAGGGGGAGGGGGGCGGTGCTAGTAGAGAAAGGAGGAGGGGATAGGTTGGTGGATGGTTGTTGTTAGGAAATTTCAACAAATTTGAAAAAAATGTTCCATTTCAAAATACATTTCAAAAATACCTAATTCAAATGGACTACGAAAATTTTTTTAAAAAAAAACACCTAATCCATACGGATCATAATTTCTTAGTCAAACATACAAACTATTTCACCTCAAAATAATCCGTTGGATTAGCTATTTTTGAGGGTATTTTTGAAAAACTTTGTTGTAGCAGAGTTTTTAGAATATATTTTGGAATATTTTTAGAAAATATTTTAGGATATTTAAGAGTAGAAGAGTTTCTAGAATATATTTTGAGATATTTTTTTAAAATTTTAAAAAATTTAACTAATTTTTAGATTTCCTTTTAGAGTACTTTTTAAAATTTTCTTTTGTATTTGAAAAACTAATTTTTGAAAAACACCCGAAAACAGGGGATCCAAATAGTCTGCATTCAAGCCACTTAAGAATTTCTACTCTTACCACTTCCTTCATGTTAGAATTTAATCTCTTTTGAGTTTCAACCACTGATTTAGTATTCTCTTTCAATAAGATCCGGTGCAAATGGGTTGGCCTAATTCCTTTGATGTCAAAAATTGTCCATCCTAAAACCTTCAATGCTTCCTTAAAACTTGTAGGAGCTTATCAAGTTGCTCTCATCAAGAGTTGCATTCACACTCCCAGGTAATGTCTCTTTCTCTTCAAGAAATGCATACTTGAGATGGTTGGAAAGTGGTTTGAATTCAAACTTTAGGGCTTGCTCATAAGATAGTGGCGGAAGTCCCCTGCTCATCCCTAAACTTTCATATGACTTGCCTCTTTTATAAGGGACTTGTGCATGCAAGTAATTAGTCATTTCTTCTACTCTCTCCTCTTGCAACCTAAACCATTAAACAAAGTTCAATAAAATCATAGTCAAGATTAACTTGACTCATCTCTTGTGTCAATTCATCACATATGCCAATGGAATAAATATGGTCGGTAAAAGAGGGATATTTTTTCATTTTACTCAAATCGAACTCCACCTCTTCTTCATCAATTTGAAACTTGAATTTGCCACATTTAACATCAATCATAGTACCTGTGGTAGCAAAAAATGGTCTACCAAGAATAATGGGTATATTAACATTCTCATCGATATTTAGAAACAACGAAATCAACGGGGATGATAAATTTTTGTAGTTTGATCAGCACATTTTCAAGAATACCCAGTAAATATCTAATAGATCTATCGACCAATTGCAAGAGATGTTAATATGCTTTAATTCATTTCAATCCCAATTGTCTAACTATAGTTAAAGGAATCAATGAGACACTGGTATCAAGGTTACATAATACTTTAGAGAACTCTACATTACCAATAGTGTAAAAAACCGTGAAACTTTCCAGATCCTTCAACTTTGGTGGCAATTTATTTTGTATGAAGGCAACTACATTCCTCGATTAATGCAATAGTCTCGCAATCCTCTATTCTCTCTTTTTTATCATTATTTCTTGAAAAACTTTGCATAAAAGAGAATCTGTAAAAATAGCATCAACAAATAGAATGTTAATATGTAATTAATTAAAAATATTGACGAACTTCTCAAATTCTTTGTTAACTCTTGATGGATTCAATCTATGTGAAAATGGAATCGGTAGAGGAATAGGGGTCATCTCGAAGGTTTGATGATTCACTCAATTCCACTTTGTCTTTACCTTTACTTTGCTCACTCTCTTCTACTGGCTCATTCCCCCACTCTTCTTCTTTCCTCTCATTCTTTTTTTCTTTTCATTCTCTCAACAACCGGCAGCTCATTCAATTGCTTACCACTACGAAAAGTTATCGTCTAATATGTTCTCTTGGGTTCACCTCGGTTTTTGTTAGGTAACTCCCCTTGGTTCTTATTATTTATAACATTAGCTATTTGGCCTTACTGAATCTCAACATTCCTATATATATTGGTAAGTTGGTCCATCCTACGCTCAATTCTTTCAAATCATTAAGTAATGGCGCTAACGAACTTTTCAAATTTATCAATGGATGTATTTGACCGTTTCTCAATTGCCAACTCCTAAACCAATTTAGACTCTATAGATATTTATTTTCATTGAAAGCCTAGTGGATTTGTTGGCACTAATTGGTTCTCTTATTTCTCCACCCCAAATTTTGGATGATTTCGTCACCCCGGATTATAGGTATTGGAGTATGTGTTGTTTTGAAGTTGCCGATTGTAATTTTTGAGATATTGTACTTGTTCAACA
This sequence comes from Coffea humblotiana, assembly GCA_023065735.1. Lineage (NCBI taxonomy): Eukaryota > Viridiplantae > Streptophyta > Magnoliopsida > Gentianales > Rubiaceae > Coffea > Coffea humblotiana. The sequence continues at coordinate 1,981,191 of CM041212.1, read as the reverse complement.
CTTGCACAAATAGGGTCATCATGGTCTTCTCTGCATATTGTACAACATGCAATATTTACTCGTTGACTAGAACTAGAATCAACTTATTTATTAAGCATCTTTACTATATTATCCATCTTGGCATTCAATATATTTAAACTATCAACTTCAAACATACATGCTTATCTCCCTATGTTACCTCGTTCATTAGTCTATTGATAATTATTTATAGCCATTTCCTCAATCAAATGTTGAGCCTCCTCAACACTCTTACCCATTAATACACCTTTAGCCGCTGCATCCACATGAGTGTTGATTGCATATATGAGCCCATTCTAAAACCTTTGAACCATGAGCCAATCAGGCAACTCATGATGTGGGACATTTACATAAAAACTCCCGAAAAACGCTCCCAAACTTCATATACAGACTTTCAGTCCTGTTAAGAAAATTCAGTTATATTCATATGAAATTTTGTAGTTTTGCTTGGTGAAAAAAATTTATTTAGAAATGTCTTGGACAAATCGACCCAAGATATGAAAGTATTAGAAGGGTGTGATTGTAACCAAACCTTGACCTTGTCTCTTAAAGAAAAATTGAACAATCTAAAGCTAATTGCATTGTCGCTAACTCTATTAAACTTAATTGTATCACATATTTCTAAAAAAGGTAGACAAATGAGAATTAGGATCTTCGGTAGCATTATCTCCATATTGAGATTGGGTTGCACCATTTGAATTATTGCTGATTTAATCTCAAAATTATTAGCATTTACCGTAGGTCTTGCAATGCTCGTTTGTAATTCATTCCCCCCGGACAATGCAAAGTCCCTTAAAGGTTTTCTATTTTCTTCCTCCGCCATTTGTTTGTTTAGTGGAAGTTAAATCGCAATTTCATCTTCACCTTGTGTCTCCACAATGTCTTGTAGTTTTTGCCTTCTTAGTCTCTTTAGAGTTCTTTCAATTTCGGGATTCAAGGGAACCGTTCCACATAGAGTTCGATGCAAGCACTACAAAGACCACATTTGAGAGAAATTAACCACAAAACTAAACAAACTAGAAAAGAAAAAAAAATTACTCTATCTATTAGTTAAAAGAACATTCACAATATACCACAATGTCTAGAGTAATAAAGATTGCTTTAGCCCTAATATTATTGTGGTTCCCCAACAACAGTGCCAAAAACTTGATGAGATTTATACTTGTGCCTCTAATTTTAACCCTAATTCCCTCGTTAACCACAAGTGTATGGGTCGTGTATTGAAATACAAAAGAAATAAGGTCGGATCCACAATAACTACTTTTGAAGTACCAAAGTTTAATCACACTCTTTGTTATCTAAATTACTCAATAAACAATTGAAATTAAGCAACAATAATGATAAGACAATTCAAAGGTTAACAAACAATTTGGATTAATTCAAATAACACAAGTGTCCTGAGGAATAGAATCCACTAATCACGCTCAATCATGGAAGAAGTAATCAACTAATGGTAGTTTTCTTGTCTTGCTAGAGATGTATTTCACTAAGACAATCGGAACTCGCTTTCGCCGATGAACCGGAATTAGCTAATACCTAAATTTCCCTATTATCATGGTAAATCTCAAGTATCGACTAGATCAAGCACAAGAAATGTCATACACATCCCACCTAAGTGCACCACTATTTTCGTATGCCTACTCTTTAAGTTCCCATTCATTCATGTTTCATCATTGTCAACTATTTTCATAAATTAACAACAACTAAAATGGCTTGCAAATGGTGATCAAGCATTCATAAGTATGAAATTATGAACAAGTGAACAAGCAAGTATAAGATATAGTAATAATCAACTAGATCTAACCATAATCAAAGTATAAATAGTTTCATCTACTCCTAGAACAAGAAGATCTAGTTACACATAGTAGTGTATTTTACAATAAAAACTCATAACTTCTACGAAACCAAACATCTTTTAAGCAAATAAAGAGAAAAGAAAGGAAGAGTTTCTCATTCAAATGAAGGAACAAGATCTGCTAGCTTCATCAACTTCATAGTCATCCCAAAATTTGATTACATCTAGTGTCCTTCAAGTTTCTCCAAAAAATAAGAAAATTAGGCTAAAACTAAAATTTGAGAGAAAACTAGAGAGAAACCCTATTTTCTTTCTTCTAACTTCACTCTCCCCTTCTCTTTGATCCTCTCTTTTACTTATACTCCTTGCTTCCTTTACGTTTTCTTCCCAAAAGCCCTTAATTGAAATCTCCAAATTTCTTCTTCAAGTGTACAAGATGCTTTGCTAGCTTTCCATCGGAAATTCGTTTGTGAAACAAGAATTAAAAAAAGCAAGTGTGAAATGTTTACAAGTTGTTCTATAAATTGCAGAAGGGAGAGGTAGATCCAAACCCTAGGATCCGAGGGGTACCAAGATAATCCGAGCTCGGATCTAGTATTTCTTCAATTTTTTTACTGTTTTGTAAGCAAGATCCAAGACCTTCTCATAGGAATCCAAGCTTGGATCCCTTACCCTTTGACAGGTGTTAAACCTGTGCAATAATAAAATCCTACTCACAAAAAGATATAAAACGAATATAATTACAAGTAAGGTCGTCTCCACAGGGATTAGAGGAAATTCGTTTCTTTCCAAGCAAAACCAATTAGGGGGATTTTAGAGAATTAAATTTAAAATAAAATACTTAACGAAATTAAAAATAAATAAATGAAAAAAAATTAAATTTACTCAAGGATTAACAAACTCTAACCAAGGATATAACTTCAAAAGTGGTTTGTAAAATTGTTCATCGATGAAGAATTATTTCATCTTTTCGTTAATAACATATTATACCAATTTTTCCTTATCATCTCGATAGTTAAGATAAGCCTATTAACTACTTCCTTGACCAAGAACTAACTCTAGGTAAACCTGTAAATTTAATTCCTTGATTGTATTAGAAACTAGAAAAGCCCTGTTCTAATCAATAAACACACTACCCAATGTTTATTCAAATTAGATCATATTTCTCCCTAACATGAAACCAATCATATTAGTAGCCATTAATTTAGAACAATTAAACAATTATGAATTTAACTATTTTAATTGGCAATAGATTGTCAAGTTGAATTAAATATCGAACCATGATATTCAAACAACAATATAACCATAAGAAATTAAATCAGAAAACATACGAATACTAACGAATAAAAGAAATTAATAAAACCAATTAGATCTCACAGATGTAGAAAAGAAAATTAGTTGTGCCATGGCCAATTAGATATAGCCGAAATTCGTTACATCTTGACTAGAAAAGAAATTAGTTGTGCATGGCCAATTGAAACAATCACGACGATTTTTTGAAAACCAGTTGCATAAGTCTTTTATAAAAGAAAAACTAAAGAAACTAAAAGACAAAGAGAAAGCCAAGCGGCCTTCGTCTTCCCTTCGCAAAGCAAAGAGTCACGATGACTCCAAATTGTTTCTGCCCCAAAATACTAATCAAGCAGGGCCGTCCTTTTTTCTCTTATTTTCTAGCTTCCAAAATTAATTAAACTTCCTAGTTTTCCTAAGAAAAAAGATATTTCCTGATAATCTAAAATTGTTTCCCAATACAATTTGGAAACATGGTTCATAGGTCTTCAATTTGGATTGGGAAACTGCTCACGCACGTAAATCCCAACTTCCTCGGACTCGACAACAAGTTTTGAAAATGACCCCTTTTATCACTTTTTGCTCATTTTCCTACAATTGGCACCATTAACCAAATAAAATAGAATCCACCAATTAAAATAATATTTGACTAAAATCAAGGAAAAAATAATCATAAATTGAATAACAATTATGCACCCTATCAATTTCCGCCATACTTAAATCATGTTTGTCCTCAAGATAAGAACAACAAATTAGTAATTGAGTTCAAACAATGGCTATCGTCCAAATAACCCATTGCCATGATACAATTAAAACACACGTCAAAGTATTAGTGGTTAAGTTTTAAGAAATATCTCTCCGGTTAACTTTTTAAAATCAAGGACTCTTCTAACTGCCGATTAACTAATCTAAGAATATAAAATATTCAATTAACATTTGTCAGCAAACGGTTTAACTATTAACCAAAATCTCAATATTAATCCCATGGATTAGCAGGCCCAACATAATCAACCACATACTTTGCACATTTCTACTTTTTTCACAACTTTTTTTCTCTTAAAATATCCCCATACTTGAACTCTCATTTTTTATATTTTTTTTCAAGAAAAAAACTTAGTATTTAACCATTCAAGTCTTTTGATGCGAACTCCGACATCCGCCAAATGAAGGAATCCAGTTACTCAACTTTTCATCGTTTTGAAACCATTATACTCATAGTTATCGCCATTTTGACACGAAAGTCAAAACTTATGGTGAAAACCCCCCGTTACTAGGCAACGACAACTAGTGGAGTATAGCAAACATTATTCAAATAAGCACAAAAAATAAAATTGAAAATCACAAGCCCGTTTCATTTTCCAAATATGGAGAAGTAGGATTAATAGTTGACCAATTCACATAACAAATGCCTGAAAAAATATTCATAGTGCCTAGAAAAGTTAGCCAAAAGTTACAAAAAGTCACAAAATCTCAAATATTCACAAAAAAGATAGTTTTAGACTTAGCCATGTCATACTTGACCCATTAGAGTATAAAACCTTAGCAATGATACAATTTGAGACAACTAGCCATTGATTATTAGGGATAACCACAAAAATGCACAAGAAGTAGCAAAAATTGGATAAATTTTGAAAAAAAAAGTCAAACAAAAAATGCCTACCTACACTTACACTTTTTTATATACTACCCCCTCCACACCTAAATCTTACATTGCCCCCAGTGTAAGAAATAAAGAACAATAGAAAAAGAAAAAGGGACAATAAAACTTCCCTAGTCAGTGAGGAGGGCACGGCAGCTATGGGTGAGGGCAAAAGGATGAGTACAATGGATTGGAATGGTTGCAATTGCTGACCACAATTGGCAAAGGTGAGCCGTGGCGATGACGTCCGAACTTGGAGACAATTTTCGAACAGCGACGGTAAGGAGTTCATCATCGTCATCTGGAATGCAAAGGGGAGAGAAAAGAATGAAAAGAAAGAAAGAGATAAGGGAAAAAGAAAGAAAAGAAAGAAAAGAAGGAGAATAGTTAGGGTTCCGGTTCTTTTTTTTATGCTATCTCTTTGTTGGAACAAGAAGCGAGTACATCATCGTGGAGTTGAAAATTTGTGAATTACAGTGTGCCCTCAAGATGTGGGCACATCTTGTTGCCCAATCATCCGCCATAATTTTTGATATTGAACATGAGCTCACTAGTCAGTTAAGCGTGGGCACGTCATGTTGGGCGGTAGTTTTCTGATAGTGGAGTTGGGTATTTGCGCGTTACAACGTGCCTTTAAGACATAGGTATGTCCTGTCGGGAAGAGGTCTCTAACCATTGAAACAGCAAAAATGAAAATTAAACATACCAAATATGAAAAAACCTAAGATAAACATAATGAAACACCATAATAAAAGAACAAGAAACAATTGAATTGAGTTGCCTCCCAATAAGCCACCTTTCTTTAACGTCTTTGGCTAGATGTAAAGCATCACTTCTTAATCTGGATGCAATTCAGATTTTCTTGCAATCGATGACATTCTTCCAGCATCCAACTCACCATTTAATGTAACCCTCTTCTTCAACTTTGTTGCTTTCACATCATATGTTGGCTTTCAACCTATGATACATGTTTGTAGCAACTTCCAACTGACCTCTACAATCAAACTCAGAAAATTCTTGCACAGAGGGATTAACAGCATGAATGGCAAACAAAGAATGAGAGTTAACAGAATTTTTCATTTCATCAAAAATATTAAAATGAGCTACTTTTCTATTAAATTCCATCTTCAAAGTACCCTTACTAACATCAATTCTTGTGTGAGTTGTACTTAAAAAGGGTCTTCCTAGTATAACAGGTGATGGATTAAGAAAGCATTCATCATTCATGTCAAGAACATTAAAGTCAGCAGGAAATACTAATTCATTAACTTGGACCAAACTATCTTCAACTAACCAATCGGGATATGCAATTGTACGATCAGTTAATTGAATTATGATGCCAGTTTCCTTTAGTGATTCTAGATTCAAGGAGGTTATAAATACTCTTGGGCATCACATTAATGGAGGCTCCTAAATCTATCATGATCTTTTTAATCTTAGTGTTTTCCTATTCGACAAGGGAACATACTTGGATCCCCACATTTGGGTGCAATTTTCTTTTGTAGCACTGCTAATAAATTTTCCTCAATCACAACTCTCTTATCACCTCTCAATTTCTTCTTGTTGACATACAAGTTTTTCAAAAATTTATCATACTTCGACATTTGCTTGAGCGCGTCCAACAAAGGGGTATTGATTGCCACCTTCTGAAGCACTTCTAAAATCTCCCTCTCTTCGTCTTGTTTTTTCGATTTCTCTAACCTGCTAGGAAAGAAAGTCAGATTAGATTTAACTTGAATCACAGCATTGGGAGTTACCTCAGAAGTTGCTTTGATGAATCCCTCTTTTCCATCTCCTTTTTAATTTGATCGTCACTCTTATCCCTTGGAATTATGAGTTTTGACCCTTCAATCTTCGTCCCACTTCTGAGGATCATGGTGCTCATGTTCTTTGGATTCACCTCAAGTTGAGAAGGAAGTCTTCCTTGCCCCTGGGACTCCAGGTGATTTATCGCAGAGGCCATCTGACTCATCTGGTTTTCAAATCTTGCATACTCGCGTCTGTCTTCTGCTGGAATTACAAGGTGATATGCTAGAGTTGCACAATGTTAGTAGCCAATGTCTTGATCATATCCTCTAGAGATGTTCCGCATTAGGCGAAGAGGGTTGAGGTCTTGATGGGTACTGTGGCTGAAATCCTTGCTATCTGTTGAGGAAGGAATTTTGCTTATTCCCCCCATATCTAAAATTTGAGTGGTCCCTCCAACCCGAATTATATGTGTTGGAGTAAAGATCGTACTGCCTGTGAAGCACGAGCATGTTTCCAGTTATATTACTTGTCCAATGCTGTCATCTTGTAGTATCGGGCATCCATCAGTGGGATAGCTAACATTCTTGCAAATTTCGCATGCCTTTACTCGCTGCATATTCTCCAATACCATCTGGCGAACCATGGCATTTAATTCAGCCAATTGCTCTTGCATCGATGAAATGTTCACCTCGTTGACACGATGAGTTGAAATATCCTCTCTTGTGCCAAACTATTTGGGAATTTGCAACCATCCCATCAATTAACTCCTAGGCCTCTCTAGGGGTTTTGTTCGTTAAAGCACCTCTACTTGCAGCGTTGATGATACTCCTATCCCCATAGAGCAGGCCTTCATAGAAGTATTGGATGAGGAATTGTTCACTAATATGATATTAAGGAAAACTGGTACACAGTTTCTTGAATCTCTCCTAGTATTCGTAGAGAGACTCTTTAGGACTCTGCTTAATACCACAGATCTCCTTCTGTAGATTGGTAGCTCGGGATGCAGAGAAGTATTTTTCTAAGAATTTTCTTTTCATGTCCGTCCATGTTGTGATGCTCCCTGCTGGCAAGTAGTAAAGTCAGTCTTTGACCGCCCCTTTAATGAAAAAGGGAATGCCCGCATCTTAATCTGCTCCTTAGTGATATCAAGTGACTTCATACTTGTGCAGACTACAGTGAATTCCTAGAGGTGTTTGTGGGGCTCGTCACCTGGCAAATCATAAAAATTAGGTAAGAGATGAATTAATCCTGATTTTAATTCAAATATTACATTCTCAGCAAAATTAGAAAAAGTAATGCATAAAGGCTGCTGATTTAAATCAAGAGCAGCCAACTCCCTTAAAATCCGATTATTGTTTGCCATCATGACTTTTTCCTGTTCAGAATCACTAGAAGGCTCTAGCAATTCCATAGCCAAATTGAGCCCTAGAGATGCAGTGGATGATTGCTCCTCTTTGCGTTTCTTGGTTTCTTTTCTCAATCTACACGCTTTCTTCTCCATCTCAAGATCGTAAACCAATTCACCTGTGCGAGAAGAATGAGGCATAAACGAGCAAAACTACAAAAAATAAAATAAAATAAAACAAACTAAAAAAGAAACAAATTAACCAACTCCAATCCCAGGCAACAACGCCAAAAATTGACAGGTGTGGAACCTGTGCAATAATAAAATCCTACTCACATAAAGATATAAACGAGTATAATGACAAGTAGGGTCGTCTTCACAAGGATTAGGAAAAATTCGTTTCTTTCCAAGCAATGCCAATTAGGGGGATTTTAGAGAATTAAAATAAAAATAAAATACTTAACGAAAAGAAAAATAAATAAACGAAAGTAAATTAAATTTACTCAAGGATTAACAAGTTCTAACCAAGGATATAACTTCAGAAGTGATTTATACAACGGTTCATCGATGCAAGAATTATTTCATCTATTTGTTAATAAATAGGTTATAATTGCCAAACAAGTGATGACAATGAATTTTTCCTTACTGTCTCGATAGTTAAGGTATGCCTATTAACTACTTCCCTAATCCAGAAATAACTCTAGGTAATCCCGTAGAATTTAATCCCTTGATTGCATTAGAAATTAGAAAAGCCCTATTCTAATCAATAAACACACTATCAAGGTTTATTCAAATTAGATCATATGTCTCCCTAATATGAAACCAATCACATTAGTAGCCACTAATTTAATACAATTAAACAATTATGAATTTAACTATCTTAACTGGCAATAGATTATCAAGTTGAATTAAATATTGGACCTTGATATTCAAATAACAAAACAATCATAAGAAATTAAATCAGAAAACATACGAATATTAATGAATAAAAGAAATTAATAAAACCAATTAGATCTCACAGATGTAAATGAATCAAATCTTTCGTTACTCCTTGACTAGAAAAGAAAATTAATTGCGCATAGCCAATTGGTACAATTCACACGATTTTCTCAAAGCCAGTTGCATAAGTTTTTGATAAAAGAAAAACTAAAGAAACTAAAAGACAAAGAGAAAAGCCAAGTGGCCTTTGCATTCCTTTCGCAAAGCAAAGAGTCACGACGACTCCAAATTGTTTCTACCCTAACATACTAATCAAGCGGGGCCATCCTTTTTCTCTTATTTTCTAGCTTTCAAAATTAATTAACCTTCCTAGTTTTCCTGAGAAAAAGATATTTCTTAATAATCTAAGTCATTTCTCAATACAATTTGAAAACATGCTTCGTAGGTCTTCAATTTGCATTGGAAAAATGCCACGCGCGTATATCCCAACTTCCTTGGACTCAACAGCAAGTCTTGGAAAATTACCCCCTTTTATCACTTTTTGTTCATTTTCCTACAATTGACACCATTAATCAAATATAAGTAGAATCCACCAATTAAAATAATATTTGACTAAAATCAAGGGTAAAATAATTAGGCCTGTCAATCGGGTCTAATGAGTTAGGTTTTTATAAGTTCGAACTCAACTCATTTAATTTGTAATATTTTCGGATTTCGGACTATGAGTTTTGGGTTAATAAATGTGAAGTTATACTCAACTCACATAATATTTGAGTTGTGAGCCTTATTCGAGTTTAGACCAAACTCACTTATTACTACTTAATTTTTTAAATATAATTACTATAACTATTAAGTTGTAAAACTAATTTAACATTTGCAAGACTACAATATTAAAACTAAATATGAACAAGTAATAGTTCTTAAAAAGTATATAAACCAAAACATTTTCAATAATATTTATATCTAATTCGTTCAAAATACATGAAAAATAATAATGAAACATGCGGTCATAAGCCACTACATCTTTAAAAGTTGAAACTTTTTTATAGCCTTGTGATTTGAATCTAAACATATTTGATGATTTGTATTTCTAGACCAAAAAGAAATCAACCAATATTATGTCAACATAAAAATTTACTCGACCAATGAGAAAAGTTAAAGATTCAGTTGTGGCATTACTAATATTGGCTCTCAAGAAACCTCATAGAAGAGTTTTTAGATGTATTTTTGTGTTTTATAATATATATATATATATTTTGTATTTAGTAATAATATATTTGGATATATAATTATACATAATATCAAATATAAATATTATATATATATATATAATTAAAGGGCCCGGCCTATATCGGGTTTGAGTCTAATGAGACCCAAGCTCGACTCATATTTAATTCAAGTCTAATTTTTAGGTTCAAGTTCAGACCGACTCACTAAAAAGTCGGGTTCATTGATCTTTTTGTCCGGCCAAACGAGCCGAGTTCAGGCTGATCTAGCCCCATTGACAGTTCAAAAAATAATCATAAATTGAATAGCAATTATGCATCCTATCACTCTCGGATCTGTTCCTCCAGTTTCTCAGACGAGGTCTCGGATCTAAGGGTAGTGAGATGGATCTGAACTCGGATCCAACTTCCTATTTTCAATTTCAATTTTCTTCCTTTTTTGCGCAACTTTCTCTTCTTGTTTCACTTATGCGTTATTCTCCAAGATGTACCTTGCATCTTCTTCAATTCAAACGAATGTTTCATGCACCAATAACCTACAAAACACCACACATTTATACATTAATCCACTCATTTTGCACGTTTAGTTCCCTAAGCGACACTTGAAGAAATTTTCACCAAAATGGGCTTAAAAATGGCTACGAACCCCTAAAAACATGCCAAAAGCTTGCATGTAACCATATGAAACACATGTCAAATATTCAATTATCACATACCTAATTCTACTTATTATTATTAATAGATGGGTTTGGACGGGAATATTGGATTTGTGATTGACATCCCTACCCACAAGTAACCCAATACGGTTAAAAAAATCCTAATATGTGCCATAGGCACACTTACAGGCTATTGGAGAAAGTCTGTATCTTGAGTGAGATATACAAGGTGCTTTGCACCTCTTTTAAATTTTTTTACTGCAGATGGAATTTGAACCCCCGATTTATAGTCCAAAGAAGGATTTAATCCCTTTTTGGTGGCTACTAATCTAATGTCCTGATGGTTATGCCTTCAAGTTCTTGAAGTTCAAAAAGTAATTTTATCTTCTTCAACTTTCCAAGTCTTTAGAGATCATCAAATCCTTGAAGTTCTACGAAGATTGAAAGTTCTCGAAGTGTAACAAGATCCTCATATACTTCAACTTTTTCAAATCCCAAGTGCTGTTAAATCTTTAAGTTGCCAAGTCAAAAGCATTGATCGATGTTCTGTTAGGATTCAAGCACAAAACAAACAATTATTGAGATATTAAGTATATAATAATTTAATGACAAACAAGCCACAAGTATGAAAGATAAACGAAATACAATATTTAACGTGATTCGACTCCACTATTAAGTCTACGTACACGGAGAGAAATCCGTTCTTTATTATGAGAGTAAAATCCTATACGAGAATACAATTTGAATCCAAACCCAACCCATATATACCATTTCTCATCTCTCAAGAACCCTCTCTCACCACCCATGTATAAGGCTACATGTCGCCTCTTGTATGACCATGTGTGTCTCTCTATGTAGTATGCCAACCTATCTATTTATAAAGAATATTATTTGGCCAAAAACCAAATAACAACAGCAAACCAATTCTAATTTCTACACTTGTACAGAATAGGAAATAACTTCTAATCCTAAATAAAATAGGAAATTCCTTGGCTACTATTTCAAGTAACTAAAACTAATCAGGAAACTAGTTACTTTCATACAAAACAAGAAACCTACCTAAAAGAAATTAAACAAATTTCCTAACATGTTCTTTTACAAAATCTATTCTAATCTCGAGTGCTGCTTCATTATTAAATCCTCTAGTCAAAAGGATATATCATGGGACATTCTTGTCCCCCGGATCTTTTCAAATGTCAAGTGATACTAGCTAAATTTTCAAAACATCAAGTCAAAGGGGTAAATCACGAGACATTATTTTTCCCTAAGACATATTCAAAATTTTAATTGACGAGAGATTTGGGAAACACGGGATGTGTAAGTAACTTTACTGTGTGAAATCTTCAAAACACGCTTTCAAATCAAATCTTTTTTTTCATTGTATCATATCAAAAAAATATTATAATAAATAATATTAAAAAGTCTTTGTAAATAATCTTCAATCAAATCGAACTTTGTAGTAAAATTAGTAGCTATACTTAATGGAATGAATGGGAAGATATTGTGCCGATGCAGCAGAAAGAAATCATTCTATTGTCAGTGTATGTTGCAAGGGAAGCAGGGCAAGGATAGTAATTAGAATGATCGTCCATGAGCAGCTAACATCCAAGATTTGCCAAAAAAAAAAAAAAGTAAAACTCAGATCATTACATATACATCGTTTTCAATACCATACGTGAGACTCATAAAAATTTGTTCTATAGTTACTTTCTATTAAAAATAAGTTACACAATAAAGAAAGTTAGTTACAGCTTATATAGAATTAGATAAAATCGATACAAACAGTTGACCCGACAACTATTTGTTCCCCAAATCCATGTTGCAAGTCTTTTGCCTTGTTGGAATGGGGAGTTCATACTCTCATGGCGACAATAAAAGCGGGAAACTTTGACACATACATTCATCCATAATACATGTTACAAGACTTGTCAAAATGAAAGCAGAAAATTTCGTCCCCAATTATGCGTTGTGGAACACAATTACTCAGATTTGAATTCAGCCTTCTCTCCGGACACAGACAAAAATTATGAGGTTTTTAAGTGACTGAGAGGAAAAGGATGAAATATCAGCTATACAAACAAACATTTGAATATGTTTCTCTTTAACTGTAATTTTCAAAGGTTTGACCAATGAGTGCCCTCATTAAGAGGGTTCTCCAATATTAATCTTTTAGCAATAATGAAACTAATTTTAAAAAAGTGTCTAAATGAATTGCAATTAATGTGAATCCATATATACATTTAATAAATTAGGTGTTATTTAATTATACTAACATGTGCTCCATAGCACCATTTAGAAAAAGGCAGATGATATTGTCGGAACAAAAAATAGGATCCAGAGCAAATTTTACTTCATCAGACAATTTTGCCTTTTCCTTACATTAATAATCATTACTTCAACTAATTCCTCCCGACCCCAAAACAATCCTCTTTTTCTTTTCCCATTTCCAACTCCAAAAATTTTTGGCTCTTGATCATCATGATTGCCATAACAGTAAAGCCATCACCTATCACTGTCACAACCATCAACCTCCAGCCCAGTTGCATCTCAAAAATTCAACAAAAGCCCAATCTTCCCTAATTGAAATTGACAAACTTCCCCTTTGACTCCTTTTTCCAACCAAATTTCATCTCTCAGCATATGTCCTTTTTCTTCCACCAACTGCTCCCTCTGTCAACTAGTTATATAAATCACTTTTTACTATTTCAATCAACCATTGACAAGTTTAAAGGCGAGATATGTGACACACGTCAATCCAAATTATATGCAAGTTTGACCATTAAACACTCGGGGAAAAAAATAGATGTCTTCCATAATTCATTCACGATCATTGATTTCAATTCTAGAAGATGAGAAAAGAAAAAGAAGTGATCCGCAATATTGGAGGATATTGACAAAGTCGTCAAGAGGTGAGAGGAAGAAGCAATTGACGAGGATTTTTTTGGGTTTTAATGTGGTGCTTGAGTTGCTAGTTCGGGTGCTAGTGGTTCAGTTGTTCGGGTGCTAGAGGTTAAACCTCCGTTTGGATTAGTTATTTTTGGGGGTATTTTTGAAAATTTTGCTATAGCAGAGTTTTTGGATTATATTTTGAGATATTTTCAGAAAATATTTTGGGATATTCAAAAGTAGGAGAGTTTCTAGAATATATTTTGAAATATTTTTTAAAATTTTAAAAAAATTTAAACTAATTTTTAGATTATCTTTAAAGTACTTTTTAAAAATTTTTATTGTATTTGAAAAATTAGTTTTTGAAAAACAGTGCCATCCAAACAACAGCATGCTGTAGGGGTGGAGAATAGACAAGGGATGATTGATTGATTGGCAGAATGTAGGTGGAGTAATTAAAATTTGCAAGAGTTTCAGTTGAGACCCCAAAATTTTAAAGTTTAATTGCAAAACCTTAAGTAAGGGCAAAGTTGTCTCATGAATAGAAATTTGCTCTCGATCCTAATTTTTGTTCTGACAATATTGCCGGCCCTTAGAAAAGTTCATTTTCAAATACTCACTATGTATAAACCACTGAGCTTGGCTCAGTGGCAATCAAGTGGGACTGAAGTCCCTCCTTAGACTGTAGGTGAGGGTTCAAATCCTACTTATAATGAAAAAAATTCAAGAGTGGTGCCAGAGCATTCCTTTGGTTTAGTAAGATCTGTGTACCTGCTAGTCCCCAATACAAGTCTCTTTAGACTCCCCCACTCACTATGTATATTAGAAGTAAGACCAGAACACATCCACACTTTTGTGCATATTTCTGTTCAACAGATGTGCCTTATTGTCTGTACGTGTATATGAAGTAGCACTGATATCCATCCAGAACTCAAAACGAGCATAAATCATGAAGAAAATATCCTAATCGTTGACACTATCAACAGAAACTTTTAAGGTAGACTTTTTACCTTTATTATTACCAATTTTGAATGGTATCATTTTGCACTACAATGGAAGTAGCGTGGTTAGCATAGCCATATTTTTTTAACTTTTCTTGATAGTGTGAGAGATTGGGGTGATCAGGAATCACTAGTAACTCTAGAGTATGTAAAAATAAAAATTAAAGGTGTAAAATGAGCACTACATACTGCTATATGGCATGAAGCTTCCGACTTAAAAATTAAGGTTAAAAGCAAGAAACAACATCTGTGGTAAATAATGCAATTAGTCAAAAATAATATAATAGTCGTGATAAAATATCAGCCATAAAAAAAATTCAAAATCTGAATTTGATATTTTCAAATTTCAAATACTCGTGATAGTCTTTGTTCTTGTGTCTGTGCTGCAGATGTCCCCTATTGTCTATAAATGTACATGAAGCAGCACTTATTAATCCATGCCAACTTAAGCCTGCCTCTTTGTCTTAGAACTCAAGCTAAACATCAGTGTAGTCATGAAGAAAATTTACTACCTTTTCACCCTCGAACTCTTCCTGTTAAGTTTTCTGTTAGCTAGCTTAGCCAAGAGGGTCACCAACATTACCACAGATCAAACAGCCCTTCTTGCACTGAGAGCCAAAATCACTTCAGATCCTCAACAAATCCTATCAAACAATTGGTCCCTTGCATCCTCAATCTGTGACTGGAGAGGAGTCACTTGCGGCTCTCGCCATCGTAGGGTGACTACCTTAAACATCTCCAGCTTGGGTCTTACTGGCACCATTCCCCCGCAATTGGGGAATCTGTCATTTCTTGTATCCCTCGACATGAGTATGAACTACCTTTATGGAGAACTCCCCCGACAATTGATTCGTTTGCATAGGTTGCGACTTCTTGATCTCTCTGTTAACAAGCTCAGCGGAGATATTCCCTCTTGGGTTGGTTCCTTGCAAGAACTCCGATATCTTTCCCTCGGGAACAATAGCTTTACGGGCTCCATCCCACCTTCCATCTCCAACATGTCAAAGCTAGAGACCTTACAACTCTCATACAATCCCCTGCGAGGAACAATTCCAATGGAAATAGGATACCTAAACAAATTGAAGAACATAGTCATGTACTACAACCAGCTTTCAGGTCCTTTGCCTTTGCAGATATTCAATATTTCCTCACTGGAAATTATTGCACTTAAAGGTAATAGCCTTTCTGGCAGTCTTCCAGTTGAGATATGTTCCCGTCTCCAACGGCTCACATGGCTTGACCTTTCCCATAACAAATTAAGTGGAAGGATACCATCGTCATCGTTGTCGGAATGTTCAAAACTTCAAGTACTATCATTAGCTGCCAACAATTTTAATGGAGGGATACCGGAAGGACTTGGGAACTTCACGGCTCTCGAGGAACTATATCTTGATCAAAACAATTTGACTGGTACCATCCTAACTCTTGAATTTGAGCAGAAATCCGATAAACATGCATAAAACTTACCGTGTATACCTGACAATCTAATATAATACCATTGATTAATAATCTAAAGGCTACTCTAGCTGGACTCCTAGCACACGCAATAATTAGGCTTCATGTTTTAATTGTCATAAGAGTGAAGTGAAATTAGAGAAACTTGATTACATTTAAAGAGGCAAATAAAATGTGAAGGCCTGCATTTACATAATAAGTTGTGCATATTAACAAAGTGTCCCAATTTTACATTACAATGTTCGTAATCTGATGTAACTTTGTTTAATATTTTATATATGCCGGCAAGCATAACTCCTTTTCTCATTGAAATTGTCTTTTGATTAATTCATTCATGAGGCTTGAATGTAAAATATCATGTCACCAAGGGTAGAGACATTAAGACTATCATCTAATTCTCGACAAGGGACAATTCTAATGGAGATTAATTGGAAATCTAAACAAATTGAAGATAATGAAAATTAACTACAATCATGTTTCAGGTTCTTTGCCACTGGGGATATTCAATATTTCGTCATTGGAAATTATTTCTATGCGAGGTAATAGCCTATCTGGAAGCCTTCTTCCATTCAGCATGTGTCACCGTCTTCAAGGACTCACAGGGCTTGACCTTTCCCACAACAAAATAAGTGGTATGATACCATCGTCATCATTGTCGGAATGTTCAAAGCTTCAAGGACTTGTGTTGAATGACAACCATTTGAGTGGGAGTGGCATCCCAAGGATTTGGGAACCTGACGGCGCTCAAGGGAACTATATCTTGCTGACAACAATTTAGATGGTACATCCTAACTCTTACATTTAATGAGAAGAATAGTTTATATTTAATACACGTTTTCTTATCTATTAATGAGAAGAATATTTTAAAATCTTTTAACAAAAGTAAGATAAATGCTTGTCCCATGACTTGTGTACCATGCGAACTTCTCTTAGTGCTTGAATGTAAAATCTCAAGTTAACAAGCAAAGAACATTTTATTTTCAGGTAAACAAAATGAAAATTGTTTTACCAAGATTGTTGGAAACTATATCCCATGAATTGCTTAACTAAACCAAGGGTTCCATAAGATTCTGACTAACTATGGATTTCAACTAAAAGTAAGGTTTATGTAATGTCCCCAAAGTTGAATTCCATTTTTATAGTCATTTAGGATATCTATATAGCTTCTATTGAAGTAAATTTTCTTAATTTCTTAATCAATACAACTTTTTAATTGGAAGAAATTTGTTCGTGAAGGCATATTAGAAATTTCTTTGTGAATGCATTTGGGAATTAGAGAATAATAGAAAGGTAACTACTTATCAAGCCTGAAGAAATAGGTGGTAATACTTTTTGTAACTAAAGAAGAACGGAAAGTATTTTCTTGTTAACATATATGGAAGTAGTAAGGATTGTATAAATTTTACCTTAAAAAAAAAGGATTGTATAACCTTTTAGGACAGAATAATCAAAGATGCATGAGACTATCACCTCAGCAAACTGCCAAAATTAAGGTTTCCAATTTTTATTTGGTGTGGAGTAATATACACACACACACACACATGTATATGTATGTTATATATATATGTGTGTGTGTGTGTATAAACAAATATGAGCTTGAATCTTTTGATATGGTTATTTATTACATTTTATCATGTTTGTAATTATTAACCATGTTAATGGACACTAATATATGCATTTATGTGAAAAGACAAGCAATTCCATGTCAATTATATATACAAAAATTTGCCTTTCTTCTATTGTCTTCAAAGCCTATTGACATATATATCTCTTGCTGTGGTTGTTGTGAAAATATATACGAGTTGTTTGAGATTTTTCAATTGTAAATCTTAATTAGAAGATTTAGTTTTGGAAATCAACAAAGAAAAATTGAAGGTATGCACTAAATTACAAAGAGTATATATAGATATTGCTTTATAACGTGCAATTAAGTTCTTTTTGGTGTCTATATTTTACTTCAGTATCCTGAAAGCAAAGCTTTAAATGCAATCTACTATGAAAAGATATTCTTCGTTTGAAGCTTTCAATGCAATCTTCTGTGAACAGATATTCTTAGTTTGAAATCATAAATAATCCCTTCTTAGTTTGAAATCATAAATAATCCCTGAAAATCTACGCAAAAATTACTTTACAAAATAAATAAAGCGTGATAGTTCCCTTAGTGTTAATAACCAATATTTATAGCTTTCTTCTATTGGAGTTTGCGCAATAGATTTCCTTTACAATACCTTAGAATTAAATGTAATGTTTATGTGATTTCCCCAAATTTGAATGCCATGGTTAGAGTAGTACAGGGTATATATGCAATACAGACATTTAACTTTTCTGATCTAGGAATATAGCTTCTATTGAAGCAAATTTTCTTAATTTCTTAATGAATAAATTTTTGAATTGGCGGAATGAAATTCTTTTGAAAGGAGTTCTCAAAACTTCTTTACGGATGCATTTGAAGAATAGAAAAGTAATATTCTTTCTAAATGAATGCAAAGAGGTGGCAGTGCTTTTGTAAACTGAAAAAAGAATGGAAAGCATTTTCTTAGTAAACGTGAATAGAAGAACAAATAAGCTAAATGGTAAGATAAGTAAAAACTCTATGGCTTGTAAAATTGTAATTATCAAAAAATGCATGTGACCATCACCTCAACAAAATACCAAAGAGCAGATTTTTCAGCATTTATAGTGATGTGAAGTGACAGAAAAAAAAAGAATATTATTTTAAACATTTTGCGATGTAAAGTTCCTGAGATTGAACGTATTACACACTAGAAAAACTTTTGCAATTTCTGAAATTAAATTCTAGACAGGCCATAGTCTATACTGTTGGGAAAGAAAGGGAGGCATCCAAAAGAATGGTTCAAACTAACCTGCACGACTTGTTTTTGCTTAAATCAATATTTGGAGTTGAAATAGTTGTTACTAATTTACTAGAAGTTTGTAAAACATATAATTACATGATCATGTACAAGAAAATCATATGATTCTTTACTAAGTTGAATTTAACATGCTTGTAAATGTTAGCCATGTTTATGCATAATGCTACATGCATTGCTGTTTCAAAAAAAAAAAAAAAAAACAACAACTTTATGTCAATTATATTCAAAATTGCTTTTTTTATCGTGTTAAAAGTACGCACACACGTGCACATACACACACATATATACACACGCTAGTTGTAAACTTGTAGCTACTACAGTACAAATTGCTTTTAGTTGTTTGAGAATTTTTTAGTTAAAAATCTTATATTTTACCAAGTATATAATGTCTTAAATTCATTTTATGCATTAACATATATAAACTTGATAATTCTCTAGGTATTATTCCGCAAGACCTTGGCAACCTAAAGCATCTAGAAGTACTTAGTATGGAGTTCAATAGCCTAACTGGCTCCGTACCAGCCGGAATATTCAACATCTCAACACTGGGAAGACTAGCCCTACAGAGCAATAAACTTTCTGGATTGATACCAGCCTCAATCTCAAATGCATCTAAACTAACTTTCTTATACTTGGATACAAACAGATTCAGTGGTCCAATTCCAAGTTCTCTTGGAAACCTAAGACTTCTAAGATGGCTAGATCTCTCTGAAAATCATTTGACAACTGAACCTTCATCAAGAGAATTGAGTTTCATCAATTACTTGACAAACTGTAAGTACCTAGAAATATTGTCTTTTAATGACAATCCGCTGCACGGTATTCTTCCAATATC
The DNA here is from genome assembly GCA_023065735.1 of Coffea humblotiana. Lineage (NCBI taxonomy): Eukaryota > Viridiplantae > Streptophyta > Magnoliopsida > Gentianales > Rubiaceae > Coffea > Coffea humblotiana. The sequence continues at coordinate 1,961,484 of CM041212.1, read as the reverse complement.
GGTTGGGAATCTTTCAACTTCTATGGAGAGATTCTAATGCATATGATTGCGGAATCAAGGAAAGCATTCCCGATGCATTCGGGAATTTGACCAATCTAGTGGTTTTGAGTCTATTTGTAAATCACCTGAGTGGACCCGTTCCAGCCACAGTGAAAAAATTGCAAAAACTTCAAGTTTTGAATTTCTATGACTACCGATTGAGTGGTTCAATTCCAGATAGTCTTTGTGAGTTAAAGAGTTTGTACGGATTATATCTGGGTAAAAATCAGCTTCGTGGGTCAATACCATCATGCATAAGTAATGTTAGTTCACTGAGAAAAATTTCCTTTGATGGGAACTTCTTAAATTCAAGCATACCTGCAAGCTTGTGGAACCTCAGTGATCTATTTTATTTGGGTCTGTCCTCTAATTCGCTGAATGGCTCACTACCTCAAGAAATTGAAAATTTGAAGATGATAACAATATTGGATCTGTCAGGAAATCATCTTAGTGGGAATATTCCAAGTTCCATTGGAGCTTTGCAAAGTTTAGCCAACCTTTCTTAAGCACAAAATAAGCTTGAGGGACCTATTCCATCCTCACTAGGTCACATGTTATGCTTGGAACTTTTGGACCTATCTAATAATAACCTATCGGGTCCGATACCAAAGTCCTTGGAAACACTTTTGCAGCTTGATTACATTAATCTTTCTTTCAACCACTTAAGAGGAGAAATTCCCAGTAGTGGTCCTTTCAAGACCTTCACATACGAATCATTCATGTTTAATGATGATTTGTGTGGTGATGAAAGGTTTCATGTTCCTCCATGCAATTCTCGTCAGATTCACAAATCAAGTCGAAAGAAACTATTTCACATGTTAGGCATTATATCAGGTATTGCTGCAACAATAATTGCTGCTACAACTGTTGTAATTTTACTTTTAAGATGCCGGAGGAAGGATGCAGTTTCAAGAAATGTTGACTTATTGCCGGTGGTAGTGCCAAGAAGGATTTCATATTATGAACTTGTTCAAGCAACTATTGCCTATGATGAAAGCAATTTAATTGGCAAAGGGAGTTTTGGATCTGTATATAAAGGTATTCTAGCGGATGGGACAGTGGTAGCTGTGAAAGTTTTCACTTTTCTAACCGAAGTCACTTCTAGGAGTTTCGATGCGGAATGTCAAGTTCTACGTAACCTTCGGCATAGAAACCTAACCAAAGTGATTGGCAGTTGCTCTAACCTTGAATTCAAAGCCTTAGTGCTAGCATATATGCCCAACGGGAGCCTTGAGAAATGGTTGTGCTCCCACAACCTTTGCTTGGATCTGCTGCAAAGAACAAGCATAATGACGGATGTTGCTTCTGCATTGGAATACCTGCATTTTGGTTATACAACACCTGTGGTTCACTGTGATCTGAAACCTAGCAACATATTACTTGACGAAAATATGGTTGCTCATGTAAGTGATTTTGGTATAGCAAAGATTTTGGATGAAGAAAGTAGTGTTATTCATACCCAGACTCTTGCAACACTTGGATATATGGCACCAGGTTCAGCATATTTGACATCCCTTTGAATTGTTTATATACCTAAAATTTGTAGAATTATGTGTCAATTTCTTGAATTTTTTCTTCTTTCCCTTTAACTATGATAGATTCCCTTTTGTACTACAGAGTATGGAGTTGAAGGGCAGGTGTCAACAAGAATTGATGCGTATAGTTTTGGCATACTTCTGATGGAAACATTTTCAAGAGTGAAGCCTAGTGATGAAATGTTCAAAGATGATTTGAGCCTGAAGAGTTGGATAGAAGAATCTCTGCCTAATGCAACAATTCAGATTATAGATGCCAACTTACTCAGGCAACAAGATGAGCATTTCAATGAGAAATTGCAGTGTGTTTCAATGATCTTCAAATTGGCTTTAAGTTGCTGTACTGAATGCCCACAAGATCGAACTAACATGAAAGATGTTGTGGCAGTACTCAAGAAGATAAGACGTCACCTTGCCACTTTCTCGGACAACTCAAGATCGAACTAGTATGTTCTTGTAACTCAATCCCGTACATCAAGTTTGTTCTTCTTAAATTATCTTTATATCTTTTGTTGAAAGACGATGACAAGACTTGAAACGCGAAGGAAAAATAAGTTTGATTATCTATTTGAAGAAAGTCGATATATCAGTCACAAATTAGTAGATGCCAAAGTTGTTTTTCTTCTTTGTAAATCATGTTTTGCCAAAATATATTTGCAATTACTTAGTACTAACTACATTTCTGACTTGTTAGTTTTTATTCCCCAGAGGAAAAATTACAATGGAGATACAACATATGCAAATTACAACTGTAACACATTTTATTATATTTAGACCAATATCTATATATATATATGTGCATAGCTTTTCTTCATGAAAATCTTTGTTAAACTTATAATTTTGCACATTGAAACCTTTTCTTCCCCCTTTCTTTTTTTTTGTTTTGAGAAATTTAACCCATTTCACAATGAAGGTTTTATCTAATAGCATGCATGTGTTTGATTATTGATAAAGGGTTAATTTTGCATTCAGTTTGTGAATATTTCTCCCTCGATTGTGATAAAATATGGTGTTAATTGATAGATTCTACTTATATTTGATATTTATTGTTATTTTTAGGAAATTTTGAGATAAAAGGGCTTAAAAGAGGGAAATTCTAGAAGACTTGTGTTAATATGACGCGTGTTCGTCTAATTCTGGTGCGAAGTTCGAAGATCATGGGATTCAGCGACTAAGGCATCATGTGCGATCAACTAAGTCGCGTGGGACACCTACTTAATTAGAAGATAGATTTGGAAGCCAATTAGATTACTTGTCCAATCTAATATTCGTTTCCAAGTTCAAATGATCCAACAACTTTTGACTTATTGTCTTATTAGGCAGTAGGATTAATTAGAATAGTACCATAAGACGTCTGAGAGGATCCACACAGGGGACACCGTCATCTCTCTCTCTCTCTCTCTCTTACATTTTTCTCTAGTTAGTTTAGTTCTCTCTCTAAAAGACAAATCTTAATAATTTTTTGGCTGCGATCCCACCATAAAGAGTGGCTGAACCCTCTTTATTTTAGTTCAACAATACTGTGAGATTTAATTTATTTTTATTGTTTCATTGATTTGTAAATATTTATATATTCTCTGTTTGTTCTCAAGATGATTAATTTATATGATTAAATGACTGGCCATTACTTAATTGTGGGAATAATCTACTGTCATCTAAATTATCAAATTTGTAATAGTTTAGTAGTTTTAGTACATGTGACGAATGATATAATTTGACTGTAAAAAAACTTTTGGTTGTATGCTACGAATCTTCAAGTTTGAGAGAGGCTAAGGACTTAATATCATGTTTTTTTGGAGGGGTAAAAAACCTAAAGAAAAAAGTTTTTGAGGTAAAAACTCAAAATATGTATAAGACTTCTAATTTTTTCGGGGCAAGAGAGGGGTTGGGAGTGGAGAGGATGTTTCGTAGGTAGTAGAGTTTAAACTTGATTTACATTTGTTAATAATATAATCATACTTTTTTTCTTTCTTTTTTGGATAATATTACAACTAACCTACAATGATATGGTCAGAAGTGATTGAACCATGCAATTTCATCTTAACAAAATCCTATGAAGTTTCTATCAAACTAAAAAAATGGGCTTGCTTATTAATCAAGCTCATTTCGATTACAATTTATCAAGCCACCCCAGTTCAAACAGTTTTCTAGTAGTAATACTTTGATTTATATGTAATTTCCAGAATTATACTCAAGAATTCAAATTAATTTGTAACAGACTTGAAAAGTTGGCAAACAGAAATGTTATTCAGGTTAAAGAACCAATCTACTCAAACGTCAAAATTGATATATTATGGCATGAGTGTATAAAATGCTGGAGGAGAGATATATTCTATGCTACAATTAATCCCCTTTACTTTAAGAATTAAAGTAGTGATGGGGTCAGATTCAAAAAAATAAATCAGGAATTCTGTCTCAGAATCACTTATTTAAGTAGACATACAATCACAGAAATTTTCTTCCTCCCCATTCTTATTATCTCCATCTGTATATAATAGGATCAAAGCAAACTATAACCCTACTATGTTTAATTAAAAATAATTAATTTGCTTGAGCTAACAAACTCATTTCCATTTCGCTGTGACAAGCCATTTTCAAGGGAATGGGTGGGTCTGAATAGGAACCATCTATAATTCTTTCAAAAAACCAGTGATTAGCAGCTTGAGGATAGTGTATCCCATCCCAGTTAACCCTAACTGATGGATCTTCACATGATCCAACAATAGTTTCTATGTCGTGCAACTTGACCTTTTCCGAACAGAGAAAGTTTGGATCATAGTTGAACTTTCCTCCATATCCACAGCAAGTTATTAAAGGCTGCTCAAAACCTGCAAATATAAATCCAGAAAATTTCAGTTTAGTTAAAGATATTTGTTTCAAATCAATATTTGGCATCATCTGTAAAAATTTAGCTAATCAAATGCCATGGAAAATATTCCCTAACCAATATTTCCTAATAAGTTTTTTTGAACGTGTTTTATTCCCTTAGGGCGCTAGATAAGCACACTATGAATAGGAATGGATAATTATAAATGTCCAACATTATTTGCATGAGAAAACTAAATATTTGCACGACGCCACATGCTATTATGTATTTCACAGAATAGAAGAACTCTAATATTAGTCGAAAACTCTATGATTCCTCTTGGAAACTATCTCCTCATTTCGTATCTCTAGCTGATGCATGATAGTTGTCTATATTTCAAATGTTTGATATTTTTACAACTTAAGGGTCAAAATACTTGTTTTCACCATTTAACGGTGAAATTAAATCAGAGGGTATGATATTTAAAATGAACTATAGAATCTCCTTATAGTAATATACATAAATAGGTTTATTCTAATTGTGTCCCATACACATAAAAGAGAAAATTATTTGAAACGTATTTTACATTTTGTTAAATGATTTTTTTCCTACTTCACTTTTAAAAAACTAATTTTACGTCTCTTATAAATTTAACTTGATAAAATATGGTTCCGACCTAAGTTTTTATCACTTTTAATCTAAATTTACCATGTGACCCACATATGACCATTTTTTAAGGTATAAAAGGTCAGATTCTACAAGTCATATAGGTTGAAAAATAGTCAAAAATAGTGATTGAAAATAAATTTTATCGATTTGAATTTGTAAGAAATATAAAATTAGTATTTTAAAAGTGAAGAACGAAACGGAATGTGAGGGACATTTTAAATAATTTTTCCTATATAAAAGTCATATTTACTTACCATATTTCTTGGCGCGGTTAATGAGGTCGTACTTTATGGTGTAGATATCAACATATGTGATGGCAGCATCGGGAAGTTCATATCGGAGCTGCAACACAGCTTCCCTCAATTTGTGGTTGTAATATTGGGAAACGTCGTTAGCAGGACTTGCACATCCAACTTCATCGATCTGTGAGGCTGTTATTAGGAGAGTCGACAAGGTTTTTGGTAAACAACCAAAGGGAACAGTACCAAGTACCCAGAATGATCTACCTCCATGGTCATAATATATCTTCTGCAGCATAAAACACCATCATATTATGATAATATATCATAGCTTGCAGATCAATTGGACACAGCTCCTTGAATAATACCAAATTAGTTGTTTTGAACTTGATCATTCCACAAATACATGAATTGCAGCAATTTCCACACAAAATATTTAGGCATAGCTCCAAGTTGTATAGAGATGGTTAAGTATATGATCTAATCAAGTTAGGGTGCAATTGTAAGGAAAGACGAAAATGAAGAAGAAGAAAAAGAAAAAAACCGTCCGTGTTGTAAAGAAAAGAAACAAATTTGGAAAAATATTTCTGCACTTATCATAGTAATTACAATAATATAATGAACCTGAACAACTACTCAAATGGTATCTATTCTAATCTATCATTGTCCAATCTCTTACATAGTATACACTTAGAATTTGAAATGTCAAAAGGATATTTACAACAATTTGAATGTTAAATTACCCAGACCACCAGTTTTTGTTTTTTCACCTTCTTTTCAACTGTTAAAAATCTTGAGCTTTCTAACTCTAAGACCTAGGCCCCATTTGGCAGGTGAGTTTTTTGGAAGTTTGTTTAAAACTTTACTGTAACTTACTGTAGAAATTTTTTTAAAAAATTTTTGAAGTGTTTTTTTTAAAAATATTTTGAAGTGTATAGTTTAAAAATTTTGAAAAGTTTTTTGAAATTATTGTAGCTAAAATTTTTAAAAAATTTGTAACAAACAAACTTGACAAAAAACTTATCTTCCGAACAAGGCGCTAATGTAGAAATGGTCAGCAACAGTGGCCACGCTGCCATCAGTCGCCATCCTCTGGTGGCAAAGACTCATTAGCAGGAACTTTGGAGTCCTTTTACACACACACAACAGAAAAAAAGGAAACCAAAAAAAAAAAAACACTATTGACCATACATACCATGAGCGCACCTTAATAGTTTCCTTGAATTGATCTATCAATTCGGGGACAAATTCTCTGATTTGATCGCTTGTCTTGTTGACGAAGTATCCCGCATCGATATCATTTTGGCCAATGTCAAACGTATACAAGGCTCGTGAAAAATCTTCTGCCTTTGGCATTAATTTTCCAAAAACATCCCCTGCAATTGTCCCAAACAAACACAAGTATGATCTTGTTTAATTTGAAGCTACATTAAGTTAACATTAATACTTACCCTTCAGCTAATATAAATTACTATAGGGTCTGATTCTCAAAGGGTTTGGATCATTTGTTACACTTTTTGGTGCTAATATAAACCACGTACTAAAATAACGAGACAAATATAACTTTAAGATATAATGTAACATGCATGGTATAATGTCAATGAGTAATAGAAGACTCAAATATAATTCTCGATAACCAACCTATTCTCATAGTCCTTGTATAAACTCTAGCATCTTCACCAAACAATGAAAAAGAAAAGCCAAAAGCCAAAGTAACAATTCTTTGAAAGTTTACTTTTTTTGCGAATAATCTGAGACCTCTTATGGAAATCGTTGAATTGAGTAATTTGTACATCCAAAGTTATAGCTTTGAAACCACTCTGTCGCATTGTTACATTTTGGGGTCTGATTGTTGCTCCAGCAGAGGCAAAATTGGCTCCATGAGTGAAATTGGGGCCTAAAGCATCGAGGTAAGGGCTGAGATATGGTAATCCCAACTTCTCAGCTGAAAAAATGTAGTATTCTATGATTAGTATCCAAGTTCAGAATGAACACGAAAAGGGGATAGCATTTGCTGTTGATGTTCAAGTGTGAAACTTTCCACCAGAACTAAATTTCACAGCATTAACAAAATCGATAGAAATAATGAGAGAGAGAGAGAGAGAAGATATGAAAAAATAGTAATCCCAGCAAAAGACTTAATGATATATAATAGTAAGGGTGCGTTAGGTAAAATTGAATTATGAAAATTGAAAATAAAATTGAAAATTGAAAACTTAAATTTGAACATATTAAATCACTAAATTCTTAAGTATTAAATATTATACATTTGAGTATATATCATATTAATTGATAAGTGAATAGTTCATCACTTATTTTTTAGAGCAAATTTTGTTTAGAAAATTTAGTGTCACTCAATTAATTTAAATGTTCTATGTTTGGCAAGAATTAGGATCCAGAGCAAATTTTTGTCTAATGGACAACTTTGCCCCTCCTTAGTTAACCACTCAACATTGAGGAATTAAAAATGAAAAATTTTGGGGCCTCAACAGAAACAGTCCAAGTCTAATCTGCCGCTCCCTTCTCGAATGATACCTTGTCTGTCATCCACCGCATCACAGCATCAGAAGCTTGGACAGTCCGATATTCACAAGATTGGGGATGGTAACGGTGAAGAAAGGAGATATGCCACAAGAAAGATTGGTCGGAAAGGGAAGGGAAGTTCAAGAAGATATGGGAGGTGAAACGAAGTTGGCAGGTCAATGTGTCAATGATGTTTAGCTTTGTGATTGGAGAAGATTAGGTTATCAAATTTAAGTACTAAATTAGATTATCAAACAGGCTATAAATAGGATTGATTTCGTAACCTTTACAAGTCTAAAAGTGTAACATTAGATTCTGGTTCGCTCGCTAAACCATGTTGTAAATATCTCATGATTCAAGATATTATATATATATATATATAAATATATATGTCTTTTCTCACTATCAATATAAGATAGGGATCACTATCTAAGTATGTATTGCTTCATTAATTTACTTTTTTTGAGTAATCATCTAAAAAGATAATGAATTTAAAGTCGTTAGCATCATGTATCTATGCAGAAGATTATTTGATAAAAAAAACTATTTAAAGTAGCACTGTCAGACTTTAGTTAAGAAACGTATTTATGATATAAGAAAAATAATAGTTACAAATAATGCACTATCCAAAGACATATAAAATACAAGGAAATAGATCTTGTCGGCCTTTTATAATGCAAGATTATGAAAAGGGGCACAAGCATACGAGCAAATGGTGCATGAATATGCATTCTTGCCTATAAAATCAATAATTAGACGGCCATCACATTATCGTCCGGCTGACTGCCCGTAGGGTGGCCCAAGCTGGTTGCCAAAGGCTGCAGATCTTCCCCCGGTATCAGAATTCGAGTCACCGAAGTTGAATATTGCCGGAAATTCGCAGGGATAATTTCTTGCTGATGCAGAAAGTACAATACTACTAAAATAGAAGATGCAATAAGAAAAACACGTCTCGGGTTATGAGACTCCATTGCCGGTCAAGAACGGGAATAGGAGCAAGGTAGGATGCAATGGCGGAGAAGGGAGTTTTTGTCTTGAAAGGGTTTTGGACAACTATTGCATGGCTTTGCTTGCATTATATAGACTCCAACATTCCAATTTGTTTGGAAGACGATAATCTTTATTAGTACATTGTGCATTATCTATAAGAAATTTGAGACTGCAAATAAATGCCTACTGACTTTCAACCCATCAACCAGGAGAAGCCACCTTTCCTTTCTTTTGAAACTTTTGTGTTTTTTTTATAAGTGGAATATTCCAAATTCTTCTCACTTGCACTCTCTTTTTCTAATCATCCAATTCATTCCTTCCCTCAAAGAAGCCACGTTTCAATTTAATCAAGTCATGATTGAGTTTTTTTTTGCCTCTAGAAGACTTTATGTATAATTACTAGCCACACAAGTCCTTTTTTCTTTTTTGGGTTAAATTTTCATACATCAAGAACTGTCATTTCTCTTTCACACTATGTAATGAGGCCTTTATTTTGTTCTATTTTTGATGCCTTTAGGGGCACACACATTAAGCACACTAGGAAAAAAAGGTGGACCAACTATAAAGTTTTTAGATCATCACATATTCCCTTAATCACGACACTTTCGCAATAAAAATATAACCAAACCACTTCTTATGTTGTGATGTTGTGGGTTCAGGGCACTAAATAGACATATCTACATTGAATATGTCACGTAGACAAACCTATGTAATTATATGGCTATTAAATATACCACGTGTCTACATATGAGCGAATTCACATTTCAAGTCTATTTAATAATGATTTTCCGTTCAGATTTCAATTCTACTTTATGGTTTTCCTTAATTATGATATAATGATGGTTTTTTAAAGTTTAAACATTGTCTAATGGTTGCGTAGATGTTGTATTACCTATGTTATAAAGAATGTAAAATGGAAAAATAGAAGGGAAATTATTTCCAAAACCTAGTTTAGTTGGTAAGCCATATTAATCAACTGATTTTGTAATTTGCAGTTCTCGTTTGCCCTTACCTTTCTCTTCGTTGATTAGGTTTGGAATATCCCTTGAACCAAAAAAAAAAAAAAGAATGAAAATTTTCTTGATTATTATGTAATAAACATGGCAAAAGTTTCCTATGTCACGTAATATTATAACTAATCATTTTTCGAGCAGAATATGATCGTGGTCAAGTCGTGAGTCACTTCAAGGGGACTTTCCTTAGCCTTATTGTTGCACTCAAGTCAGTGCCACATGAGTCACCAGTCAACTGTCAACTCGTGAATCATGTGATGTACAACGGATGTTGAAAACGTTGTAGAGAAAATTAACAGATAAATTCAGACTACAAGATAAGTAGGTAACTGTAGCTATCCCACACAAATTATTGTCTCATAATTGTGAAACCATTAAACCTCGTTCCCACGTGATGTTCACCGGTGGCTAGAAATGCAAACGAATCGAACTTAATCAAATAACTCGAGAGTTTATTCAATCAAAACTCGAACTCTCGAGTTTGGGTAGTTCGAACTGTTTGATGAACACAAATTCGAATATAATATATGAAGTTCGAAAGGTAGTCGAGTTTAATCGACTTTTACATATATAATATATGTTTTTTTTAATTTTTTAATTTTTAATGTGAAATGTCTATCTTGTCCCTAATTTAAAAATTATATAAAACATAATTTATATTACTTACACTCAATTGGGCTCAATTAATTCAATTGATTTTGATTGTGTTTGATTTGATCAAGTTCGATCTCAAACTCTAGTAAGGCAAAAACAAGATCAAGATCGAGATCAAACTCAATTTTCAGCTCGAGCTCAACTTTAAATTTTTCAACTTGACTTAACTCGATTGCACTCCTATTGATGGCTACTAGATGTGAGTTTCAAAAAAGAGCCCAAATTGAATTGATGGTTTCGACTTCTCCTGCATTGTATTATCAAAAATTGCATATAAAAACACAAAAAATGCATTTAGCTGTAGAAAGGTAAAGAGCAAACAAAGTAAAGATTTGAACGACTTTAGGGATAAATCAATCTCTTTCACAAGATGCTTCATTGGTGCAATTGAGTCAGGATCGTAGTCTAGCAGCTCCTCCAAATGTCTCAATAGAGAATCAGTGTAGCCAAGTTCATGATTCTTGGGGAGGATACACCCTGGAAATGGATAAATTTATTTGAGCTTTGCCTTGAAAAATGTTACTGTATTTCTTCTAACAAATTAGAAAATAAAAGACCATTCTCTGGGCCATCTCATCAGTAATTTCATTAGTAATGTTTGAATACGAGAAAAATGTGATCCTCCTGGAAATTGCTTCAGTTTTTTATGGAGATCATTTCCACTTCCTGTGAGTTCTTTACTTGCCGGTTTGTGACAATTGGTGTAAAAATTGTGAGCTCCTTGAGAAGGGATTCAGTTTGATCTTTCCCATTTAGCTCCTAGAATAGCGTTACCATTCAATAACTCCATAATAAATAACTTGCTTTGAAAAGCATAATCTTAACAAGCAACAAGGGATGAGAATTCCGGCCCGAAAAATTCTAAAGGTCCAAAGTTCAAATTTTCTATCCCATCTACACTTCTTAAATCCCACCCTGCTATATATATATATATATATATATATATATACACTAGGTGGTTGCTTGCGTGGGAACTTTAGACCTGTTAGTAAGGGTTGTATTTGTTATTGTGATATTTTTTATATTTTGCATGATGGAAAAGACTATGTGTTCAAGCAAAAGCAATATATATTAGTTCAAAAGAGCAGCCATGCACTGATACAAAAGATGAAGGTAGTGCAGTACTGATGGTTCAAAAGAAAGAGGAAAGCATGGTGTTTACATATATAGCAGTATAGTTGATGCAAAAGATAGGACACAAGGTGCTGTAGTGCTGCACCTTGACTTCCAAAAGCTGAAACCATGCAAGAACAACTACAAAACATATCCCGTTTATTTTTGAGTGCAAGGCATGTCTAGGCATTATGGTTCCCTGAAGCTTAAGCACAAGGCAGAGGTGTGAACATAATCATATATGGTAGAAAAATAATGCATATGGAACCATTTTATCATTTATTAAAAGGACATCAATGTTCAGCACGAAAGAATGAGAGCACAAGGTAGATGTGTGAACATAATTATATATGGTAGAAAATTATGCACATGGAACCGTAAGCTTAAATAATCAAAAGACACAGCTGGAATTAATACCGTTAGCCTAAATTATGTCAAGGGCTAAAGATTCATTGTGACTGCCATAAATAATCATAGGATGATTACTAAAAAGCAATTATAATGCTAGAGGCAGTGATCATAAAAAAACCAATAACTCCCTATAAAACTCCAAGAATTATGTGTAACTCCCTGGAAAAAAAAAGCAATAACTGACCAGTTAGTTCAAGCTTGTGTCCACATCTTGGGTTTATAAGCCTTAATTTGGGGAGAAGTAGTCGCAGTAGAAGCTGTTGTATGTATTTGTCTGGGTAGTAGTAAAATAGATTTACTATTAGGATATTTATTGTTCTCTGCTTCTTGAACATACTATAAGGACATTTGTAAAAGTATAAGCTACACTTGTACTGGTATGCTACAACTTGAAAATTGTTATTTTATGCATATTGTACTATTTAAATAAAAAATCCCACTCAATTCTAGATTTCACATTATCTACATCCTAAATGAAGCATAAGCTCAACTCAATGCTAAGCTGATAGGAAATGTCTACAAGGCATAAGTTATTCAACAGGATGCTTTTCAATGTGCAAGCTTCCTTTTCTTGTTAGGCCATTTTCAACCTTGAACCTTTTTAAGATCAACCTCGGCGAAATAGTTGGAAACTCATGGCAAAATACAGAACTACGCGAGCGACTGTGTAACAGAAAACATAATAGAGCTTGAAGCAAGTTCAATAAAGTTAAATGAACATCAAGCATCAAAGTAACAAATAATGCAGGAACAAAGGAAGTATATAAACTATAAAGAACAATCTGATAGATTGGCTAATGATCAATCATCTTTTTTCTCATCCCCATTTCTTCTTTCCTCTTAACCCTCCCTTTCTAAAACACACATGGAGAAGAATCAAATAGTACCTGTTCATGTTGATGTGGCGTGTCCCGCATCAAATAATGCAGAAGGAAGTTTTTCCTTCCTTCCCAATTGGACAGAGCTAAGGAGAATGCGACTCTTTAAGGCCTATAAATATATGGGCCTTGGTAGTGAAAGAAAGATTGCAACCACTCAAGAGAGTTTATATGGGCTATTAGTTTCTTGAGTCATTTAGCCCCATTTATAGTCAAACATTTTAGACTCTCTTGTTTTGAGTTTAAGAATATTTCCCTAACTCTTTTATAGTGCCTTATTGGCCTAAGAACCACTTTCCTACGGCTTTTGTATTTCTTCTTCATAGTAGAAATATTGCTCCTCCTCCGCCCGTGGACCTAGGTCAATTTGACCAAACCACGTAAATTTCTGTGTCTTTATTTTGCTTTGTTATTTAATTTTTATTGGGTTGCCACAACCCTTTATATGGTCGGTTTTACCGCCTAATTATTATATGGCCGGTTTTACCGCCTAATTATTATATGGCCTGTGTCTACCGCCTAATCTTTATATGGCCGGTGTCTATCGTCTAATCTTATATGGTCGGTTATACCGCCTATTTTATTCTAACTTTAGTTTTGTTTATTCCTGGGCCAGTCCTAACAAACTAGTATCAGAGTTGGTTGATATATTTTGTCCGACAGGTTCATCCGTGAGGCCCGTTCATCTGGTGGGGCCCATAACAACCTGTGGGGCCCGTTCATCCCTGGGCCACTCACCTTGTGGGGCCCGTTCTCCCTGTGGGGCCGCTTATCTCGTGGGGTCCGCCTACCCTGTGGGGGCTCGCTCAGCGAGACTTGCATATTTGTTTGACCAGTTTTTCGAGACAAATTTCAAGTTACAGATTTTGTGGCAACAATGACGATAACAAAGACGGTTGTCGAAAAATTCGACAGGAATGTCAACTTCGGAATGTGGCAACTCAAGATGGAGGCCATTCTTGTTCAAGACGGAGTTGATTTGGCAATACAAGGAGTAGAGAAAAAGCCAGAAGCTGTGAAGGATGCGGATTTCGCCGAAACTGGATAAGAAAGCCAGATCCAGCATAATTTTAATCTCTCCGATGAGGGTATTGCGTGAGGTAGCAATGGAGATTTCGGCCAAAGCTATGTGGGATCAAATTGAAAGTCTTGTATATGAAGAAGACAGTCGAGAATCGGCTATATCTGAACAGAGTTTATCATATGGTTCGGATGTCTGAAGGTACATCTATACTCTCCATTGTTGATAAATTTGATTCCATTATTATGGATTTGGGAGAATATAGATTCAAAATTGATGATGAAGATCATGCCCTATTACTTTTGTGTTCCCTTCCCCATTCTTTTAAGCATTTCCGTGATACTATGATTTATGGAAAGGAACAATTTCGTATCGGAAAATTAAATCTGCATTGAAATCTAAAGAGCAGATAGATAGGGATATTACTGGGAAACTAGTGGGGAGTCCAAGCCGATGGCTTGTTTGTTCGGGGTAGATCTGAAAAGAGAAATACAGAAAATAGAAGTAGATCTAAATCCAGACATAAAACTGTGGTGTTGCAATTATTGTAAAAGAAGGGTCATGTTATCTCTGAATGCTTTAAATTGAAAATAAAGAAAAACAAAAGGAGAAAAAGAGTGAGACCACCGAGGCCAGTATTGCAGTTGATGAGAATGATGGAACCATTTTCTGCGCAACGGAAAATAATTTTAGGTCTAACAATGAGTGGATCATAGATTCGGGTTGTTCATATCATATGTGTCCCAATAGGGACTGGTTTTCAACATATGAATCAACTGAAGGTGGAGTTGTCTTAATGGGCAACAACGCTGCTTGTAAAGTTGTTGGTAAAGGTACAATCCGGATTAAAATGTACGATGGTATTGTGAGGACACTCACAAATGTTAGACATGTTCCAGATTTGAAGAAAAATCTCATCTCTTTGGGCACTCTTGAGACTATTGGGTGCAGGTATTCAGGTGGAGGTGGAGTTCTCAAAATCACTCGTGGTGCTCTTGTTATGAAGGCACACAGATCTGGTACTTTGTATATTTTGCAGGGATCTACTATTACAGGTGCTGCTGCTGTTTCAACATCATCTTTGTCAGATACCGACATCACCAAATTATGGCATATGCGTTTGGGGCACATGAGCGAAAAAGGCTTGGGCATACTAAGCAAAAGAGGACTTCTTTGTGGTGAAAGTACCGGGCATTGGAATTCTGTGAACACTGTATTTTTGGGAAGCAGAAAAGAGTCAGTTTCAGTTCACCAGCAATTCACAAGACCAAAGGTACTCTTGATTACATTCATTCAGATTTATGGGGTCCTTCTCGTGCTCCTTCTAAAGGTGGTGCCAGGTACATGTTGACTTTCATTGATGATTATTCAAGGAAAGTTTGGGTATATTTCTTAAGCATAAAAATGATGTTTTCCTAACTTTCAAGCAATGGAAAGTTTTGATTGAGAAACAAACAGGAAAACATATTAAGCGGTTGAGAACGGATAATGGCATGGAATTTTGTGAAGGCGAATTTGATAGATTCTGCAAAAATGAAGGAATTGTTCGGCATCGCACTGTCAGAATGACGCCTCAACAAAATGGTGTAGCCGAACGTATGAACAGAACGCTTTTGGAGAGAGCAAGATGTATGATCTCCAATGCTGGGTTGACAAACGACTTTTGGGCAGAGGCGATCAATATGGCCTGTTATATTGTCAACCGTGCTCCTTCTGCATCTCTAAATTTCAAAACTCCTGAGAAAGTTTGGTCAGGTACTCCTGCTGATTACTCAATTTAAAAGTTTTTGGATGTCCAGCATACATGCACGTGAATGATGGAAAATTGGAGTTTAGAGCTAAAAAGTGCATTTTTCTTGGGTATGCTTCTGGGGTGAAAGGATACAGATTATGGTGTCCTGATCCCAAATCTCCAAAATTTGTAATCAGTAGAGATGTTACTTTTGATGAATTATCTATGTTATCTTCCAATAAGGAGTCTTCTAGTCCTTGTACTACTGATAGTACGCAGAAGCAGGTGGAGCTTGATATTGGCAGTTCTGATCCTTCTTCATCCAAATCTTCTATTCAACAAGTGCCAGTAGATGCACCTGAATCTACTGTTGAAGATAATTCAGAGGAAGAAGAGTATTCCATAGCCAGAGATAGACCAAGGAGAGACATTCGACCACCACAAAGATATGCAAATTTAGTTGCATATGCTTTGTCTGTTGCAGAAGAAACTGATGCAGTTGGTGAGCCTTCCACCTATTCAGAAGCAGTTTCTTGTGATGATTCTGCAAAGTGGTTGATTGCGATGAATGAGGAAATTGAATCTCTTCATCAGAATGGAACTTGGGTTCTTGTAAAGCCGCCGTCAAATAAGAAAATTGTTGGATGCAAATGGGTCTTCAAAAAGAAGAAGGTATTCCAGGGGTTGAGGATGCAAGGTATAAAGCACGATTGGTTGCAAAGGGCTATAGTCAGGTACAAGGTGTTGATTTTAATGATGTATTCTCACCTGTTGTTAAACATAGCTCTATTCGTGTTTTGCTTGCTTTAGTTGCCATGTATGATTTGGAGTTGGAGCAGTTGGATGTTAAGACAGCTTTCTTACATGGTGAACTTGAAGAACAAATTTAATATGAAACAACCCCAGGTTTTGAGATTGAAGGTAAGGAAGACCATGTTTGCTTGTTGAAGAAATCCTTATATGGATTGAAACAGTCTCCAAGACAATGGTATAAGAGATTTGATTCCTTTATGTTGGGTCATGGTTATTCAAGGAGCATGTATGATAGTTGTGTTTACTTCCGGAAGTTAAATGATGGTTCTTTCATTTACTTATTGCTGTATGTTGATGACATGCTCATTGCTGCCAAGAATTTGTCAGAAATTCACACTTTGAAACTGCAGTTAAATAGTGAATTCGAAATGAAGGATTTGGGAGCAGCTAAGAAAATTCTTGGCATGGATATTAAACGAGATAGAGGAGTAGGGAAGTTGTTCTTGACCCAAGAAAATTACCTGAAGAAAGTCTTGGAGCGTTTTGGCATGAAAGATGCAAGACCTGTAAGTACTCCTCTTGCTAGCCATTTTCGGCTATCTGCTGCTCAATCACCACAATCAGATGAAGAGGAAGATTATATGGCACGGGTTCCTTATTCCAGTGCAGTCGGCAGTATTATGTATGCAATGGTTTGTACTCGTCCAGATATCTCACATGCAGTCAGTGTTGTTAGCAGATATATGTCTTGCCCTGGTAAAGAACATTGGCAGGCTGTGAAGTGGATTCTCAGATACTTGCGAGGTACTTCAAATGCATGTTTGGAGTTTGGAAGAAATAATAACACTTTGGTTGGTTTTGTAGACTCAGATTACGCCGGGGATCATGACAGAAGAAGATCGCTTTCAGGCTACGTATTCTGCATTGGGGTTGTGCTGTAGTTGGAAAGCTACTCTACAACCGTTGTGGCTCTATCTACTACAGGCAGAATATATGGCTGACCGAGGCAATCAAAGAAGCCTTGTGGTTGAAGAGTTTATTTAGCGAACTTAGTCTACATCAAGGTGTTACTGTTGTTCACTGTGATAGTCAAAGTGCTATACACTTGACTAAAGATCAGATGTATCATGAGAGGACGAAACATATTGATGTGAAGTATCACTTCATTCGGGATATCATTGCTGAAGGAAAGGTCCTTGTTCAGAAAATCAATACCAAGGACAATCCAGCCGATATGTTTACAAATCTCTTCCAATTTACAAGTTCAAACAGTGTTTGGACTTGATTGGTATTCATTGTTCGTGATTTGGCCCATTAGGGCTTATGTGGAGAAGGTGGAGCAGTTTTATTATTGTCGATGTTAGGACACGCCAAGGTGGAGATTTGTTATGTGGCTCCCACATCAAATAATGCAGAAGGAAGTTTTTCCTTCCTTCCCACATCGGACAGAGCTAAGGAGAATGCGGCTCTTTGAGGCCTATAAATATATGGCCTGGTAGTGAAAGAAGTGCACCACTCAAGAGAGTTATATGGGCTATTAGTTTCTTGAGTCATTTAGCCCATTTATAGTCAAAATTTTAGACTCTCTTGTTTTGAGTTTAGGAATATTTCTAACTCTTTTATAGTGCCTTATTGGCCTAGGAACCACTTTCCTACGGCTTTTGTATTTTTTCTTCATAGTAGAAATATTGCTCCTCCTCCGCCCGTGGACGTAGGTCAATTTGACCGAACCACGTAAATTTTGTGTCTTTATTTTGCTTTGTTATTTTTTTATTGGGTTGCCACAACCCTTTTATATGGTCGGTTTTACCGCCTAATTATTATATGACCGGTGTCTACCGCCTAATCTTTATATGGCCGGTGTCTACCGCCTAATCTTTATATGGTCGGTTATACCGCCTATTTTATTCTAACTTTAGTTTGTTTATTCCTTAGCCAGTCCTAACAGTTCATATAGTACTGTTCTTGCAGCTGTAAGTGCAGCTTTGGCTTTAGGTAGATTCTTGAAAGAGAAATGAAGCTTCCTTTCTAGCAAGCGAATGTCTCCAAGAAGCAACTTGTTATCTAATCTTTCCATGTCATTGATTAGTCCAGAAAGGAGAGCCAAAGCTTCAGAAATACTCCTCGTTCTCCATCAAAAGAGCTGCGAGTTTTGCTCAGTGCACAGATGAAGGAATTTTGGTTCTCATACGCGTCCATTGCACAATTTCCTTACATAGGGGCAATCTGAAAATTAGATGTGGCCAGGTATTTTGGGCTAGCGTATGAAGAATTCGACGAACAATTTTTGGAGTTTTTGCTTGGGGATCAAGGAAAAGAAGGGCTGAAGTTGTGTCAGAAGGTTCGTAAGTTTTTCTGCCTTATTTTCCTGTCTAAGCAAATCGGTGAGATGGAGATGGGCTGCTTCTTTATTGTTAAGGGCCTCTGGAGAAGATGAAAGGTTGCAAGTATGTGGTAATAGATAGAAATTGGCTCAGAAGGGGCTAGTGGCTTCAGAAGATTGTGTAAGTAAAGTAGTGGTAGCTGGCAAGGAAGATGTAGACATGGTAATGTCTCAGATGTTTGGACACCTGTTGATTTGAGATAGAATTTAGGATTACAATAGCTTGTAGAAAGAATGGATGCCTTATCTTTAAGCCTAAATTGAATTACAGAATATAGTTATAAATATGTAACCAGAAATCAATAGAAGAAAACATGAACTCTCAAAGTAACACAAGACTAAGAGACAACAACTAAGCAGGAACAAGTATAAAACATATCACAGTTATTTCAAGCGCAAGGCATATCTAGGTATTATGGGTTCCTACAGCTTAAGCACAAGGTAGAGGTGTGAACATAATGATGTATGGCAGAAGAATATGCATATACAACATTTTATCATTTATTAAAAGGGACATCAATGTCCAGCACAAAAGAATAAGCATATTACTACAAGAAGATTAAGCATGACAAAAAGAGATAATAGTTAGAAATTTACAAAGAATTTATAAAAGTGATGTATAGGTAGATCAATCGATTAGATCAGAAAATGACTTTTAGTCATTTGGATAGCTCCTTATATATTTTTTGTATTAGAATAAGAAGCATGTAATCTGATGTAAGATAAAGAAACAATGAGACCTTTGTTTTGCATGCAAGCCTTCTTTGCTCGGATGTCTGATCTCCTTTGGCTTGAGCTTTTGCCTACAGAGCAATAATCTGGCTAGTTAGGAGGTAAAAAGAATAATTGATAGATTACAATTTTACTAGTTTATTTTGTAATTAATTTTCCCTATTACCTTATCAAATGTGGATTAATTGTCAGATTCTATTCACTTTTGGTATTTGTGCTTATTACAGGAATTTGGAGCAAAATGTGATAAAAAAGGTAAAAAATTACCGAATATGATTTGAACTGACAAAGGTAGTTCAGCACAAATAAGGAATGTGTCAACTAGGAAATCTCCTAGTTTGTTGGCCCGCGGTCAAAGAGGAGATAGAAGTCAATTGCGCGGAGGACTCCAGGGAGCCTTGGGAGAGCCAACCGCCACAAGCAAAAAAAGTAGGGAGAAAGCTAGTTTCTCGGCTGATTCCTACTTCTTTTCTTTCCATAGTAATGAGGAATATATAATCCTAATTAGGAAGACAACTTTTGGGGAGACGGGACTTGGTCAATCTTTGCTGTCTTATGCGTTTTCAATTGTTTAGAACAATTAGTCATCTTATATAGTTGGTTTTTTTTGATGATTCCAACGAATTGAATCATCTTAAGAGAGAATTACTTTCTGCAATTTGCATGGGATTTCCTCCATGAAGATGAACTAACTCCTTTTTCTAGTCAAGGGTTAATTTGAAGACGCGGTTCCAAACATCTGTGAGATCGAATTATTTTACTTATTTATTTTATTCATTTGGTATTCGTACGTTTTCTGGTTTAATTGCTTATGATGTTTTGTTATTTGAATGTTCAAGGGCCCGATATTCGAATTAATCTATATGATCTACTGTCATATTAATTAATTGAATCCGTAATTGTTCTGTTGATTAATACCAGTGGCAACTAGCGTGATTTGGTTTCATGTTAGGAAAACGTATGATCTAACTTAATCAAACCCTCGTAGCGTGTTTGTTAGTTAGGGTTGGGCTTTTCTAATTCTTAATGCAATCGAGGAATTAAATCCTAAAGTCGTACCTAAGGGTTATTTCTTGGTTAGAGAAATAGTTAACGGTCGTACCTTGACTATCGAAAAAGTAAGGAAATGTTGGTTGTTTATCGCATGTATGACAACTATAACCAATCTAGTAATGAGTAATTTGAATTATCTTTTGGCATCAATGATCAGTTGAATGGACCGTGTCTGAAAAGTTGTACCTTTGACTAGAGTCGTATTGGTTATTGATTAATTCTTGTTTATTTCTATTAGTTGTTTCATTAGTTAGTTAATTAGTTATTTTATATTTTCCAAAAAATCCCCCATACTCTGAACTTTAGAGGAAACGAATTTCTCCCAGTCCCTGTGGATCGACCCTACTCACCACTATACACAGAAATTTGTATTTTCTCCGAGTAGGTAATTATTATTGTACAGGTTCGACACCCTGTCAATTTTTGTGGTGACCACAGTGGGAGTAACGGTAAAAATACAAATGGAGATAGTTAGGAGGTGTGAACATAATGATGTATGGCAGAAGAATATGCATATACAACATTTTATCATTTTATTAAAAGGACATCAATGTCCAGCACAAAAGATAAGCATATTACTACAAGAAGATTAAGCATGACAAAAAGAGATAATAGTTAGAAATTTACAAAAGAATTTATAAAGTGATGTATAGTTAGAATTTATAAAAGTGATGTATAGGTAGATCAATCGATTAGATTCAGAAAATGACTTTTAGTCATTTGGATAGCTCCTTATATATTTTTTGTATCAGAATAAGAAGCATGTAATCTGATGTAAGATAAAGAAACAATGAGACCTTTGTTTTGCATGCAAGCCTTCTTTGCTCGGATGTCTGATCTCCTTTGGCTTGAGGCTTTTGGCCTACAGAGCAATAATCTGGCTAGTTAGGAGGTAAAAAGAATAATCCTGCTGATAAAGAGTATATAGATTCTGAAACATTTCCAGATACGTTTTAGATATACATACCTTTTGGAGGATTTTCATGGCATGAGAAATATTGGCTTCCCACTGGCTGAGGGGATACTGTCATAGGTATACTTGATTAGGCAAATAAGAAATTGTAAGAGGTTAAATCAAGTTCAATAACTGAACGACACTCAGCAAATATTTGTGAAAATAGGATAAAGGACTTCAACCTCTAAGATCATCAACTGTTTCATGCAAGAATCTATAGCAACTGTCACAGATAGGAGGATTACCAACCAGATGAAAGCATAGAAATTGTTCTATGAAACGTACACTAATAGATATGATTATAACAAGATATACTTGAAACGTTTAGTCTGCTGATTCTTCCACATTTATAGATCGATGTCTTTTTTGAGCAAAAACCTATATGAACATAAGATCGAAAAATGCATTCATAAACATAGAAGAGGAAAAAAAAAAAGAAACAACTTGGCGTAGAAAATTTAGAGAGTAATGAACTTGGGCAGGCATACCTTGTTCAAATGTCAAGAATACAGAAACATGTTTCTTCAGCATGCCTTCTGACTGAGCATTGCTTTTACACAGAGAGTTACCTTTGTTATGTTGTTGCACAACTGATTTGATAGCAATAGATTGTTGCATGCAGTTTAATAGCAATAGGCTGTTGGTTATTGTAGTCATTGTTCTGCCACAGGTCAGACGAAATTGGAAGTTGCATACCTATAGTAGTCCAAGGTTCATATAAAAAGCACATTCAGGTAAAGTCTGAATATGAATTAAAAGGTTTTGATAATTTACATCATGCTTAGCACAATGCAAATTACAATTTTGAGTTAAATATTGGTGTGGACTTTCCACAGTAACTGGAAGCTCTTCTCCATTCGTATGCATCTCTCACAGATTTTGTTTTGAATTGACACATAAAGATTTCTTTTAATCCAGTATTAAGCAGGCGAAGCAGAAAACTCAAGACCTTCAGATAAAGGCAAAATGCTAAACATTTATGCTCTTCTCCATTTGTAAATATTTCTTACAGAAGTTTGCTCTGAATTTACACATAAAGAGCTTTAATCAACCATTAAGCTAGTTAAGCAGAAATCTCAAGAAATCAATATAAAGGTGAAGCACTAAACATTCATACGTACTACAACTTTCATTTCCAGCAAAACTGAATTACATACCCTCCTTACTTTGCTGTTGGTTCATAGAAGGCGTCGATGCAACTTTCCTTGCTTTCCTCTTTTGATAAGCTCCCCTCTGTTTAGCTTCTCTTTCTTCTACTGATAAGGAAGCATAATTTTTTCTTAATTTTCAGTTGCGAAGAGTCTTCTTGTGAGAACCCGAAAATTTTCTTATTTTCTAGTCATTATTTTATTTCTTTGCACACCTTTTCTATACTTTACTTTAGTATCTTGATTTTCTAGGTATTTTTATAAGTCAGTATAGTTTTTAAATCATTTTCCCAGTATAAGTTAGTTCATGTGACATTAGTAGTGTATATTGGACGTGGGACCCGCTAGTGCGTTAAGGGGGATATAATTCGACTAGGTGAGTTTTGTATAAAGGGATATTATTGATAAAGTACTAGGAGATAATTGGAGGTTAGCTAGATTAAGTAGTCTTGGGAGACAAGAGGATGAGATTAAACATTAAAGGCGCCAAGTGTCGCGACATGATTCGAAGTTGGACTTTTGACCAAAGTTGTCTTACTTTCCTAAAACCAATTTGGACCAAAATTCTTTCCACTTTTTCTCTTGTCTTGGCCGAAACTTGAGGAGCAAAATAAGGAGAGAAAACTTCATCTTGTCTTTCAATTCCAAGCTCAAATCTTGAGTTCCAACCGTTAAAATTTCAAATTACTCCATAAAAGTTCCTTGCTAAGAAGGATTAAAGAGGTGGTGGAGTGATTTTGGAAGGGAAAGCTCTAAGCTACCACTTTTCTTGGGGTTTTAAGGTATCTTGCCAAGAACTCCCTCTCTACTTCAATTAATTGTCAATTAGTGGTTTAGAGTTGTGAGTTTTGTAGTTTTATGGGAAAATTTCATGGAGAAAGTGGTGAATTGGGGAAATTTCAGTTTTTTGGTGAATTTTCTGCCCTTATTTGATGCTTAAGCATTTGCCATGGATTGATAGCTTTGTTATGTATAATATTGAGCTTTTATATGCTAGTTTCACTTGCCTACGAAAAATTCCAACTTGTGTAGCTAAATTTCAGCTTAGGGTTTCTAATTTGGGGCTTTATTGTGATTGGTTGTGGAGCTATCAAATGGTTATATGTGAAGGGTGTTGTGACCCTAAGGAAGTGTGTTTAATAGCCTATGATTTGTATGTACAATTGTGGTTGATTGATATGAGATTGATGGTTGGTTGTAGCATGGAAAAGTAAGGAAATCTAGGGGAAATGCTGTCCCAATTTTGGGGCAACTTGATTCCTTCAATTTTGGGTTGATTTGGTGATAAACTTGCTTAAGATGTTTGGTATATCTATAAGCTTTACTTAGGTGTTTATTTTGGTTGAAATGGAAGGATTTTCATGGGTATTTTCCTCCAATTTGTTGGCTGGAATTTCCGTTTGTTGGTCAAGTGATAGCGAAGTCTATTACCTTGTTGTTTTCTAACCTTTTCATGATTGGTTTTGGCCAAAACTTGTTCCAAACATTGGTTAAGCCTTTTGTGCTTGAATTTGAATGGAAACTATGTAGATTAGGGGGTGAAACACCTCATGATTTCACGTGTGTTATGGCTGCGAAAATTCTGGTTTGAAAGGCGAATTTGCACCTTGTTACCTTTGAGCCTTAAAGTCTCTAGTTTCGAAGTCGTTAGGACCAACTGCTACTTACTTTCACTCCCAAGCCACATTTTTGGCTTTGCATTAGTAGTTCATTGGTAGGGATACGACTCGTAATTGAGTCTCAATTGTTTTTCCTTGGTTGATCTAAGACGCGCCGGTGATCAAG
The DNA here is from genome assembly GCA_023065735.1 of Coffea humblotiana. NCBI lineage: Eukaryota > Viridiplantae > Streptophyta > Magnoliopsida > Gentianales > Rubiaceae > Coffea > Coffea humblotiana. Next base: position 1,937,052 of record CM041212.1, on the reverse strand, counting down.
GGCGTACCTCGGGAGGAAACTTGTGAAGTTGTTTTGCTTGACTGGTGAGTGTACCACTCACATGATTGTTGCTTCCTTCCTTTACTTGTACTTGAAAACTGTGAATTGAATGACTGTGATTTCTGTTTATTCTGGATGAGACGAGAGTGTACGTTATCACGCTCGCTCTCTCTTGCTTATTTGACTGTGTACTGTATAACTGGAATCTGTTGGTTGTGTCTGATATGATGTCGTTTGGAAGTGTATCCAACGACTTTCCTGTTAAATCTGAACTCAATCTCATTGGTAGTCAATTGAATCGAACCGGCAAGGGCTTGGTCGAGGAAAATTGACAAGCCATGGGGACTATTTCTGGGGAATCTTTGGGTATTGAAAACTCTGGATTTCCGGTATACTCAAATATTACCACTTCTGTTCTGTTTGGTGTTCGGGCCCGATAAGGAGTATGTTTGGTGTTCGGGCCCTATAAGGGGTATGTGTGATGTACGGAATTTGGTGTAAAGTGAGGTCTACAGTTATGGTTGTTCTTTAAGTTTTGACGGAGAGTCAACGAGATTGGATCAAGTAATGCAAAAGAGGAATTGGGCTCTTGAGAGCCATCCGTATCCTTTTACTTCCTGTTTATTTGTGGTGTTTATCCCTCTTTATTTGATGGCTATATTTGATTGAGTACAATTGTACTTTTGTGATTCTTGAATTCTTGGCTTGTTGGTACCTCATTGGGCGAAAGCTCACCCCCGTTGCCTTTGTTTTCCTTATAGGGAACCATATTTTGGAACTGTGATTTTGGAGAAAGAGTAGAGTTAGTTTTAGTCATTCTTTTGATTAAGCTCCTTTGTAACAGTAAACTCTAATTGTATTTTGTATAAGTACGAATATTTTGACTTGTACTTCAAGTAGTTCGTTGAAGACACCAATGTATATATGTTGGCTAGTGTATAGTTATGTATATTCGTTGAGAAATGCATGTCTTTATGGTTGTGTGAACTTTATTTGTACCCGTTGAAAAAATCGGCCGGACACTTGGCCGAATTGCGATGTGGCCGCGTTTCATCCCGTTTTTCATTTTCATTTTCGTTTTCGTTTTTCATTTTGTTGAAGCGTTCAATCGAAGTACTAGTGCACCGTATGTATTGGCAATCGTGTATTCGACTTAGTAATTCTGGCGAGAGTTGGGCAGGCAGTTCGTTAATCCTTAGGGTACGCCCTAGGGGAAGGTGGGGCTGTCACACTTCTTATTCGTTAAATGTGCAAGTGCATCACTTGAAGGCACTGCATACTGAATATCCAAAGCTAAAACTAAGCATGACAATAGCAAATATAGTTTAGAGCTCACAGCATAAATAAGGGCAGAAAACAAAGATTTAGCATAAAGGAGGTAGAACCTAGATATGGATTTGTGCAAAGCAATAACAAAGGCAGCAGGATAGAGCAGAGAGCTGTGGATGTAGAAAATAAAAGCAGAGGAGTAGTGAATGCATGCAACAAAAGAACACAGAGAAGAGGACTTAATTTTCTATTTTCCAATATAAAAAGTAAAAGGCTACTGTGAAATGACTCTGTCACTCATGATTCAAAATGTTTAGTCCATTCAATGAGCATCTGGAAGGAGGAAAGTGTAATTAAAACAAGGCAAATGAGCTTGCTGATAGAAATGAGCATCAAATCTCATTAATGCTGCAGAACAGCCAACATTCCACTAACATCTGAGTAAGGCTTGTAATAAGGACAAGAAAGACATATTCTCCAAACAAAAGCAGCAACCAGTTGTACCAGCTGCAAGAAAAAGAACAAGCAAGAGGCTGGAACGACAAAAATGCCCTTGAGGAGAGCAGATGAAATGCAATGAACAGTAACCCACAAAACGTCTTCTTATATGTTATAAGGATATATATATATATATAGAGAGAGAGAGAGAGAAGAGAATTCCTTACCTCATGTTTTGTAATTTCCATGGCATGAAACTTTTGATCAAGAGATGCCACATCCATGGCAACTTCGTTAATGAGTTCAAACCTCTATCTTCCATAGCCTATCTTCTCTTGGGGTAGATCTTCAGAAAATCTCGTCAGGTTTCCTAAACCTCATTGGGTTCTTCAATTTGCTGTTCTCCTAAAACGGAGAAAATGCTGATTTGTTGCTTGAGGAATCTCTGCTTTCAGAATACAAAATTTTGTACGTAGCTCAGAACAGTGAATTATATGACCTATGTCAGTTTTGTGTACTGGTTCATATAGAGATGGTATCTTTAAAAGAACTACATTAATTTCTGCAAGAAAACGCGCGAGGACGCGAGGGTCCTCTAGTTTGTTGCCAATAACTAAGGCCACCAAGGACACCAGCTCTTCGTTAAGATCAGAAATCAGAAGAAGATCTGATCTACTATTGGGCTCGGGCTGAATTTATTGAGCAACAAGGAACTTGAGATGGAGCTCTAGAAACTCTAAATTAATTGGAGCAATTCTAGAAGTCTTTAACCTTACCTTCTGCCACACTGGAGTCCATTATGTTGAACCAGTAGTTGTAGGATTGAATTGTGATTCATAAAATTACTGATGAAACGTGACTGGGAAAATCATCAATTATCTGATCATTGAGGAAGCCAGAGCTGAAAAGGATTTGCAAGTGACAAAGATAATGGGCATCAATTTTAGCTCTTTGTATGATGCGGTATGGAAGCGTGATAAATCAAAGAGGTTACATGAACGCCCTCCATGAGAAAAGAATAAGGGGTTTCACGAACGCTCTCCATGAGAAACAAATAAGGGTCGATTTACAATTAAACCCCAAAGAAAGCAAGATTCAAACCAAAATATGAAACCCAGGGTGCATTCAAGGAACATGTCAAAATCAACAAACACAAATAATAATGTCAAAAGTTTTGATGATTACATGATACGGAAACCCCAAAAGAAAGCAAGATTCAAACCAGAATATGAAACCCAGGGTGCATCCAAGGAACATGTCAAAATCAACAAACACATAATAATGTCAAAAGTTTTGATGATTATATGATACGAAAGCGTAATTCCAAAGGAAAAGTTACACGAACAATTTCTTGAATCCCAATCTAAGATTCGAAAGAAGGAGAGGAATCTCTCAATTTATTGGAAAAATCCAACAAAAGTTTGATAAATGTCGATATGAAAATAATAAGAAAGACCTAGGGTCGGCCTATTTATAGGTTACAATATTGATGAACCAAAAGAAAATAAAATTAAAAAAATGTGAAAATAAAATGCAACATCAAGTCATGTTGAGTCATATGTCGGGCTCACTGATTGGCACCCATCATAGCTAGACTCTAAAACTAAACAAAAAAACAAGAATATGATGGGTCCTAAGTCAAATTCCCTACTCGGCTAAATTCAGCGAACCTGTACTGTATCAGTTCCTCCCACTTGAGAAGAACTCAACCTCGGGTCCAAAGAAAAATTTGCAACATGTAAGAAACAAATGCCAAAACATTCCTCCCCTTAAACTTGTAGAATTGCCACACCATCACGAACTGAAGGTTTGTAGGTAAATGCAACTTCTTCTGGATCACTCCAGCACGAACTCAATTGTAGAAATTGCGCCATCCACGAAGGTCAGAATGAGTTGCAATGGACCTCTCGAACATGAACTTCTACATTGTTGGGACTTAACTGCAACACTAGTGATATCATTCCAATGTCTTTGTCAATAGATAGGGCATCAAATTTGATGTCTTCATGTTTCTCTGTACCTGCAATTGACTCACACTCCACTAGCACAATAATCAACAATTTATTGGTAATAAAATTGTTAGCTTTAAATTGGGATCTTGGCTTCAGAGGCAATAATGTAATCTTTTGGCCATCCTTGACAAAACGGTAGATATTATCCCTTTTACACAAACTCACATCCATGTCATACTGCCAAGGCCTCCCAAATAATACATGGCATGCATCCATATCAATCACATCACAAGCTATCTCATTCTTGTAAAATTTGCCTATAGACAAAGGCACTCTACACCTCTCAGTCACGTTCATGGGATCTACACTCTTTATCCAACCCACCATATGAGGCTCAAGATGTTTCCCCATAGGTAGTATCAACAACTTTATTAAAGAGGTAGAAATAATATTCTTACAACTCCTACTATCAATAATTAAATCAACAATACAGTTGGAAATTGTGCACTTGGTTCTAAAGAATTAATCATGTTGTGTTGCTATCTCCTTAGCATGCTCCGTTTTACGCACCACAGGGGCAAGCTATAGCCATCATCTTCGCCATCTGAGCCACGAATATATTCCTCTTCATCCTGTGGCTTTATGACATCTCTAGTGTGTTCAGCCAAATTAATTTGTCTCCAAGGGTTAGGACAATTATTTGACATATGTCCTAGTTGCCTGCACCTCCAAAAATGGTCACCCCGAAATTTGGCATATGGGTTGTTTAGTTGGTTATTTCTTTGATGAGTTATCGGGTTGGTGTTCTAACGTCTAGAAGCGCCTTGGGTTTCAACCATAGGGTTTTTGTCATGCCTATAACTTCCACGTGGTGGCCATGGCTCCTCTTTATCAGGAGGTTCTACCTGGCCTTCAAGGCTCATATGGGATACACTATCCCTCGAAATATTCTTTATAACTAATCTCAATTTAGGCTTTTGGGCCATATTTTGAGCCTCAGACAAATCAAAAAATAGTTCGATAGCCAATTTCATCATTAATATTATTGTTACTCAACCTATCTAGGTATCTACTATCTTGACACTAGCTGACTTTCAGATTTCATAACGATATTTCTGGACAATAATCATAAAAATGCATAATTATACCCAAGAACCAGATGGTTATCTTGGGTGTAGCATTGAAACTGCAAGAAGAGATACTGATCATAGTATGAAGACAAGAAACAAGACTTCAATAGCCGCTTCATCTTCGACCAGGATCGAACGTGCTGTTTTCCTTGCCTTCGCCTATTCATTTGCAATTGCTCCAACCAAGAAGAAGCACACCACTCTTAAGCCGATAAGCAACAAGCTTCACTTGCTTCTCCTCCGGAATTTCCATTTAGTTGAAAAATCGTTCAATTTCTGCCAGCCAATCAAGAAATTCTTCGATGCCAAGCAGGGGCGGAGATAAAACCCCACAGTAAAATTTATTTTACAAAAAATAAAAACTACTAATATGATATACATGTTATAATTGTACCCTACAAGTACTCTCTTTTTTTAATGTTGCAAAATCAATTCATTATCAATTTTGTTAAATACATCTTTTTTAATGTAAGTAGCTAAACCTCTTGAATTTTTTAAAATAATCTGCGAATCACCATCAACTTGATCTTCTACAAGTTTCTTTTCTAAAATTTATCTTTACCCTATTATAAATAAAAATCATAATAACTTAATTTCATATTATAAATAAAAATTGTACCATCCACTTGAATAATTCTTGTTTTTTAGGACTTCGAAGTTTGAAAAAAATGATTTGAAGAATTGATTTTGTCACTCCACTCAAGAAAGTTCACCCCTTGTATTTGGAAATTTTAGATGAATTTATTCTTGAGCTAACTTCCATAGATAATTTGAAATAAATTCAAAATTATTGTGATGGTAAGAATTATAAATTTTCAATTTTGGGGTCAATGTATGTAGGAAAGAGAATTTGATAAAATATAGTATGATCAAATAAGATGCAACTTTAAAATTTTCTAAATTTTCTAAGTCTAAGAACTAATTTTTCAAAGTTAAGTGGGGTCAATTGACCTTAGTTGCTTGTATGTGGCCCCGCCACTAATGCCAAGATTCCCACTAAATGTTGGAACATCTACTTTCAACTTGAATTCCTCGGCTTGACAGTTCTGTTAAACTCTAGAATTAGGGTATATAGTCTCGAGCAATTCTCTCAACTTGGTTACCATTATCATTGTGATTTTGGTTGTTCTGCAACTGCATATGCTCCATGAGGTGGCTAACGTCCCTTCCATATGATCTAGTCGTTCCTCAATCGTATTCAAGCGAGTAGTATGTGTAGCAACCTTTGTATTCAACCCTTCAACTTTGTCATTAGGATTAGGGTTATGATCTCTATTATCAATGGCCATCCAGGAGATACCTGCCATGATACAATTGATACAGAAACATAATCTCAAAGGAAAAGTTACATGAACAATTTTGTGAATTCGAATCTAAGATTCAAAAGAACAAGAGGAATCCCTCAATTTATTGGAAAAACCTAACAAAAGTTTGATAATGTTGATAGAAGAATAAACAGAAAGACCTTGGCCTAGTCTATTTATATGCTACAATATCGGTGAACCAAAAGAAAAGAAAATAAAAAAATACGATAATAAAAAGCAACATCTAGTCATGTAGGATCACATGTCGGGGTCACTAATTGGCACCCATCATAGCTAATCTTTACAAACTGAACGAAAAAACCAAAATAGGACAGGTCCTATAATGGGTCCAAATTCGAGTACCTAACTCAACTAGACTCAGCGAACTTGTATCGTATTATTACAATAGCCCTAATAAACTTATTTATAGGCACACAAGCACTAGTCTAGAAACTACTTCATTAAGAAGAAGCTCCTTACACATCGAATTAGAATAGGAGACTAAATAATATGTAAACTATGAAAACAAACGAGAAAATGTGACCCTGCACACGACAATGTCCAGCGCCGGTTATGGTGCCAGTTTTCATGCCGGAAGTCCTTGGATGATCACCAACAAGATGTCCGGCATCGGTCATGAAGCCAGACTTGGCACCTGACTTCCTCTAAAGTTTCAACGTGCATCTTTCTTCTTACTTTCTGTTGCATGGCCCCTCAATGCAAACAATAATAATAATAATCCTACTTAAATAAATAAAAATACCCTATCTAAAAGCCCTAAATTAAGCAATATTGATACAGACGAAAAATATGAAAATCCTGGGGTCCTTATACCGACGGACAGTGAGCATGACATACCGCATATTCTCCTTTTACAGAATCAACAAACTCTATCAACGAGCATAATCATGCAAAGGAGAGAGTGCACTTGGAATGCGCAAGCTTAAGCTTACTGAAACTCTAGTGCTTCTCTAATTCTACCTTGAAAAGATCAGTACGTCTTTCCCAGTTATGGAACAAACTTGGCAATTCCAAAGGCTTTCTCGAAAGGTACTTCTTTCGACATGGTTTGTTAAGGTCCTCCGCAATCTTTTAGCAGCAGCAACGATTTTGACAGTGGGAGATTCTTGACCAAAATTCTGTGCAAGCACCTGGTCTGTATCATTCCACTTGAGACCGAAATCCAAAAGCACCCTCAGAAGCATCGAATCCTTGATCATTTCTTTGGATGGTATAGTCTATAGAGTCGAATGACTTGAAATGCAACTTGGGCATGAGCAGTCGCTGAATTCATAACATTATGCATCTCCTGGAAAGCAATAAATCTTGTGTTCTAGTTTCCTCGTTCCATTGGTCACGGAGCTCTTCGAAAGCAGAATAAATGCTATCAAATCTGGAAACTATCTCCATTCTACAACCCTCCACAATCTGAAGCGGCTCTAGCCTTTAGGCCTTTCTTGAAATATTAGTAATATCACTAATCCTATAATATTGGAATAAAAAAAGTGGCAATAGTTGATGAAGGTCCCGCCAGAAGCAAAAGATACCACAAAACCACAACGTCCAAAAGGTCTGCTTATGGTTCAAAGACTCGGCCGAGTCGTCACCGTCTCGACCCTTTCGATACGATATCGGGACGATATGATTCCGAGATACTTGACTCGCCGAGACGTCACCGTGAAGGGTTGAAATGGCCGAGTCACGCCGAATCATTCCGAATAATCCCGAATCAATTCGCATTTTTATTATTTTTACTAATTTTTTAATTCTTTTTATTTATCATATTTTTTTATAATTTTTAGAATATTAAATATTTCAAAAATTCACGTCTCGCCGAGACCGCGACCGATACGCCGAGACCAATGTGGAACGGTTCGGACCGCGACCGCGACTTTGAACCATGCTGCTATACCTATTCTTTCTATTTTAAGGTAACAATAATATATAAATGGTAGCGGATTCAAGCTGTGCCGCAATAACAGTGAATAACTGGAACAGATGATACGCTATTACAGTTACTGCTGATTAACAGAACTATATTAAGATAAACAGGTAGAATAGAAATCCAATTGCCGGTAATACAGAAACAGAAGATGAAATCATCTTCTTGTGAATGCTAACATTCCTGTTTATGGTGGTCTGCAGATGATTTAGCATAAAATTCAGCAAATTATGAATCGTCAACTAAGAAGTTACAACCTAAGAACTCCAAAGTGCAAATTAAGCACAGAACAAGTCATATCCAGCAATGTCGTAGGGCAACAACTTGGCCCTTTCTGACCCTTCAAAAGCTAGGTAGGGAAATGGACATTTCTCATTCTCGAAGGATGATCATCCAAATGATTGAGTACGTAATTCTCTCAATTGGAACTCTGTAGCATTCGCTTTTACAACTTGGACATGAAATGATCTAGATCAATGTTGTCTAAGATATCAAAAGATCCTAATAAATGTTTTCTAATATAATACATGATAATAACAATCAGCATTTTGAATTCTAAGGGTCGCCACATGCATAGAAGGAACATGTGGTAAAGAACATGGGAATGACAGATAATCTAAAATGAAATAAAACGAGAAACAAACCAGATTTGTCGTTCAGAATTTTTAAAGAAAGTATGACACAAATAACTGATACTGTTGTGAGTAGGCTGACAGCAGCAGCACATGAATGGCAGTAGACTGATTGCAGCAACACATTAATGACACGAGTAAGGCAGATAAAATATTCCAATCCATTTTCTGATTATTGGGAGTATTAATTCTTTCTAATAAAAATTATCCCTATTGCCATGACATAAACCATCTGAAATTTCTTAGGCACAAGAATAAGGCCAGGTCATTCGTCAAAAATAGATTCTTAGGCCCTACGATATATGAACTTACAACTTCCTGAACATCAGCTCTACTTCCAATATTGACAGCATCTGGAGGACCACCTCATGCAGTCTTATCCCTCTAAAGTAATTGCTGGCACCAAAAATCCTGTTAGAACAATTAGTTCCCCTAAAAGAGCTTGCGGCGTCAATTCCTTTCAACAAGTGTTAAACGCTTGCAAGCAACGTGATAAATAACAGATGTTTGATCACAAAGATATTAAACTGCATCTCTGAACTGCCTAATGCAAGTGCGACAGTTATGACGCTCATGTATTGGAATTCAACCTCATTGAAATCTTAAGTACCTGCTTCGCATATACAAAAGACCAAGACGTCCGACTGAATCACATGGAACTTCTACATATGGTAGCAGATCTACGGAGGTCTGCGTGTAATCTGCTTTGTAATGCACCTTGAGTAGGGCAGAAGAAATGCCAATTATAGCTAAAATAACACCATCTCTCTTTCTTTTTCCCTTTTTCCATTAACTTTCTTCTTTTGAAGTGTTGAGCCTTTGTTCTTCTTTTCCAGTCCTTTTCTGCTTGAAGTGCTGAGTCTTTACAACCACTTGAGTCAACCAATAAGAATGCAATGAGTAATTTCAGCTATTGTAATTTGGCAACCATGGGCAGATTGAGTGAAATCCAAGAAGAACAACTAGAAGGAAGAAACAAAGCTTAAGAAACAAAATTAAAACCCGAGGCTTTTCGTTATGGCCTTATTTGCGATAAGGGTTCAGGAGGCCTACGAAGTTTAATCAATTTATTACAGACCATATTAAAGGGAAACGTTTGTTTCAACTGAAAATGACTGCATACAACATAATTGCCAAGTTCCATCGTGATCAAACATAAGCAGAACGTAATGAAGTATAGACATTCAGTCATGGTTTTATGACTAAAGATTCCTTTTCTATCACTGACTATGCTACAGGACTTGCAAATAAAAACATAAATATCTTCATTTACACCCTTGAGGACTAGAGTTATTCTAAAGAGAATGAAAAAAGTTGTCTAAACGTAATTCTCATGCTAAGTAGAAGACACATATATCATCGGGAACTGTAGTAAGCTGTTAGAAAAATCATTCAAGAATTGTCATCTTCCTGGTTCTGGTTCCCAAATACTACTGTCTTAAAACCAGCATTCGAGTTAAACTTGTACTAATAGTGGGAACAACAAATTCTGTTTTGCTTATATTGTAACTATTTTCTGTACTTGCAGCTCTGACAGGCTTCCAGACTTGCAAAGAATGATATCCAACTCAAGATTTTATCCCTTCCTATTACTTTTTCTCTATCAGTGAATTCTGTGATCAGATGAGGTTTCAACAATAAGAGCTGAGAATAATGAAAAGTTAACAACAATAAAGAGAAAGAACATGTAAGGTAGAGCTTAGATTCCTATGTCTGCTTTTCTTTAATCAGGTTTCTGCAATCGGTTAAAGACATTCACTTAGGTAAAACTGCAAGCTGTCGTCTTACAAAAGTAGAACTCCCACTAAGAATCCTATCCATGAATTATATTCTTCCCAGCATTCTTTTTTGGCTTTTTGGGTTTTTTGTTTTTTTTGGGGGGGGGTGGAGGGGGTGTGGAGGTGAGAGAAGATCACCTGGAGCTGCGCTAAAGCTAAGTTCTTATATGGGCCATTCTCCTAACGTGCATGAAAGAGCACCACAAGATTCTACTGATAAACGGGCTTGACGATAGAATATTAAAGCAATCATTTCCATACAAACTCGTTTTCCACCGAAACAAGACAATTGGCACCATAGAGGAAACAGCTAAACGCATGCTATATTATCCAATAGTCACTTTATTGTGGTTCTTTCTAATTTTGATGCATATCTCTGTACCAAGAAGTTGATCTTCTCCAGCAGACAAAATCATGAGGCTAGCTAACTAGCAATTTTGGTAAACTACCTTTTCCTGGCATTGTTTTTCCTGCAGGGGAATTGCAAGAAAGAAGCAGATGATGATAAGATGACGTGGTTATTTCCAGCTTTGTTGCTGAAAATGCCTTGATCGCCTTCTCAAGTACCATTCTTTGTGCCTCTCTTTATTTGTTTCCTGGAGCAGCTCTCCTTCTCAAGTACCATTCTTTGCACCTCTCTTACTTTATCTGTTTCCTGGAGCAGCTCTGTGGCCTTCTCCAAGATCATAGTACTTCACCAAATTTCCCTTCATCTTGAGTTTAACTTAGGTACAAAGTAAATTAAACACATTAAGAACATAAGAAAAGAGTTCTTATTCGTGGAAAGAGAATTTGCCAGTCTCGCTGGCTGAACACCATAAGCAGCTTCTCAGCCCCATTAAATAAGTGTTGATGCTGTGAGATTCTTCTTTTCCTCAGAATGATACATGAACTCCATTATTGTATTTGGGAAAAGTTTAGCAATAGTTCCCCAAGTATGTGAGAAAATCTCAATTCAGTCCCCAATATCCAGGATGATGCAAATATTATCCTTCAATCTTCCAGGTTTAATACCACGTTGGTCCAACACTCACTCAGGGGAAGAGTAGTGTCAATTTCAGCTCCATATCACTGCTCCTTACGCTTCCCCAAACTTTTCGACTGTTCTAAATCGTTCAAATTTAAAGGCGCAAGAAGCAAAACAACATAGCAGTTTGTTTTACCCATAGTGGCCATGAATGCTGGTATGTGAATTAGAACAAAACTGTCTTTTAAGATTTATGCTCCCTTTTGTTTCCTTTTCCAGTTTTTACCCACGATATATCATACGATTCGCAAAAGATGTCAAATATTGCTAAACCCCTGAACTAATAAGTCATTCATGCTATTTCCCAACAATCAGGTAAAAGACAGTTCCAACTAAGTGCAACTAAAGTAAATGCCTTTTCTTGGACTTTGTATATGCTCCCCAAGGTGGGTAAATTGGGGAAGAAGAGGATGATGACAAGCTTCTCCAGTTATTTCCATGTTTGTCATTGTCAAATATCTGCATCATGCCCTCAAGCCCATCGCACTGAACCCTAGATGATCCATTGTTGCCCCGGAGCAGCTTTCTGGCCCTCTCCAAGAGCACACTATCTGACATGTTGTTGCTTGAATTTGAGCTTAACTTTTACCAGAAGAGAATAAATAAAAGAAAAGCAAAGGATGTAGAGAAAAGAAATGAAAGCAAAGCTTCTGAATTATAAAGAACTGACCTGGGTCACTTGGTGAAGACAATAAGCCTGTCCAGTTGAAGTCATCTTTCTCCTTGCCAGATGTCTTCAGAGCCAGCTCCTCAGGTTCCTTAAGTTGAGTCTTTTGCAATTGCTGCCACTCTGGACCATGGTTCTTGAAGATATCTAATAGCTTGTCAATGGTCAGAGTCCTGCCCAGAACTTCACAACAGTACACAAAAAGGTTCCAAATCTTCTCCACTGCCAACAACGAAGAAATGATGGAGACAGATAATCAAGAAAAAAGAAGCCAGGCAAGTTGCAACTGCCGTGGTTTTAAATCTTAGTGACACTTCTAAAGCCACTTCATTCTGGAATCTCCTTTGTTATAAGTAAGACCTCATAACTATAGGCTTTTGATGAGGTATTAATACCAAAACCATAAAGATTTTAATTGTTTTTATGTATTGTGATATCCCAATCAAGAGAAAATGCCTCTTCTCAGATTTAGGTTCACTTTGGCACCTTTATAATTTTTATGCAAAATTGAGTCTCAAAACTCAAACAATAACAGAATATTTTACTCAGTCCTTTATAAGAGAATATATCTTGCTAATTCCCAAAATGAGGAAATAGCATGTTACCATTGAAAAAGAGATATAAAACCAAACCAAGGGACGTCACTGCAGAAGGGAAGTGAGAGAGAGAGAGAGAGAGAGAGAGAATATTCAAGACTCCTGATTGCTTAAAGGACTGCACTTGAAAAGAAGTTCACGAGCTAGTATTCAAAAGTGTAGCCTTCCACCTTCTGTACCATGTGAAATCCATTAATTCCTTCCAAAGTTTTGTCTTTATACAGCCTGAAACCAGTTGGTATTAGTATAATAGACCACCTCATTCAATAAAGGGTAATCCACAGCACCATGTTCTGAGGGTCATTATAGTTTTTTGTTAAGGTTTGTCATTATTGCCCCAACCACCATTTCTATTTTGGAAATTCAATTGGCTTTCCTTTTGCATCAGCACGTTACAATGATAATCGGCGAATGATTATTCATGCTCCACATATATCCTCTCGCACTCCATCCCCTGTTTTTTGTCTTCTTTATGACTAAGGTGCCCTTTCTCTTATCTGCTTTAAGGTTCCCAAGCCAACAACTCTTGACCACTGTTAGAAGAAGAAGGCCACCAATCTCCACCCGACACTAAGCGGCTAAATCAACTCCACTGACCACTCTATTTCCCTCTTCCTTAGGCCAGCGAACTAAGGTTCCATCATATTTTATGTGAACCACCCGCAAAAGAACAAAGACAATCAAAGAAAATATCATCAAGAAACCAACTTCTCCAAAAAAGGTTTACATTTTAATGCAATTGATACAAGAAATCAATTAGAACCCATTGTAGAGAGCAGTTTAGGATCAGAAATTGTCAAAGGTTTGTCATGGAATAGCCTATTGTCATAATCAGACACAAATCAATTTCATTTTTCATTTTATTCAATCACTCAACAAGAAAGATTGCAGCATATACAGATTATATAGGGATGGTGCATTTGTGAAAAATAATGTCTTGTTTTCGTCTGGATCGACTGGCAGAAAGTTGAAGGCTGCAGGTTGCGCTCTTGAAAGCATGCTGAGGTCATGGACCAATAGGATAGAAGATGGAATAAGTAGTCTGCAATTGAGTTTTGTGGCAGCAGCAGTTGCACAATGGGGAATGGGTCGTGGGACTAGGATAGATACTACTACAGAGCAGTGGGTCGGTAGGTGTGTTGGTGAACACAACTGTTTGGCAGGGATAACAAGATGAGAAGGATAGCCTTGGAAACCAATTTTTATCTGAGGATGGTTTAGTCTTTCCGATTGAAAATGACAAAGAATAGAGCATTGGAGGTTTTTTGTGGAGTGCCATTATCATCTCCCTGATAATCTACTTGAGTTCAACTTTTTGATGATGTCATCAAAGTTTCAATTGTATCACCAAGTTCTTACTTTGAAAAAACCTGATAAAATCACTCAGTTTCCCATGGTCTATAGTTCCATCTAGCTTCCACCAATGACAAATTGGGTATTACCAACTCATGAAGCTAGCAGGATACTCCTAGAAACTACGGCAAATCTTTGGAGAGAGTGTATTTTCTATCCTGCTCTCTGACAGCTGTCAAAAATTTCAGTTATAACTTGCAAGATTCTAAAGCCCATGACTATGGACTTTAAAGACTGTCAATCGACTTGACGGTAAATGCATATAAATCTGCCAAGGTACTTCATCTAGGGCAATTAACTTGAAAATAGAAGGGAAAGAATTTAGAACTGTAAAACAATGACTAATTTCCATAACAAATATTTGCACAAGTGTCACACAATTGGTTGAGAATAGCTTATGATCAAAACTTATTCCTCAAGAAAATGATCATAAGTTACATAACACTGGATGTGCAAGTAGATTTTTGGATAGTTCATTCTGTACATTTCCGAAAGCAATGGTTATCATAATGCTTTGGATTCGAAATTTCCCAAGACTCAGCTGCTGAAGTACCAGTGCTTCAACCACAGATAGTTTCAATTTCTTTTGTTTGCAAAATCAGGTGGTACACCATGGAAAAAGATAAAGTTATTTCAGCTCCACAATGATTTAAAAGGGGCCAAACAGAAAGCAACTCATAAGTACTAGAATGTTACACACAAGAATAAGGTGTAGATGCATAATCCAAAATGAGCTCATACCATTAAAGGAACCTGCAGTTTGATGTTCAACTTCTTGAACATTAGCTCTATCTTCCAAAAATGATAGCATCAGAGTTGCTATCTCATGCAATCTTTTCCCTCTAAAATTATTGCTTGTAGAAAAGATCCTCCGAAAGTAATTTAGTTCCCTGGAAAGAGCTTCTGATGTGAACTCCTTTCCACACTTTTTAAAAGCAAAGCCAAACATTTCAGAAGTATGACCACAAGCAATGCAGAACAAGTTCATCTCTGCTCCATCTCCAGAGGCACTAAGCACATTTCTAAAACAAGATTCTTGCATCCCACAATCTACATGATACCAGTGCAGACATTTATCGCACCCCACCCAACTACAGGTAGTAGATTCCATGTCAAACTTTGAACACAGCATACACATGCAATCTTTACAAAAACCATTCTTTTCCGCACAGAACTTGCAATTACATTTATTCTCTCCTAAGTGTATCTGGCATTTCAGATTTCTACACCTTAAGTCCACATATATTTCTGCCAAGTCAGAGAAAAACACAGGAAAATCAAACTCAAGTAATTCAGCTTGACCAGTCTTGATGGCCACCAAGATCCGCAACTGAGTTCGATGGCACTTATGTAGCAGCAACTCCAGATTGATAGCAGACCTTTTTGGGAGTAATTGGCGAATTACGCTTAGCATATAGATCTGACCCGGATCGCAGATCAATTCCCTGGCTGACTCCTTCAAACAAGCAATTTCTCTTTCGGACATTTCCTCAAACATCTTAGCTGCTACTACTACTGGCTTTGCTATGACTGATTCAAGAAAGTCAAAGTCAACCCTCGATGGCTGCTGCTCTTTTTCGCCATCTGGGGTGCTCCCAATAGGCAGCCATGAAACGTTTGGTAAGCTGAGAGAGAGCTCAAGACCCATCTTGTCGTCCTTACTAGGCTTCGTTTCAGTCAAATTCTGTGTCTGCTTTCCCTCTTTCCTAGGAGCCACAATTGAAAATGCAAAGCTTCTTGAACCTGACATCTCCGTAGACGACACAGCAGCAGCATTTCCATCACCAATAGAATTTTCAGCTATTTCCTCCATTACTGACCAAGAACGAGCCACCGGTATCCCTTCTGTTGCCTTCCTTATCGGAGCCCCAACTTAATTGGTCGTACAAAATGGGGATAAACCAAAGAAGGAAGAATCCCTGGCCCTCTGCTCTACTTCTCATCTTGCACAGGTCGCCTACGCATGCAATAGGAAGGAAGATGCCTAGAAGGCCGGAACTTGTCATCACCATCGTTTTCGTGAGCAGACTTTTTTTGACTTTTTTCCGGAGATGACGGGAGGGAAACATAATCGGAGATTTTGAACCATGATATAACTAACTCTTCGCGTTAGGCCTCTAGTACTATAACGAGTGACAAAGTTTTTTTTTTTTTTTTTTTTTCGGTCAGTTAGAAAATCTTGGGCGAGTTCCACTTTGGTCGCCCTCCATTGAATAGGGTACCCGTCGAAATCTTAGGTCACCTACACCAGGCAGTTCTTGCAAATCACAAGTGTGTTTGGATTGAGATAATTTGAAATAAAATAATTTGTTTTATAAATTATTTTTATTTTTAATTAATTTTTTATTTTATATATATTATATCACAAAAAATACTATAATAATTATTTCAAATAAATCATTCAAATAAACTTTTATCCAAACTACAAAGCGTGCTTAAAAGAAGACAAGAGTTAATTCTATGATCCTAGAGCAAGGCTCGTAATTCACCTCTTAGGTTCTTTCCATCAAAGGTGTTCTTAGTTCAAAAAAAGTCAAAAAACCGATTGATCCAAACTCGATCGAATGTTAGACATTGGTAGAACGGATAATATTCAATGCTGGAAGTTTGGTAAAATAGTTTGGAAATGAATATTGAAATTTGATTGTCCATTAACTTATAAATTGTGTATTATATGTATTATATATCTACTAATGTATCATATTATATAATAACTTACCAATAAACAGTGTTATATATAAGTCAGAACTTTCAGCTTACCTTACTGTAAACTTATTTTTTGAGTCTTGACTTGGCTTTTTTTTTTTTTTTGTCTTGCTTGGCTTTTCTAGTGTAATTATGAGAGGAAATTCGAGATTTTTGGCTCACTTTTAAGATTTACATGCTCAAAATAATTATCGGTAATCCAACAAACCTACATGCTCAATCCCAGAATTAGCAAAAGCATCAAGTAGATGCAATGAGGTAAGATTTCTCGATCACTACCAAGCATAATACCTTTCCTTGTCAGATTGAAAATAAATGGCTCCAATTGGTCACTCTAATAAAGTATGCACCTACTTTACCACATATTCATAGCTTGCCATTAAAAAAAAAACAATGCCAAATCAATCTAAAAACACTGCAATTTTTATATTGATAACTTCCCATTCAAAAACACAATGCTAAATCAATCTAAAAACACGCAATTTTAGGTTCACAATAGTTATCGACATGTAGTGACGACTTATGATATCCATAACTTGCCATTCAATAAAACAATGCCAAATCAATCTGAAAACACAGCAATTTTTATAACTTCCCATTAAAGAAAACAATGCCAAACCAATCTAAAAACACTGCATTTTGGGTTCCAACCGGTACAGACATGAAGTAACTCCATGCTAGAAAGCAACATAGCTTAAGTAGTTCAACTCAATTCATTCATAAATAATAAGTCAACTAATATTACTTAATAGCAATGAATCACACTAAGGGTGTGTTTGATAAAACTGAAATATGAAATCTAAAGTTTGAATCCATTAAATTATTGAATTATTAAATATTAAATCTAATACATTTGAGTGCATATCACATTGGTGATAAGTGAATAACTTATCATTTAATTTTGGAAGCAAGTTTTGCCCATAAAATTCAATGCCACTTAATTAATTCAGATGTTCAATTTTTTTTATTAAATAGTCTGAATATGTTAAAATTTGAATCCATTAAATTTAAGTGCTGAACTGGATTTTCAAACAACGCCTAAGTTACGCACTCTTTGCATCTTATACTCATGGATTCAGCTTGAATAGGCGCCTATTGTGTACCACTTCCCGTGGATGCCAATGAAGACTCTGGTGCTAACAAAGGTTCTGTTCTGTCACCTTTCCAACCGGCTAGTTAGCAACAACTGGTTCACACATATTAAAAGCTGTTACAGCTATTATACATTACATTACATCCAAAGGTCCACCATCCTCCTTCCCACTCTTAGAAGTAGCACGTCTTTTTCTTCTGTCTTCGATTTTTTCAGCATAAACCTATTCTGACCCATTCTCGCATAACCAATCCAGAATATTAAACTAAATAGTACTACAAGAAACTGACAAAGGAATCACAACTGAATCCTAATTAAATAAACAATAAAGAAAAGTAACCTAATAAAAAAGAAGGCAAAGTATTAGGCTACGCAATTACCATCATGACTGAATAGAATTAAACGACCACTTGCAATAGAAAACGAATCAATTGTTCAATTGATTTCAAGTAAACAACAACTTAGCCAAATCCAGAGTAACAATACCATATCCTTAGCCAACCATCAATTGAACCTCTTCTAAAGTAGCCAATGTCATAACTATAACGCAATCACTCCAAAGATACCAAGATACACAAACCAAATTTTAATGAACTAGACAGAAATGCATCCGAAATACCCACCAACCATACATATGAATAGCAAACTGCTATCAAAAAAGGGGGAAAATAGAACTCACCTGACCAGCCTTCCTTGGTATGCCTATTCCCCTGCCTTCTCAACTGTCCATCAGCCACTCATGCATGCTAATAAAATAAAGTAAAACTCACATGCGATATCTAAAAACCCACCAAACCACTGCAACATCTTCGCAGATAAAATGCCAGCATGGTGAAAGAAAGCAAAAGTCAATGAACACCTACAAATGACACCCACTAAGTTTCTTGCTTTTTTTTAGACTCAATCAGCTATCCATAAATTCCCCCACTCTTTCCAAACAAATTCGATCAACGGTGAAAATTTAAACTCATAACATCCAACAATCACAACAAAGACAAGCCAACGTCCACTAACTCCCATCAAACACTTCAAAACTAAGGTCCTGTTTGGCAAACAAGTTTTTTGCCAAGTTTTTCTCTTACAAATTTTTTAACAACTTTAATTATAGTAATTTGAGAAAACCTCCTAAATTTTTAAAAATACACACATTACAACACCCAAAAACACACAAACTCCTTCTTTATATTCTTTTTCTTCGTCTACCCATCTCGACCCACCATCACCACCAGAGCTGCCGGCCACCAACTACCATTTTTTTCTTTTCTTTCTCTCCTCCCCTCCTCCTCCTTCCTTCCCCTCTCCCTTTCCCCCTTTCCCCACTCTCCTCGCTACTTCCTCCCCTCTCTCCCTCCCTGATCGCGCCATGGGGAGGGGGAGGGAGAGGGGGGAGGAAGTAGCGGGGAGAGTGGGGAAAGGGAAGAGGGGAGGGGAGAGGAGGAGGAGAAGAGGGGAGAGGAGAGGGGATGAGAGGGAGGAGAGGGAGAGAGGGAAGGAAGAAAGGGAAGGAGGAGGAGAAGGGAAGGAGAGGACAGGGAGGGAGGGAGAGAGAGAGAAAATGAAAAAAAAAAAAAAGAAGGCTGGTGAGGTGGAGAAGAAGAATAGTGAGGTGGGGGAGAAGGAGAGGAGAAGAAAAAAAAGGAAAAAGAGAAAGAAAGAGAAAGAAATGGAAAAAGAAAAGGATGAAAAGTAAAGATGCTTTTTTTTTAAAAAAAAAAGGAAAATTTTTACACAACTCAAAAAGTTTTCCTATAAATTGTACAATAAGTTGCAATAAAATTTTAGTCAAATATCCAAAAATTCATTTGCTAAAGGGGGCCTAAATTTAGAGAGCTACTCCACGTGGATGCCACCCAATTTCCAAAGAAGTCTAGCCTACCCAACACCAAAAGACCACAACACCCTTGCAATTCACAAATGATGATGTAACCTACCCATACACTATTCATTACTGTTCACAACCAACCCTTTCATAAAGGTAAGAGAATGATCGGGTTGAACTTCACGATCAGCTACAAATAAGCCACTAAAGAAATTGACCACTGAGTGTTTAATCTCATCTATCGACTCAAGCTAGTTGCCAGAGTCATCTTTGATTCTATCAATAAAGTTTGAACTTATTTTTTTGTCTAACGGCCACATGAAAGAATGAAATATTTGCATTCCCTGCCTAAATCCACTTGATAGAAGATTTCTGAATCCAATATTCTATTTGAATCAATAGCTGATGAGTGTGCAAAGCTCTAGCCTCATTTGACCTTAGCTGAGTTTCTTCATAATAAATAAGATCAAATTGTCGCTCCCTTCACAACAGCTCCTTCTTAGCAAGATGAACATTGGCACCAATATTACTGAAGACCTCTTTATTCTATAAACAAAGCCTTTTCCAAACAGCCATGAGTTTGTCGTGAATTGCATGCAAACCAGAATGGTCAACAGGTTGCTGCCAAAAATCTCAAACAACTTCTGAGAAAGAAGAGTGTTTTGCCCAAACATTGAGAAATCAAAAAGGAGTTTTATAGCTGACCCATGCATTATCACAAGTAAGCAACAAAGAACAATGGTCTGAGTGGCCCTTAGAAAGATGAGAAACATGAGTTTGAAGGAAAAGCATCCAACCAAAATGGGTTGCAGACTGCCTTATTAAGGTGTTGCTAAAATCTCTCGTAGTCCATGTGTATTGAGAGCCATCAAAGTTGACCAACATGAAATTGCAATTCTGAAGAGCCACATTGAACTTCTCAATTTCAGCAACCCTTGGGGGGCACCACCTAGTCGTTTATTGGCACTAGCAATAATGTTAAAGTCAAGTTGCAAGCCATGGACGAGAAATTCTATCAGACAACCCCTCCATTGCAACCCATAATTTCCTTCTCTCGACTCTTTGCACTTTGCATAAATAGGTGAAAAGGAAAGACAATGGGAAGAAGAAAATGTAACAGTAACTTGAAGTAGCTAATCAACAGAAGACTGGAAAGTACAATTGAAAACAAGATTTCCAAAATAACCATATTTTGCATCTAAAAATGATTCCACACAATCAAAAGATAGCTTGAATCAAACTATAGAAAGTTGTTGTGAACCAGGCATAGGCTCAATTAAAATAAGAAAAGTTACAGCATGTTTCTGATATAAATCGACAACATAATGAATAGATTCAAGACACAAAGCACCCCTTATATTCCAGAGGAAAGCTTTAAATGGCATATACATTTAAAAAGGGGTTACCAGAGATCGTTAATGCGAAGTAATCATTGCTATGAGACTTTGTATTATCTTTAGGTGGCCTTCCTTGTTTCTTTTTCTTCACAAGAATAGTTGCAAACAAAGGCTAATCATTCTCTAAACCTTCCAATTGAAGGCATGAAGGATGCTGTGGTTCCTTGTTTCTTTCAATGGCACTTTGATTTGTTCGATTTCCTAAAGTTGATAAACCTCATACTATTTAAACAATTCAGACCCATAGGGACCATGCAATTCCTCCTATAAAATACTTTCTAAATTCATTGTAGTTAGCTTAAGTCCTTTGATGGATAAATTTATTTCTCCTTTTCAATCTAGCTTTATCCCAGGCAGATGCGGGCAATGATGATGTTAATCTTGGTTACGGAATCTCTTTTCTAGCTAACAAAGAAAGTTGGTCTCAAGGGAGCGTGTGCCATTAAATTGGTCCTTTTGAATAGCTTATGACAAACTAGAATGGCATTTTCTAAGGAATGCACTCTTCCATTTTGATGTCCCTTCTAATCTCATAAATTTGATTCTTTTGTGTATTTCCTCTTCAAGACTCTTAATTCTCCATAATAGAGCTCGGATTGAATGGATTACTGCCTCAAGATGATTAAGGCAAGGTGACTTTTTTTCTTTGCATTGAATATCTCTCCCAAAATATCAAAAAAGCAATTCACTCAAAAAACTGGTGTCCCTTCTCCTTCGGAAAAAAATGGGCCTAAACTCTCACATTGTTTCTTTGCTGATAACGTTGTCCTGTTCACCTCTATGAATGAGAAATCTATTCAGAGTGTTAAATCCATTCTTTGACAATTTTAGTCTTTTGTTCTGGGTTGTCCATCAGTCTTGAAAAATCAAATATTATTTTTTCTCAAATACAATTGTTGCTGTCAAGAACCAAATGTCTAGTTTTCTTGGTATTGCTTGCACCGATGATCTTAATTAGTATTTGGGGACTCCCTTGGCTTAAGGTAGAGGCTACAATGACTCTTTGAACTTCATCCTTGAGAAAGTTTGTTGGGTATCAAACCACCGAAAATAAAAATTTCTACTCTAAAAATATAAATTCAAGTATAGTGATGAGCAAGGTGGCATCCTCAGATATTGGGTGATTTATTTCTTTGTAAAAAAAATTAAAAAATAAAAATAGGGGATTGTAGGAAATTGACCTAAGTAATTTACTTAAACAAAACCAATAATTCAAAAATGAAATAAAGCTAAATTAACAAAAGACAAATCACTAGTCAAAAGATTAATCTCCACTTTGGTTCAATTAGTTGATCATTGCTACAAGGATAAAATCATTTTTTATAAATAAACTAGTTATGGTTGTCAACAAGTTTTGAAAACTTGTTTCTCCTTATTATTTCAATAATCACAACAAACTCTGTGACTATTTCTCTTGCCAATTAAACAATCCTAAATAAACTCTTAGGATTTAACCTATTGACTACATTAATAATTAGAGAAGCTACTAATTCTAATCAACAAACACATAAACTCGATTCATTTAGCCTAGATTATATTTTCGCGCGATATAAACTTGAAAGTTTTCTAATACAATCAAATCAAATTATATCACTTGAAACAAATACTAAACCATCAAACAATTACAGATTTGATATTTTAGATGGCGATAGATTATTTTGTCGAACTAAATAAGGGTCCTTTATTTAATTCAAACAAAACAATCATCTCAATAACAAACAGAGAATACATAAATATTTATAAATAGATGAAAAAACTAAAGCAAATTAGATCTCACAAGATTCGATGAACCAAAGTTTTAATTATCCTTCGACTAGAACAAGAAACTAGCCACTTCTTATGGTGGATTCACAGTGAAAAGAAAACGTAGGGTTTATTGTTAACAGAGAAAAAGAAGAAAAGGAATAAAGAAGAGAGTTGTCGGACAAACGGAAACCCAACAAATGGTTTGTTCCTCCCTTGTTCGTACGCTTTTTCCATACTAATAAGGAAAAGATGTCAAGGGTGGGAGGTCAAGGGTTGGCCACCATATGTCTAGTGGGATGGAGGTCAAGGGTTCAATCTTTGTCTCCCATCAAAGTTGCCACTTAATGTAACTTCTTTTAAATCCATATGGGTGCATAATGCACTCGTATGGTCCAATGGTTGTTCAATCCTCATCGGTTTTCCATGACCCTATTGGATCATTCCCTAGGTAGGATTAGAATAGGAGTAAGAGTAGGTGTAAATGATGACAATTTGACAAAAAAAAAGAGGAAAAGATTACTTTTCCTCTCTAGACTCTACTTAAAATCAAACTAACCAACAAAATAGAATAATTGGTTTCTAAAATAAATTACATCGCATCATATTCAATTAGGATCTCCAATTTTTGTGATTAATATGGACAACCAAGAATCATAGCGCTGACTTCCTAATCAAACAACAAATTCATCTTGTGTCCTGCGAATCCCAGGCTTCATAATAGAATAAGACGTAGTTGTGCCTTGCAAAGTAAAGTCTTCTAAAAATTCAACTGTTAATGCATTTTTTCTCTCTTCTCACCACAAATTCCTAGCAACATCACCAAAAATCAAATATAAGTAGAATCTATCAATCAACACTATTTTTTGGCAAAATAATTGGAAAAAATATTCACAAATTGAATGCAAAATTAACCATTTAATAAATTTCTCCACACCAAAATAATGCTTGTCCTCAAACATTTATTAGTTGAGTCATAGCAATCAAGATGGCAAATATTTCATAGTACAGCATACTAACACAAGTATCATGTCTTCTCAACAATTTCATCAAAATTAGGATGCATAAGACTCAACAACCATTGCATAGATATAAGTGTATGCACTCGTCACTCAAAATGGTTAAGGGATAGTCAACACTCAAATCAACACCACGAAATGATATTATTCATAAACTTGCTAATATATCATATCTCCACCAGTTTATATGAACTCAATGCAAAAATTAAAGGGCCTTGATAAGGTTGTTACAGGGCTTAGGTAAAGGTTAGATAAAAAGGGAAATTTAGGCTAAACAAATCAAAGGAAATACCAACAATTCTTTGCATGAATTCTAACACCTTCTTCATTCACATATACAATTCCATGACATACGCATAAACTCCTCAAGTTTAGCAAGTGCAAACATAACAAAGGACTTTGCCCAACTACCACAATACAACACATATATACAAAAGCACTTCACAATAAATTTTTTTCTTTTTCTTCTTTTTTCACTTTTTTCTGTATTTTTTCATTTTTTCCACAAGATTTAGCTAACGTTGAAATATAAATACACTTGCCAACTTTGATCAAACCTTGAAATAGTTCTTGAAATCATCATGTAAGAATATTAAAGTATTCCTTTGACACAAGGTTCAAATAATAAAGTATAAACAAAACGGCTTAAGGTAACAATTATGGCAATTAAATAAAGAATAGTTCAAGACTCAAAACATGGTTAATTAGGAGAAAACATAATCAAGGTAGGTCTTTAGAAAGTCAAAAAGGGTTAAACGTATTTGCCCTTGTCATTGTAATGCATCAAATTCAAGTGTGGTATTAACATGCATAATAAAGCAAGTTCTAAAATATCAAACCATGTGCGATATTACTGATCAACAAAAGAAAATACAGCAAAATAATATATAATTGACATGCTCATTAGGCTCTAAAGCTCACAAATTAGTTAAATATGTCCAAATCTCGTACATCCTTCATTCAAATCAATTGCAAGAAAATAGCATGCTCATTCCAGTAAAATTACACTATTCATATTTGTATCTTGACTGTTATTTCATAAAACAAAGAAGCTCCAAAAACTAAATTAAAAATTTATAAATTTCATGAAAAATTTTCACACTTGAAATATCCACATCCCCATACCTAAATCAGACATTGTCCTCAATGTATGAAACCAAAATATAAAAAGAAATAAGAGGACTTCCCTGATTATTGAGCTAAGCATCCGAGAGGGAATATGTTGCTTAAAAACCAATGCAAATGAAGCACGCATTGTGGTGTTGGGTTGTGGAGATGATGGAATGATGACTACAGTGACAAGAAGATGTCACCGATGATGAGAATAGAGTCACAATATTGGAGGCTGAATATATAACTAAGCATTTGGGGAATAAGAGGCATGAACCACTACTGTTGTCGCTAATGAAATTGTACGAAAGGTCAGTTGGAAAGAGTTCAAGTTGCTGATGAAAAGGATTGCAGTAGTAGCAACCACCAAACTTACACATGGACGGACCAGAGATGGCAATTGAAGAATCAATGATGGCCGACGAAAAAGAAAGAATTGATTGGTGCTCCATTGAGCCAACGACGATGAAGCTTCCTACTCTAATGATAACCGACGAACACAAGCAACAGCAATGAAAAGAAGTTTCGATGAATGTGGTGGACAACTATAGGTGACGATTAAGTATGGTGATTCTCGTTTGGTTTTAATTTGTGAAGGTGGTCGGCTGCTCTTAGGAAAGAAAAGAAAAGAGATTATGACAGGTGTCGAGCCTGTGCAATAATAATAACTAAAAAAGTCCTAATTACCATCACAATTAATTATAGAACAAATCCAAGTACTGGAGCAGGGACCCTAGGTGTGCAATGGGTTACTTGATTCACCCTGTTCCCGAAGAGTTTGCTTGATCCGATATACCATAATTGTCTATAAAAATATTAAATTTGTGTACAATGGCAAATAGGGTCGATTCCACAGGGAACGGGTAGGACAATTGTTTCTTTCCAAATCAATAGAACAAAATTGGGGGATATTCAATAGAGTGAAAATGAAATAAAATAAACAAAATTCAAAAGCTAACTCAACAATTACAATTTACTAAAAATAGCAATTAATAAAATTCTACCCAAAGGATCAACTTCTCAGGCACGGTCCAATTAAATGATCATCGATGCAAAGGTATTTCACTCATTCATTCACTAGATTGGTTATAGCTATCAACAAGCTCTGACAGCCAGTTCTTCCTTACCTTTTCGATAGTCAAGGTACGACCATTGACTGCTTCCCTAACCAGAAAACAACCCTAGGTACGACCATAGGAATTTAATTATCCAGTTGCATTAAGCTAGAAGAACCCAACCCTAACCAATAAACACGCTAAGAGGGTTTATTTAAGTTAGATCTTACGTTTCCCCAACATAAAGCCAATTATGGTGGTTGTCACTAGTTGTCAACTAAACGAACAATTACGGATTCAATTTAATTAACGTGACATTAGGCTATTAAATTAAATAAAATATCCGGCCGTTGATACTCAATTAATAAAATACCCATGAACAATTAATCCAGGAAACGCACGAATAGCAACGAATTGGAAGAAATAATGAAAATTCGATTAGATCTCACAGATATTATGGACCGCGCCTTCGCGTCAACCTTTGGGTAGAGGAGAAATCTAGCTGCTCCTCATCATATCAATCCCGCTTGATTTAATTAATTCCATCCACACAATTGCCAAGAATTGAAAGATATGAATTATCGACAGAATAAACAAAAAGTCTTTCTTTTGCCTTGTGGGGTTCGTGTTCGCACAGGAGCCACGAAAGGAAAACAAAAGTCTCCAAAGCAAGAAATTGAATTGTCCCTCGATTCGCATTTGCACTGAAGCTACCAAGAACGAAAAGCACTGGAGAAGAATCGGCTAATAGCAAAGCCAAAAGAATAATAAAAGCGTCTGACCGGAAGAAAAAAGTGAAAAGCTAAGCTAATCTATATGATATCACGTGAATCTGGCCTTTCTTTTCTTTTGTATCCCTCAAGTAGCGCCGCCAGCAAAAAGGAAATCAGGGAGCAAGACTTTGTCCAGGGTTTTAATCCCATGCATCGCGGTTCACGTAGGCCTGGTTTCTTTATTGGCCTTGCTGCTAAAAGGAATCCCGCGGGTCCGGCTTTTGGTGTCCCTTTTCAGTTTATGGCGTGGGCAACGCCATGAAATGGAGAGTCTTCTGGAAATTTGCCTTGCAAGAGCACTTTTTGCAACCAATCTCCTACAAGTCACACAAATATCAATTATGAACAAAATATCAATACTTTAGCACAGTAAGTAGCCAAAATTAAGACCAAATAGCAATGCAAAATGTGCCCAATAATTGCTCTATCAGATTAATTAGGGTTTTGTAGTAAAAGAAATTAAAAAGGAAAAGTTTAAATAAAATTAACAATAAGAAAAAGAATCTAAAATGAACTAAGAGATATTATGTCCAAGTCTATTATCTAGAATTAGATCCGGATCCAAACCAATTTTTTTGAATAACTTTTGTTGTAAAGCATGGTCACACTTTATAAAGAATTGTATTCTATCCATTCACGCTTTAAAAACACCAAATTTGCACTCAATATAGAGCATGGGCATGTCTTATAACGAAAAGTCTTTTGCCCAAAAAATTTGCTCCTATTCAAAACACAAACCTCATAGAGCATGCCCGCGGCCTATAATAAAATGCCTTCTATAAAAAAGAAACGAAATAAATTTAATTTTCACACAAAAACATGAAATAAAAACACAAAATAACTAAAAATTGAAACTTTTGGATTGCCTCTCAAGTAGCGCCTTTCTTTAACGTTTTTAACTAGACATTGCCATGTGCTCAATTAGGATGTAATTGAAACTTCTTAGCAACTCTTGACAATTCTTACGAATCCAATCTACGATTGATTACAACGTTTAATGCATTTCTACCATTTAATTCAAACTTTTGTTGCATGAAATGGTCAGTTACATCTATAACAAAAATTTAATGTGCCTCACTAAGATAGTTCATGGTATCATAGATAATGAATATTATAATTTTGCCATCAAATTTCATAGTTAAGGTTCTTGAATAAATATCAAATTTTATTTTTAGATGTCATTAGAAATGGTCTACCTAACAAAATTAGGGGTGAAACAAAAGAATCATCATCCATATCTAATGCATAGAAATTTGCAGGAAAAGCAATTTATCAACTTGAATTAAAATATCCTCCAACACTTCATTAGTGTATGTATTAGACCTATCAGCCAGTTGCATAATGACACTCATTTCTTTTAAGGGCACAAGAATAAGAGAATTATAAATAGAATAAGGCGTGATATTCATTGCAACTCCTAAATCTAACAATGCTTTTTCGACCCTAACATTTCCTATTTTGTAAGGAACAGTAAAACATACCTAGATCTTTACATTTAGGAAGCAATTTTTGTTGTAGCACTGCTGAAACATTTTCTCCAACATAAATCTTTTCATTACCCTTTAACTTTTTTAGTGGTGCACAATTTTCTAAGAAATTTCACATATCGAGGAATTTGCTTAATGGCGTCAAGAAATAGAATATTTACCTCAACCTGCGAAAAAGTTTCTAAAATCTCTTGCTCTTGCTCCTCCTTCTTTGGATTTTGCATATCTACTAGAAAATAGAGGCGGAGGTGTTACCAGTACTGGGGATTCATCTTTGGACTCTTCTCTTGGAAGGGCTTGAAATGGGGGATCTCATTGTTTCTTTCTAAACTTGCTCTTCAATCTCATAATTGAATACTCCTTTTTGAGGCTCTTGCAATTCTTTGCCACTTCTCAAAGTAATTGCACTCACATTTTGCTTGGGGTTGAATAATGGTCTGCGAAGGGTAATTTCCTCGAAACTTGAGACTCCAATCGATTTCACTGTAGACTCCAGTTGTCTCATTTGATTTTCCAAGTTCTGAATACTTGTTCTTGTCTCCTATTGAAATTGTTGTGTATTAGTAGCTAAAGATTTCACAATTTTCTTCAAGGGACATACCTGGTTTAGAAGTTTGTTGTTGCTGTGAAATTGGAGAGGTCTAGTGATACAAACTCTATACGAGACCAGGACCTAGAAGATTGATTTGGTATCAATGTTCGTAGATGGAGTTGAGAACGACACAAAGAACCACTTGAGTATCAAACCAACGGTAGCTAGACGCCACGATTGAGTGCGTTTCTCAATTGATAAGTTTTCGATCACCTTAGGAAAGCACTAAGGTTCTCAAGTTAGCTTCGCAAGCCATGAAAATAGGTTTCCCTCAATAGCACTTTGCTAGAAAATTGTCAATCTTATTAATTTGAAAATAATGTTGGACTAAGGCTTTATTTATAGCCTTTTACAAGACTCAATAATTCTAACCAAACTTGGAAACAGTAACTACTTGCCTAAACCCCAACTCGACTAAAATAGGAAACTAACTAACTCTAATTGGCTCAATAATGGTCCACATGACCTTTAGCCATTTATTTCACCAAACTAACAATAAGAAATAGAAAATAACTTCACTATAAAAATTTAATAAAATTGAAAAATAAAATTTGCCATGAAACCGTGGGATGGTTTCCTCATGATTATTAATCGGTTTGGTCCGATGGTTTGTAATCCATCCATTGGTCTATACTTCAACTTGCACTTCGACACTTTCAGATTTAATGATCTGAACATGAGCTCACTTTGCATCATTCCCCTCCTCTTGAAAAAAGATTTGTCCTCAAATCATGGATGGGGTGATTGAAAAAAAAGAGTAAGTGAGTGATGAATCCCATGCTTAGCATCACCATAGTGGTTCTCTTTGAATAAATGATACTTGTAGATGTCGCAAAGCACACATTACTATTCACGTGTTGCTTGGACAACTTATAGATGTGCACACAACACGGATATGTTGCCTGAGCAAGAACTCTCCAATACCTCAGACCTCTCACGAACAAGTAATGCAGCAAAGCCTTCATAACTTCGAACTTCGTTAGCAAAATATTCAGCAAAAGGATCACCCATGGCTGCTAATTCAGACTCCAACAAGACGATGAAATTGTGGTTTGCTAATGATTCCAATGGCAGCAAATGAAAGTCTTCAAATCCTATAAAATAAGTAAGGCCCATTGAGTTATCAGTACATAGAGAAAATAAGTTAAACAACTTAAAAAACCATGGCTGAAATTTCACAATCAAATTTGAAGAATTGAGTAAACAAGGAGTTAACGTCCCTTAATTGATGGTACTTGTGCACACTAGGAGCTTGTAACTTGCCATCCGTTGATGTAATCCCATGAAAGTCGATAACCTCTTCAAGTGACCTTGCACAGCTCATAACAAAAGAAGATGTTCTTCACCTTGCACCACTTGCAAAAAAGTTAGCATCAACGGGAAAAATTAATCCATCCCTACACAAAAGATCAAAGTCGAAGGAGGTTAGTATCAAAAACTTGTTCCTCACTCCCAACTCTTACTAACAAAGTTGATTTTCTCTCTTTCTCTTGCCTCTTTTGTTCACTTTCTTTCTTACTCTCTTGTTTAAGCCTTAGTTGATTCTCTCGGGCCTGGCTAGGAGTGAGTGGCACAAGTGTCAACCTTCCTACCACCATGTACGAAGGAGTACTTATTCGTGTAACCATCATAGCTAACATGCCTATCGTATTGCCAAGGCCTCCCAAGTAGTAGATAGCTAGCTTGCATTGGTACTACATCACATAAAATCTCATCCTCATAACGACCAATGTGAAATGACACGAGTACTTGGCGATACACTTGTACATCTCCCTCCCCATTCAACCATTGCAAGTGATATGGCTTTGGATGTGGAGTAGTTGAAAGGCCCAACTTTTGAACCATGAGTAAGCTTGCCACATTAGTGTAACTTCTCGAATCAACTATCACACTGCATACCTTATCTTTCACCTGACAACGAGTATAGAAGATGTTGCTACGTTGATCCTCATCCTCCCTCATTTGAGTGGTTTAATGCCTTCAATGTCATCAACCCTACTACTTCATTAAGAGGTAATATCTCCTCTCCAGAATCATCATCTTCTACAAGTGGTGGCATTCCTTCATACTCTTTCTCGTCATCAGTAACCACTTCTCCGTTAGGCAATATGATCATAGTCCGTTGGTTAGGGCATTGGGATGCAATATGCCCGAACTCTTGACACCTAAAGAATTTGGCATCCCGATTGCGTGACCTTGAAATATCTCAAGCAGCCTTGGAATCGATTTTTGGGAGCCGACTTTTGGAATGGAGCCCTCGGCCTTGATGGATTAGAAGAAGCCATGGCTCTTTCCTCTTTGTTAGGCTGTTGATTCTTCCAATTTTCAGCTTGAAGAGTGAGCATTGGAACATGTACTACCTCCTCTCTTGAGGCACCGTTTCCACTTTGATAGCTTTGTCCAACAATTCTTGCAAGTCTAGATAGTTTTGAAGTTCCACAACTTCAGCAATTTCAGCTTTAAGCCATTAAGAAAACGTGCCATTGTTGCCTCCTCATCTTCATGCACATCGGCTCTAAGCATTGCCATCTCCATCTCCCTTGAAATAATCTTCAAACCGACATATTACCTTGTATGAGCGTTTGCAATTTTTGATGCAAATCTCTATGGTAGTAGTTAGGTATGAATCTCCTCCTCATAATTCCACGTAGCTCGTCCATGTTTCCACAGCTCTTTCCCTATTTCTCCTCCTAGTAGCTCGGAGTTGCTCCCACCAAATCAATGTGTAGTCGGTGAATTCGATGACTACAAGCTTCACCTTTGCTCCTCCATATAAGTGTTGCAATCAAAGATCAGTTCGATCTTGTGTTCCCACTCCAAATATGCATTCGGATCTGATTTCCCTTGGAACGATGAATTTTGAGCTTTATCCCTTTGATCAACTCATCGTCACGCCAGTTGGGACGTATATCATATTGATGTCGCCTTGCGAACTCCTCTTCTCCATTTCCTGGAATTTTCAGATTCATGTTGAGGAGTGCGAGTTTTGCTCCTTTTTTGTGATTGCACGAAGTTTCTCCAAGTTGTCTATCTGTTCATGAATTGGTTCAAGTGAACGGTTCAACTTCCTTTGGAACTCGCTTATGAGGGCTTCATTATGAGCTTCGGATCAAATTGGGATGATTCACCTCCATTAGACATGATTACTTACTTGCAAAAAAGATGTTAGTGCAAACAACATATTTACCTCACTATCACTCCCTGAGTGTTTACGCTCACACTCGTGTTTACTCAAATCACTCTAAGAATCTCACCAACTCAATTTCCATAGCTTGTTAGTCACTTGGCTTGAAGAAATTAGTAACTTCCTCAAGGCAATGTTGGCTTACCAAAAATTCGATTCACACTTGTGCCAAAAGTTGGTTCGATTGGACTAAGGACTCTAATGATGTAATCAGGAATTTAAGGCACAATACTCGAATGTTATGGACTCCAACTACTGAAGAGAATATACAAGAAAACATCCTGGACCTTGCTGGAAATTTTCGTGAGAATTTCAGAATTTTAGACTCAAGAAATTGGATCAAACAGATTTGATTGATGAAGGACGAATTCCCTAAATTGCAAAACTGATTTGGCTTTTGCGCGTGGAGTATAAAAATTTCTGGTTTTGCTGGCCCTTTTTTCTGGTAGAACAAGAATTTGGTAAGGTGTTTAGCTTGTTTCCAAAAAGAATTTGGACTAACAAGGGCGGTTGTGGTAGTAACAATGGAATCCAATTTTGGACTAGGAAAGGTTGTGCGGCTTTTCTTTCTTTATTCACACTTGCACGTTGCCTTTTTCTTCTTGTTTCCAAAACAGAATTTCAGGATTGATTGCAACAAGATCAAAGATGATATCAAGGCCGTTATAATAATTTTTTTTAACAGCCGCTTAGGATTCAAGAATTCAAAAGTGCAAGACTTGTAAATTCAAGAGCTCAAGAATTCTTCAAGTTCAGTTCAAGAAATTCAAGAACTTCACAAGTTTGATTCAAGAATTTCAAGAGCTTTTCTGGAAAATTTCAGACAGCAAGGTTTTATCAAGAAATTTTCAAGAACTTCCAAGAACCAACACAAAAACAACTTTGCAATTCAAGGAACAAATCATAGACTCGAAGAAACCCTAATCAAAACTCGACTACTTCAAAGAAAAAGGTGCGAACAGGTTGCTGAACTCACAAACAACACAACTTGAACATGAAGCCCTAATTTTTTTTTTTGTTCTTGGCTTTCTTAAACAAAAACGAACAGCTATCCCCCTTTTTTTGGACTCAAGAGACAAACAAAACAATGAACAAGAGAAAGATTGACAACTAAAGCAAAAGAAATTTACTAGTGAACAGTGATTCGGGGATGAACAGTACCGCTACAGTACCCCGTCAATAGTACTCTTTTTTTTTTTTTTTTTTGGAAACACGAACAACAAGAAACACACGGATAAAACCCTAGACACGACAACAAAATAGAAAACAAGGGATATACGTGATACCTCTTCAACTATCTCTGATTACCAACTAATACGAACTCTATATGAGATTAGGACCTAGAAGATTGATTTGGTATCAACGTTGGTAGATGGAGTTGAGAACGACACAAGGAACCACTCGAGTATCGAACCAACGGTAGTTAGACGCCATGATTGAGTGCATTTCTCAATCGATAAGTCTCCGATCACCTTAGGACAGCACTAAGGTTCTCAAGTTAGCTTTCGCAAGCCATGAAAAGAGGTTTCCCTCAATAGCACTTTGCTGGAAAATTCTCAATCTTATTAATCTGAAAATAATGTTGGACTAAGGCTTTATTTATAGCCTTTTACAAGACTCAATAATTCTACCCAAATTTGGAAACAGTAACTACTTGCCTAAATCTAACTCGACTAAAATAGGAAACTAACTAACTCTAATTGGCTCAATAATGGTCCACGTGACCTTTAGCCATTTATTCCACCAAACTAACAATAGGAAATAGAAAATAACTTCACTATAAAAATTTAATAAAATTGAAAAATGAAATCTGCCATGAAATCGTGGGACGGTTTCCTCATGATTATTAATTGGTTTGGTCCCATGGTTTGTAATCCGTCCACTGGTTTATACTTCAACTTGCATTTCGACACTTTCAAATTTAATGACCCGAACATGAGCTCACTTTTGCATCATCAAGGCTGATTTTGTTGTTGATGAAATTCCGGTGGACTTGCAACATAATAAAAATTTGGATGATCTTTCCATCCTGAGTTGTAGGTGTTTGAATAAGGATCATAGCGCCTTTGAGGTGGGTCTAGAAATCCTCCAACTACATTGGCATGTTCATTCAGATCATCTCGTAATATGGAGCATATGTTAGTTGAATGACCCGAAACATAGCAAATTTCACATATTTTAATCTGCTACACTTGTCCTACAACCAATTTTTCTACAAGAGTAGTTAGAGAATCTAATCTTTGTTCAATTGAAGAAACATTTACCTCATTGACTTTATGGAGAATATAGTTCTGTCTGTCACCAAATTGTTATGCATTAGCAGCCATATTTGAAATCAGTCTCTTGGCTTCTGTGGGTGTTTTATTCACTAATGCTCCTCTTCTAGCAGTATCAATTATCTTCCTATCTGTTGATGATAGTCCTCATAGAAGTATTGGATAAGAAGTTGGTACGAAATTTGGTGATAAAAGCAGTTTGCACATAATTGTTTGAATCTTACCCAATACTTTTGCAAGGTTTCTCCATGAATTGTTTAATCCCACAGATATCCTTTCTAATGC
This sequence comes from Coffea humblotiana, assembly GCA_023065735.1. Classification (NCBI taxonomy): domain Eukaryota; kingdom Viridiplantae; phylum Streptophyta; class Magnoliopsida; order Gentianales; family Rubiaceae; genus Coffea; species Coffea humblotiana. Next base: position 1,902,425 of record CM041212.1, on the reverse strand, counting down.
TTGCCACTCGGGTAGCAGGGAAAACTTTTTCAAGAAATGATAGGGTGTGTAATTGCTATTAAATTTATGAATATTTTCCCTTGATTTTGGTCAAATATTGCATTATTAGATAGATTCTACTTATATTTGGCAATTGATGCTAATTTTAGGAATATGGCAAGAAAAAGAGTGAAAAGTAATTTAATGAATAATTTTAACCTGTTCGGAGTGGCCGCGTCTAAAGCTAGCCCTCAAGTCCGAAGAGATTGGGATTTTTTGCGTACGTGACAGTTTACCAGTTCAAGTAAAAGTCTTTAGAAACATGTTTTCTTATTCGAGATGATTGGTCTTCCATGTTTCCAATTTGTATTGGAAACGGTTTAGGCTGTCTTTTGTTAATTTAGGGAATATCCTTTTGTTAGAAAAAATAAGAAAGTATTAGTAGTCGGAAAGGAGACGGAAACAAAAAAGGGGGAATTGCTTCTTGGTCCTTATGAGTGACATCCATATTAAGGGGAACTATTAGTCCCAAGAAACGGAAGGAGCGGCCGTCTTTTTCTAGAGACGTCAGCAACGAATTTCTTTCTTCTTTTTTTTTTCCTTTTCCTCTCTTATTGACGAACGACTATGTGCAACCTTTATCATTTTTTGCATGATTGTTCTCAATTCAGAGCAATTAATTCCTCTTTCTAGTCAAGGGATAATTGAAGATTTGGTTCAACTACAATTACGAGATCGAATTGATTTTATTCGTTTTTTTTATTCATTGATATTTGTATTTTTCTGATTTCTTATGGTTGTTTTGTTGTTTAAATATCAAGGGTTCAATATTTAATTCAACTAATAACCTATTACTAGTTGAGACAGTTAAATCCATAATTGTTAATTGTTTTAAATTAGTAGTAACTAGTAAGATTGGGTTTGCGTTAGGAGACGTACGATCTAATTTAAATAAACTCTCGTAAGTGTTTATTGGTTAAAACATGGTTTTTCTAGTTTCTAAGGCAATTAGGAAATTGAATCCTACAGTCGTACATAGAGTTATATTCTGATTAGGGAAGTACTTAATGTCGTACCTTAACCGTTGACGCAGTAGGAAAAAGTCATTGTCAGAGTCGTTGGCAATTATAACCTGTCTGTCAATGAATAATTGAAATTATTATTACATCAATGTACATTTGTGTGAACTATTTTTGAAGCTTCTCCTTGGCTAGAGCTCTTCTTATTATTGATTAATTTTAATTTACTTTTGTTATTTAATTGTGTTTATTTAAGTGTGTTTAATTTTCTTGAGTAGGAATTTTATTATTATTCAGACTCGACAACTATCAAGAAACTATTGCTTCATATCAGTCCCCATCGTAATTGATCCAGAGGGCAAAAAATAGAGCTAGTCCTTAGCTTTATCAGTTAAGGAAAATGAAAAAACTTTTAATTTAATTTGCTCCTCTATGATTCCTTGAGGCTTCATGGTTAAGTATACCACATGAAATTCCTTGAAATGCTTGTGAGGATCTTTATCTGCAAACCCATGAAAAGAAGGAAATAAATGAATTAAATCAGATTTTAACTCAAATGGTACATCTAAAGCAGGATATATTATACAAAGAGGTTGCTGATTTAAATCTGGAGCAGCTAGTTCTCACAAGGTTCTCTCGTTGGCCATGATTTCAATCCTCCTCTTCGGATTCATTGGAAGATTCAACCAAATTAGATGCCAGTTTTAAACTTGGGGATAACGATGATGGCTTTGAACGTTGCTTAGTTTCCTTTCAATTTAAATGCTGTCTTCTCTATCTCAAGATCGCATTTTAATTCACATGTACGAGAAGATCAAGGTATAAACTAGCTGCAAAATAAAAGAAATAAAATTAAAAATCCAAAGAAAATAAATCAACAAAGGCACCAGTTCTCGGCAACGCCATCAAAATTTGTTAGGTGTCAAACTAGCAAAAATAAAAATTCCTACTCTAAAACATAAACTCAAGTATAGTGATGAACAGGGTCATATCCTTAGGGTTTAGGTGATTTATTTCTTTGTAAAGAAACAATAAATAATTATAGGAAATTAAGTTAAGTGATTTACTTAAATAAAAATAATAATTCAAAATGAAATAAAGCTAAATTAATAAAAGACAAATTACTAGTCAAAGGATTAATCTTCACTTTGGTTCAATTAGCTAATCATTGATATAAGGATAAAATTATTTATTTATAAATAAACTAGTTATGGTTGTCAACAAAATCTGACAACCTACCCTCCTTACTGTTCCGCTAATCACAACAAACTCTGTGACTATTTCTCTTGCCAATTAAACAACTCTAAACAAGCTTTTAGAATTTAACCTATTGGCGTCATTAATAATTAGAGAAGCTACCAATTATAATCAACAAACACATAAATTCGGTTCATTTAGGCTAGATTATTTATTCCTGTGATATAAATTCGAAAGTTTCTACTACAACTAAATTATATCACTTACCACAAATACTAAAACCATCAAACAATTACGGATTTAGTACTTTAGATGGCGATATATTATTTTGTCAAACTAAATAAGGGCCCCTTATTTAATTCGAGCAAAACAATCATCTCAATAGTGAACAGAGAATATATAAATATTTATAAATAGATGAAAAAATAAAGCAGATTAGATCTCACAGTATTCGATAAAGTAAATTTTTTATTATCCTTCGACTAAACAAGAAACTAGCCATTCCTCATGGTGGATTCACAACAAAAAGAAAAAGTAGGGTTTATTGTTAAAAGAGAAAAAGAAGAAAAGGAATAAAAAAAGAATTGTTGGACGAACGGAAGCCCAAAGAATGGTTCGTTCCTCCATTGATTGTACGTTTTTTCCATATTAATAAGGAAAAGATTACTTTTCCTTTCTAGACTCCTACTTAAAATCAACTAACCAACAAATATATCAATTGGTTTCCTAAATAAATTACATCACATCATATCCAAATAGGGATCTTCAATTTCATGACTAGTATAGACAACCAAGACGCGTAGCTGACTTCCTAATCAAACAACAAATTCATCGTGTCCGGCAGACTCCGGACTTCACAACAAAATAAGAAGTGATCATGCCTTGTAAAGTAAATCTTCTGGAGATTTAGTTTTTAATACACTTTTTTTATTCTCTTTTCACCACAAATTCCTAAAAACAATATAAAAATCAAATATAAGTATAATCTAGCAATTAACACTATTTTCTGGCAAAATAAATGGGAAAATATTCATAAATTAAATGCAAAATTAACCGTCTAACGAAGTTCAATGGAAACTTAATGGCTGGAAAGCGAATTTACTCTCTATGACAGGATGAATAAGCATCATTCAATAATCTATTTCTTCCACTGCCTCTTTTATGCACAATGTACCCCTCTGCCCAAGTCTCTTTGTGAGTTCATAGATAGGGAACAGAGGAATATCTTGTGGGGATCAACTCTTGAAAATAGAAAATTGTATTTGGTAGGTTGGAACACTGTTACTAAACCCAAATCTCGGGGGAGGGTGTGGTTTAGGATTAAAACAGTCTCATCTCAAGTTGTGATGGTTAAATTTTGTTGCAAGGTAGCTTCTAATCATAACAAACCTTGGGTTAGTGTCTTAAAATACAAAGGTATTGATGCTTCAAAAACCTAAGAATATAGATGTCTCACCCCACACCCTAAAGCAGGATCTTCTAATTTGTTTGGCCTCAAGAAAGGACTGGACCTTTTTAACAAAGGAATGAGATAGGCCATTCATGATGGCCATTCTGTCAGATTTTGTACTGATAAATGGCTACCTTCTGGAGCCATGAGAGATTATCGTCGAGGACCATTCAACTTCGGGGAAGAGGAGCTTCTGATGAATGACTTGATCAGTAGTGGGAGAGGGTGGAAGTGGGGAAAATCTCTTATGACCTGCCTAACCAGTTGCCTTGTAGCATCCTTGTGATCCCTCATAGTCATGATGTTAAGCTGCATGACACTTGTGCTGGGGAAATAGTAGCAGTGGACTGCTCTGTTCAAAGGAAGCTTATGAGCTTTGCTGCCTTCCCACAGACACCTTGAATCAGGATTTTGACCTTGGGTGGATTTGACACTCTAAAATGCAATCAAACATGGGACTGACTACTGTATCAAACATGGGGGAATCTGTGGAACACATTCTCAGATACTGTCCTTGTGCCACAGCTTTTTGTTCTTCTTTTCTAATCCCTTTTACTAATCTGACTTTGCACAACTTCATTTTAGGAGTTGGTTTCATAAGTGTTCAAAATTCTTGCATCCATCACAATTCTTAACTTGGGGTACCTTTTTCCTTTCCGCTTATTCGCTCTTATCGAAAAATAAAAATGCAGCTGTCTTTGAACCAAGGGAAATGGAACAACAAATTAGTCTTTTCTTACACTCAATTAGCAGCTGATTTCTGCAGCCTTAGTACTCGACTATGTAAATCTAGTCTCAAAAGATAGATTACCTACATAAGATAGATCCACCCCTCCCCCTAATTTCTTTAAAGTGAATTGTGATAGTTCGTCCATAGTTAATCCGCAGAAAGCGGAAGCAGGAAGCTTAATTCACGATTGCATTGGATGATGGATTGTAGGTTATGCTCGAAACTTGGGCTTCTTAACCATTATAGTGGCTGAGTTAAGGAGTATTCGTGATGGAATCCAGATTGGACTTGATCATAATATTACTCACCTCCATGTTGAATCTGTTTCATCCACTACCATTACAATGTTAAACAACTGCTCTTTCGATATTTCTTGCTCCTCTCATTTTTCATTGCAGGATGCTAATCTCACAGTTCAGTGAATGCTCCATCAAACATATATATAGAGAGGCAAACTGATGTGCGGACGAGCTCGCAAAGATGGATGGAAACCTTTTGTCTATGTTTTCACTTTTTAACTACTGTTCTCCCCAATCAGGATCTTTTGTTAGTGATAATTGTAGAGGGACTAGCTTCCCTAAAGTTACTGTAATTGACTCTTGAACTCGTCTTATACTCTTATTAGTCATTATCTGTCATCTGATTATTACCAAAAAAGAAAACACATTTTGCAAAGGTAAAAAGATTTACCATCCTCCACAATACAAATGTTGCAGACTTGACAGGAAATTTGAAACATTCAGTAATCTGCTGCAGGGGCTTCAACTTAATGTGAATTACTTATAAATGATGCCACAGATTCCCATTGAGGTACTATCTTGGCATGGCCACTTCAGATATCAAACCACATATCATCACTCAAAGGATACATTTCCAACTCTATATTTTATGTAGTGTTTTAAGTCCAAGGCCTCAAGATCCCACCCAGGCCCCCACCCAAAAAAAAAAAAACTTCTTCAGCATCACAACATATGTGCTGATCCGGGTCCAAGGGCTGACCCAAGTAATTTTTGGATCAAAATTCATTGGTTCAAAATGGTTAACCCGAATTACAAAGTAGCCAATGAGTTCAAGTTCTTAAATCATTTCCTTTTCTCTTCCTCTTCTGATGTGGGATGCTACATTTGCCCCACCTTTAGGACTTTGCGTCCTTGCAAAGACCGTCAGAATCCAAACTGTTCATTTGGTCATGTTCAGACTCTAAAGGTGACTCGTATGGGTTTTAGAGTCTCCCTCATAGCACTTAATTCTTTGTACTTCCTTACGTAGTCAGACCCATATGTATCTCTTATAGAGACTACACAAGATTCACTTTAATACAGTCACGACCTAACTCTACGAGCTGGCCCAAGTAATTTTTGAACCAAAATCCACTGATCCAAAAGAATTAATACAAATTACAAAGTAGCCCATGAGTCCAAGTTCTTAAACCATTTCCTTTCCTCTCTTCCTCTTCCAATATGGGATGCTACAATATACATCTCGTGCAAAACGAAAACTATCATCAGGTATTGGTACGCCCCTTCATAACACATCCAGGTGCCATTCTTGTTGAAAATGTTATTAAGCTTTAAAAATGTCAATTTCCAGCAACACAATATATTTTTGTGCAAAACGAAAACTATCATCAGCATCTGATGCGTCCCTTTATAACACATACAGGAGCCATCCTATTGAAAATGTTATTAAGCTTTCACAATGTCTTTTTGACTTTGCTTGCAAGGATTCCTGTCCGTTTCCGAGAGAACAGACAAAAGAGAGAGATAGTGCTTTCTTGGCAGTCAAATTGGCCAACAGAAACAAAATTATGTCGAGTCGGAAAAATGAAACCACAAGTTTAGTGCCCTCCTGCCTCCTGGGGGCATTCCTTGTTTTCAAAAAGCGTATCTTAATCAATTTGCAGCTGCAACTTCTGATAAATTGCTTAAGGCACTAGGATGAATGTAACAGACGATGAGTTGAATCTCTAAACGCCCATACAATTAACATATCAAAGAAAAAATCTTGATCAACTCAAAATCCTACACCAAATAGCTAGTCAACAAGATTATTGTCTGGATACCATAAAAAAAATTTAATCACAAAAAGTCAGGGTTCATGTGCACTTTTTGGTTCGAGTTTTTATCAGTCAGAACTTTTCGGGCTGCTTACAAGGTAGAATTGCAATCAAACATGGGGGCCTGACTACTGGCAATCAAACATGGGCTGGTGCCGAGTTCTTCGCGTGCCCCTTCCTTGCACAAACTGCTTAGAGGCAGTTTTCCCGCTTGTTCTAGTAAAAATGAAAGAAAATTTTTAATGAGCATGTTAATCTGTTAGATACTTATCCAAAAAGCAAAATTCAATAGCAGACGATTAACTAGACATGTTTATAATTTCGGATTCTGTGTATCAAGGATGTCATGGTATTGACGGTAAGATGAGCAGCATCACAAGCAAAGAGGAAACTTAACCACAATTCCATTAACACCCTATATTAACCAAGAAATATCCAGAAAAATAGACCTGCAGGTGCATTAAAATCCAGAAATTCAATTGCGTAATGCCTCCAAAAAGATTAATGCATAGTACAATAGATGAATAAATACGAAACTAAATGAGGCCATTATGCCATACGAAATCTAACAAAAATCTTTCGGATTTCATTTAATTCTTGCAGTATACAGGAGAAAATTAGCAAGATGTCATACAAGGCTTTAAATCCAAGCTTGTTAATAAGATATCTAAGCAGTGCCAAAAAAGTTCCAAATAGTTGTGGTGGTCCACAAACAGAGCGCTTGACGGCATGAGCTACAGCAACTGCCGGCACACCATGGTACAATATACTAAATCCATGTTTGCATTGATAGATATGTCAACCCAAAAATGAAGCACATTGCTTGAGTAATGTCCAGAAGAAAATTTCACAGCGATTGGCAAAAATTGATGAGATTTGGGTGGTAAAGAAAAGGGAATTCCTAGCAAGCAAGATCAGCTTGAGAGTCTTTAGCACGTGTGGCGAATTAGACAAGAATTTAATGGAAAAACTTGAAGAGGAATTAGATGCAATGTAAGATCACTTGGTGGCAGCTATGGCAAAGGCAAGTTAAGACCTTGAATCTGTTTCTTATGCTGAATCAAACAGGATTCAAGTTTCTTGCAGATGGAGCCATTTTAATTCATGTTTTATACAATGAAGAGACTCTGGAAGCAACAGAAATTAACCATCTGGGAACAAATCTTTCAGAAACGATGGGCAGATAGGGGGAAGGTTGCCTAAGATTAAGTTTTCCACATTTCGATGGAAAGGGACAATGAAAATGGGCAAGAAAGGCTAACAAATACTTTGAGATCCATTGAATTCCACGTGAGCAGAAGACTGTTATTGCTAGATATACTTGAAGAAAAGAGAGGCAAATGTTTGGTCCTGCAGCAGGAGATAAAATGAGCAGAATTCTCTACACAGATTTGCATGTGATTGGGGGAAGGAGGCCCAAAGGAAATAATTGAGGAGTTCAGCAAATTATGCAAACTGGAAATAATGGGGATTACTAAGATAGGTTTGAAATTCTGGAAGCTTTAGTCATGCCTTCCCTATCCCCATGCGAGAACCCTACTATGTTCCTCCGTTCATGAGTTGTTTAAAAGAAGAGATCAAAAGTATGGTTAAACCAGTTATACCAATATACCATGGAAGATTATTTGCTGCAAGAGAAAACGATGAATGCCATTAACAAACTGAATAGATCACTGAACTCGGGTTCCTCCCATGAAGACTCTCACACTCCTCTAATAAATGGCCATCAACCAATTCTAAGAGTACTGTGCTGAAAAAAGCCTGAATCCAGTTCCAAACTGCAGGCACAATTCACAGGATGTATAAACCCAAACAGAACAAGAGCAAAAACCACGGCCAAAATTCCCAATAACTTCAGAAGAACTACACCTACAGATTTCCAGGAGAAAAAGAGAGAAGGGACTCTGTTTCACATGCGATGAACCCTTCATTTTGGGCATGTGTGTAAGAATGCCAAGCTGAACCCCATATACTCAGAAAGAGGGGAGGATCCTGTGAGTGCAGAAGCAAAAGGGAGAAGAGGGAAGTGAGTGATGGATTCTATAACTGAGTGAAAGGGATAACAAAGATACTCTAATAGGAACTTTGAGTTCATGCTGTAGCTGGGGGTTCCAAGCACAAGACAATTAAAGTTAAAAAGGGAAGCAATTGTGTATCTTAAAAAAAAATGGGAGTACTTATAGCTTTATGGATGGTGGTACACGTCCAGGGAAATCAAATGGAAGGAAGGGAGTACCAACCCACTGCCTGCCCCAATTGCAAAAAAGGAAGTCAGTCCTCTACTGGAGTATGCAGCCCTGTGATTTGGAAAATGTGTGATTATGAGGTTCAGCATGAGGTCAGGACCTTGAAATTGGGGGGAAGTGATAAGGTGCTAGGAGTGGAGTGCTCGGCTAAGTACAGTTCTCAATATAGATAGACTTCAAGCAGTTGAGAATATAGATAGGGAGGAGGCATGAAGAAGGGGCGTCCTCATGTGAGAAAGAACTAACAGAAATTTGAAAGGTAATTAAGATTGTTAAATCAGAATTTTAAGCAGGACGCGGCGGTTTTGGGTGGGGTGCATTCGTTGGACTTGAGCTACATCAATGATTCTTTCAGCTTTTTGGATAATCTTTCTGTAATTTGGGGAACTCTTCCAAAGAGATTTCTTCCTTTCTATGGCCCCCTACCTGTTTTTCCATTCCTCTGTTCTCAATTGTAGAGTTGAATCAATAAATATCTTTGGGCTCACAATCGGATTTCTCAGTTTTTATTTGACATTTTGTCTGAATTAATTCTGGGTTTGAGCTGCCTCTTGATTAGGGTGTTTAATTATTAGTAATTTTATTATTAATTTCCCTCTTTGTCATTGCTAAATTATTGTTTAATTGTTAACATAACTTATATTTGGTATTTGACTCTAATTACAGGAAGTGGAGCAAACAAGTGCTAAAAAGGAGACTTTCTTGAGAAAAATAATCCACACGTGGAAAGCTTCTAAAATATCTACAAATCGGGCTCCATGTTGTGTTACAAATAGATTTCCTTTCTTTTGCTGATTAGTAGTTGACTTGTACTAGGAGTTTTACTAGCATTGGGAAACGGAAAACAAGGAACAATTGGTGGTTGCCTTATTCTTTTCTCTTCTTATTTGGTTAGGAGACTAGTCACGTAGGTATTTATTCATGGGAGGCTAATGAGCCGCATGTCTCGTTCCTGCTTTGATAGTATCACGTTGGGAATTTTCTTAACGATGAAGAACTAAATTCTTATTTTCTAGTCAAGGGTTAGTTTGAAGACGCGGTTCCAAATATCTGTGAGATCGAATTATTTTACTTATTTCTTTTATTCATTGGTATTCATACGTTTTCTGGTTTAATTGCTTATGATTGTTTTGTTATTTGAATGTCAAGGGCCCGATATTTGAATTAACCTAATAATCTACTGTCATATTAATTGATTGAATCCGTAATTCTTCTATTAATTAATTCAGTGGCGACTAGCGTGATTGGTTTCAATGTTAGGGAAACGTATGATCTAACTTAAACAAACCCTCGTAGCGTGTTTGTTAGTTAGGGTTGGGTTTTTCTAATTCTTAATGCAATCGAGGAATTAAATCCTACGGTCGTACCTAGGGGTTATTTCTTGGTTACAGAAATAGTTAACGGTCGTACCTTGACTATCGAAAAAAGTAAGGAAAGGTTGGTTGTTATCGCATGTATGACAACTATAACCAATCTAGTAATGAGTAATTGCATTATCTTCGCATCGATGATCAGTTGAATGGACCGTGTCTGAAAAATTGCACCTTTGACTAGAGTCGTATTGTTATTGATTAATTCTTATTTATTTCTATTAATTGTTTCATTAGTTAGTTAATTAGTTATTTTATATTTTTCAAAAATCCCCCATACTCTGAACTTTAGAGGAAACGAATTATCCCCAGTCCCTGTGGAATTCGACCCTACTCACCTCTATATACAAAATTTGTATTTCTCTTGAGTAGGTAATTATTATTGCACAGGCTCGACACCCTGTCAATTTTTGGCGCCGTTGCCGGGGACTGGTGCCAGATTAATTTGTTTCTTTTGAGTTCATCTTGTTTTTATTTTTTTATTTATTTTCTTTTAATTTTTTTAATCTAGTTTATGGCTGCTAACATTCCGTATTTTGATGATAGACTGGACTTTATTCCTGAATGGGGTTATGAGACTCATGTTTTTCTAATGATCAAGTGGCTGTTGCAAATTATGGAAGTTATTTTGGCCTCAGATCATGCAACTGATATATACCCCGCATTTCAAGATGGCCTAAGTGCTCCAATCGGTGCTTTTGGAGATTTTTCACCTCAATATCAATGTGGTATAACCCTTATTCAAACGGGCATGATCAAGGATGGTGGGGATGATTCCAATTTTAATTATGCAACCAGGCCAATGAATTTTCAACAGCAAGAATTTCAACAGCCATCACCCCATGTCAGGTATATCTTGTGAAGAAATGAGTGAATTATTAGCTGCTAATATATATCGAACTTGGCAGGAGACACAAGCGATGGCGGATCAAATGCAACTATTGATATCCGGGGATGGCAGATCAAATACATCTATTGACATCCAGGATAACGCGATTAGTTTCTCACCTTGAAGAATTGCCCTCACAAACCAATATCAACCTTGAAGAAGATGAGAGTGCAATTATCCGGCCAAATGACATGGAACTGCAAAGAATTTCAAGGAAACGGATCTAAAGATGCAGTTGAAAAGGAAGTTGAAGTGCAAGAAATGAGGCCTCAGTATCAACTCGTCAAGTGAATGAATCCAATGAACAATCTCTAAATACGGTGATATCTTCTCCATTCTTTAATCAATATTCTCCTGACTCTTATTCTTCAATTCCTGTTAATGAGATTGACTTTATTATACCAGAAAATTTTGAATTTCATGACAGGAATAAATTAAGAGTGGCGATGGCAAGATATCTTGGACCAATAAATGCACGTGAGGGAGGAGTAAATGGAGAATGCAAATTATCGTTGACTTGTTTGGCGCCATTTACTAGTCTATGGAAGCCCGTAGCTCATGTGTCCAAAAATTACTCTATTTACGAGGGCTATCGGACTTATATAGAGAATGAAACATTAAGACGAGCCACAAGATTTTACCCTCCATGAACAAACATGACAATGTCTAGCCAAAGACATTAAAGAAATGAGCTTTTTGGGAGGCAACCCAAATATTGATTTTTGTTTTTTTTTTATAATTGTTCAATTCTTTAAATTTGGTCGTTTCTCACTTGGGTACTAAATACGATTTTGATATTTTTCTTCACTGTGATCGGGACAGTAATCTTGGCATGCCCACGCTGAGGAGGGCACGCGTTAATCGTCTCAACCCCAGTCTCATGGTCAGTGGACGTTTTCCAATCTTGGCGTGCCCACGCCCATGTTTGATAAAATATCAAACATCTCGTGACGTTCGCAGGAAATGGAATCTTGGCGTGCCCACAGCGAGGAGGGCACGCGTTAAGTTACAAAAAATGACTCCCAGGGTCAGTGGTACGTTTATAATTTTGGCGTGCCCACGCGGTGTTGACAACCCAAAACCTAAAAAAAAAAAAATTTTTAAATAAAAAAATAAAAAATATTTCCTTTTAAAACCTTTAGTTTGTTTTTTTTTCAAGAATTCAAATTTTGAAATTTTAATTCGAAAAAAAAAATGAAAAAAAATTTTGAAAAAAAAAGCCAAAAAAACTATTTTATTTTATTTTCTTTTCTCTTTTCTTTTTCCTTCTTCTTTTCTTTTTTTTCTTTCTTTCCTTTCTTTTCTTTCTTTTTTCTTTCTTTCTTCCTTCTTCCCCCGCTGCCTAGCTTCTTCTTTTTCCTTCTTTTCTTCTTCCACCGCCGTTCGCTCATCCATCGCCGCCACCTTCGAGCTATCTCTCTCCGACTAGATTTCCACGCGACACACCGCTAGCCGCGCCCCTCTCCCAGCGCAAGCCCGAGGCTCTCCTACGCGCACCGCCACCCACTCGGGCGCCACCCCTCCCTTAGCCCACGCCACTTGCCGCTAGCTCTTCGCCACCCCTCTCCCAGCTCCTCCAAGCGACGCCGTCAAGCCACCAAGGGTCGCGCGAGCCACCACCAAACGACCAGCGCAAGCCGCTGTCTTTCGCGCGTCCCCAGCTCTTCAACCTTGCTCAACCCCGCGCGCGTCTTCTTCTCCACCTGCAAGCTGCAGCCGACGCCTTTCCTCCTTCGCCGCGCCACCGTAACGGCACCACCTGTCCAATTTCGACAGGTGGAGTATTGGAATTTACTCCCTCCACTTAGTAGTTTTTCTGGATCCTATCTTTGCTGGATTTTGCGCCTTAATTTTCTCTATCTCGTTGGGTTCAATTGTTGCTCTGTTTGGAGCTTAGTTGTTGGTGTCGGTTACATTGTTGAGCATTAATTGGGTTTCGGCTGATTGCGGTTTCTATTGTATCTGGAGGGATAATATTTGACGGCACTTCTGCCAGTTCATTTGTTTGAGAATTGTTGGGGGTGATTTGGGAGCTACTTGTCAAACGATTCCATTGTTAATTTCTGCTATTCTTTGGTACTGATTAGTGTGTTCGGCTTTATCAAGTGCTTTGGGTTGCATTTGGATTTAATTCTTCCTTGTACGTGCACCAGTGGTACTGGTTGTGGTGGTTGGCCTAAATTTCTTCATCTTATATGATTGACTGCCTAATTGACTACTGGATTTTGGTGATTCGATTGTGTCTCGAATTCTAAACTGTGGTAGCTGGAATTGCCAATTTCTTGGGTCAGTTGCTCATTTTAGTACATTGAATTGGGTACTTGACTGTCCAATTGGAGACAATAGTACGATTTTGGGTCGAATTGTTTCAGTTTGCTACATTTGGTGTCTCATTGTGGGTCCTTCTCTGCGTTTGTTTGTTGAATAGGGGTTTATTGGGACTACTAGTGCTTGTTGTTTGCTATTGCTGTCTTGTTGAGACATTTTTATAGCTCTTGGGTGCCTGCATTGTGCTTTTTATTGTTTGGAGTTGCCTGCTAATTACCATGGTGAGCCCCAGATCCTCTTCTAGGTCTAGGACCTTCCAACCTCCACCCCGCTCATCGCCGCCGCTGTCGCTTGGACCAAGACGTACGCCGGAGCTCTCCTTCCCTCTGCAATCCTTCACTGCTGCACACTACAGTAGCACCATTTTCACTCCACCGTTCCCACCTATTTCATAGCCGCCCGAGACATTCCACCATGTATTCAGGGAAGTTCCGTTGCCCTTCTTCTTGCTTTTGTTGTTTATTTGTTACATTGAGGGCAATGTACCATTCAGGTGTGGGGGAGTTCGACTGGTATCTCTTTAATTTTCTGTTTTTGGTACTGTTATCTTGGTGATCAACAATTGCCTGGCAAACTCATCTTCTATTGCTAGATGTGATTTATTCTATAAATTTAGTTTCGGTGGCAAGAAAGCATGTTGTCTTGGTGAATATCATGAGTTTAATGACTTTGTGCAAATTGTGGTTAACTTGTTTAGGCAATATAAATATTTTGCTAGTAACTGTTGTGTGGATTGGTCCCCTGTTGACCTTAGTTCTCCATGTTTAGGAGATGACGTGGGTTATGATCTTTAATTGTCTGGTATTTTGATTTTTGTTGTGAATAACATATGCTATACTCCGCTAGTGTCGTCACCCAGTAACCGGAGTCTTCACCACAAGTGTCGACTCTCGCGTCAAAAAGTGGCGATATCTACGAGTAGGTGGTCCTGAAGCGATGAAAAGTTGAGTAACTGGGCTCTTTCATCTAAAAATGTCAGAGTTCACGTCAAAAGACTTGAATGGCTTGGGACTAAGCATTTATTCGTTCAAAAAAAAAACAAAAGCAAAACAAAAAAAAAGAAAAAAAAAGGAAGAAAAAGAAAAAAGAACAGATGTGAAGAATATGTAAGCTTATGATCATGTTGGCCTGCCGATCCTTGGTTCTTAATGTCGAGATTTTGGTTGTCAGATGGACCAATTGCTGACTGTTGCTAGTTTAATATTTTGATTTCCTAGATGAGTTAGCCATGAATTGGACAAGTCTCTGATTTTAGCAATAACCGAGAGAATATGTCTTGACACTTAGCCACTGAACCTTGATTTTGGAGTAAGCACAGCTTGGCAATAGATGACGTGAGAGCTGGCCATTGTTTGAGTCCAGTTGTTCTCATACTTGAGGACAAGCATGATTTAGGTGTGGGGGGAATTGATAGGGTGTTAATTATTAGTAATTTTATTATTAATTTCCCTCTTTGTCATTGCCAAATATTGTTTTAATTGTTAACATATACTTATATTTGGTATTTGACTCTAATTACAGGAAGTGGAGCAAACAAGTGCTAAAAAGGAGACTTTCTTGAGAAAAATACTCCACACGTGGAAAGCTTCTAAAATATCTACAAACCGGGCTCCATGTTGTGTTACAAATAGATTTCCTTTCTTTTTGCTGATTAGTAGTTGACTTGTACTAGGAGTTTTACTAGCATTGGGAAACGGAAAACAAGGAACAATTGGTGGTTTGCCTTATTCTTTTCTCTTCTTATTTGGTTAGGAGACTAGTCACGTAGGTATTTATCATTGGGAGGCTAATGAGCCGCATGTCTCGTTCCTGCTTTGATAGTATCACGTTGGGAATTTTCTCATCGATGAAGAACTAAATTCTTATTTTCTAGTCAAGGGTTAGTTTGAAGACGCGGTTCCAAATATCTGTGAGATCGAATTATTTTACTTATTTCTTTTATTCATTGGTATTCATACGTTTTCTGGTTTAATTGCTTATGATTGTTTTGTTATTGAATGTCAAGAGCCCGATATTTGAATTAACCTAATAATCTACTGTCATATTAATTGATTGAATCCGTAATTGTTCTATTAATTAATTCCAGTGGCGACTAGCGTGATTGGTTTCATGTTAGGGAAACGTATGATCTAATTTTAAACAAACCCTCGTAGCGTGTTTGTTAGTTAGGGTTGGGCTTTTCTAATTCTTAATGCAATCGAGGAATTAAATCCTACGGTCGTACCTAGGGTTATTTCTTGGTTAGAGAAATAGTTAACGGTCGTACCTTGACTATCGAAAAAAGTAAGGAAAGGTTGGTTGTTTATCGCATATATGAACAACTATAACAATCTAGTAATGAGTAATTGCATTATCTTTGCATCGATGATCAGTTGAATGGACCGTGTCTGAAAAATTGCACCTTTGACTAGAGTCGTATTGGTTATTGATTAATTCTTATTTATTTCTATTAATTGTTTTCATTAGTTAGTTAATTAGTTATTTTATATTTTCCAAAAATCCCCCATACTCTGAACTTTAGAGGAAAACGAATTATCCCCAGTCTCTGTGGATTCGACCCTACTCACCACTATATACAAAATTTGTATTTCTCTTGAGTAGGTAATTATTATTGCACAGGCTCGACACCCTGTCACCTCTCACATCTAAACCAAGTGAGAATGCAAAAAAGTCCTTTAGTGCACAATCTACGGCCCTAACAGTTGAGCCAAAAGCAAACTAAAGCGCACAAAATGGTACAACATACTAAAGCCACATTTGGATTGATAGATATGTTAGTCCTAAGGATGTGATACTTGATGGCACTTATGGCAAAGGCAATTAAGAAATCTGTCTATTGTACTGATAGCTTATGGCGAATAAAACAGATAGATGTTTCACCTCACAGACATGAAACCAAATCCCTGATTGTACTGATAAATAGTATGCCAGAAAGAAAATCACCCAATGCTTAAGGTAAATGTGAAAAGGAAAAGGACAAATAGAGCAATTCAGTACAGGCAGAATCCACGAACACACAAGCACCAGACAGGAAGCTAGAGAGGAGGAAAAGTTAAATTACCACGACTGATATAAACTGCACTTTCATCTCCTTAAGCTTCTTCCAAAGAGAAGGCTCGATTTTTCTGCTTTTCGCTTCTTCCCTTGATACAGTTTCCATTACCAACTGATTGTTGTCTCCCATGTTGAAGACGAAGGCTATGTTGTTCATAACTTCAGGAAGTGATAGCACCTTCGCTTTCCTGTCATCTTCACCCTCAAGGGAAACCCTCATTTCCGAATACTTTCGCATCAACTTCTGTGTACGCCTCCATTCCTTCACAAATTTCGACGCACAGCAGCAAGCATGCTCAGCTGGCCCAATTCTTTCCCCTTTCTCAATGGGATAGTCCACCCAGCTCTCTGTTTCCTTGCAATACTCCCTTCTCCCCTTCTTAAGGATGATATGCTCACTAGTATTGTTGATAACAAGAATAATATTCGAAAACCAGAATGCGATCCCCACTGTTGATGGATTTAGTGAGGCAGAGGTGGACCATTGTTGAGGCGTAGTGTTTGATTAGCTTTTGTACCTGTATTAGGCAATGTTTTGAAAACCGGACCGGACCGGCCGGTTCGACCGGTTTGAACCGCGAACAGGACATGGCACCGGTCCGGTTCAAGGTCATAGTTGACTTTGCCAGAAACCCGGTCAAAAATCGGTCGAACCGGGAAAACCGCCGAACCGGATCGAACCGGCGGTTTCCGGTTTTCAACTTTTCCTCTTTTTTTTTTTTTTTTTTTTTTTTTTTACATTTTGCAAAATGCAACTATCAAGATTCGAACCTAAGACCTTTGTAATAGAAGACCAATGTATTAACCATTGCACCATCACATCTTATTAATTTTTTTTGATAACTTATTTATATAAAACAAATACTCATATTTCTTTTTTCCATTTTTCTTACAAAATCCCCACCCTCTCATGACTCTTTCTTTTCAATCAAAAACTCTCTCTCTCTCTCTCTCTCTCTCTCTCCTCTTTTCTTTTATCACTCCCTTTTTAATCAAACCTCTTTATTTTTAATTTATTGATATTTTCTTCCATCTTTTAATTTTGTTTTTGTCCCATTAAATTGAAAAAAGTTAAAAAAGAATTATTTTTTCTTTAACCCAAATTATTTAATGCCACAACCACTCACTTTTATCTCATTTTTTTGTTTCTTATCAAGTTTACATTTCTATTTTCGATTCTCTTGACTTCCTTCAAACTCCAAACATTCTTTTTTAAATTGCAATATTTAAATTCCAGAACGTAAATTAAATTTTAAGTTACAATATCTAAATTCTCATAGACGTGAATTTTGTATAATTTCAAAATATTATGATATTTTTAGGTTGGATTTAGATATAATTGAAATTGAGATGAAATTATTGTTTTAACTTATAATTTAAAAAATTTATTTTTTAAAAATCTAAGTTATTAAAAAATAGTAAACTTTTCATCATATAAAGTATTAAATTAGTCCATTTGTGCATATATATATTTATATAAATTATTTTTAAAAAAATCATTGAACCGAGGTTGAACCGGTCCGACCGGTTGAACCTCGACCCTTTCACTTCACCGGTTCAATTAACGGTCCGGTTTTTAAAACATTGGTATTAGGTTTGTCTTTGAGCATCTCCTCAAGACAACCTTCTTTATTCTCTTTATTGGAAAACGACTAATTGAGTCCTTTGACTTTTTGGCTGGAGCCAATTTCATCCCTCAGCTTTTATTTGGCTAATTTAATCCTCAAAATTTTAATTTATATCTAATTTGTTCCCGACCTGTTAAAACAGTTCTTAGGATACCCCCTCCCCAACCTCGCCCCACTGCCTACCAAATTCCCCCAATCCCGCCCCACCCCACTTCCCCTGCAGGTGTCCCTGCGAGACTAATAAAAATTTGTTACATAATTTTATTATAGTTAAGTTTTAGCAAATAATTAAGTACTAAAATATCAACATATCATCAAATTATTATCATTGTAATTTCATAATTAAAATTTATAAAACAATCAAACAAAAGTTATTTAAATGCAATCCAACATGATGAAATAAATACAACTAAAGTAGTCAACTTATCACTTTTGGCACAAAATACCAGTCACTAATTCATTATTGTACTTGTGCTTTTTTTTTTGAGAAAAAAAATGTTATTGTATTAAGTGTAGTTATGGATTTAGTATAAATGTATTAGTAAATTTAGTATAACCAATCAATAATTTATATTAGTACACATATATAATTAATTAGTATAATTAATAATATCAATTATATTACATATACTAATATACATTATATAATACATATAACTAATAATATAATTATCATAAATTTTTAACTAATTAAATTATATATTATATATGTAATTATATACATATATATATTTTATATATTTATTTTTTTAAAGCAGGTGGCGGCGGGGAAAAAAATTCCCCCCCCCCCCGCCCCATTAGCCCCCCGCGGGGCGGGCCTTATACTTGAGTACTATCCTAGACATCTTGAATTGCATTTTGCAGTTCAGTTGCTTATAATGTTAATTATATATTTGTTCGTAGTGTTTACTTTGAGGTTTCAATATTGGTTTTTCTGGGATTCTAGATGAAGCAAAGTATGCTTGTTATTTGCTGTAGGCTCACCCTTTTAGCTGGTGTAGCAGTAGGACAGGCCTGAAATTTCTATTCTAGCAGTGCTAGGATAACACTCGTTTGTTGGGAGAAATCACCAATCTCCCTTTATAGGCCAATTGTTATGCTGATTGTGTCAAAGAGCTAAGAGGATTTAGTGCTCTGTTCATGTGCTTTATCTTTTGTTTAAGTTTTTCATATGTTCCATCATGTGCTCAACTGATAGTTAACTGATAATATTATACCTTAATGAAACCATGGGCATTCATCTTATTTGTATGAAACCATGGGCATTCATCTTATTTGTAGTGATGTCACTTATATTTTTGGGCTTTGAATAGTACCTTATGAAGCATGATTCATTTTTGATAAAACCAACAAGTGTCCATCTTTGATAGACTATATTATCAGGCCTTTCAGCCCAAAGCTCCTCATGCTTTTTCCTTTTGAAGATTGTAAATGCAGTCTCTTTGTTGAGATTTATTCCATTCTTTACGTCATTCCATTGAGCAGGTATATCTGGGAGACAAGTTGGTGGAATCCAAGCCCATTAACTATCATGACTACCATATAATATTCATTACTGATGTTCAAATCAACTTTGATTCCAGCATAGGTATACTTGGTACAAGTCCATAATATCGATCAGTTTATTGTATCTTGGGCCGGTGGTCAGGGAAGGATTCATTACTATGTTCAAATCAACTTTGATTCCAGCATACTAAGTATACTGGTACAAGTCCATGATATCTATCAGTTTATTGTATCTTGGCCTGGTGGCCAGGGGGAGGGGCATTAAGGCTCTTTCCCACTGACAGGTCAGGGGTCCGAGCCTGTCAGTCTGGGGTTGGGAAGAGAATAAGGAAGATATGTAAGGACATTAAAAAAAAAGAATGTAGGAATGTTGATGCTGTATGAAGGCCAAGTGAGATTTTAGTTGATTTTAAGCATTATTTTTGCTATAACTTGCTGCATGAATGCTTTAAATAGAAATACAGTACTTTGTTTTCTGCTTTGTATTCTCCTATTTGTGTACAACATGTAAGTGATTTAGCTATGCCTGTTTACTTTTTTTTTTTAGTGTTAAAAGCCAGTAAATTTCCAAAATATTCATACTTCAGTAACAGCAGAAAGGAACCAATGATGGCGTGAACAGTTGCACCGCATCGAAATTGCAGAATCAGGGGAGGTCATGCCAGGGCGTTTTGCTTTTGCTAAAAGAGCAGAACAAGTACCTGCTAATTTTGTTGAACCGTGTCCAACTGATTAGCACAGAACATATGTAGATAGAATTCTTTCTAGATACAAAACCGTGTGTAAGAATTTTCTTCCTCATTCCCTCAATCAATCAAACCGATTCTAACCACCCTTTCCTAAATATTTCACATGCAAAATCTGGGCAAACTCGCGTAATGGACGAGGCCTAATTCAACCTGTAGAATAACAGTGGAGGAGATTTGCGGTGGTTTTCATCGTTTGGTTGTCTTGTTGTCGAGTCATATCATTTGCACATTCGAGTTGCTGAGTTGTTTCCCTTCCAAATTAATTTAGGGTGGATATAACCCCAACCGATACCTTCCTCTTGCTTTCCAAATCTCCAATCTCTTTTCTCATCCTTTCAACCTCTTTTTCTTATTCATTTCTTGCCTTATATATCTTTAAAGCTTCAAAACCTAGGAACCCTTTGTTTTTGTGTTGCTTGCTAGCTGGCTTGGGTAATTCACCCAAGTTTCTCCTTTTTCAGTTAGATGTGCTTTAATTGAAGTTCTTCTGATTTATTGTATGCCAGTGGTATGTATTTGTTCTTATCTTTCACTTAATAGTGTTTAATATTTGCTCTTTCACGAGTAATCTTGCAACCGCCCATTAGTCAATTTTGCAGCAAATCCTCTCCAGGCCTCCAAGTTAGCTGTTTCATTCTTCTATCTGCAACAAATGAGACTTGGATTTTTCTCTCTATTAGTGTCATGGTTTCTCCAATTTGTAGTCTCCCTCTCATTAAGAGGATTTACACTTCTATGGTGTTTAATTATAGGTTGCGCCTAAGGTGCGATAATCAAATATAATCCCCCGTATCTTCACATCTCTTCTAAAAGCAAAGGAATTAATTCATGCCTGGTTCAGAATATGATATATCTATATTCAGTCAAATCGTGCCTAATTGTTGAGATGCAAAAATCTAATTATCTCCCTCAGGGGCCATGGCAATTGGCCTGTAGGTGCATAAGTAAAGCAGATGTATACGGCATTCTTTCATCCTCTAATATGCGAAACTAAATTAGCAGTATTGACTTGTTGAGGTTGAAAACGTAATTTCAGGGGACCAACCCTACAACAAAGGTTTTGGAAATGCTTATCAATCCCTTCATTACCTTGCCCTTTTCATTCTAGTAGAAAAAGAGGAACTAAAGTTAATATTAGGTTTTATCTTTGAGTCATGCCAGATTGTGATAAAAGTAAAAGCTGATGGTGCAGAATTTACATGGTGAACAAGCGGTTTGTCGCAACCGCAATCTTTACATGGCGGCAAATAATGTGGAACGGTGACAAACTTGACTGTAACTTTGAACCATGCCAACTCCAACTCTTCATTCTGTCCATCCTCTCTCTTAACAATCCCAAAATCACAAACCTCTGCTGTCAATTCTGCACTATTACTGTTAGGTTTATTTTTTTTAAGTAGGTTTCTTATTTTATGTGGAAGTAACTAGTTTTTTAATTGGTTTTAGTTACTTGAAATACTAGTCAAGGAATTTCCTATTTGTATAAGTTTAGGAATTAGAAATTACTTCCTATTCTGTATAAAATTAGGAATTATTAGTTATTTCCTGTTATTATTTGAATGTTGGCCAAGTAATGTAATTTATAAATAGGTAGGGGTTGGTATAAGATAAAGTAGCACACAAGGATGACATATAACCTTATACATGGGTTGAGAAAGAGTTCTTAAGAGATGAGAGTTAGTATACAAGGGTTCGACTTGGATTCAAATCATATTCTTATATAGGGTTTTTCTCTCATAATAAAGAATGAATTTCTCTCCGTGAACATAGGCTGAATGATGATGATGAATCACGTTAAATCTTGTATGTTGTTTATTTTTCATACTTGTGATTTGATTGTCGTTAAATTATTATATACTTGATATTTCAATAGTTGTGTATTATGCGTTTGAATCTCAACAAACTAGTATCAAAGCGGGGTTTGTGATTGGATCCTGATTGACTATTTGAAATCAAGTAGGTTAGTAGATGTTACTGTTGAGAGGTACCGGGTTTTGAATAACCACAACACGTAACAAAAACCTCTCCAATTTGTTAGAACAGATTAGGAGCGTAATACAAGACAAAATCCAGCAACCAATGGAAGATAAATCAATCCACAAACACAAAGAAAAAATCAACCACAAGAAGACATAGGAATTTTTACGTGGAAAATCTCTCCAATGTGAAGAGGGAAAAACCATGAGACTCTTAAGTCCACCACAAATTACTCCACTATCACCAATTAAAAGTTAGAGTACAACTTTCAACAAGTACGTAATTGAAATGTGGCCTTAAACAATCAACAAAATCACCAAATTTTAAATAAAGAACAAAGCTGTGAAAACTTCACCAGAAATAGCAGCAATCTGAAATTTATAAATAAAATTGAACCGCTAGAATCCGATCTCCACCATTCAGAATGTAGAACTGGATGTCCCCTACCTTTAGTTAAAATTCCAGGCCGATCTATGTCAATTTGGTGAATTACCACAACTGCTCAAACCAGACACTTGCTGAAATTTTTCTCCAGAATTTTTCTGCGTTTTCCACTTTTTCTGGCCAGTACAATAAACCTAATTTGACTTATAAATGGGGTAGGGATTAACCCATTAATTTTTGGACTTTTCCACATAAGTTGGGAGCCCAAAAAACCCAACAAATCTCCCCCCCTCCCGACTATGTGGAGAACTTGCCATCCCGACAAGTGAGCAACATACTTCAAACTTCCATCTTCGGCAATGACTTGGTCAACATATCAACACCATTGTCATTCGTATGTACCTTCTCAAGTTCAATCAACTTCTCCTCCAACACATCACGTAACCAATGATATTTCACCATCAATATGTTTAATTTGGAATGAAAAGTTGGATGCTTTCCAAGATGAATTGCACTTTAACTGTCACAAAGGCAATTTATACCTCTCTTGAGAGGCAACCAAGTTCCCTTAGAAACTTTTTCAACCACAGCAACTCTTTACATGCTTTCAGTAGCTTCAATAAATTCAATTTCAGTGGTTGACAATGCAACACATTTTTGCAATCTCGATTGCCAAGAAACTGCTCCCCTTCGCAAAACTAATCAAGTAACCCGAAGTAGATTTCCTTGTATCAACATTCTCCAGCCATATCAGCATCAGGATAACTAGTAAGGACTAACTTCCCACATCCAAAACAAAGTTTCAAATCCAAAATACCATGGAGATATCTCAAGATCCACTTCACGGCATTCCAATGTTCTCTCCCAAGGTTTGAAAGAAATCGGCTCATAGTACTGACTGCATGAGTTATATCAGGTCTCGTACACACCATTGGCATACATGAGACTACCAACCGCAGATGAATAAGGAACCATCCTCATATATTCCTTATCTTCTTTAGCAGAGGGGACACTGTGAGATGCTCAACTTCATATGCATTGCAAGAGAAGTGCTAACAAGTTTAGCCTTCTCCATTCGAAACCTTTGAAGTACATTTTTAATGTACTTTTCTTGTGATAGCCAGAATTTCCTTACCTTTATGTCTCATAATATTCTCACACTAAGAATTTGCTTTGCTAGTTCTAAATCTTTCATAGCAAAAGACTTGCTCAACTTTTGCTTCAATTTAACAATTCTAAAAGTACTTTGACCAACGATGAGCATATCATCAACACAGAGTCACAAAATAATAAATTATCATGTGAGAACCTTTGTACAAACACACAATGATCGAAAAGTAATTTTCTTGTTAGCCTTGCTATTGCATAACAGGCTCACACTTTTTTGTAACACTATCTCAGAGATTGTTTCAAGCCATACAATCTCTTTTTGAATTTGCACACATAATCCTCTTTACCTGTCACCCGAAATCCCTCTAGTTGGTCCATATAAATTTCTTCATTTAAATCACCATGAAGAAAAGCCCGTCTTCACATCCATTTGCTCAATCTCTAATTCACAACTTGCAGCTATCTCTAACACAGTTCGGATTGAAGACATTTTAACCACGGGTGAAAAAAATTTTTCAAAATCAACTCCCTTCTTTTGACTAAAACCTTTAAACAACCAATCTCGCTTTATATCTTGCGTGTTGAAGAACCCTCTTCCTGTTTTAGTTTGTAAATTAACCTATTTTCAAGCCCTTTTACCCTTTGGTAATTTAACCAATTCAAATGTTTGGTTATCATACAAGGATTTCATCTCATCCTCCATAGCATGCAACCACTGTTGCTTGTCTGCATTCTCCATAGCTTCTTCAAAGTATTCAGGCTCTCCCCCATCGATCAGAAGCACATACTCATTTGGAGAATATCTAGTAGACTACTGTCTAACTCTTGTAGACCTTCTGAGTAGAGCTTCTTATGGATCTACCATAAAATGAGTGAGTTGATCATCATCAACATCTCTAGGTGTATGTGTATCACCATCATGCTGGTCATCAGCAACATCATCATGCTGCATATCAATTCCTCCATCAACTCTTGTAGGTAACTGTGATATAGGAATTGGCTCAAAATCTGTGAGGTCATCATAGATATGAGAGTCTATCTTCTCCATATCATCAAGGGTTTGGTTTTCAAGAAACATAACATCACGACTTCTCACAAGTTTCTTCGCAACTGGATCATATAGTCTGTAACCAAACTCATCTTGACCATAACCAATGAAGATGCATGATCTACTTTTTCCATCTAACTTTGACCTCTCATCTTTTGGAACATGAACATAAGCTTTGCAACCAAAAACTCTTAAATGATCATATGAGTTGTTTTTACCAATCCAAATATTTTCTGGAAACATCACCCTGCAAAGCAACAGTAGGAGTCAGATTAATAACATGACAACAGTATACAAAAGCCTCACCCCAAAAAGACTTTGATAGTTTCGACTCTGCAAGTAGTTATCTAACTCTCTCCATCAATGTTCTATTCATTCTCTCGGCCAAACTATTCAGTTGAGGCATCTTTGGAGGCGTCTTCTGCTGTCTAATTCCCTGTTGCCTACAATAATCTTCAAATGGTCCTCGATACTCACCCCTATTATCTGTTCGGATGCATTTCAACTTTCTTCCAATTTGCCTTTCGACCAAAGTTTTCCTATAGAAATCAAGTTCAAGCGAATATCTGGAGCATACCTGACATCTATGAGTAGTAGTGTAGAGCCATTGCTCGTTTTCAGACAAATATCACCCATGTCAACTACCTTAGATACATCATTATTACCCATTCTCAGTGAACCAAACTCACCTGCAGTGTAGGTAGCAAAAAGATCTCTCCTGGAAGTAACATGGACTACAACACTAGTGTCAGCTACCAAACTAGTATCAGAAGAAATCAGATTAATGACATTGTCATAAAAAACAATAACAAGATCTTCATCTATGGCGGTGCAAACACGATCAGCATTACCATCTTCGGATTTTCCTGTACCATTGCTCATATTCTCATTCGTCCACTTGAAACAATTCTTCTGGATGTGGCCTTTCTTGTGGCAATAAGTGACATTTCAACATTCTTGTACCGTGATCTGGATTTGCTCTACTCCTGCCTTTGTCATTACTCTATTCTTCTGTCTCCCCCCTTTGTTCTGTAACCAAAATTTCGGTCTGTGAAGATGAACCTTGAGTTTTTCTTCTAACTTCTTCATTCAAAATTCTACTTTTAGCATAACCATGGTCATCACACCATTAGGGCAAGAATTGGTATGTGAGAACCCGAAATGTCTCCCATGAATCAGGCAAAGTATTCAACAACCACAGTCCAAGAATCTCATCATTAAAATTTTCACTCCAACATTAGATAGCTGATCCAACAAACCTTGAAATTCATTCACATGGTCAGAGATAGGAGTGTCTTCCTTGTATCTCAACTGCATCAGTTGCTTAAGTAAAAACAATTTATTGTTACCATGTCCTGGAAGCATAGAGCTATTCAAGATTATTTCACAGTGTTTTGGCATTTGTCTCATTGGCAATACGATTAAGAACATTATCTTCCACCCATTGTCTAATATAACCACAAACCTGTTTGATGCTCAAAATCCCATTCTTCATCAGATTTGGGATTTCGGCTTTTCCGTAGCAAACACAAGCAAATGCATACTTTTCACAAATAAAAGGTCTTTCATCTTACCTTTCTATTTGTGATAATTCAACCCATTCAATGATATCATCTTACTTGTATCAACCTCCATAAGTCTAACAAATCAGAACAAGCTCTAATACCACTATGTTGGGAGATACCAGGTTTTCGAATAACCACAACGCGCAGCGAAAACCTCCCCAATTTGTTAGAACAGATTAGGACATAATACAAGACAAAATCCAGTAACTAATGGAAGATAAATCAACCCACAAACACAAAGAAAAAATCAACCACAAGAAGACACAGGAATTTTTTCGTGGAAAACCTCTCCAATGTGAAGAGTGAAAAACCACAAGGCTCTTAAACCCACCACAAATTACTCCACTATCACCCAATTAAAATTAAGTACAACTTTCAGTAAGTACACAATTGAGATATGGCCTTAAACAATCAACAAAGTCACCAAATCCCAAATAAAGAACAAAAAACTATGAAAAACTTCACCAGAAACAGCAGCAGTCTGAAATTTATAAATAAAAATTGAACCACTGGAATCCCGATCTCCACCATTCAGAACATAGAACTGGATGTCCTCTACCTTCAGTTAAAATTCCATGCCGATCAGACGTCGTTTGCTATGTCAAACCTGCGAATTACCGCAACTGCTCAAGCAAGACACTTGCTGAAATTTTTCTCCAGAATTTTTTCTGTGTTCCCCACTTTTTCTGCCACTACAATAAACCTAATTTGACTTATAAATGGGTAGGGCAATCCTTAATAGTTTTAGACAATTACCCATTAATTTTTGGACTTTTCCACATAAGTTGGGAGCCCAAAAACCCAACAGTTACCAATTGAATAATTTAATGGGTGATATCCTTGTTTCAACAGTTTGGCAAGTAGCATTGAAGTGAAAGATAAGAAGTTAGAAAGCATGGAGATATTTGATGGCGTGAATCTAGGCAGATGATTCAATGATCAAGGAAAAGGTGGAGTCCAATATCGATTTTTGACATGAATCGATGGAGACTTTTCATAACTCTAATAGTTGATACTTCATCCCGAATTGTTTGTTAGATTCACATTATGTTCTTTAGGTGGTGTGACATCTGTTCTAAAGAAATAAAGGAATATAATTCCCAAATGAAAGACTCTAATAGCTATGAGTTTTACGTTGCAGGTGAAGTTTTGGAAACAACACATAGCCAGACAGTTTTGAGGATGGGAAGAGGTATGGTGATTTAACCATTTGGTTGCCTCAATAGTTGAAAAATGAGCTCACTGAAGAAGATCCTGAATTGCAAGTGGTGCTGAGAAAAAATTCTACGAAGGGAGATAGTGAATTAAAACACCTTCTCGCGAGTCAACAGGATGTTAGATTTAGGGTAACTACACATGTTCATTTTCTGATTGAATCAATTGGATGTCAAGACTATATTGATTCAGATGTATAGTTCAGTACCATATTATTTGATAGTTAAAGAAAAATGTTTACTAAAAAAAATCCGCCAAGATAGGGATTTGTTAGAAAATTAGTTTAATTTTTTTAGGCAAGTTTTTTATTTTGTACGGAAGTAACTAGCATCTTAATTGCTTTAGTTACCTGAAATAGTAACTAAGAAATTTTTATTTGTATAAGTTTAATTAGAAATTAGAAATTATTCCTACTTTGTATGCGATTAGGAATTATTAATTATTTTAGTTATTATTTAGATGTTAACCAAGTAATGTAACTTATAAATAGGTAGGGGTTGTTATATTACAAGGTGGCATACAGGCACACAAAAGCAATATGTAACTTTATACATAGGTTGAGAGAGAATTCTTGAAAGATGAGAAATGGTGAGAAATAGTACAAGAGTTGGGCTCGGATTCAAATTGCATTCTTGTACAAAGTTTTTCTCTCATAACAAAAAATAAGTTTCTCTCATTGGAGATAACCTTAGTGATGAAGTCGAACCGCGTTGATAGTGAGATAATTGTGCATGTTATTTTTAATATTTTTTCTTAATGAGATAATTGTGCATGTTATTTTTAATATTTTTTCTTAATTTTGACCAAATATTATGCTAATTGATGGATTTGGCTTATATTTGGTGTTTTGTATTGTTATAAGATTTTGTAGTAGAAAATGGCACTTCAAGTTAAAATTTTCAGAAGATTATTTGCTCCAAAGCGTGCCCACACCAGAGATTGAGAGGTGGAAGATTGGAGATGTGATCTAGAAATTATCTCTAAAATTTGAAATTATCTTTGGATGTTTTGTTAAGAGTTTTTATCAGAATAGAGAACCTGTTTAGTTAATGTTTTATTTTGGGATAAGTTAGTTTCAGATAAGTTTTTGAAGTTAATTAGGAGAGGAAATAAAGAAAACAAATCAACTCACAGTTGGAGAAGTTTTTTGGGAGAGACTCTTTGGTGACTTGACAAAAGAAAATCGTGACTAGCAGTCTAGGATACTCATTCCCTTTTCCATTTTGCAAAAAAACATTAGTAGGTTTCTTCTAGTTTACAAGTAACAAAAGCAAGGCTTGTAGAAAGACATTAACAGAGATTTGTGACTGCGTATTCTTCATGGCACGGAGCTAAATGTATGTCTAGTTAAGAAGTAATCAAGACCAGTTTCATGATCAATTATGAGATCTTTTAATTTTTTCAATTCTTAATTTTATATTCATCAGTATTTAATTATTTTTTATATTTTACTGGTTACTATCGTTTGGGTTTAATTGAATAATTTGGCCAATTATTCAATTGTCTAAATGATTTAATGCCAATTAAAACATCAAGTTCGTAATACTTGATAGTTTACTATTAGTGGCAAATAACACAATTTCATTACCTCACAAGTAGTCTAATTTGTGTTGTGGGAATAATTAATCTAGTTTAAATGAATTCGCATGTGTATTTGTTGACTAGAATTGGGTCTTTCTAACATTTAAAGTTGTGAATAGATTAAATCCTATGGGTCTCTAGGATTATTTACTTTACAAGGGAAGTAGTTAATGAGCATTTCTTGACTATTGACAAATTAAGGAGAGATTGGGGTTCGACGGTTGTTAAATTGTTGTAACCAATTTATTTATGAACATATAAGTTATTTCTGGTATCAGTGATCAATTGAATGAATCGTTGCCAAGATTATTCCTTGACTAGATTTTGATAATTAATTTATTCTATTGCATTATTTTAGTTTATTTCAAAGAAATTCCACAACTTTTTCCCCCCTAATATCCAGTGCATTTCTCTGTGAATGATAAATCTACCAGTTCCCCGAGGAGACGACCCTACTCATCACTATACTCATTAACTTTTGGAGAGTAGATAATTTTATTTTTTATGGTTGATACCCACCAAATTTTGGTGTCATTGCCAAGGAACTGGTGCTTGAAGTGATTTGTTACTTTACATTTTGATCATTCTCTACTTTATGCCTTGATCTTCCCATACAAGAAACCTTGAATTTGATCCAGAGATCGTGAAAAGAGCCAAGAGATTGGCTAAGGAAGCTAAATTGCATAAGCAACAAGATTCATCACCATCTTTTCATGGACTTGACTTGGTTGTCGACTTAAGCAGATCATTTCATGATTTGGAAGAGGAGGTAAGTGGATTAGAAGAAGTGATGGAAGCTCAAAGGACTTTGAGGGAACGCGCAACTCCAAATGTTAACTAGCAGCCACTTATGCATCACATAACCTGAAACCGAGAAAGCTTTCGAACATAGATCCAGTTTAATTCATTTATTGCCTATTTTCGTGGTATTGTAGTGAAGACCCATATAAACATTTGAAGGAGTTTCACGTAGTGTGTTCAACTATGAAACCTCAAGATATTATGGATGAACAAATCAAGCTATGAGCTTTTACATTTTTCTTTGCAGACAAGGCTAAAGATTGGTTGTATTACTTGCAATTGAGATCTATAACCATATGGGAAGGACTTAAAAAGCAGTTCCTTGAGAAGTTCTTTCCGGCTTCTAGGGCAGCTAACATTAGGAAGGACATATATGGTACAAGGCAAACCATAGCAGAATTCTCTCAACGACTATTGGGAAATTTCAAACAACTTGTGCTAGTTGTCCACATCACCAGATACCCAACCAGCTATTGATTCATATTTTTATAAAGGATTGTCACCAACGGATAGAAGCATGGTAATGTAGCTAATGGTGGTGCTCTAGTCAATAAAACAACAGATGAAGCCACAAGTTGATTTCTAATATGGCTGAAAATTCTCAACAATTTGGTGTAGGATAGATGGAGTCACTAGAAGGGTAAATGAGGTAAATCATTCTGACCTTAAAAATTGACTATCTGAACTAACTGTTTGGTTCGCCAAATGGCTGTAGGACAATTGCAGGCAGATAAAGTATGTGAATTTGTACTGCTCCTGGACACCAACTGACATGTGTCCGACTCTTCAACAAGATTCTCATGAGCAGGCAAATGCTATGGGAGTTTTTCAGGACCACCACAAAGGAGAAATGACCGTATGCACCTAAATACAATCCAAGGTGGCGAAATCACCCCAACTTCAGCTACGCTTCAAAACCGCCAGGTTTTCACAACCCTTTCAAGCGAGACCACCAGTGCAGCAATCACCAACTTCTAATACAGGTATGTCACTTGAAGATATGGTTAAATCCCTTGCTAATAGTACTTGTCAAATGCAATAGGAGTCACAGAGATTTTAAAAGAAATCCGATCCAGCATTCGAAATTTAGAGACACAAGTGTCGCAACTTACATCTTCAATGAACAATTTTGAAGAATAATAAAGGTAAACTACCAGCTCAGGTTATTCGAATCCAAAGGAGAGTGCAAGTGCAATGACCCTCCGTAGTGGCAAGGAAATATAGTCTTCAGTACCGCGAGAAAAAAATTAATGGAGAAAAAATGAATGAAGAGCTTGAGAAGAAAGAGCCTTCAACTGAAAAGGTAAGACATAATACGTTATTTCTAAAACACTTGAAATTGACCTCCTTTTCCTGACAGGATGGCTAAAGCAAAGAAGGAGGAATCTGAGAAGGAAATTTTGGACATATTTAAAAAGTTGAGATCAACATCCCTTTGCTTGATGCGATTAAGCAGTTACCAAAATATGCAAAATTTCTGAAAGGATTGTGCACTAACCGAAAAGCTTAATAATGATGACAAAATAAGGGTTGGTAGAATGTGTCAGCTGTCCTCCAAAGGAAGTTGCCTCAAAAGTGCAAGGATCAGGTATGTTCACAATACCATGCATTATAGGCAACAAAAGAATAGAAAGAGGTATGCTTGGATTTAGGGATCCATTAATGTTATGCCTTTATCAATATTTAAAGCTTAAATTTAGGACCTCTTAAGGATACAAGGGTAATAATTCAACTAGTTGATAGATCTAATATTTATCCTGAAGGCCTAGTTGAAGATGTTCTAGTGAAAGTTAATGAACTTATTTTTCCTGCTGATTTTACATTGTTGACATGGATGATGACTATTCTTGTCAATTCAGCTTTAATTCTCTTGGGTAGACCATTCATGAGTATGTTAGAACAAAAATTGATGTGCATGAAGGTTTTATTGTAGAGTTTGATGGAGACATAGTTACTTTCAATATTTTTTATGCAATGAGATACCCAGAGACATTGAGTGTGTTAATTATGTTGGACTAATTCCATTGTGCAAGCTAACTTTGAGCAAATTTTATGGAAGACAAGTTGAAATTTGTGTTACAGCATAGCAAGACAGGAGAGAGAAGAACTTGAGGATGAGGAAGCTATACAAGAAGCAATTATAGCTCTACAATCACTTCCTGAATTTTCTGATAGGTTAGTTAACTCATTTTTGCAATTACCCCTCTATTGAGAAAATTTTGCCTTCTGTTGAACAGCACCCAAGTTGGATTTGAAAGAATTACCAAGGCATTTGAAGTATGCTTATTTGGGAGAGAATCAAACTTGCCGGTCATTATTGCAAGTGATTTGACAATGGTTCAAGAAGAAAAACTTACGAGTTTTGCGAGATTTCAAACCTGCTATCGGATGGACATTGAGATATCAAAGGTATTAATCCTTCGATTTGCATGCATCATATTTTACTTGAAACAGATGCAAAGCCAGTAAGGGAGCAGCAAAGGAAGCTTAATTCCGGTAATGAAAAAGGTAGTGATGAAGGAAATTCTTAAACTATTGGAATTAGGAATTATTTATCCTATTTTCATAGCGAGTGGGTAAGTCCAGTGCATGTAGTTCCTAAAAAGACAGAATTACGCTTGTTCAAAATGAGAAAAATGAGTTAGTGCGATGAGACTTTAGAATAGCTGGAAATGTGTATTGATTTCAGAAAACTGAATGCAGCAACAAAAAAGACCACTTCCCACCATTGATGCTTGAAAGGTTGGCAGGTAAATGTTTCTTTTGTTTTCTTGATGATATTCTGGATATTATCAAATTAGTGTTGCTCAAGAAGACCAACATAAAACTACTTTTACTTGCCCTTTTGGAACATTTGCTTATCGTCGCATGCCTTTTGGATGTGCAATGCCCAGGAACATTTCAAAGATGCATGATGAGTATTTTTCTGACTTGATTGAGAATTGCATTGAAATATTCATGGATGATTTTACCGTTTATGGCAATTCTTTTGATCAATGTTTGCATCACTTAACGAAAGTTTTGAAACGGTGCATTGAAACCAACTTGATTCTTAATTATGAAAAATGTCACTTCATGGTGAAAGAAGGGATAGTTTTGGGCCACGTTGTTTCATCTAGGGGTATTGAAGTTGATAAAGCCAAGTCGATTTAATTACTAGTTTACCTTACCCACTAATATAAGGGAGATTCGTAGTTTCCTTGGTCATGCAGGTTTTTACAGAGGTTCATTAAAGATTTTTCTAAAATTGCACAACCACTTCTCGTCTACTTCAAAAGGAAGTGTCATTCCATTTTGGAGATGATTTAAGTTGGCATTTGACAAGTTAAAGGCAATGTTGACCACAACACCAATCATTCAACCTCCAAATTGGAGTAACGCAAGTCAATATGCTATTGGTGATATATTCGGGCAAAGAAGTGGAAAGTGTAGTCATGTCATCGATTATGCATCAAAAACATTGACTCCAACTCAATGCAACTACACCACATGGAGAAGGAGCTTTTGACAATTGTTTTTGCTTTTAAGAAATTTAGATCATATCTGTTGGGATCGAAAATAACGACTTTTTCCGATCATATAGCTTTAAAATATCTTTTGGGAAAAGAAGGAGTTAATCGAGATTCATTCGTTGGATACTTTTACTGCAAGAGTTTGATTGGAGATCAAAGATCGTAAAGGAATTGACAATTCTGTGGCAGATCACTTGAGTAGATTGATTCGAGAAGAGAAGTCGTACCATATCTGAGGTATTTCCTGATGAGCATTTATTTCATCTTAAGAGTAAGGAACCTTGGTATGCGGATATTGTTAATTTTCTAGTGACTCATAAATTTTCAAGTGATATAAATAAGGTTAAGAGGGATAAAATAATAAAAGATTCTAGTATTATATATGGGATGAGCCATATTTATGAAAAATAGGTTCAGATCAGGTCATCCTAGATGTATACCTAATGAAGAGTCCATACTTATGCATTGTCATAATTATGCATGTGGTTGACATTTTGGCCCAAAAAGAACGGTTAGGAAAATTTTGATTGCAGATTTTATTGGCAAACTTTGTTTAAAGATGCTTACCTATTTTGTAAAAGTTGTGAGAAATGTAAAAGGTTGGAAGTTTATCTCATAGGGATCAAATGCCTCAGATTCCTATTTTATTTTGTGAAATTTTTTATGTTTGGGGTATGGACTTTATGGGATCTTTTCCTAACTCTTTTGGTTTTCTATAATTCTGTTGGCTGTGGATTATGTCGAAATGTGTAGAAGCAAGGCTACCCGAACTAATGATTCCAAAGTTGTTGCAGGATTTCTCAAATCTAACATTTTTAGTAGGTTTGGCGTTCCAAGGGAAGTCATTAGTGATCAAGGTACCCATATTGTATCACACTATTGAAGCTTTAATGCGCAAATATGAAGTACATCACGAGTTGACACAACCTATCACCCTCAGACCAATAGGCAAGCTGAAGTTTCAAATCGAGAGATCAAAAGTATCTTGGAAAAGGCGATCAATCCAAATCGCAAAGATTGAAGTTCACGATTGATGACGCATTATGGCATACCGCACAGCTTATAAGACCAATTGGAATGTCACCATATAAGTTGGTTTATGGTAAGATGTGTCATTTACAAGTTGCACTTGAACATCGTGCGTTTTGGGTAGTTAAACAATGTAATTTGAATGGATAGAGCTGGAGAGGAAAGGAAGTTCCAACTTCAAGAGTTGGAAGAAATTCGCCTGAAGCATATGATAATGCAAGGCTCTACAAAGAACGCACTAAATACTTTCATGATAGAATGTTGCATCATAAGCAATTTTCTATAGGTCAAAAGGTATTATTGTTCAATTCAAGGTTGAAATTCATGAAGATAAGTTAAGATCTCGATGAATTGGACCTTATGTAGTTGTGAATATTTTTCCTAATGGTGTTGTTGAGATCCAAAGTTTAGAAACTAACAACATTTTAAGGTTAATGGTCATCTCTTAAACATTTTCTTGATGCTTCTGAAATTACTACTATTGAGGATATTCATTTGATTGATCCAGTTTATGAATGATTTTGCAGGATTTGGATTATGTCTAGCCAAAGATGTTAAAGAAAATGCTAGTAGGAGGCAACCCAATTAATTTGATTTAGTTTATTTTGAATTTAATTTTCTTTGTTATTGTTATTTTTGTTCTTAGTTTTGTATTAAAATAATATTTTTTTTCTTTCTTTTTGGTAGAAAATTAGGTTCCATAACACATGGTTGCACACATGTTGTAAATGGAGAACAAAAAAAATCAAAAGTTGGCAAGATGCAATTTAGTACACGTGCCATGCCTTGTTCCAGTGATGTCCGTAGAAAAATGTCAGAAGACTTTGCTCTAAAAAAACATGCCCCATGTTTTATAGTAGAAGGGTCTTCTAATTAAAATATCAGAAGACTCAGTTACAAGGGCCGCGGCCCACGCTATAAAGAAAAAAGTCTTCTGTTGTTCTTAAAAAGAAAAAAGCAACGGATTTTGGATGATTAGTGTCAGTAGAAGTCCGGAATTTCACATGGACTAAAATACACTGCCGGATTTCCAAGGATATATACTCACTAAACGAGGGAAAAAAGAGAGAGACTAGAGTCTAGTTGCAACATGTTTTCATCTTTCCTTTTTCTCATTTTCTTAGGATCGGCCATGTTCAAGGCATTGTGATTATCGGTGTTCCACTTTCTTTAGAAAACAATTCTTGTCTTTTTTTTCTTTTTCTTATTCTTTCTGTCTTCCTTTTGTTTTTCGACTTGAACCGCAAGTGCTACATGTCCAGGTTCAATCATGAGTCCACCAAACTCCCTCTTCCTATTGTGCTGAGATTCCTTTTTCTTTTCGAATAAAATTTCCATGAGGTCTCTTTTTAATGCAAAACTCTTCTTTTTATTTCACAGATTTGCAGCAGCCATAAGCTTCAATTGAAACTTCAAGGTTCGGGGAAACAAGCATCTAACATAACTGCTTTCCTTTTGCGCGAAGCAATCATCTCTTCAGAAAAATCTTCATCATCTCCATCTTCGTTCCCTGCTATTTGGTGCTGACTTGTTCGTGTTCGTCGGCACCACTAAATTGTCACTGCTGCTTAAACTGTGTTGTCTCACTACTGCGTTTGGAATCATCATCGTTGCTTTCAGGAGCTATATTGTGGTTGACCAGTTCTTGTGGTGGCATCAGTTTGTTCATTGGTCGAAATTCATGTTCAATCAAGCTATTGTCGGCTGGAAGTCAGGAAGTTGAATGCCATCGGTTTGTTCATTGGCTGCCGTTTGAAGTTGCCTAATTAATTTGCTCTTGAAGTTTGTTCTCCAATTTGTCCGAAATTACCTAACCATTTGCTTTGCATATTTTTGGTTATTAGTCACCGTTTATGCTTTACATGTTTACATTGATGTTTCTTTAATTAGTCCGAGTAGTTGCTTTGCCTGTTACTAGTCACTTTTTGTGTTTCCCAGTTTGCATTGCTAATTGTTTAATGGATATCAATCCTAACATCTTTAAAGAAACCGTCCGCAACTAGTATTAAGAGCAACAATATTTCATTGATCAATTAAATTTTTATCATGACTATACCTTTTCTTATTTTGCAGGACAAATTTGACAATGGCCAAAACAAGAGGAACCAAGAAAAAGACCAATCTTCCAACCAAGACTCTCCAATCAATTCTGGAGCCGAACAAGAAACGAAAGTCCCAACAGAGCCTAAGAAGTGATCGAGATTGGGCATTGCCAAGGGAGTATTACCATATTCTCCTTTTGAATTAGGGGTGAACTTACTCAACTTACCAAGGAACAAGCAAATACGTTGTGCATTTTGAAGTCTGATCTTTTGCACCTTGTAAGTACATTCATACTCCCACATTGGATCAATTAAATATTGCAACTGAGTGAAAAGGTTATTTACAGCAATTAGGTGGCAGCAATATTTGACACTTAATTATCCCACTTTTCTTGAATTGTGTTGGAAATTTTATAATACTTTCAAATTTGTGAAGCCGGACAACTTCACATTAGATACTCCAAATGTGGTTAGTTATAGGCTATTGGGGTCGAGTTGAGTCACTCAATTACTGAGTTTAATTACTACTTAGGTTTCATTGATGAAAATTCAGTTAAATCTAAGGAGTACATGGAGAGTGTTTGTGACTATATTGAACCCTTTGCTTCATATTATGTCAGGATTTGGAAAGAGATGTCAATTGATAAGTTTGGATATGACCCTAGTCAATTTAAGAGTTCTTATCTTAAAGACCCAATTTTGAAATATATTCAAAGGTTTTTGGCCTTTAATTTTTCTGGGAGGAAGGATGCTTCAGGAACTATGACAAAAGCCGAATTTTATTTTATTTGGTGTATGTTGAACAATGTCAAAGTGAATTTTGGTTGTTGGGTAGCGACACAATTTTAGACGATACTCACAAAGAAAAATAAATGATTTTAGGTTCCCTTATCACTAATTTGGCTATCCAGCTTGGTGTGTTAAACCTTGATGAAGATAAGATTTACATGTTGCTCGCCAGTCAGAACCTTTGGATTTGGTTTGTTTAGAGAGGATGCGGGTCTTTGAATATAAAGATGATTGTTATCAGTTTACACCACCAGGAGAGATTAGACTCACAGTCAGGCAAGGATCCCCAGCCTATCAGTTCTTCCCGTACTTCTCGAGTTGTAGATGGAACTGACTCCTCAATTGCAGCATCATCTTCTTCTTCTTTTGATGATCGATTTAGCAGTTGGAAAGTTGTCTCTCTAGGATTGAGCAGCAGATGTCGAGAATGGAACAAAACTTGGCGCTTACTTCGCTTCGATTGGATTCACCGTCTCACTTCCCCTCACACTTAGTACTTGTCAATACTCGCTCTCTTTTGTCGGGAAAGTCCTCTTATTTTCCTTTTCTATTTACTTTCATACATTGAGGACAATGTATCACTTAGGTGTGGGGAGAAGAATAATTATGCAACTTGGTTTTTGTTTTTCACTCGTGGTCTTCCTTATGTCAAGAAAAAGCAAAAAAAAGAAAAATTTCTTGTTTTGAGTTTTTTTTAGTTCAATTTGTGTTCCTTGTTTAGCTTTTCGTGTTTGAAAGAGCAATGAATAAAAAATGGTGTTAATTTTTTTCTTTGTTAGTTCATCCTTATTCATTGTATTATCAAGTTGAAATGGGATTA
The DNA here is from genome assembly GCA_023065735.1 of Coffea humblotiana. Classification (NCBI taxonomy): domain Eukaryota; kingdom Viridiplantae; phylum Streptophyta; class Magnoliopsida; order Gentianales; family Rubiaceae; genus Coffea; species Coffea humblotiana. The sequence continues at coordinate 1,864,351 of CM041212.1, read as the reverse complement.
AGATGCAGGTATGAATAGTTGAATTCTCTTTACTAGCATTACTATCTTATTGATTTGATGATGGATTTGAACGATGAATGTGCAAGGTTTAACTCAATTTTAACTAGTCAGTGTGAGTTTTGGACTTATGAGCATTTCATTATATCTTGCTCCCTTGTCTTGTTGAGTGATATATCACACATGGTTTGAATATTCTAGAACTTGCATTGTTATACATATGGAGACTACATTTTGAATTTGTGCATTAAAATGACAAGGGCAATAGGTTTAACCCCTTTTGACTTTCTAAAAACCGCCTTGAGTATATTATCCTTGGTTAACCATGTCGAGTTTAGCCCCTTTCTTTGTTATGTTACCCTCAATATAGCCCTTAAGCCTTTATTATTAGACTTTGTGATTTTGGAACCTTGCATCAAAGGAATGTGTTGATTAGTTGCATGAAACTTTGTGTACCTCTGTGAATTGGGAAGTTTGGAAGAAAAAGTTGAATTGGATATTGAAGGAGACAAGTGAAAAGAAAAAAAGAAAAAGAGAAAAAGAAAAAACAAAACAAGAAAAAAAAGAAAGGAAAAAAGTGGAAAATGAAAAAAACACAAATTTTTGAATTTTACTTGGCAGGTTATGCAGAAATTTGTTGAAGTAATGCAAGCTTGAGCCAACTTGAATATGGAAGTACATGCAGTTGTTGGGATTTGAATTCATGCAATTAGTTCATGTATTTCCTTTGATGTTTTTTCACCTAAATTCCATTTTTATTTAATCCTTACGTAAGCCATATTACATCCCTATTAAAGTCCTTGGATTTTTGCATTGAATTCATATTTAATGGTGGAGATGTGATATATTTGCAAGCTTATGGTAATTTCATTCCATGATGTTGATTTGAATGTTCAATGAACCCCTAAATATTTTGAGCACATAGAGTGATATTATAGTAGGGTAATTAAACCTTGTGCATTTTGATTTTGAAAACATTGTAAATGAGATGGGTAATTGGTGTTAGTATTTGATAACTCTTGCTATGAAATGGTATTTGATAACTCTTGCTATGAAATGCTTGTTATTTTAATTGAGTTTTGGCTTGATTTTGTAATGAATGGCATCTAGGAAGTTGTATGCTTGAGGATAAGCATTGCTTAGGTATGGGGGAAATTTGATAGTGAGATAATTGTGCATGTTATTTATTAATATTTTATCTTAATCTTGGCCAAATATTATCTAATTGATGGATTTTGCTTATATTTGGTGTTTTGTGTTGTTATAGGATTTTGGAGTAGAAAATGGCACTTCAAGTTAAAATTTTTAGAAGACTATTTGCTCCAAAGCGTGCCCACGATAGAGGTTGAGAAGTGGAAGATTGGAGATGGGACCTAGAAATTATCTTTAAAATTTGGAATTATCTTTTGATGTTTTGTTAAGAGTTTTTATCAGAATAGGGAACTTGTTTAGTTAGTATTTTATTTTGGGATAAGTTAGTTTCAGATAAATTTTTGAAGTTGATTAGAGAGGAAATAAAGGAAACAAATCAACTCACGGTTGGAGACGTTTTTGGGGGAGGCTCTTTGGTGACTGACAAAAGAAAATCATGACCAGGAGTCCGGGATACTCATCCCCTTTTCCGTTTTGCAAAAAAAACATTAGTAGGTTTCTTCTAGTTTACAAGTAACAAAAGCAAGACTTGTAGAAAGACTTTAATGGGTGGCTCCGTGTTCTTCATGGCGTGGAGCTAAATTTATGTCTAGTTGAGGAAAAATCAAGGCAATTATGAGATCTTTTAATTTTTCTGTTCTTAATTTTATATTTTCATGAGTATTTAATTATTTTCATATTTTACTGGTTACTATCATTTGAGTTTAATTGAATAATTTGGCCAACTATTCAATTGTCTGAATGATTTAATGCAATTAAAACATCAAGTTCATAATACTTGATAGTTTACTATTAGTGGCAAATAACACAATTTCATTACCTCACAAGTAGTCTAATTTGCGTTGTGGAAATAATTAATCTAGTTTAAATGAACTCGCACGTGTGTTTGTTGACTAGAATTGGGTCTCTCTAATATTTAAAACTGTAAATAGATTAAATCCTATGAGCATCTCTAGGATTATCTACTTTACAAGGGAAGTAGTTAATGAGCGTTTCTTGACTATCGAGAAATTAAGAAGAGATTGGGGATTTGCGGTTGTTGATTGCTATAACCAATTTATTTTGTAACATATAAGTTATTTTTTGATATCAGTGATCAATTGGAGTGAATCGTTGCCAAGGTTATTTCCTTGACTAGATTTTAATAATTAATTTATTCTATTGGCATTATTTTATTTTATTTCAAAGAAATTCCACAACTTTCCCCCCAGTATCCAGTGCATTCTTTGTAAGTAATAAATCTACCAGTTCTCTGAGAAAAACGACCCTACTCATCACTTATACTCATTAACTTTTGTGGAGTAGGTAATTTTATTTTTGATGGTTTGACACCACCACACGTCAAATCTTATGTGTCACTTATCTTTCATGTTTATGGTTTGATGTCATTAAATTATTGTATACTTGATATTCTCAATAATTGTGTATTCTGCGTTTGAATCCTAACAATTACTCCCCATCGTAGCAAAAACGATATCTAGCTTCAGGTAGTGATGCACATAACAAGCTTCTTAGATGCGGTTCAGTTTGGCACCTGATTCATATTTTGGCGCCTGATTCATAGATTTTGTCCGCCAAGGCATCCTCAAGAAGCATACTGCAATAGCATTTTATACACTATGGAATCATCTCCTGACAAGTTGCACCTAGAGGTGGCAAAATGGATGAAATAGGCCAGGATTGCGTAAGTTTGATAGGACCAAATAATATGGATCTAGTATTAACTTTACCTATATGTGTTTTGGAACTAATTTGGACAATCACTTTAGAATGGGTTTAATTGATCTCATCCATATCTAGGATTGGCAAACAATGTGAGGTTGGGATGGGGGCAGGGGATTGCCCACTAACTCCCTCCACCCCATCTCGCTTCCCCCACGGTGGGGCTAATAGAATTTTGTTATATAATTTTATTATAGTCAAATTTTAGCAAATAATTAAGTACTAAAATATCAACACATCATCAAATTATTATCTATTTGTAATTTCACAATTGAAACTCATAAAAACAATCAAACGAAAGTTATTTGATTATAATCCAACATAATCAAACAAAAACAACTAAAGTAGTCAAGTTTTTTATTTTTTAATACAACTACAAATACTAAGTCATATTGTATTTTTTGTAGAAAAAAGTGTTATTGTATTAAGTTGTAATTAGGAATTTAGTATAAATGTATTAATAAATTTAGTATAACTAATTAATAATTTTCTATTAGTAGACATGTATAATTATTTGTGTAATTGATAATATCAATTATATACATATACCAATATCAATTATATAATACATATAACTAATAATATCATTATTATAAGTTTTGTAACTAATTAAATAAATATTATATATATAATTGCATACATACATATATATATATATATACAATAATATTAATTTTTTTAATGTGTGGTGGGGTGGGGATGGGCCAGGGTATACTCCCCCATCCCTTGTCTTATTTCTAAATGGGGGGGAAAATTTTCCCCTCGCCTCACCCCATTAGCCCCTCACAAACACACTCCTCAATTGTCATCTCTACCAATACCCAAATCTATTTCTTGTATTCTTTTTTCCTTAATTCTTATTTCATTTTTCATATAACTTTAATTTTTATTTATTAAATTTCTTTTGGTCTTATTGTGAATTTATATTTTCTTGAATTCTTTTTTTCCCAAAATTTTATTTATTTATTTTTTATGTATGTATATTTTTAATCTTTTGATATCCATTGTTGCTAAATTTTAGTTAAGGAAAAAATAAGTCCCTATAAAGACTTAAAAAGGGACTGTATTTATTATTATAAGAAATGCTTTAGCCTGAACAAATAAAAAATAACACAGTTTCCTTCTTTTATTTCATTTAGCAGCCAACAATTTTACAGAATCATTTTACCTAGGTAACTAAATGGTCTAATTTGAACTAAATCTAGAATTACTATCTTAATGTTTCTCTTGCAATGTAGCAAAGAAAGAAGAGCAGAATTTGAGAACAAAAAGAATTTCTAACCACATGACCTTACTTTATTCCCCATATCATCAGTAACAACAACAAAGCTTATTCATTTACTTCTAGATTGAAGGTTTACCAGATAATTTATGTTTACTTGTATGCTGAACTTGTCATCAACGAGACACTACCATATTGAAACAGATCAAGAATTCTAGGAAGGCTTTCATACTTCATACTTTTAGATTGAATAGTAAACCTCAATGTTGACTGGATAATCACATGAAAATTAATACCAATGCTCTCATCTTCTCATTGAGAAAAATGGGAAGGTAAATAGCCAAAAAGATTGGAGCTAAGGAGAAGACACTAATTTAGAACTGCACTACTAATGTTGTCCATACAATGGCAACAAACTAACAAGAAGACTGAATTTTGAACCAAAGTTACACGAAATACTTATATACTATTCATTTTCTTATTCTGCTTCCAAATATAGTGCATCTTTTAAAAACTTCGCCAACTGCAGTTGCTGCAAAAAAACACAAAGAATAGAGTTTGGGTACCCCAAGTATTTCCCAAGAATTCCCATCAATTAATTGATGGGTATAAATAAGATTAGTCCTGCTTCAAGCCCACTAGGACTTGGGACATACTGCCACCCTATGATGTTGGGAGTCTGCCAACGCTTTGAATTAGGTGGAAGGAAGATTGAGGTGCCGTGGGTTGTGAAAATAGAGGTGGATTTTTCTACAAAACTATGTGAATGGTAGAGAGGACGGAGTAGAAAAGAAGGATTGCATTGGTTACATGGGGATTAGGGAAGAATCCAAGAGAAACTTTTGTTGGTCAATCATCTAATAGAAGGTTGGATGCCAAAGTTCCAATTTGGAGGGCAAATATCTACCCTTCCCAAATTCTTGACGAGGCAGATGATCTAGGGACTCTGGTCATGGAGAATCGAATAACAAGCATACAATATCAGCGAAGTGAAAGCCAGCATAGACAAAAGAACTATGTACATATACCTGTTTCTGCCTATTAAAAAGTGAGATAGGAAGCAAACCCGCTGTTTTCCTTCCAAAGCATTTGGGCATTTCCACCTGAGCTAGAGGACTTTTGCTGCAAACGATTTAAGGCCGCATTGTATTCTTTGCAAACCAGGTTGTAATCACGGATGATGATTTCGATTGATGTACCAGTAGATGATCGAAACTGACGAGAACACACTGAACGGTATCCACCATTTCCTACGCAGCAGATTATTGGTTGGACAATTGAATGTAAAAAAAAATGTGCCCAGGAAAGTAAAGGCCACGGTGACTACAGCCATCTGCTGCGTCATCTTTTGTTTTATCGTCTGAAGATTTTGGCTAACAAAGCTTGATTCTTGCAAAGTCGCTTCCCGGAACTTCGGTGCTGACACAATTTGCGTCTTGCTGTGATGATCCTCTTCTTGTGCCATCGTCCCAAAGAGTTTCAATTGCTGGGACTTTTGCTTTTTTTTTTTTTTTTTTTTTTGGGGGACAGGAACCCAAAAACTAACTATAGAGCTAAGTCTGGTAAGAGTCTTGGCTTCAAGCAAACTCAAAATGGTTAAATGAAGTGAAATTGCAGCATGGGGTGCCAGGGCGATGCAGCATGGGGGGCAAGGGCGAGGGAAACCAACTTCACATAAAAAATCCAACCGAAATGGACAATTTGCTAACCAAATACCACCAGAGTCTTTAAGGGTCGGTGGGATGATTGGTATATATGATTTTATCACTTTAAGTGGCCCCCAACACACACACACACTGAAGACAATTTCATCAAACAGCCCTAAATTTGCTTTATACCAGCTATCATAAACAACCCTAAATTTGCTTTATCGTCTACAGCTTTTGGCTAACAAAGTTAATTCTGTAAAAGTCGCTTCTAGGAATTGTAATTACGTTGTTTTCATAATTACGTTGCTTTATACTTCTTCTCAGTTGTTTCAGGCAACAAGATACGCACACTGAATTTTGGAAGCATGTCCTCCAACTCTGTCTCTTTTTGGTTGAGCAACCGTCTTGAAATTTGCAGGATTAACTATGTACTGTAACTGTGTATTTTAATCACTTCCATCTTTAGTTTGCTCTGTCTTTGCATATCCTTTTTTTTTTTTGGTGCCATTATTTTATTTGTTGAAATCTTTCTTCTTTTTTTCTGTCCGTTCTTTCTTCCAGGATCTTATATCGAGTACTGCTTTGGAAGCAAAACCAGCCCATAAAAACTATACCCACATATCTGTTCTGCGTATACCCCGTTTTTTTTTTTTTCAAAAAGAGCAAACGAAGCTCTTTTACTCCCAAAGCATTCTTCTGATTTCCAGCTAAGGTTGAAGAGCCTTTCTGCACATGATCTAAGGTCAAACCATAACTCTAGCTGAAACCCTGGTCTATGATTGAGTACCCGTAGCTGATCCAAACCGACAAAAAGAAAAATAAAAGCCACCACCTCCTTAGAATCACGGGTTGGAAAATTGAATGTTAGAAACAGTTGAAGGTCAGATCACTCGAGCTAGCAAGTTTGGTTGCTACAGATCTGGCTCCAAGTCAGGGAGACGGGGCAGGGACGGTCATCAGAAGGACCGTCCCTAAACAGTACACAGTCAGGATTTCGTTCAAAAAAATTGTATGGTCCAAATCACCTTTTATACCTCGTTTTTGACAACATGTGTGAGGTTCACAAAAATTTATTTTAAAATTACACATTATACAAATAAAATTATGCGATGTACAAACAAAGTTTACGCGATGTGCAAAATATATAAAATCACTAAGAACGGTTTCACCTGTAATCGTTACTGCCCGTTGTCCGTCCCAAGTCAGTGACTCAAGGCGGCTAATATGAATCAACAAGTAGGTACACAATATCCCTTTTTTTTTTTGGAGCATATTAGGTACACAATTTCTAATTGTGCAGCTTGGTTAGAATTGATGGGTATCGGATTCAACATCAACATTCATATGCACACCAAAAATGGACAGGTTAGGTTGAAGGGCATATGAGCGGTTTTTCCTTGCTTCACTATACCCAGGTCTCTTTTATGGCTTGTCTTATTGGTTGTTCTTCTTTCGCGTCATTTTCGCGACATTTTTCGCGTCATTGTCTTAATGGTTGTTCTTTCCCATTGTCGGACCACTAACGTGTTTTCATGTGACCCTGTCTTGGGAGATAAGTTCCAAGTCGCATCTAAAAACACGAAATATATCATCACATCAATTAATCCTAAACAACGAATTCGGGTTTGTTTGGACAGGAAATTATTTGTCCAAATTTATTTGCTGATATCACTATTACAATTTCCAATACACCTTTTTATATTTCCAATCATCTTTTTATCTCACATATATCACATCACAAAAAGTGTTATAGTAATTATTCCAAATAATATTTCAAATAATACCCTATCCAAACAAACCCGAATTCGTTGTTTAGGATTAATTGATTGATGATATATTTCGTGTTTTTAGAATTTTCAAACTATTAAAATTTCAAACTTGCAGGTTTCGTGGAAATTTCGCCGCTTTCACTTACAACTTCTCGATGACGGGTGTCAAATCATAAAAATAAAAATTTCTATTCTAAAAATTTAAACTCAAGTATAACGATGAATTGGGTTGTCTTCTCCCAGACTGAATGATTTATTTCCGTTCAAGTCGCAATAAAATTGGGTGGTTTTGAAAAATTAATAATATATATATCTAAAATCATTCCATTTCTTTCCTAAACTCCCAAATAACATCACAATCACTACCATTCTTTTCTCTTCTCTTCCTTTCTTTCATAACTTAAGTTTTCTCATCTTTTCTTTTCTATCCTATGCTCCCAAACTAGCCATTAATTGTCAGAAGCATGGTATATATCTACTCTTAGTGTATAATTAATTCATCCTGCTCAGAAGCATGGTATATATCCTAACTGTATATTTATTTTGTTTGATGTTGACACAGTGGTCCTTTCTAAGAAATGGGATCAGGGAACGCAAATAATTATTAGTTGAACGGTGTAATATTTTGAACGACAATGTAATTTGACGTAAATTTATTTTATAAAAATTTCATAACAGAAATGTAATTGTTATGTATGAGATTTACTATAAATAATAACAAAATATATTATATCTCTATTATAAGGATGTTACAAGTAATTGACTTAAAGTTATAAAAGGTTGAGCAAAATCTTACACTGTTTTAGAAACGCTTTGATCTGATAATGATCTTGCTCCGCTCCCTGTGAATCTAAAACTATTACAAAGTTGACCTTAAATTTGAGTACGGTCTTCAGTGCGCAGGTTTATCTGCTACCCAACAAAGACATCGCCATAACCCCCAACCCCCAAAAAGAATAATAATAACAAATGGAACTTGCCAGAACAGACTAGAACAGTCATGGAGATGGCGGTTGGGTCTCAGAATCTGGTGATTTTTTTTTTTTTTTATTTTTGGCTTTAGCTGGTGGTGGCATTAATACTGAAACTTTTTTGTATGGTGTGCTAATATTATGTATATGTGTATTAGGCAAGCCGGGATCGAATTCTCTCTTTTCTTCATCGAGTCACGGTGTCCGTCGACACTCTCATGCCCTGGCAATTTTTTATTTCACTACCCACACACATATTGAAGAAAATTTCATCAAACAACCCTAAATTTGCTTTATTGTCCACAGCTTCATTATGTAAAAGTCGGTTCTAGGGAATTGTAATTGCTCTGTTTTCATAATTGACTCAATACTTTGCAGCCTTTCTTTACCTTATGAAGTACTTCTTCTCAGTTGTTTCAGGCAACAAGATACGCACACTGAAATTTGGAAGCATGTCCTCCAACTCTGTTTCTTTTTGGTTGAGCAACCGTCTTGAAATTTGCAGATTAACTATGTACTGTAACTGTGTATTTTAATCACTTCCATCTTTAGTTTGCTCTGCCTTTGCATATCCTTTTTTTTTTTTGGTTGCCATTATTTTATTTGTGAAATCTTTCCTCTGTTTTCTGTCCGTTGTTACTTCTTCCAGGATTCTATATCGAGTCCTGCGTTGGAAGCAAACGATACCCACATATCTGTTCTGCGTATACCATTATTTAAAAAATAAAAAAAAAAAGGGGCCAACGAGCTCTTTTCCTGCCAAAGCATTTCTTGATTTTCAGGAGAGCCTTTCTGCACATGATCTACCGTCAAACCATACTCTTGCGGAACCCTGGCGCTAATCACGGATGCTGGTCATGATTGTGTACCCGTAGATGATCCAACCGACCCAAAAAAAAAAATTAAATAAAAGCCACCAACCCTTGTTGGATGGTTGTTCTTCTTTCGCGTCATCTTCGTACCGAAACCCATTGTTTGACGGGACCACTAACGCGTTTTCATGTGACCCAGTCTAAGGAGATAAGTAGTTTTTTTTTTTTGAGATTCTAAGGAGATAAGTTCCAAGTCGCATCTAAAAACAGGAAATATACAACATTTGCCTACCGAATTCCAGTGTTGGACGGGGCCACTACGTGTTTTCATGGGACCCTGTTCTAAGGAGATAGGTTCATGTGACCCTGTCCTCAACAATAAAATTTCAAACTTGTAGGCTTCGCCCGAAAACTTCGGCCACTTTCACTTGACAACTTTTCGAGGATGAGTGTCAAATCATCAAAATTAAAATATTTATTTTAAAGATTTAAATTCAAATACAATAATGAGTAGGATGGTCTCCTCACAGACTGAATGATTTATTTTCTTTCAAGTCAAAATTAAATTGGGTGATTTTGAAAAATTAAAATAAAAATCAATTTAACTAAAAGCAATCAAATGAAAGAAAATTTAAATTAATTCAATCATAAACAAACTCTAACCAAGGAGAAAACTCCGAAAGTGATTCATACAACTACTCATTGATCAAATAATAATTATTTCATCTATTCGCTAATAAATAGATTTTAATTGCCAAACACATGATGACAATCAACTTTTCCTTACTATATCGATAGTTAAGGTACGCACGTTAACTATTTCTCTGACCAAAAAACAATCCTAAGTGCGTCCGTAGAATTAATTTTTTGATTGCATTAAAAACTAGAAAAGTCTGTTCTAATCAATAAATACACTATCAAGATTCATTTAAATTAGATTATATGTTCTCCATACATGAAATCAATCACGCTAGTTACCATTAATTTAAAACAATTAAACAATTATGAATTTAATTGTCTTAATTGGCAATAGATTGTTAAGTTGAATTAAATATCGAGCACTTAATATTGAAACAACAAACAACTATAAGAAATTAAATAAAAATATAATACTAACGAATAAAAAAAATAAATAAAAATAATTAGATCTCACAGTTGCAATTGAATCAAATCTTCATCATTCCTTGACTAGAAAAAGAAATTAGTTGCGTATCATTGGGAATAAACCAAGCAATTTCCTTGATAAAAGTGGCGCCAGCGCTCAACAATAAAAAAAAGGAATAATTGCATAAACCTCCCCTAAGATTTTTGACATTAGCACTTACTTCTCCTATGTTTTCTAAAATAGCACTGACCTCCCCTGAGAAGAAATTAGACCTATTGCTGACAATAAATTATATGAATTTACTTTTATGCCCTAACTAATTGCAGAAACTTAATGAACAAATTTTCACTTACTAAAGACAACTTTATCTTATTAGAGTGCACTTCTAATTACTTGTAACTAGGTTTATCTCATGTTCAGTGACTTTTAGTGATGCTTAAGTATACTGTTAATTAGTTGATTGCTCAGTGAATTTTTTTTTTTTTGTATATGATTGGTGCTAACAACATAAGCAGTTGTGTTACCCTCACAAATAGCTATTCACATTACTAATAGACAGTTTTAAGAGTGAGGTGCATTTTTTATAAGTTTTGCTACAAGAACCTGGATTTATAGCCGTTTAACTAACCGTTAGTATCCACCGTTGTTTCATGTATTATTGGTAAAACTTCATTCAATTGCACTTACACCCCTTGAATTTTACTAATTCTTAATAGTAAAAAAAAAATTATATTGCAAGAATAACCTAAACCCTAAAGAATAACCTAAACCTTTTATTTTACATATAAAAGGTTATTTTACTCATTTTTTGATTTTTGAGTAAAATAACCTTTTATATGTCCAACTATTCTCTCTACTACTTAAGCACATATATGCTATATTTTTATTCAACATTGAACTACATTTGATACAATAACCTACCAACAATCATTTCCAATTATCCTCATTTAATCAAAATAAACTAGCTCACAATTATTTATATATTATAATTATTTCCTACATCAATACTTACAAAACAAACTTTACAAATATAACCATACAAGCACACTATTAACACAGGTTACATATGCCTGCGCAGGGCTCCTCAACTAGTCAAATATAAATAGAATCCATCTAATAATGTAATATTTGGCCAAAATCAAGAAAAATATTCATAAATTTAATAGCAATTACGCATCCTATCACTTAACTACTTTAAAAGGACAATTTTTAATTCACCATTTGAGAAGGTGAATTTGGTACAAGCAAACTTAAAACTAATCGTGTGATTGTGACAGACAAATGGTAAATTTTTCGACCTTCCTATCAACCTAACGACGTTGAGTCCGTAAGGAATGTCTCTTCTCATTTCTAATTTATTTCTGCTCCCTGCTTCTTGGACACTGTCCTTTGAAACTAAAAAGATATAATGAATGCTGATCTTCAAACAACCAAAGATTTGGCCTTCCAACAATCCAGATTAGATTAAAGGCAAGCCAAATTTGCACTAGTTACAAGAATTAGGCAACCAAGGATTCCATTGATTTGCACAATATTAGATTAGAGGGCAGCTCAATCATACTATTGTGCGTACAGTTTTAATTGCTGAGTAAGGTGAAAGTCAAGTCATCTTATGCATTAAGAGCCCATAACTTTGTATATGTACCGTTTTTGCTAGGCATGCAGGTTTTAAAAGGAAGAGAAAAAAAATAAGATCAACCAGAACGGTTCTTAATTGTTCGTCACCGCTCATTTGACCAACATCCTTGTATATATATTATATAAAAGGAATTTGTGTCAAAACTCATTCTATTCAATTGCCATACTAAATGTATGATAAGTTAGCAGTTGCAATTTGGTAACCACCCTTTCCACACACACTCACAACTCACGTCTGATGCTAGGATTTAGGTAATTAAGGATAATAGAGAAAAGCACCTTTTTTACCAGAGGTTACTCTTTTAATTTACCATATATATTTATATATATTAAGGAATATTAGAATGTCTAAAAAAACTCATGCAGGGGGTGGCAAAAGACTAAAAGGGACAAAATCAGTGCAAAAATAATGGGAAAAAAGGTAATATCGCCAGGAGACTTATATAATAGCGATAGAAAAGAATGCGGAGGAGTCGATGGCGAAGACAGAAAATGGCATAGATATCTGTCAAATTTGCACTGAATGCAGAACAATTTGGAAGTCACGGTTCATAAATCATCCCCGCCTTATAATATTTAAGATAAGATAAGGTTAAGATTCTAACAAATAGGGGCGATAAGATAAGGTTGATCCTCTGGCTTCAACGGAGTTGCTCAAGCCAAGTCTTCTGTTGGCTGCATTTACTTTGAATTTTCGTTGATTGTTGAATTGAGAGTGACTTCTGACTTACCATCAAATTGCTAAGGAAATGGCAGGACTTGACTTCATTCTATCTTGTCTATTTCTTCCATTAACCAATCTAATTATGCTGCGCCCCCCCCCCCCCCCCCCCCCCCCACAAAGACCGCCAATTCTAATTATTGCCCCCCCCAAAAGACCTGTTTGGAAGGAAAAAAAAATGCGCGAAGGGGAAATAGGGATCTGCTTAGGCATTGTCAGTGGGAAGACCATCGAATAATTCACATCTCTCAAGCTATTCAATACTCCAAAAGATAATAATACCACAACTAACATTAACACACACCCGCAACTGGATCATACATACGGAGTATACAACAGAAGCAACAATCTCCACCGATCTTCCCAAAGCAAACAATAATATAATCTCCAAAATTATTCACCTATTGATGGTGATAATAAGGGACTAATATTTACTGTTGCTAAGGGAATCTCCACCATTTTAATTAGTTGGCTAGGATGGATCAAAATTGGAATTGGGAGAATTAATGTGGCATTTACTCTTACTATGTGCAGTTTATTTAGGTATCCAACTAGCCACTTTTTGGAGTTTTATTCGTAATTTCTAGAATTGGTCTTTCTTCTTGATCGCACAAAATCATGAACTATCTTAGATATACAACTTCTTTTAACGGTCGATTAAGAGCGGAACTTTAATGTGTCTTTGGTTGGGTAAGAAGATTCTGAAGAAATTAAGAGATCCTACGAATAAGAAAATCAAAGTGATGAACTCCATAAATTAAAAACCCTTAAACAGAAAAACGATTACTCCCATAAAAAATTATTAAAAAATAAACGATTATTCCAAAATCAATCATTTATCTTGAAATAAAAGTTTAGCTTAGGAATAGTTTTTTCTTTCAATTAAGAAACATAAGATATGTTGTTTTCTTGTTGTTTTTTTAATTAATTTTGCAGGGGAAAAGAATGTCAAATGAATAAAACTAGTCTACAAGAAGAAGAAAAAGAAATGAGCACCAAAGGGAAAAAAAATATAATAAAGTGACTAAACTAAATTCTGAAACAATACCAGCCATATTTGAACAAGCTCAAAAAATATCATAAAGTTGACAATCAAAGAAGACTTTGCTAACTAAAATAAATTCAGAATAGACTTTAGTTTACAAAATCAACCCCAAACTTGACGTTATGTTAAGAGTTAAAGACTCAACTAGATTGCCGTAGGAGTAGGGGTAAAGTCCCAGGAAATAAAGCTTATTACGTAAACATCATTTGTGGGAAACGTAAATGCAGGGAAAGACTTAAGTGAACATCATATGTAGGGAAACATAAATGCATGATAGGTGGGAACATGGATTGATGTTGATGACGAGAGACGACTTAAGTCATCTCTCATTAAGAGATAAAGACTCATCTACATTGCCATAGGGGCTGGGTAAATACATGAGAAATAAAGCTTATTACGTAAAGAAATAAATAATGAAATTGGGGCCCAATTCTTGATAGTTTATTGATCCAACTTTTGAATTGTTTCGTTTCTAATTTGCTCATCTTGTGTTGCAGGATCAGGAAAACTTCTGCCCTTTTTTTTGTTCAGCATCTAGATTGCTATAATTGGCGGTTTAAAGACGTTTCTGCTTCTTTTATACTTAGTTAGCAAGTGATTTAGCTAAAATGCTAAGTAGATATCTAGTATTCACAATTATAATACACAAGCGAACAGACAACATCTAATTCCGTGAATTATACCGTGGGATAGATAACGATTCGAAACGACGGGTATCAACTGCTAGTGCCTGTCTTCAAGCCTTCATGTACTCCCATATTATTCTCAAGAAAAAATGATAAAAGAAAGCGATGCATGTGGAGAACCTTGACCCTTTATCTGCTTCCTGTCTGTCTCGATTTTGTGACATTTTCCATCAATCAACTATTTCTCATGGCTCCATTGCTCCCGGACTTGTCATGAATTATACATGTTTTTTCATCGTGGACAAAAATACTTTGTCCTTAACAAACAAAAAACATAAAATAAGACGAAAATACTTGGCGGTCTTTCTTTAATTTTGCTAGACATAATACATGAAGTAATATGTATAACGTGAAGCTAATTACAAAAACTGCTAGCGTTTACTTTGGACATTTCGCTAGAAGCAATTATGCAAATGGCTAATTGGAACCTCTATCCATCCGGCTTCTAAAAGTTTCGAAATTATGGACCAAAAGTGAGAAGTCAAAGCTGTCGACTAATAGTAATTTATTTTTAATTTTTTTGCTTTTTTTTTCCTTTTAAAGAGGATGAATTATAGTTATCCACTTACTCATTCGATGACTCAAACTTGCAATCTATCAGTTACAAATGAAACGTTTTATCAATCAACTAAACTGTAATTCGTTGTCATGGTAATTTGATTTTAATCGTTAGTTATTGTTGAATGTTCGTCAAATATCCTAAATGTGCCTAATATCATAACTTTAGGGACCGAATATGTTTGGCTGGAACATAAACGACCCATTTAGCAGATAGATCAAACATTGGAGACTAAAACTGCAACTCTGTCTAGAAATTAAGATTGCAACTAGGGATGTACTCGAGCCAAGTCGAGCTCGAGTATTGCTATACTCGAGCTCGACTAGACTCATATATACCTAGGCTCGAGCTCGGCTCGGGCTCGACCGAGTCCAAAAAATCGATACTCGAGGCTTGATTCGAGGTACTCTCATTAAGCTCGAGACTCGACTCGATAAGGCTCGACCTTTAGTCAAGTCTTATCAAGTCGAGTCTAATCAAGTTTTTTTGACTCGATTCGACCAATGCCAGCCTTTTTCTAGACATTTTTTCTTTTTAGATCTTTTTACAATTATGTTATTACTTTTTTGCCATTATAGAATTTTATTACAAAGAAGAGTATATTGTAAATTCAAAATAACTTATATCCATAACGGTCATTTATAATTATAATACATATATATTATTTAAATTATAAATATATTATTTAAATAAACCCCTAGGCTCGACGAGTAGCTCGACAAGCCACGAGCCTCAAAATATTGGCTCGAAATTCGACTCGAATGACAATCGAGTAGCTCGAAACTCGGCTCGAACTCGGTCAACCCGAGTTCAAGCCAAGCCGTTGACTGAGCTACTCGGCTTGCGTACATCCCTAATTGCAACACAGAATCACAATAAATTTTCTTCGATTTGCTAATGCTTTTGCATCTTCCAAAAAGATTTTCTATGGATTTCCACATATTGAATTTGCCAAATCTTAATTTCTTCAATTTTTCCTATGTCCTTAGTTCTTCCTAAACATTTATATCGTCAACTAGTTTGGGAATTTATAACGAAGAAAAGAAAGATACGTTGTCAAAGGAAATAAACAAATAGATCATTTGATAATTACAGTGTCTTCTTTGAAATATTTAAGAAATTTGAAGAAGATGACTCGTTTTTATTTCCAACTTTGCATTGGCAAAATCAATGCCTACAAAGTTTTAAGTGTTTACTTTGTAGCTTTCTCAGCACAAACATTTTTAAATATTCATCGCTTGATTTTCTCGAACTTCATTTCTCTTCTCAAAGCTCCAAAACTGGATAAAAAGTAGCTATTCTTACATAACTAATTTTCCTATCTCTGCAAGCAAAACAGCGGTAACTTCGAAATATGACATTTATTTTCATAAAAAAAAGGCTGCAGTCACGTTACCATATCATAAACTTTGCCTAGAGGGTTAATCAAGGTTGATTTTCTTGTCTTCTTGTTATTTGATTGGTTAGTGTGCAACTAGCTCTGTACTGCTAAAATTTGATTTCTTATTTTTTTTTTTCTTCAAAACTGCTTATTACATGTTCCCTGGCAACGTACTAGTGAGAATGTGCAGTTCCCATGTTGCTATCTAGGGGGGCGTTGAAAATTCTACTTGGTACTTCAACGTAAAATTATTGATATTCTACTTCAGAATTAACAAATATATAGGATGCAGTCTCCATGTCCTCCTATCAGTAAAACGAATGAAACTGTGGCATTTGTGCATGCTAGGAGCGTCGACACACATATTGACCCTGTTGACATATATAGAGAGTGCAGAGACCGATTTCCAGAGGTAGAACAGTGCAGTAGTTGATTTGTTGGAACCAAAAATCAGAGACGCCAGGCACGCCTTGGAGAGCATCTGGAGGTCGAAACACGCCGGGCAACATGGCAGACGCCTTGGAGCTACTTAAAAGGAAAACTTTAGAAGACATTGCCAAGAACAAGGAGCGAATCCAAACTCTAGAAGCCAGTATTTTTCAACTTGCAAATTATTATTTTGTTTTCCAAGGAGTTGTCTTCACAGTAGTGTTCAATGGCTCATCCCATGTCAAATGCCATTTTCGCTACGTGGTTCTCTCTCTGTCTCTGATAGCTGCCTTTCTTAATTTGGTAGCTTTAATATTTACCGGTGAGAGACTCGTCAGTTTGTTGAAAGATCTTGGTACTAACGAGGACGAGTGGCGTAAACTGGTAGACCACAAGAAAGAAGAGAAGGAAACGAATTGCAGGATGGGCGTCAGGTATGTGGTGTTGATTTTGACCTTATGTTTGATGACTGGTTTCGCTTCTGTGAACGCATATGGCACTATGAAGATTTTGTGTTACAAGAATCAACAATGTATCTGCAGCTCCGAGGAATGTGTGAAAACTTTGTAACTGAGAACACGATCGAGAGTGAGGAATAAATAGGAATAATAGGAATAAATCGCGGTGCCTCCTCCAATTCTCTAGTGGTTATTGGCAACGCTCTTATAGCATGCTCTACAACTTTCGATTACATTTCTTTTCTTTTCTTTTTTAAATTTCGTCTAATTGAGTGAGTTTGAATATGAAATTATTTGAAAGAAGTTATTTGGAGGAACACTGTTGCACTTTTTATGATATGATACATGTAAATTAAAAAGATGATTAATAATTGTGTTTATGATGTAAGTTGAATAATATTTTAATTTTTTTGTTGCAAATTATGATAACCAAATAGATCCATTGTTTTCTCTTTAATTTTTTTTTTTTGGGTAATGGAGAAGGATGAGATATAAAAAAAGGGAAGGAGGTAGCAAGGATTGGCAACGGGCAGGTTTCAAGCAGGGTAGTCCTCCCTGCCTTATCACCTAAATGCTCCTCTTGTCTCCCGCCTTACCCCTGCCACCCCCAAGAAAGTGCCTCTATCCAGCCCCACTACTATTTTTACCTTTCTTGTATAACTTTATTTTTACATATGAATAACAATAACAATAGATTTGCTAATAATTTTTTTGAATTCTCAGCTAAAAATTTAACATGAGATAAAGCGTAAAAAATATTTTTTGATCTATGAATTTGTTTCTCTATATTTGATATTACATAGATTCTAAATCAATTATCATTATTTTTTATATAAAGTAAACTAACATAACAAAATTATCATTTTAGCACAAAAAAATTAACAAAAAGAATTATATTATATTATCACAAGAAAGTATCATATTATCCATTTCATATTATATATATATATAATATATATATCAATCATTATATTATACTATATATTTTATATTCCATATACATATAATATTAATTGAAAACGGGGGACGAGGAGGAAAGTATCCTTCCCTTCTCGTCGCCCCATTTAAAGCTGGGGGAGAAAATCTCACCTAATCCCAAATCCCCTTCGATTGAACTCTCCGTGCACACATGGCTGCATCTGTCTCTATTGTCATCCCGTAGGAGGAAGGAAATTTAAATTTGGGAACTTCTAAATTCTAGCATCTCAACCTAACTTTCAATTACTTCAACTACAATAAAGGAAAAAGATTGAAACAAAGGCGACCTTTCTTTTGCCTTTTGCTCTTGTTTGCAATGTTACGCTAAATGTTTTCTGATTCCAAAGAACTGCAACACAAATAATCACTTGTTGAACTCGGTGTTTTGAGAATCTGCATGACTTATGATGACCTTTTGACGAAAAGAAAAAAAAAAAAAAGAATCTTGCATGACTTAGCCGAGCTCAAGGTAAGGGTATGATTGGTTTGACTTAAAAAATGAAAAACGTTATGATTGTATTTTTTACTTTGGACACATAATGAAACAACAAAAAATTAGCAAGAAAATTTTTTAAAGTTGTTTTTAACCTTCAAATAAAATTGGCGAGTTTACAACTAAACCCGTAAGACCCATTTGACAAAATATAAAAAATAAGACCAAAAATTCAAATGAATTCATGAGGCCATTTATAGTTGTCCAAGTTGTCCAAATGCAATTTCTAGTCTCCAATGTTTAGCTCCTGGTTTTGATCCTTAAAGTTTTGACAAAAACAAATTTGGTCATCAATATTAGCACTTGCGCAGTTTAGTTTTTAAAGTTTCGACAAGAGCAAATTTGGCCCATTGTATCTAATTTGAAGCAGATTTAAGACATTTGAAGAATTTTTGTAATTACTGACAAAATTTAATCATGTCTGGACACGTGTTCGTTAAATTAAATTTAAAATAAAGAACAAAATAGTAGTTAACTTTTGAAGAAACACGTGTTTATTATAAAATACTCAGAGAATAGTACTTAAGACATTAGTCCCTGTATCACTGCTTACACGATGCCTATGTATCCAAATTCCCGAAGTCACTTGAGGGCAAAGCTCTTCTCAAGTGGGAGGGACTAATGTAGGATGAATCTTTGAAGAAAGAAATTTGATCACTTGCTACTGTCTCGAACCCGTTGCTTCGAATTCGGTCAGGGTCAACCGTGAATTGCTTGGATAGATTGAAGGTGGTGACTAGAGCTGTTAATCGAACCGGGTAGCTAAAGAGCCGGAGCTCAACCCGGCTCAATAAGGGCTGGACTTGGATCGTTTACTGAGAAAAATGAGCCAAGCTCGAGTTATATATATACTCGTCTATTAAACGAGCCGAGCTATGCTTGACTCGCTAACAGCTCGACAGGCTCAAATAGTAGGGGCATTATCGTAATTTCATTGTATATCTGATAGTTTTACCCTAAATCCGTAATTCATTCCCGTTCCTGACCCTAATTTTTCCTTCCTCTTTCCTTTTCTCGTTCCACAGCCGCTGGTCCGCAGCCGCACCTTCCCAATTCTCACCACCATCACCAATCCATCCACCATCTCACCACCATCACTCAATCCGAGTATCCAACAACACTGTTTGGGGACGCACCCGCCACTTCTCATGAATCTGTGAGCAATTTGCTGTGAGTTCGCCACAAGAGCCACCCTCGCCTTGTAGAGCCAGGGGCTTCTACCATATCACCGATTGGCTGCATAATCTGGTAACCATTTCTTGTCATTGCAATTTATTTTTGGTTTTAAGAGGCAGTCTAGGCTTTGCTTAATCTGGTACCATTTCTCATAATGCTTGAGCTTTTACTCTTTAATTTTCTGAGCAAACTTTTTCTAAGCTCAGTTTAAATTTCCACCCAACCCTCCATCCCTCCTCTTATGAAACTGTTATTACCTTTGTTCATGAAACTGTTATTACCTTGTCAACGTATAACTGCAAGAGTGTCTCCAAACAATCCTAATACGACTAATTAAGCTTAAAAATCAAAGCAATAGGTAGTTGATATTGAATTTCACGATAGATATTAATATTGCTAGTTTCACTAGTTTATGTATTATTCCCGAATTGGTTATTGCTTTCAGTCGCACAAGCAAAATCGCACAAGTACACTCTGCATGAAGAGAGTACAGTATTTTTTGAATCTGTTTGGTTGGGGCAGGGGTGAGGGACTGGGGGTGGTTTTTGATTCCCTTGAATAGTTGTGCTGAAAGAAAGCAAGTCATATTTTTTTTCCTTCCTCTTTTCTCCATGTCAGCATACCCTTACCCAATTACTGCTACTTTCACTTTCCTGTCATTTGATTATCCTAAAAAGGTTGCCTAAATTCAGTAATTTGAAGAGGAGGCAGATGTGACATGTTTTCTCCTCTAGACTTTGAAGCATTTTTAATTCTATCTTCTCCATTTCAATGGAGAGTTTCAGACATGAATTGGTTTTTGAACACACCAAATTCTTGCCAACCATGAGACCTTGGAAATCAATTAATTTTAGGAATCAAACTATCACGGACCTGGACAGAATCTGAACTATACTTTCTTCCTGTAATTTATTTTGGGGAGGGTCGGTAGTTCTACTTAGTGCTTTATATGCATATATTTTCAAAGGAAACCCAAAAGAGGTTCCTTTGAACCATATGCATATTTATTTTTGCCCAGTTCCTCATTACAGGAAAGGAAGTTCATTTGTCCTCCGTAACACAACCACCACCTGGAATTGTAATAATTACAAAAATCGGCTTCTTCTTCTTCTTCTTGCTTTTTTTCTTCAATTAATAATGTAATCGTTAATAGTAGTAGTTGTTCCACCATCCTTGTCAAGTCTGCAAAATGATCTAATCCTTCATTTCAATGAAAGAAGATTATTTCTTGGAATCTGCTTTGTTACTTTCCTACCTTATTTCCTAGAAATGTTACTCTAAATTTCTGTTTTGGCTAATCAGAATTTGTATTCGTTATTGCATGTGTTCTAATTAAGGTATGTACAACTCTCCATTCAACTCATTTCAAGGTTCATTATCAGTCCTGTGATGGAGCAAAATAATGAAGACGTGGAACAATTGAACTACACTGAAGAAAGAGCAGATGATATGAGTGAAGAAGAGATAGAAAGTGAGGCTAATGAAGGAGGACAGAGAATAGATGGAGATGAAGGAGCTAGTTCTTTTGAGAAAAAGGAAAGGAAGAAGAAATCCAGTATATGGGATGAAATGACAACAGTTGTGCTAGATAATGGGACAGTCAAAGTGAAGTGCCAACCATTGCAAGGAACTTTTTGCCAAGAGTGCAACTGGAGCTACATCTCAGCACAAGAGGCACCTGAATTCTTGCCTATAGAGGAAGCTGGCCATTGGGGAGCAAAGCAAATAGAAGCAACAAGTGCCATCATTCACTGAAGGTCCAAGTGATGGTATCACTTCCATCACAAATTTCTCGTATGATCATGCCAAGGTAAGAGAGCTTGCATCACACATGATTCTTGCACATGAGTACCCCTTTTCTATGATGGATCATGTAGTTTTCAACAAATTCATGAAAGCGGCATCTCCATTTTATAAAAAGATTAATCGACAGACAATTAAGGAAGACTGCATTAGTACTTATACAATTGAAAAAAGGAAGCTGAAGTAATTGTTGAAAGGTGCTGGTAGGATTAGTATTACCACAGATTTGTGGAAATCTGGCCAAAAAAATTCAATATATAGTTGTGACTGGTCATTTTGTTGATTCTGATTGGGTGTTACAAAAATGTGTTGAATTTTTGCAAAGTTCCTCCTCCTCATACTGGAGTTATTATAGCCGATGCTCTAAGTAAGTGCTTTATTGATTGGGGGATTGAAAATAAAGTTTCTAGCATAACTGTAGATACTGCTTCATATAATGATGTGTGCATCAGGAGACTTAGAGAGGATTTTTCTCTAAGAAAGAGATTAAGTATTGGAGGAAACATTTTTCATGTTAGGTGTTGTGCACATATACTTAATCTCTTAGTGCAAGATGGTCCTTGGTCAACTTGGTCATGTGATTGATATTGTTAGAGAAGGGATACAGTACTTGAACAATTTTGAATCTAGGCTTCTTGAGTTTGCAAAATTAAAAAAACAGCTCCAGTTGCCCTTTAGAAAGCTAATTTTGGACTATCCAACAAGGTGGAATAGCACCTATTTGATGTTGGCTTCGGGTTTAGATTTCAAGGATGTCTTTCCAAGATATGCAGACATTGACCCGGATTTCACTATGTTCCTACTGATTTTGAGTGGATGAAAGTGGAAGAAATGTGCAAAATTTCTTAGGAATATTTCATGAAATCACTGATATGATTTCCGGATCTGAGTATCCAACAGCTAACATTTTTCTTGTGAAGCTCTATAGGATTAAAAAGCTTTTAAATGAAAAAGTTCTTGATCCTTGTGAGCATATTCGGGCTATGGTTGGAAGTATGTCTACTGAATTTGATAAGTATTGGGGGGAAAGTAACGTGCTGCTATCTTTGGGTGCAATTTTGGATCTGAGATACAAAATGTTTCTTATTAATCATGCTTTTCGGTGATTTATGGTGAGGATGCAGCTCCTAGATTCGTGGCTGAGATTACAGACATTCTTTATGAGCTTTACAATGAATATGTTGATTGTCACATTGTTTCCCATTCTGAACAACAACAGAAGCAGGTTGTAAAAAGGAGACAAAATGAAGGTTCTAGTTCTTCTAGTAAGAAAGCTAGTAAAATGATTAGACCTACCATTTTAACTGGTAAAGAAAAGTTTCACATGCATGTGAGTGAAATTGACAAGGCTCCATCAGAAGAAGCAGATTTAGATGTTTATTTAGAGGAAAGTAGGTATGCTTGTGATGCAAATGCGAATCTGGATGTTTTGGCTTGGTGGAAAGGGGAAAGATTGAGATTTCCTATCTTATCGAGGATGGCTACCGATATACTCTCCGTTCCGGTTACAACTATGGCTTCAAAATCTACCTTCAGCGCCGGAGGTAGAGTAATTGATGATCGACGAGCTTCTATGTCAATTGAAACGGTGCAAATGTTGCTTTGGCGGCAACGATTGGATCCACAATCTTCATGGCCTAAAGAATAAGTCTCACGTAAGTAATTGATTGGATGTTTTTGTTGTTGTTACAGTTTCATTAGATCTGATTTTCAAGAACTTTATAATTTTGTTTTGTAGAAATCACTTGATGCGGCCGAATCAATCACATTTGAGGAAGTTGAACTTCCTGAGTCATTCACAACCTGATTTGGTGGTTGTTGATGTTGATTGCTGCAAGCTGATTTCATTCACATAATGATTTCCCAAGCTGATTTCGTTCAAAAGCTGCATCATTTCCAAGTTGTTTTCGCTCAAGAAAGTTGTGTCTTGGACAATTGAAGTTAAACATGTTGGTCAACTAGGTCTAGAGTTTGGACATTTTAGAATCTGTTTAAAACTACTTGATGGTTGATGTTTAAATGTTTGGAATACTTGAATTGTGAACTGCTTGAATAGTGATTTTTGTATCTATTGCAACCACAGATTTAGTTGTGAATTTGCCTAAAAATTTTGTTTACAGATTAGACAATAATGGCTGTAATGTCCAGGTGTTCGAGCTTGAGCCTCGAGCTCATCGAGCTCAGCTCGATTTTCAACTCGGGTTCAAGCTCGAGTCTCGAGCTCGTTAAGCTCAGCTTGATTTTGAACTCGAGTTCGAGCCTGAGTTCGAGTTTTCAGCCAAGTTTGACGAGTCGATTTCGAATAGCTTTTGAAACTCGAATTACTAATCGAGCGAGCTCGAGCTAGCTCGATTGAAGGTTCGAGTCGAACTCAATTATCATGTGCTCGAGCTCGACTCGACTTGAACAGCTCTAGTGGTGACATGGTTTTCAAATCCGCAGACCATGATCCGTGGGCTTTCCCCATGCATCCGCATCGGGGCTTTTTGCATATTTCTTTTGTTTTGCATCATTTTTTCTTTTTTCTTTTTTTATGCTAATAAGTGATGCAGCCTATAAATGGGCATACCCTAGTTATTTTCTAGCATTCTCTTATCAACTTTTATTGGGTTTTTCCAATACATTAAGTGTTCCTCTTGTTTCTACTAATCTTCGATTCGCTCCCTCAAGAAAACATTCGTATAATTTTTTTTTGGTTTACGCTTTCGCATCATCTCCCATCACACTGCCCCCTCCCTCTTTGCTGGTTGCATCACCAAGCCGCGCAACTCAATGGGTAACAGTGTTAAGCAAAAAATACCGATCTTACTCTTTACTATGCAAAATTACATTCCTCCCCAATTAATGGACAAATTGTATTGTATTTTACAAAGATGAAAAATTCCCTTAAGTTTTGGTGAAATAAACCAAAAAGAAAAGTAAAGATTGAATTTTATTAACGACATATCCAAGTTTAAAGAGACTTCAACATGAAACAAAACATAATATATTGATATTTTGAGCCTCCTAAAAAGTACCACATATTTTAAAAAATGAAAAATTACCTTAAGTTGTTGTGAAATTAAAAAAAAAAAAGAAATAACGAATTATATTAACAACATATCTAAGTTTAAAAAGTACTTCAACATGAAACAAATCATAATAAATTGATATCATGAGTCACCCAAAAGTACCACGAGTCTTTTTATTTTTTGGATTGAAGTAGAATATGTCTCAAGATCACCTTTTTACCGTGCGTATATTGGTATTGATTAGCAAACTCAACACAAGATAGGAGATGGTGTGTAAGGGTAGGCAGTGAGTTTTTTTTAAATTCAGCAGGGAAGGAATGGAATTTAAAAAAGTAAGGAGGGAGAAGAAGGATTGGAAACTAGGACCTCTAAATCTTGAGACAAAGAGTTTTATGTGGGGAATTTTTTATTTCAATTGCCACAAAAAATTAAATTTATTGAACTTGACTAAGAGTATTCTTATAACAAGTGACAGCATTAAACTACTATATCAATGTCAACAAATACAAATATTCTTTTTATAAAATATCTAATTTCAAAGGGGTACATCAAAGATGTACTAAAAATACGTCCAAGTTCCTCATTAGATTGATTATTATCTAATAAATAGTCCTAACGGTTTACAATTTTTGAATCATATAAGTTCTATAGCTATAAGTATGTCATCAATAAGAGACACGAACATGGTTCACCAAATCAAAACGTTTCTCTTCAAAGTGGAACTATTCAAATTCGAGCAATAGAATTTCAATATAAATTAAATAGCATTACAATTGCGATAGCACCGTGGATCATCTTAAAATTCACCATTAATAGAAAAAAACTAAAAAAAAAATCACTGAAACTAATAAAAGTTCATAGAATGATGTAAAGGAGAATAACAAATTATTTAAAAAGCTGAATATTTTAACTCAAATGACATAAAGAGAACATTCATGTCACTAAAATTCACCATAAAAGACAAAAATATTTTTCACTGTTACAAAACAAAAGTGCTCTTAGGATAAAGGACACTTTGTTACTTGTGCATTTGTATTGGATAGGGTAGGCTAAGTTTAGGAGAAAAAGTATTAAATAATATAAATGTTAAATATTATTCTTTTTTCTCAATTATATTTATTCCCTCAAAACAATTGGTTTTTTTTTTCAAAATTTTTTAAAAAAAAAGAAGAAGAAAATAAAAAATCTTATAATCACGTGCAAAACACATGCTCCGTTACTGGCATTTAACCATAATCATATTGGAATGAGCCCAGAAAGCACTCAATTACTTTCACATCTGAGGCCTAGTGTGCACTAAACTACGATTGTTGCATACCTTAAGCTAGCCCGCACCACATTGTCATCTTCTACTGCAGTTGTAAAAAAGTTTTCTTACCAATCAGCCTTATATATTCTTGAAATAATCTATGTTGCATTATTTTGAAGCCTGGAACCCCAATTGCAACCGCAAAGTCTAACCGAACTCCACCACTTGCAGATTTCTATCTCTAAAAAATGGTGTATTATTGTGTACTAATTGGCTTTCTCCGCAAGTCCACAGCAGCTTCCTCAAGTATTTCACATTAGCCGGCTCGTGCCTTTTTGTATCAAGTATCAAAAGCAACCTTATGGTCAATTTAATCTCCCTAAGTTTTGTTTTTAGCGCCTTAACTTGTCAAAAGGGATATTTTCAAGGATGATGCAGCTTTTCTACCTAGCATTGACATCGACTGGGTGTACCTTGTTACAATCATACTACCTAAAATCGTTAGTACTAAATAAACTCATCCTTTTCTTAATTCAAAATCATAAAATTATCTGCCATGGAGAATTCCAGAAGTGAAGCCACCGCCTGTTTCATTTTATACTGAGAGCTAAATAATCTCACAACTGAAATGGCAGAAATGAAATCTAAAGTCCTTGGAAAAAAGATACAACAAAAAGAATTAAGTTAATTAGCTCTACTCCAAAGGGCATTCAAATTGTAGTAAGATATTCTTTTAAGACATATACTACATATCATAAGTTGGTGGTAATCATATTTGGCTCAGTAATTAATGGTTTTATCTCAAATGTCTTATGCTAAGCATTCATTCAGCCTTGCCTCTCCGCATCCACGTTGTCTCAAATGTCTTGTGAGGAATTGGATGTCTTTGATTGTGGTTCATCTTGATGTTAGAGAACTAAAACTACAGCAGATGTTCTACACAGTCGTCTGCTTCTTTGCTAATCAAAACTCGCTTTTGCTTTCTTTTCCTGCATTCAAACAAAGAAATTTATTTGGATCAACTTCTGGACTAATTACGGGAAAGTATAGTTGGCTGAAACTTTTGAATTTCATCTCAGTACAGTTTGATTACTAAGAAACTTACATAAGGGCTGATTGTGATTATTTGGTCATATTAAGCATATCAAACTTAGAAGATATGTATTTTGTTGTTGAAAAAAAAATTTTCGTTGAAATTTCAGATATAGGTTTGCTCGTTTTCCACCCTAGAAACGTTAAAAATGGAATTTTTGAGCACTGAAGCAAAGAAATTATTGTTCTCCAATTCTCCATTGTTGGGCGGATCTCCAGGCCCCTCTTACGGTGGGGGCCTGTACAAACTTGTGTTTATTAGATGTATTAAGCTATATGTAGATGTGTTGGAAGTAAATCATCCTGTTTCCACAACTGTTTTGCTTGTCCCTTTTGTTCTTTTTCAACCTTTTCTGCTTTTGAAAATGTGTTTGTGGATAATTAATCCCTCGAATATGGCCCATTGAGGTTGGCTCTCACCACATGATCAAGCTTGATTTCCTCCTCCTGATTCCACAATGCTTTCGGTCTCTTTCTGGTCCCTCAGTGTCTATCACCATGTCTGAGTCCTCATCTCTCAATTGCCAATTTAATTTTTTTTGATATTAACAGAATCTCTCTTAGCAGTGTTGGTAATATTTTTTAGTGGTTCTCTTATGTGGTCTTGGTAAAATCCTAACTCTCTTCTGTTTCTGCTCTAGCAAGGACATCCATCATCATCTCAGCATCCCCATCTAAGTTGTTATTGTCATTTTTTCATCTCTGGGTGCCAGACTGACAGTATCCTCTTCCATGCCGGACAGTGTATATGACAGGTTGTCGATGCCTGTGCAATAATAAAAATAAACCTAATTGCCAATTAAAATAATCAAAACCCGATTCTAAGTACTGGAGCAGGGACTCTAGGTGTGCAATGGGTTACTTGATTCATCCTGTTCCCGAAAAGTTTGTTTAATCCGATATGCCATAATGAGATTGCTTATTCACAAGGAATTATTAATTGGTATAAAGAGCAAGTAAGGTCGTCTCCTCAGGAACTGGGGATATTTATCTCTTTTGAAATCCAAAGTAACACCGGGGGGTGTTTTTGTATAAAAGATAACAATTAAAGCAGTTCAACTAAAAGCAAATGGCTAACTAAAAATTAAATGAACAATTTGCTAAAACCAGATTAATAATAACTAAAGGTCTAGCCAAGAAATAACTTCAGCAATGGTTCGCTTAATTGATCATCGATGCAAAGGCATTTCCAATTATTTACTAATAAATAGGTTATAACTGCCAAACAAGTTATGACAGTCAACCCCTCCTTACTGTGTCGGTGATTAAGGTACGTCCGTTAATCACTGCTCTAATTGAGAAATAATCTTAAGTACGCCCATAAGATTTAATTGCTCAATTGCCTTACGTATTAGAGGAGCCCTATTCTAACCAAATAACGCACTACCAGGGTTATTTAAATTAGCCTGCGTATTCTCCTGACACAAATTCAATCATGCCAGTTGTCACTATTTCAGGACAATTAAACAATTACGGATTTAATGCTCTAATTGACAATAGGTTACCTAATCAATTCACTATCCGGATCCAAGATAATCAATTAATTAAACAACCATAAGTGCTGCAAGCGGAGAATATACAAATACCAATAAATAAGAGGAAAAGATAAAATTAAATCAATCCCACAATTTTTAGACGAGCCAAAACCTCCGTTGTTTCTTGGCTAGAAAAGGGGGTTAGTTCATCCCTGATCAGAGAAACCCATACAAAGCTGTAGAAAAAGTCGCGGCCATTGTCCTTGATCGGGAGAATTCAATTCGTTCGAATAATGAATGAAAAACAAAGCTACAACCAAGGATTCATTGGTTTCTACTTGTCCCTCACATACGAGGGAAGAAAACTACTAAAAGACAAAAAGAAAAGTCAAAAAGAGAAAACTCAAAGTATTCTCTGTTGTCTGCTATCTAATTCCTATCTAAGTCCTACTGCTTCTAATACGCGGCACTGCGGAGGAAAAAGGAAGACTCCCCAGTCTTTTTCGGTCCTCTCTCTTCAGAAACTACCGAAAGGAGAAAAGTTCCCCATCTTTCCAAAAGTGCCCTCGGATGCCGTATTTGCCCCTGGAATAAGGAAGCAGAGTTGAATTGTTCTCCACTGTATTGACTGCTACTTGAACTCCTTTCCTGATAACCGTCAAATTGGCACTTGTTATGGTATTTTTGTTCTACTCCCTGTAATAAATGCAAATTTTCAAAAGTGAGTAGAATCCGACAATTAATCCACATTTGGTAAGGTAACAGAGGGAATTAATTATAGAATAAGTGATAAAATTACACCCCATCAAATCCCCCCACACCTAAACCATGTTTGTCCTCAAATATAAGAACAGCAAACAAATACCAATTTTTAACAATGGCTATTGTTCCATCTACCATATTGTCAAGATACCAAGAAAAACATATATCAAACATCAATTGTCAAGATCCAAGAAACATCACTCCGGTTAGTTTCTAGACCACAAACTCCTCCAGTTTTAGGTTAACTAATCTAAGAAAAAGGAATGATCGCTCAACATTTATTAGCAAATGGTCCAACTATTAACCAAAATCTCAACATTAAATCCACAAATCGACAAGCTGACTTTTATCACATACTGACACAACCTTCACCTTTTTATCATACTTTTCTATTTTTCTCTTTTTTTTGATTTTTTCTTTTTCAATAGTAACAAAAGATTTAGTCTCTAACCATTAGAATCTTTTAACGCGAACTCCAACATTAGTCAGATGGAGGAGCCCGGTTACTCAGCTCCAATCGTTATGAAACCACATACTCATAGAAATTACTACTTTTTGACGTAAGAATCGACATTTTTGGTGAAAATCCCCGGTTACTCAGTAGTAACAACTAGCGGAGTATAGTCAACTTTTATTCACAGCCAGAAAACACAATAACTCAAAATAACACAACAAAAAAACAAAAATAGCAGCAGCTAGCCTCATTTTTTCAAACATGGAGAACTAAAACTAATAATTGGACCAATTCACATGAAAATGCCAACAATCATTCTCTATGCCTAAAAAAGTTAATCAAAAATTAAAAGAGTCAAGCAATAACCAATATTCACCAAAAAGATGTTCTTGGATTCAACCACATTAACTTGATACACTTTTATTACTAAACTTAGCAATAGCAGAATTAGAGAGTCAACAATCTAACAACAAACCTTGGCAGTCATAGAAGAGCTGCTTACTAAAAAAAAGAGAAAAGAAATGAAAAATAGACAAATAACAAACTAAAAATAAAGGAAAAACATTTGAAAACTAGAAATTAGAAATACTAGCACCACAGCTGATCCCTCCCCCCCATACCTAAATGGCACATTGCCCTCAATGTAACAAATAAATAGCAAAAGCAACAAGAAGGGCAATGACACTTCCCTGAAATCCCGGGGATCGTGTCAGGGTCACAGCGGTGGGTGAGGCAGAAATTGAGGAGTAAGACCCGTGTGGTGCATAAATGCCGCCAAATTCTGCGCTATATTAGCCACGTTGGCGTCAATGTTGATCATCCTAACCTCCAGATTTTGAATTTGCGTCCGGAGTTGGTGCCAGTCATCAGCCCCTGGGGGTGGAGGAGGCGAAACGGAGGTAGATAGGCCAGGATCAGCACAAGTAGTGGAGGGACGGGCAAAAAAGGATCGAAAGGGGACGCGAGTCGGTCCCGGGGGAGTAATCTCCCACCTGTTGTCATCCTTTCTAACCACACCTATTTTCTCTAAGTAGAGGATGTCTAAGGGCTCCATTTGACAGGTTACATGCAAATCATGATTAGAGAGATCAAGCGCATGTAGATTAACAGCCAAATGGGTAATGTAGGACCCAAGAATCAAGGGGCGCTTCTTTTTAGTTAGAACAGACTTGAATTGAGAAGCGAGCCAACACCCCAAATTAACCTTAATGTTGTTGTGCATGCACCAAATAAAGAAGAACTCCGATTTTGACAAAATTTTCGAGCTATCTCGCCTACCCAAGAAACTATAGGTCAAGAAACGTTGGATGTAACGAGACGCCGGGTCCTTCAGAAAGGAACTCTTAGACTGACGAGAGTCGTAAGTACCACCGTGTACGGACATATCCTCCCAAATATATCCATAACGGGAGAAGAAAGATTCTACGTAGTTACAAGTACTCTCGACATATTCACGAGAGTCGGCATAGGCTCTATCAATATTACCAAATGCTAGATTAAAATCAGTGATGGAGTGGTAGAACTCTTGGCCCATTAAACGAAAACGGATGACGTTGGGGATAGAGACTGTATAACCGGTGGAAAGGTCGAACTCGAATATTGTATAGAACTCCCTAACCAATTCAACAAAGGCTGGACAGTCAACAATATTAGCTTAGGGATGCCACCCAATGGCTGTGATCAAGCGGTCAAAGTCAACCCTAATATTCAGAATACCTATAGTGGCGGCGTCCAGAAATCGGCAGGGGGTAATCCGCCATTCACAACAAACAACATATCGCTGCTTGTCGGCGACCCTGGTGAAGGTTACCCCCAAATTGCGAAGGGTCAGAGATATGGACGCCTTCTTGCCTCCCAAGGTGAGCCCTCCTCCTAGAAGAAGAAAAGTTATGCGAGGGATCAGAGGCGGGAATTGTGGGTCGGGGAGTGGTGGCTGTGGAGGGTCTAGATGTTCTAGACCTAGAAGAGGATTTGGGTCTCACTATAGTCACTAACAGGCAACTCAATCAACAAGAGATAAAAGCTCTAATAGGGATGGGAATCAGCAATTACAAATCAATAATAACTACAGCCACCAGTAAGGGCAATAAACAAGTCAATATCCACCAGTGCTTCTCAATTAACAACCCAACCAACAACAAAAACTGATGTTCCAGCCAATGTATTAAACCAGTAAAGCAGAAGTCGCAACTATGGGTAAGGCAACAATCAATTGAACAAACAATGGTATCCCGCAATTGGGCAATTGAATGCAAAATGCATCCATCCAAGTATTCAGCAAATTTTCCACAAGTCAATTCCTCCCAACAATAGCAAATTGCTCCCAACAAGTCAATGAAATTCAACCAATGACCATAACCAAACAAGGGAGATAAAGGCCGTGTGAGTCAAGAGACAAACACAGCAGTTATCCAACCAACGGTACAACAGAAATCCCGAGCAAAACAGCACTCCGTCACAACCCAAATTATTCCAACAGATCACTTCAATGGACTCAATACAGAAATCAGCAAAATAGGACTCAAGTGATACCAAAAATGACCCCAGCAAGTTAACACAAGCAGTGGGCAAAATGAGTTGCAGTGCTAGCCAGAATACAACTAAGCGAAATAATGCTCCAGAAATTTTGACTAGGGAATGAAGACAAATAGAATACCGTTCCATTGTCGATAAGCTTGCGGGGTCGTGTTGGCTTTGGGTCAGACAGGGCGCGTGGTGGTCAGTGGGGGCATCGACAGCGGCCGAGGAAAGCGAGGCGGCAAGGAGAGAGAGCGACGAGGGAGGCGCGCATGGCGGTTGTGGTTGGGTGGCGATGTCAATAGTTCCTTTAACTTGTCGAATGCTCTCTCACACTTGTCATCGAATTCGAAAGGCATATCTTTTTGTAAGAGTTGGAACAAAGGCACTCCAATTTTCGAGAAATCCTTGATGAACTTTCTGTAACTACATGTCCAAGAAAAGAGCGAACTTTCCGCACACTCGCGGGGTAAGGTAAAATAGATATAATGTCTATTTTAACCCCATCAAGTTCAATACCCTTGGAAGACACTACATGACTTAGGACTATCTCATGTTCAACCATAAAATGATATTTTTTTCAGTTAAGCATGAGATTAGTCTCTATACATCCTATTAAGATCAATTTCAAATTAATTAGACAAGTATTGAAACTATCACCATATACACTAAAATCATCCATGAAAAACTCAATAATATTCTCCACATATTCTGAAAAAACATTTACCATACATCTCTGAAATGTTGCAAGTGCGTTGCATAATGCAAAGGGCATGCGTCTGTATGCAAAGGTCCCGAATGGGTACGTGAAGGTCGTCTTCTTTTGATCCTCTAATGCAATTGCAATTTGAAAATATTCTGAAAATTCATCCAAAAAGCAATAATAATCTCGACAAGCTAAACGCTCAATCATTTGGTAAATGAAAGGAAGAGGAAAATGGTCCTTTTTTGTGACAGCGTTTAATCTGCGGTAGTTTATACACTGCCTCCATCCGGTGGGTTTGCGCACTGACACAAGCTCACTCGTTTAGTTGGCCTCCACTGTCACTCCTGTTTTCTTCGAAACTACCTGCACTGAATTCACCCATGGGTTATCTGATATTGCGAATATAATCCTCATATCCAGCAACTTCAATATCTCTTTATTTACCACTTCCATTATGAGGGGATTGAGCCTCCATTGAACTTGTCGTACAGGTTTTGCATCTTTTTCGAGCCTTATTCGGTACATACAAATAGAGGGGTTGATCCTCTTAATATCTGCGATGGTCCACCCTATTGCCTTTTTATGTTCTCTAAGAACTAGGATTAGCTTCTCTTCCTGGGTTTCTGATAGTGTTGCTGAGATAATCATCAAGAGTGTTTCTTTGTCACCCAAATATGCATATTTCAAGTGATTTGACAGAGGTTTTAATTTCAACACAGGTGCCCGCACCACAGATGGTAGTACCCTTTAGTGAGGTACTGGTATGAAAACAGGTACGAGTTCATACCTCCTTGTCGTGGTTGACAATGAGTGTAACACCCCTATTATATATTTCAGATCTTCATTCCATTCTATCTCAGGAGTTGTTTCCAACTCGAGGTGCTTGATTAAAGCAACCTCCAACTCATCCCTACCAACAATCTCAAACACTTCCTACACCGCAGGGTCAATAATATTCATAGAAAATACAGAGCTAAAATTGGAATTCGATGGGTATTTCATAGTTTCAAAAATATTGAAATGAATAATTTTTTCATCAAATTTCATGGACAAGGTGTCCTTTTTAACATCTATTTTAGTTTGTGTTGTGCTAAAAAAAGATCTACCTAATAGCAAATGTGAGGGATCGGGGGAGTGATCATCATCCATGTCAAGTACGTAAAAGTCAGGTGGGAACACCAATTCATTAATTTTGACCAATACATCCTCAACCAATCCATCAGGGTATGCATTTGTTCGGTCAATTAATTGAATTATTATCCCAATTTCTTTTAATAGATCTAGATTCAGAGAAGCATAGATAGATTTAAGCATTACATTGATCGACGCTCCTGAGTTCAACATGACTTTTCTAATCAAAGTATTGCCTATCCTACATGGGATAGTAAATATACTTGGATCCTCGCACTTCGATGGGAATTTCCTCTGGAGAACCGCTGACATATTCTTCCTCACAATGACTCTTTTATCTCACCTCAGCGTCCTTCGATTGACACACAAGTCCCTCAAAAATTTTGCATACTTTAGCACCCTTCTAGTAGGAAAATATTGATCTCTACCTTGCAGAACACCTCCAGAATCTCTTTCTCCTTATCCTGCTTTTTCGATTTCTCCAACTTGCTAGGAAAGGGAGGCAGATGAGTTTTAACCTCAACGATCGGGTCATGGAGTACCACTGGATGTTTGCCATTACTGTCCTCCTTCTCAAGTTCTTTCTTAATATTTTTCTCATTCTTGTCTTTTAGAATCGTAAGTTAGGATTCCTGAATTTCCTTCCCGCTCCTCAAGGTCATCGCACTTACGTTCTTCGAGTTCAATTCAGGTTGAGACGGCAATTTTCCTTGGACTTGGGATTCTAGGCGGTTAATTGCTATCGCCATCTGACTCATCTGACTCTGCATTGCTTGCATCTGTCCCAATTGATTTCTCATACTTTGTAGGTCAGAATCCATCTTTTGCTGATTAGCAATTAATTGTTTCATCATCTCTTCTATAGACGGACTTGAGTTTGAAGGGAGTGGTGGTGGGCGAGATTGATACTGATGTTGGTACCCTTGCTGTCTATTTGTTGCAAAATTTGACTGTCTATTTTCACCATAACTGAAGTTAGAGTGATCTCTTCAGTCCGGATTATACGTGTTCGAGTACGGGTCATTTTACTTTTTTAGTGCGGGCGAGTGACCAGACATGGTCACTTGCTCCACACTTTCTTCTTGAATCATTGGGCACATCTCTGTAGAATAACCCATAGCAATGCAAATCCCACACACCTTGGCATGTGATGCATTTCCTACAGCCAATTACCTAACAAAATATGTTAACTCAGTCAACTGCTGCTGGATAGAAGATGTCTCTACCTCATTCACTTTGCGTGATGGGATATCCTCCCTCGTACCAAACTACTGCGAATTCTCGATCATTCTTTCAATTAGCTCCCACGCTTCTTGCGGAGTCTTATTCGCCAATTCCCCTCAACTTGCAACATTAATTATATTCTTGTCTCTGAAAAGGAGCCCCTCGTAGAAATATTGGATGAGTAATTGCTTATTTATTTGGTGTTGAGGGCACTTGATGCATAACTTCTTGAACCGCTCCCAATAATCATAAAGCGACTCTTTTGGATACTGCTTGATACTGCATATCTCCTTCTTTAGACTTGCATCTCGAGATGCCGGAAAATATTTGTCTAATAACTTTTTCTTCAACTGGTCCCAAGTAATGATGCTACCTGATGGTAGGTAGTACAGCCAGTCTTTTGCGGAGTCCTTCAGAGAGAAGGGAAATGCCCTCATTTTGATCTGTCCTTCTGTAATTTTCGGGGGTTTCATACTGTTACAAACGACATCAAACTCATACAAGTGCTTATAACGCTCCTCACCTGGTAAACCAAGTAAAGATGGCAAGATATGAATTAGACCAGATTTTAACTCAAATGGGGTGTTATTATTCAAACTTGGGAAAGTAATGCATAATGGCTGCTGATTTAAATCAGGAGCAGCCAACTCTCTTAATGTTCGTGCATTAGTTATAGTGACTTCTTTTTCATTCGAGTCACTCGAAATATCACCAAGCGAATCTGTTGGTTCAACTTCTGGTTCAAATCTCTGAGATGCAGCACTAGATTGCTTCTCTCTGAGTTGTCTGGTCTCTTTTCGTGTTCTCCGTGCAATCTTCTCTACTTCGAGATCAAAATTAATTCGTTTGTACGAGAAAAACGAGGCATGCACTAGAAAAATACCAGAAAATCAAAACGAGAATGAGTTAAAAAAGAAACAAATAACTAACGCCAATCCCCGGCAGCAGCGCCAAAAATTGACAAGTTATCGATGCCTGTGCAATAATAAAAATAAACTTAGTTACCAATTTAAATAATCAAAACCCGATTCTAAGTACTGGAGTCGAGACTCTAGGTGTGCAATGGGTTACTTGATTCACCCTATTTCCGAAGAGTTTGTTTAATTCGATATACCAGAATGGGATTGCTTATTCATAGGGAATTATTGATTTATATAAAAGGCAAGTAAGGTTGTCTCCCAAAATAACACGGGGGGTGTTTTTGTATAAAAGATAACAATTAAAGCAATTCAATTAAAAACAAATAACTAACTAAAAATTAATTGACAATTTGCTAAAATCAGATTAATAATAACTAAAGGTCTAACCAAGAAATAATTTCAGCAATGGTTCGCCTAATTGATTATCAATACAAAGACATTTTCAATTATTTACTAATAAATAACTTATAATTGCCAAACAAGTTATGACAGTCAATCCCTCCTTACTGTGTCAATGATTAACGTACGCCCGTTAATCACTGCTGTAATTGAGAAAATAATTCTAGGTACGCCCGTAAGATTTAATTTCACAATTGCCTTACGTATTAGAGAAGCCCTATTCTAACCAAATAACGCACTACCAGGGTTATTTAAATTAGCCTGCGTATTTCCCTGACACAAATCCAATCATGTCAGTTGTCACTATTTCAGGGCAATTAAACAATTACGGATTTAATACTCTAATTGACAATAGGTTACCTAATCAATTCACTATCCGGATCCAAGATAATCAATTAATTAAACAACCATAAGTGCTGCAAGCGGAGAATATACAAATACCAATAAATAAGAGGAAAAGATAAAATTAAATCGATCTCACAATTTTTAGATGATCCAAAACCTCCGTTGTTTCTTGACTAGAAAAGGGGGTTAGTTCATCCCTGATAAGAGAAACCCATACAAAGCTGTAGAAAAAGTCGCGGCCATTGTCCTTGATCGGGAGAATTCAATTCGTTCGAATAATGAATGAAAAACAAAGCTACAGCCAAGGATTCATTGGTTTCTACTTGTCCCTCACATACGAGGGAAGAAAACTACTAAAAGACAAAAAGAAAAAGTCAAAAAGAGAAAACTCAAAGTATTCTCTGTTGTCTGCTATCTAATTCCTATCTAAGTCCTACTGCTTCTAATATGCGGCACTGCGGAGGAAAAAGGAAGACTCCCCAGTCTTTTTCGGTCCTCTCTCTTCAGAAACTACTGAAAGGAGAAAAGTTCCCCATCTTTCCAAAAGTGCCCTCAGATGCCGTATTTGCCCCTGGAATAAGGAAGCAGAGTTGAATTGTTTTCCACTGTATTGACTTCTACTTGAACTCCTTTCCTGATAACCGTCAAATTGGCACTTGTTATGGTATTTTTGTTCTACTCCCTGTAATAAATGTAAATTTTCAAAAGTGAGTAGAATCCGACAATTAATCCACATTTGGTAAGGTAATAGAGGGAATTAATTATAGAATAAATGATAAAATTGCACCCCATCAGTATACACACACTGTGTTGCTTCTTACATTTACTCCTTTTCCTCTATCATATCTTTGCCTTTTTTACTTTTTTTTCCCATATCTCTGTGTAGTGGCTTTCTTGATTCAGTCCTATATAAATTACTGCCTTCTGGATTTTCTGGGAATGGGAATCCTTTATCCAGCTTACCATCTCCTTACAATTGTCTGGTTAATTTTCCTTTTCAGGACTATGAAAAATCAGAGCTTTTCTTCCTTGCTGAACTAATCTTTTAAACTTCTCTGCCCTGGTCTAGAGAAGAGTACTGGAACGAATTTTTATAGCACAACTTAGGATTTAGCCTACCTATTTAAACCTGCAAAGAAACAGGCCGCTTAAGATTTAGCCTACCTAGTTAAACCTGCAAAGAAACAGGCCGCTTAAGATTTAGCCTACCTAATTAAACCTGCAAAGAAACAGAGAGCAAAAATTGCAATTTTCTAGGGCTTAGTCGATAAACAGAAGAATGTTGAGACATCAACTCCTATCTCTCTCAATTTCTAGAGGTCTCTTTCTAGAGTTCTCTAGTAATATGGCTATCAATATTTTGACTAAGAGGAACAAGCTCCATAACCATAAGAATGTGAAGACTTGGTCTAGCAATCTATATCTATATCTATATGCATTGCAGGGAAGGTTTTTATAATTACAAGTCTCCGCACGCCTCCAAAATCCTAATCCCTTTTTTTATAGAGTTTTACATTTATTTTAATTCGGATATGTGGAGCTCCACAATTTTGATACGATCAAATCATTAGAAATTGTTAATTATTAGTAATGTAACTTCTCACTATATGCATGATTATGTGACCTTTATCCCTTCTCACCATTTTAAACTAACGTGACCCTTACCCACTAACTTGAAACACCGAAAATCGAAACCATATCTGCAAAATTTTAGAACTCCATTTCAATTACAATTCCTACAACTCTATAGCAACTAAGTAACCGAATGTTAGGAGCTCCCAATTCGTATATTTTGAATTTTTGTCCCAAAAAATTGATTCATATCTTTTGTTTGAGTCATAAACAGATTGGTCTCTTACTTTGAAAGTTAAATCAGATGCTTTAACCAAATCCGCAAGGAGTTGTCATCCATATGTACTGTATTTGGATTCGCTTCTATTATTGAATTTTTTAATTGAATATTTCATTTACAATTCCTACAACTCTATAGCAACTAAGTAACTGAATGTTAGGAGCTCCCAATTCGTATATTTTGAATTTTTGTCCCAAAAAATTGATTCATATCTTTTGTTTGAGTCATAAATAGATTGGTCTCTTACTTTGAAAGTTAAATCAGATGCTTTAACCAAATTCGCAAGGAGTTGTCTTCCATATGTACTGTATTTGGATTCGCTTCTATTATTGAATATTTTAATTGAATATTTCAATTACAATTCCTACAACTCTATAGCAACTAAGTAACTGAATGTTAGGAGCTCCCAATTCGTATATTTTGAATTTTTGTCCCAAAAAATTGATTCATATCTTTTGTTTGAGTCATCAATAGATTGGTCTCTTACTTTGAAAGTTAAATCAGATGCTTTAACCAAATCCGCAAGGAGTTGTCTTCCATATGTACTGTATTTGGATTCGCTTCTATTATTGAATATTTTTATCCCTACTTTTAAGAATTTATAAAATGAATGCGAGTAGTCAAAATAAAATTATCAAACAATAGTAACTAAATTATATTATCTTTATCCGATTACATAGAAGTAGGAACTTTAAATCTCATGGTTATTTCGTTTAAATACGACATCAACATTGCGAATCAAATCAAAAATTTTGTTTTCTCCTCTTCCAAGTACAAAAGTGTTTTCACCTTCCTTTGTAGAAAGAACTTACTTCTATTTATGCAGTAATCTCTCTTGAATGTTACAAATTATTTCATCTGATGATTTTTTAAAGAAAAAGTGAAAATGGAATTTCATGAAGCTAATCAAGGAGGTGGGACTTGCAAGAAAAATTAGCAACCTTATGAAGATGAATATCCAACTCTATATTAAGGTTGTTTAATTTTCTTTTTCTTTTTCTCCCTTTTGTTTTAGATTATTTATTTTTATTTATTTGATGAAAAGTGAATGAGAAATTTCATGAAGTTAATCAAGGAGGTGAGTCTCACAAGAAAAATTAGCAACCTTATGAAGATGAATATTCAACTATATATTGAGGTTTTCTTTTCTTTTCTCTTTTTCATTTTAGTTTTGTTCCTAAATCCTACTCACAAAGTCTATATTTAGTCTTTAAATGGCAAAAAAAATTATATTTTTAACATGTCGCTGTGATTTTTCTTTTTGATTGAAAAATCAGTATTAAATAACATATTCTATTAATTTTTTCTTTGCACTTTTTTGAACTTTTCATCTTTTAGATTTTATATTTGCTTCAATATATAAACCTGTGCATGGCACGGATTATGATACTGGCTATCTAGTGTAACCAAACTTTAGTTAGGAATTTTCTAGAGACCTCACAACTGACCTTAGTCTTCTAGAAGTAGGCACTTGGTCTTGTAGATTAGAGTGAGGTAAGTTGGCTCTTGCCTCCCTAGCTTACTTTATACGTGTATTAGTAAGTTAGTGCTTTGGTATTGTGAGTTTGTTTGTTTAATTTAAAGAATGTATATAAACTGGGAAGAGGGTGTCAAAGCATGGTCGTCCTCCATGTCTTCCTTACGTGCAGGTTGTGAAAGTAGCCTATGAGCTGGAATTTTTTGTTTGTTTGTTTGTATTTGTATTTGTTCTTTCTTTTTGTTGTATTATTCTTTCTTTCTTCTATTTTTTCTATTGTTGTAAGGACTCAACATCATGTGTCTCTTGTTCTTGGAACCAAAACAGGCATCAAACGTCTTTTGTTCTTGGAACCCAACAGCAATTATTACATCTTTACTGACAACCTTATAAAAAGGCAGGATGCTATTTATTGAGTTGTTAAAAGTAGGGTAGTGATGATTAGCTTCCTATTAAAAGCAGATAACAAGATGGTAGAACTTGAATGAATTATCGGTGCTTGCTTCTTATTTGAGCGAGTTTCAGGTGGTAGAACTTGAATTACCCCCGGTGTAGGATTTATTAGTTAAATTATTAGTTAAATAAATAAAAGTGTCTAACAGGAGCATTGAATTTGAGTTAATTACTAACACTGCTGAACAATACATATATCTTCAAGTACATGGACAACTATATGTTCATTGGCTATACCGGCTTCAGACGCCTTAATGGTTCCTTGGATTTGTAACGCACAAGCACTCTTTGCAGCTTTTCATGAAGCTTCTCCGCCCAGCTTTTCATGAATGGAAATGGAAAGTAGCTTTTTATTCATTCCTCATGCAAACTTCTGGCCTTATATTCCTCTCCTGCAGCTCATTTTGCACCTGTTGCTCAGCCTTCACTGGTTTTGTTACCTTTTCTTGGCTCTTAGCATTAGCATCAATATACTCATTGTTGCTATTAGCTGGAAGAGGTGTTCGTTCTGTTTCTACTTTAGACTTCTTTTGATCAGATTATATTTTTTATTTAGTGCCTATCTAGGTTCTAAGCTTAATGAGGCTATTCTTCTACCAATCTGCATTTAGTTTTACTTGTTTAGTGATTAACATTTTTTGTTAGTAAGATTAGTTCCTGTTATTATACTGCTTTTCCATGGCGATTGCTATTTAGATGGTTTGCCTTAGCTAGTTGTCAACTGCTTAGCTGGTTATATAGTGTGCACTGCGTTTGTTAACTCATTACTTGTTTTTTTCTTTCTCTTTGGCACCCTTGTTTTGTATGCTGATGTTTTTTAAGTTGCTGTTGTTCCTCCCATAAGTGTATATGTTTAGCTTTATATTTTATTTGCTCATTGCATATGTCATTGTTCCTTGAACTGTTCTTTGTTTTTTTTTCTGCTGGGTTTTGCCTCTTAGAGAAAATGTCATGTTTTAATTCACTGAAACTCACTTTTATAGATGAGTAGCTACTGTTTTATATTATTTGTGCCATTTGCTGCCAGTTGAGCTATGAAAGCATATTTATGCCTTTTAAATTTATGTTAGCTTCTCTACGCTAGATGTTTGCTTTGGATGTTTGATTCTTTTTCCTTGGTTTCACACTATTGCTGCATTAAATGAGCTGCTTCCCTTTCTTGCATACAGGTTATGTTCTGCATCTCCTGGAGTTGTAGGTACTCTCTACTCTTCCAACTATACGAGCTTTGCTGATTAACCTCCATGCTCATTCAATCTTTTTGGTCAATTTGTTTAGCTTGTTCTATTTATCCTTTGCAAGTTTTCCTGCTTTTTCTACTAGCATTTGCTATTCCTTTCTTGTTGGTATTATTTCTGTCAATTCGATTGCATAGTTTGTCTGCTACAGACATTGTGTGGCGTGAATGTAGCCATTTATATCGCATTCGCGTCTTGCTAGTGTTGTGGTGTTTTTTGTCTGATAGATGCCTTGTGTTTGGTAGTACGTGAATTATTTACTCCAGTGGTGCTAGCTTAATAGATAGAAATGCCAAGCGTCGCAAGCATTATGCAAAAATGCCACGGGAAAAAAAGGATGATCTCTTACAGTGCCGCAGGGAAGCTAATGCTGCAAAGAAAAAAATATGGCCCTTCCTGCTTCTGGTCCTAGATCTACAGCTCACCTCTCAAAAAGAAAGCGCGGAATTGATGTTTAGAAAACGGCTTCATTGCGAGTAGGAATAGATGTCTGTGTTTTTGATAATTCTTATCAGCCATATACTATCCACCGTGCTAATGTTGGAGCCAGCCAGTGTCTAGCTCCTAAACAAAGTTACTTTGCCAAGCTTGCCAATGTTACTCTAAATGGTCATGGACTAGCATCTTTACCAGGTTCTGTATCCAATGCACCAGATGTTTCTGAGGTAGGTGTTTCAGCTCTTGTTAGATTGACTGTTGTGCTAATGCCATCTGCTAACGAAGATATGACTAATTCCTTTCCTTTTCGTTGGCATTTACGTGGTAACTTCTTTACTAAATATTCATTCTGTTTTCTTCTTTTCCATTCGATAACAAAAAATGATGTAGTGGTTTTGCATTTTCGTAGATCATTGCCATTTGTTTAGCTTGCCAACTGCTTTTTTTTGAAAGCTTAGCTCCTTTGAAATTTGTCGATTAGGCTCGGTTCTTACTTTTCGCCCTTGTCTGGATCTAAAGCATCAGGTTCAAGGAGTGTGAGCCATGCTTTTAAGCATGTTAGCGCAACCTGTGCAGGTTAGTGGATGCTTTCTACTATATATATTTTTATGCTTGCTTAATTTATTGTTTTGCATTATTAGTTACTGCTACAACTAACGTCTGATGCTTCAATTTGCTACAAGGTAAATGTAAAAAAGCTAGCAAAAGAACTCTTTCTTGGTTGGACAGGATTGCAGAAGAAGTTTTGGCCCTACTTAATACTCCACCCTGTCAACATTGCAGAGCTCAGCGATTCCATATGGAGCCTCCTAACTTTTACTGTTCAGGAGGAGAAGTTAGGCTTGTGAGCTCATCGATG
The DNA here is from genome assembly GCA_023065735.1 of Coffea humblotiana. Lineage (NCBI taxonomy): Eukaryota > Viridiplantae > Streptophyta > Magnoliopsida > Gentianales > Rubiaceae > Coffea > Coffea humblotiana. The sequence goes on along the minus strand of CM041212.1, from coordinate 1,820,983 downwards.
CCTTATGATCTTCAGCGCTTGTTTACTGGAGAAGATGAGGAGTGTGAACACTTTAGGAAAAATGTTTGCACTTACAATAATAACGTCACTTTTTACGTCGTTGGGTGCAAAGTATGATAGAGAATTGACTAAGAACAAAAATGCTCTTTATATGTTTCGTGTTCAAGGCCAGGTCTATCATTTTCTTGATGGATTGCAGTCACGCAATGGTAAAGCTTTTGGTATTCAGTTATACTTCTTTGACACTAACAAAGAGCTTGCTAAATGAGTTGATGGATCACCCAAGTTAAGAGAAACTACTCTCAAGCTGCTTCTGCGTATCCTCATAGACAACCCTTATGCCAAATTCTTTAAATATCTGCGAGGTGTGCCAAATCTTGATGACCATAGGATCATCCTCAGCTACAATGTGAGTTTGGATCAGCGTGTATATAATCTCCCAACTGCTTTGCAGGTTGCAGCAATATGGACTGGAGATGGTGATGAATCGACTGATGGTTCTGCTCATATTCAGGTGTATAGTCACTCAGATACAAGTCATAAGATCAAGCATTTTTATTCTTGTTATGACTCTCTGCAGTATCCTTTGTTGTTTCCTCACCCTGAATGTGGATGGCATCATGGTATCCAGCGAATTCAGGTGAAAAATAAAAAACGGAGAAATCGTGCCTGTGAGGACCAGACCATTGTTGATCCAGCATCTTTTACCAGTGCTTCACAATTGATTGACTCAAAAGAAAAAGGCAAGCTTTTTTTCTATTTAAATTCCTATGTCTTTTGTGCTTTTTATTGCTACTAGCTCATGTTATATCTTTTACATGCTTTTAGCTGCTAAGTGTGGCAAGAGGCAGAAAAGCAATGTCACTACAAGGGAATACTACTGCTATAAACTATAGATGAGAAAGAATGATGATAGCATGCTGTTGCATGCACTGAAACTACTGCAACAATACTCTGTTGATGTCTATATAAAGATAGAAATGTCAAGACTCGAATTTCACAGAAAGAAACAGAATGAGATCTGAACAGAGGCATTAAAGGGCGTAATGGATAGTGTTTTGGCTGGTGAAACATCAGGTTCCAAGGTTGGACGAAGAGTGATATTACCGGCCTCTTTTTGGTGGTCTAAGAGATATGAGACGTCAGTATCTCGATGCAATGTCTTTGGTGCAGAGATATGGTAAGCCTGACATCTTTTTAACTATGACATGTAATCCAATGTGGAGAGAAATTTAAGAGAATCTGATGTATAAAGAAAAGCCACATGATCGACCTGATTTACTTTCCCGAGTATTTAGAGCAAAGTTTGAATTGCTAAAAGTTGAACTTTTGAACAAGAAGATATTTGGGGACGTTGCAGCTTGTGTTTATGTTATTGAATTTCAGAAAGGGGGTTATCCACATGCTCATATGCTATTGATTTTGACGCAAAAATTTAAGCCGCTCAATCCAGAAGCTTATGATAGGATCGTGTGTACTGAATTGCAAGATTCTAGTAAGTTTCCTCACTTGCATTCCCTTGTAGTCAAACATATGATCCACGGCCTTTGTGGAAAAATGAATGTTCACAGCCCTTGTATGAGAGATGGCCTGTGTAAGAATCATTATCCAAAAGAATTTTGCCAACAAACGTCGCATGCTGAAGATAGTTATCCTACTTATTGTAGATGAGATGATGGCAAAAAAGTTAAGGTGAGGTGTTATGATTTGGACAATAGATGGGTTGTACCCTATAATCCATAGCTTCTTGTTTTATTTGATTGTCACATGAATGTGGAGATCTGCTCAGCCATCAAGTTAGTTAAATACCTCGACAAATATATATTCAAAGGGCATGATCTTGACAACTTTCACATTATAGCTCAGAACACCTCTCACGATGTTGATGAAATTAAAGAATTCCAGCAGGGTAGATGGGTGTCGCCTCCAGAAACTTTATGGTGTATTTGTGATTTTCGCTTAAATGAAATGACTCCTGCTGTTTATACTTTTCAAGCGCACCTTCCTGATCAGCAATACATCTCTTTTGACAGAAATGTTGATCTTTTATACCTTTTGAGCCAAGTAGATTCCTCAAAGACTATGTTAACAGAATTTTTTGAAATGAACAAAACCAATAAAAAAGCTTAAGACTTAAAATGCCTGTATAGAGAATTTCCTCAGCATTTTGTCTGGGCACCAGCAAAGAGGACATGGCCGAAAAGAAGCAGAAGAAAGATTATTGGCAGATCGGTTACCGTTAGCCTGAGTGAAGGTGATAGATATTATCTATGGTTGCTATTATCACATGTTCGTAGACATACATTTTTTGATGATCTATTAGCTGTTGATGGTCAAAAGATAAGCTCATTTAGAAAGGCAACATTAAAGCTTGGTTTATTAAATTCTGATTCATGCATAGAGGATACATTTGAAGAAGCTGCAGGATTTCAAATTCTGATTCATGCATAGAGGATACATTTGAAGAAGCTACATTTGAAGAAGCTGCAGGATTTCAAATTCTGATTCATGCATAGAGGATACATTTGAAGAAGCTGCAGGATTTCAAATGCCTTCATCGCTTAGGTTTCTCTTTGCCACTTTTTTGTTGTATTGTGCTCCAGCGAATCCAAAGTTTCTTTGGGAAAATTTGAAACTGAGATGTCAAGGATTTTCATCGGTCCCGTGTGCATAATGAGTATTCTTCTGATGAAATAAAAAGAAGAGTGTTACTGGATATTAATAAGACACTTGAGTAGATGGGATGACACATTGCTGATTATCATTTATTTTCAGAAGATAGTTTCAGCCTTAATTGTCATGACCGTGTGCAAAAGAAGTTGAAAATGAAAGGAATATCAAAGTTGTGCCGAAAGATTTGCTTATACCTTCAACGTTGAATGCAGAGCAAAGGTATGCATATGACTTGATCCTTCAGTCAGTTTTCTCTTCAAAGGGGCAGACATGCTTTGTTGATGGCCCCGAAGGGACTGGTAAAACATTCTTGTATTGTTCTCTCCTCACTACATTGAGATCATAGGGGTATATTGCGATTGCTGTTGCGACTTCAGGTGTTGCAGCATTCATATTGCCTGGTGGAAAAACAACACACTCTAGGTTCAAAATTCCATTGGATTGCTCAAGGAAAAGGACTTGCCAGCTAAGCAAGTAGAGCAGCACTGGCAAGCTAATTGCTGAATGTAAATTGGTTCTTTGGGATGAAGCGTCAATGGCAAAAAAAGAGACTATCAAAGCTTTTGATGAATTACTCAGAGATATAATGGAATCCAATGAGCCTTTCGAAGGTAAAGTCATTGTATTTATTGGTGATTATCGACAAACTTTTCCTGTTATTCAGGGAGCTACCAGAGAGCAATTAGTTAGTTCAAGTTTTGTTAATTCTTCACTGTGGTCTAAAATGCAAAGGTTAAAATTGATGAAAAACATGCGAGCTCTCTCAGACCCTTCTTTCTCCCAGTTCTTACTGAGAGTTGGTGAAGGATTGAAGCCTATGGATGAAGACAACCCGATATGTCTTCCAAGCATTATAGTGATTCTATATTGTGGTGCAAAAGAGTCTCTCAACAGGTTACTTCTATTTTACGTTCTCCTGCAATGCTACTTTTTTGTTGTGTCAGTGCTCTAGTCGCTTGTTCAAACATATTGTTCAAATGAATTTTCTGTGGCAGGTTGATACAATGTGTTTTTCTAGATTTGAACGTCTGCTGGAATGATCCTTATAAATTGATCAATAGATGCATTTTGACCCCCAAAAATGCTTCTGTTGATAATCTCAATGAGGTGTTGATCAACAGATTCCCTGGACAACTTCATGTTTACACTAGCTCAGATAGAACTTTAGATCAAAAACATCAGAGTGATTACGAAGATTTTTTAAATTCTCAGAATCCAAAGGGCTTGCCTCCACATAAACTTCTACTGAAGGAGAACTGTCTGCTAATTCTACTTAGAAATTTAAATCCACTTGATGGCATGTGCAATGGTACAAGACTTATTTGTCGACGACTGCTGCGACACACTATCTACTGTTAGGAAATTGGCTTAATTTCTTTTAGATAGGTTTCTTATTTTGTGTGAAAGTAACTAGTTTTTTAATTGATTTTAGTTACTTGAATTAGTAGACGAGGAATTTTCTATTTTGTTTAAGATTAGAATTGGTTTTCTGTTGTTATTTGATTTTTTGGCCAAATAATATTCTCTATAAATAGGTGGGTTGGCATATTACAAAGGAACACACAAGGGCACACAAGAGGCGATATGTAGCCTTATAAATGGGTGGTGACAGAGGGTTCTTGAAAGATGAGAAATGGTATACAAGGGTTGGGTTTGGATTGAAGTTATATTCTTGTATAAAATTTTTCTCTCATAATAAAGAACGAGTTTCTTTTCATAGACGTAGGCTCAATGATGGAGTCGAACCACATTAAATATTGTGTGTCGTTTGTCTTTCATGCTTGTGACTTGTTTATCATTAAATTGTTATGTACTTGATGTCTCAATAGTTGTGTGTTCCGCGCTTGAATCCTAACAAGTAGTATCAGAGTTTGGTTGCGAGATTGACCTGCTCATAAGCACTTGAATCCCAACAAACGGGATAGTTGGATCAAGAGTTTGGTTGTTCAAGATTGGATCCTAGTTAACTATTGAGATCAAGTGGATTAGCGACTGTTGTCAATTGAACAATTTAATCAGTGATATCCTTATTCCAATGACTTGGCAAAAAGTATTGATGGTGAAGGATGGGGTATCGAAAAGTATGGAGATACTTGACGGTGAATCTAGGCAGATGATTCAAGAGTCAAGAAAAAAGTGGAGTCTAATGTTGATTTTGGACATGAATCGGTGGACACTTTCTCATACCTCCAACGGTTGATACTTCATCCCAGTGATTTTTAGATTTCGATTATGTTCTTTGAGTGGTGTGGCACATGTCCCAAAGAAATCCAATTTTCATGCGCCAAAAGACTCTGACGATTACGAGTTTTTCGTTTTAGGTAGAGTTTTGGAAACCACACGTGGCGAGACAGTCCTGAAAATGGAAAGAAGTATGGTGATTTTACTACTTGATTGCCTTAATGATTAGGTTAGAGCTCACAGAAGGGGATCTCGGATTGTAAGTGGTGGTGAGAAGAAATTCTATAAAGGAAGATGGTGAATTGATGCACCTTCTCACGAGTCAACTGAAGGTTGGATTCGGGATAACTACACATATTCATTTGCCGATTGAATCAATTTGGTGTCAGAACTGTATTGATTCGGGTGTGTAGTTCGATACCATATTATTTGGTAGTTGAACGCAAATGGTTACTAAAGAAATTTTTGTCAATGTGGAAATTTGTTAGGAAATTGGTTTAATTTCTTTTAGGTAAGTTTCTTATTTTATGTGGAAGTAATTAGTTTTCTAATTGATTTTAGTTATTTGAATTAGTAGCCAAGAAATTTTCTATTCTGTTTAGGGTTAGAAAGTTATTTCCTATTCTATGCAAGTCTAGAAATTAGAATTGATTTCCTATTATTATTTGATTTTTTTGGCCAAATAAAATTCTCTGTAAATAGGCGGGTTGGCATACTACAAAGGGACACACAAGAGGCGACATGTAGCCTTATACATAGGTGGTGAGAGAGGATTCTTGAGAGATGAGAGATGGTATACAAGGGTTGGATTTGGATTCAAGTTGTATTCTTATATATGGTTTTTCTCTCATAATAAAAAAACGGGTTTCTCTCAGTGGACGTAGACTCAATGGTGAAATCGAACCACGTTAAATATTGTGTGTCGTTTGTCTTTCATACTTGTGGCTTATTTATCATTAAATTATTATGCACTTGATATCTCAATAGTTGTGTGTTCCGCGCTTGGATCCTAACAAGTAGTATCAGAGTTTAGTTGCGAGATTGGGCTGCTCATAAGCACTTGAATCCCAACAAACGGAATGGTTGGATCAAGAGTTTGGTTGTTCAAGATTGGATCGTAGTTAACTATTGAGATCAAGTAGATTAGCGGTTGTTGCCAATTGAACAATTTAATCAGTGATATCCTTGTTCCAATGGCTTGGTACAAAGTATTGATAGTGAAGGATAGGAAGTTGAAAAGTATGGAAATACTTGACGGTGAATCTAGGCAGGTGATTCAAGAGTCAAGGAAAAAGTGGAGTCTAATGTTGATTTTGGACGTGAATCAGTGGAAATTTTCTCACACCTCTAACAGTTGATACTTCATCCCAGTGATTTTTAGATTTCAGTTACGTTCTTTGGGTGGTATGGCACGTGTCCCAAAGAAATCCAATTTTCATGTGCCAAAAGACTCTGACGGTTATGAGTTTTTCGTTTTAAGTAGAGTTTTGAAAACCACACGTGGCAAGATAGTGGATGGGAAGAAATATAGTGATTTTACCACTTGATTGCCTCAATGATTAGGGTTAGACCTCACAGAAGGGGATCTCGGACTGTAAGTGGTGGTGAGAAGAAATTCTATAAAGGAAGATGGTGAATTGAGGCACCTTTTCACGAGTCAACTGGAGGTTAGACTCGGGATAATTATACATATTCATTTACCGATTGAATTAATTTGGTGTCAAGACTGTACTGATTCGGTGTGTAGTTCGGTACTATATTATTTGATAGTTGAAAACAAATAGTTGTTAAAGAAATTTTTGTCAAGGTAGAGATTTGTTAGAAAATTGGCTTAATTTCTTTTAGCTAGATTTTTTATTTTGTGTGGAAGTAATTAGTTTTCTAATTGATTTTAGTTACTTGAATTAGTAGCAAAAAAATCTTCTATTTTGTTTAGGATTAGAAGTTATTTCCTATTCTGTGCAAGTCTAAGAATTAGAATTGATTTCCTATTGTTATTTGATTTTTTGGCCAAATAATATTCTCTATAAATAGATTGGTTGACATACTACAAAGAGACACACAAATGCACATAACAGGCCACATGTAGCCTTATACATGGGTAGTGAGAGAGGGTTCTTGAGAGATGAAATATGGTATACAAGGATTGTATTTGGATTCAAGTTGTATTCTTGTATAAGATTTTTCTCTCATAATAAAGAACGGGTTTCTCTCTGTGGATGTAGGCTCAATGATGGAGTCGAACCACGTTAAATATTGTGTGTCGTTTGTCTTTCATACTTGTGGCTTGTTTCTCATTAAATTGTTATGCACTTGATATCTCAATAGTTGTGTGTTTCGCGCTTGGATCCTAACATCTACACCGAAATTGCCTTTGGTCAACACATAAGGAAAACAATTTTTATACCAAAGATCCCACTGTAGACATCAGACAGCGAAAAAAATGGTTTCCCTTTCATAAGAACGTAGTTTCCAGTTTGACTGTGTTTTGCAATGACGATCAATAAAGCTCAGGGTCAGACTTTAGACTATGTCGATAACTACTTACGAGAACCAGTCTTTTCACATGGCCAGTTATACATTGCGCTGTCAAGAGCTAAAACTGCTGATGCAGTAAAACTTCTGATACTGCCTGGAGCTTTTGACGACGTGAAACTGGATTGCAAAATAAGAAATGTTGTCTTTACTGAAATTTTAGAATTGTCTAGCTGATTGTCTATGTTTGAGTGTACTATCTTTGCTGATCAGTTTAAGCTTAGTTTTTTTCCATCTATTTAGGCCTTTGCTCTTTTATTAATGCTTAGCCTTACTGTGTTTTCCTTTGCTATTCATTATAAGATAGATAATTTCATACCTATCAAAGATGTTCCATTTGGAATACATAAATAGACATCAAAGGTTGTTGTGCAAGAGAAGCAGCAAGTGACTTCAGCAAGAAACACACCAACGAAGAAATAGAAATTCATCTTCATTGATTTAAAGGTATTAATTGTTCTTTCCTTTATCGGATAATGTGGCATCTGTCACTTAATTGTTTAACGGTATCATTGACACGAATAGCATTTACATGTTTCTTTTGAAGGGATCAAAAATTGAAGGGATTATATTTAACACAAATATTCCTGTCATGAGCCCAAGGATTGAAGTGTACAAGAGCTATCTCATTTCCAATGCTGAGGTTAAAAGAATCCCAGAGGCGTTTAGAGCTCCAGAAATAACTGCACAGTGGATTATTTTTGCTCAGACTGTTGTTGAGGAGGTTAGGCAAGAAGGAGATCTCATGCCCTGCAAATTTAGCTATACAAAGTTCAAAGTTCTAGCACAATATATGGATCGAAAAGATAAATCTGTTGGTGAGTATTTTTTATGTTATACATGTTTACTTTCAAGCGTTTCACATGTTATATTCATATGGTGTCTGTTATAAATTATTAGATGTTCTTGGAATCATTGTTACTGCATTGGAGAAGAAGCTTGTCACTCGAAAATCAAAGGAATCATATATTCTATAGAAGCTTTATAATTTAGTCTGCAAATGCAAATATTAGTATGCATTCAATTTCAACAGCCTGCAGAATCATGCTATTGATGTGGGATGCTTTCATTGAAAATGAGGGTGCAAGAATTATAATAGAGCTTCGAAACTATCCATTTATCATTGGAAGGAGGCTCAGAGTTTCAAACTACAATGGTGATTGAAATGCATGCACGTTAAAATTTGACGCCTTAATTGATGTACGTGCTTGCAAGATGCATGATATGTATAACGATATTTCTGTTTCACTTGTAGGAGTTGCTCTAACAACTTGGTTTGACTCAGCTATTCTTGTTGATCCCCCTGTACAAAAAGCAAGAGCGATGAAGAATTGGTTAGTCTATTATATATTTCTAGGGATTTGCTTGTTGCAGTTTTATCAGTTAACTTGCTTTCTCGCTCATAATATCGCTTATTTTACAGGGCAATGAGAAATTACAAATTGCTTGTAGATATTGTTAATCAAGAGACATATAACAGGTACAACCCTAATATTTTTTTCCAAGCGGATCAGAAGATCACTGATATAATAAATATCACGCCAAACCAAAGGGTAATGGATTCATTGCTGTCAAACAACTTGTTGAAAACAATGCAACAAAATAGCTGATTTGCTCATTTAGCCATCATTTTTCAGGCTGTTTGGGTGAAAGCCTTGTTCTCGTTTGAGCATATCTTTCAAAGATTCTAGTATATGAGTTTTGAAAAATGCTATCGCTCAACAGCTGCAGATCATGGAGTTATCTTTATGTGTAATACTTGAAAAAAAAAAATAAGGCGGAGCCAAGGTCTTTTACATTTGTAGCTTATTACTTACGTTTCCAGATGTATCTTTTGCTAATTATTTATAGCTAGCGCTGATTTCGAAACTCGCTCAAACAAATGTCGCTTGATATGGACTTAACTGATGACACTGGAACCATGACAACTACACTCTTTGGTGACTTAGCTGAACACTTTTGTCATTTACAGCTATCGAAGTGACGGAACACTTTAATCAAGTTAGCTTTCTATTATATCCAGCGACAAAATATTAGCTATCCTAACAAAAAATAAGGCAAAAAAAAAAAGCCTATATATGGATACAATTTAGCCATGCTTAATGTTTGCACTTTTTGAATTCTACAGAATATAGAGCTTCCATTGGAGAAGCTGCATCAAGAGCTCAAATCCAAAAAATTTATAGCTCACATCAAGCCTGTGCAGACTCCACTGGCAGTTAAACTCCTATTTTTTGATTGCCTCTTGGTGAATGGTTACTAATGCGTCTATGAAAGCTGATTCTGCCACTCATTTTGAATCGATTCGTGTTTTGTATTGGACTAGACAGTGCTTTTATAGCTTTGCCATCGTCAAAATGTTTGTATGCATTGGTTATGCTTTCTTAGCATTTTGCTGTATCAAGTATTGAAATTGTTGGCTCCTTGATTATGTCTTATGTAGTAGTGCATTTGCAACTGCAATTTCACACTGATCTGCTGCTCAATGCAGCAATGGCCTTCGTGTATCTTTCCAAAGTAACTCAATACTTCTGTTAACATAAACTTAGCAAAGCTCTCCTTTCGTTCTAATGATATAACAATCTTATTCCAACTTAGCTCATGTATAGTGCACTGCTCCTTTGCAGGGTTCCAAAAATGGCGCCATCCATTTTTTTTTAAAAACATAAACATGCCATTTCCAGAAATAACAGAACCATTAATGTGTCCATTGTCATTATCACGTGTTTCCTTTTCCAATAACCAAGAATGGTTCAGATGTTGCTATTAAATAGTGAATCAGTCCCAAGATTTCTAAGCATGCTTTCTCTATAACCAACAACACGCCTGCAAGTATTAACTCAATCACTTAATATCATCACACTATTCACCAAACACTATCACAACAAACTCATTCAATCTTACGTACTTCTAAATTCTCCTATTTATCTATCTATATACATAATGAAAGAACTACTGCAATATAAAGTACAAAAGCATAAGCTAGCGCCCAGTTTTAGATGAGAAAAATGCAGCGCCTTGAGAGTGTTGGACCATCCAATTCGCCAGCAAGAAATATCGCATTTCATTCATGCTGCTTCTTTTTAGATTGAACATGCCTGACCAACTATACCCTTACTGTACAGATTTGCTGTCATTATTACAAATAAACACCTTATCTCAGCTTTCACAATGCTTGAATTTCTCTTCGAACTGTAGATATTTCCTACTCAGTTCCATGCAATCCTCATTAAGCACCAGTGCAATCAAATAACTCTACGCGAGGGCTACAAGACATGGATCATTAAACTCAACAGACAGTGGTTTGGAGAAAGATGGCAAGAATGCGAATTCTGTCGCAACAACATCCTGAAGCAAAGTGATGCTTTCTTGCTCCGTCATTCCGGAAGTTTAGATTTTGATGTGATTTATTTCTCAGAGGACCGTCAGCAAGCACGCATGCCATGGACTGATCTATTACCTAATGTTTTACATCTGCAGCCATCCTTTGAATCAAAAAGTTAGCCTTGCTCTTTTTGGCCTTAGTTAACTCATTATATTTTTTGCAAAAAATTTGGTTGCCTCAGATGTATATAATCTTCTCTGTAGTGAAGTATAGAACGACAACGAGTTTTATCATCAATGAAACCAGATTTTGCGCACAACTTAACTGCAGGAGTGTGTTTCCGCAACAATGTTAATGATGTTGGGTGTGATGTCAAAAAATTCCGAGATTTTCTGTTCGGTGACAAGACACCTTCTGTTGCTCTGAGGACCGGAAACAGAACGATAACAGTTACGATGCATAGAAGATAGTTTATAGATAACTAGGACATTTTTGCTGTTGAGCATCAACTGGAACTGGATGAAATTTTAGCTTTCCTTCCTGAATCAAATTACACCTACAACGTTCTGATCTTTGACAAATATGGTGTAGAAAAGCAGTTCTCATGGTATCATAGTTTCCATGTGTACTCCATCATGAAAAATGAATAAATTTAGATTAATCAAAAATAGAAGTTTCCCTGCATCATGTTTCTTTTTTCAAACTTTTAATATAAGGACTATTTTTGCTCATGTATTATTCCATTCTCCACAACTTCTTTTTCTTTACCAGCTTAAACTTAACAAATGAAAAACTCTCCTGCTAAAAAAGTTGCCCACAACACACAGCTGCTTCCAGACATTTCTTTTCTCTAACCTCAATGCCTCCATACTGACTCCAAAAGAGCATCCAAAGTGCATGTCAAAGGTTATAGGACAAAAAATAAAAATGTGCTTACATTTCCAATATGTATTCTATAACCCTACTAAGAATTCAAAAAAATTTCCAGCCCAACTAAATAATTTCTCTGTACGACAAATCTCTTTTGAAATAAATGTTCACTATCCTCTCAACCTAGGCATACTTACAACATAACGGTGAACATCTCCTAGTTGATTTGTACCCCACAATTGTAATAGTTGATGTAATACATTTTGTGTTTAATTGTTGAGCATTATTTGTGAAGTTTAATTTGGGCCCATCTGTCACGATCCGGGTCCAAGAACTGATTTAAGTAATTTTTGGACCGAAATTTCCTGACCCAAAATAGTTGACCCAATATAGTTAACCCAAATTACAAGGTAGTCAAGGGACCCAAGCTCTTAAACCATTTTTTTTCCTCTTCCTCTACCGAATCCCACATTCTCTCCATCTTTAGGATTTTGCATAAACTTGGTTATGTTCGGACTCTAAAGGTGGTTCATACGGACTCTAGAGATACTTAACTCTTCGGCCTCTAGAGATACCTAACTCCTTGCACTTCTTTGCGTAGTTGGAATCATAACCAACAAAACGAACAAAAACCAACAAAGGCAAAAGGGAGAACTACATAATGACAGAAAAAGCTACAAAATACCAGTGAAACAAAGGTAAGGATACCAGGAATGTCGTCTGAAAAAATGAAGACTAATTACTAGAACTAGTACAAAAAAAAAGGAAAAGGAAAATAACACACGAGGACTCAAATCAATTTTTTATTTGCATTGTTTATCCATTTTTTTCTCTTTTGTTTTTCTTTTCTTCCTTTGATAAAGATGAGAACGAAAGTGGGAACCTCCTAAAAGTAGAAGAACGGACAAGATACCAAACAAGATAGAAAAGTGCTGGGATTCGGTGCTTTGATGCTTTCCGTGTTGCTATGCCTTGATATGAATGCTACAAAATTGATATCTTCTCAAGTCTTTAGGATCAGTAGCCTCAACGTTGCTGAACGGAGAGGGAAAGTTTCAAAGTTTTTTGAATTTTTGTGAACTCCTAATAAGAGTGAAAAACTCTACCTAAAGAGATGTAAGGAATCATAGAGATATGCACAGTGAAAGATTTAAAAATCCTATTTTTTTAACAAATCAATCTTTGATTAAATCCCTGAGACATAAAGTTACTCAAGAAGATTACCTCAACCCATGAAAGATCTTATTAAACCAGTGCAAATCTGACGTAGATGATGGTAAAGTGATCTACGTGGTCGCACATGTGTCCGACCTCTAACAGTGATACACAAGAACATCCTTAAATAGAATCTCCTAAGTTGAATTAATTTAAACTAGATTAGTGCTAGCTATTGCCAAGTTTTTTCACCATGAAAAACCTACCCAGTGAGAGAAATAGGAGATGTAAGGAATCAATGAAGTTGGACTTGTCTCAATGGAGAGCTTGGTTTAAGGAAGATAATGTTGGCAAAATAAATCAAGTTTAGAAGTTTCTATTTGTTTGTTTACTAATTTTATTGCAGTCAAATATTAGCAATTGTGTGATTTAGATATTTGTGTTTATTTGGTAATTTCTTATGCAAGTGATTTGTCTACTAGACTACAAATAGGACATTATTTAGAGTATTTTCTTAAAAGAGTCATAACAATTTGTAAGGTTTTTATTGTGGTGTGACTCTTTTCATTATTTTGAGATATCAATAATATTTGAGTTATTTATTTCTTCTTTTTCACTTAAATATTTTGAATGATTGTTTTATTCCTTCATTCTATAATGCTACAAACATTAATTATTATTACAACTAAGGCTGTAAACGAGCCGAGCCAAGTCGAGTTTTGGCTTAATCGAGCCGAATCTTGACTTAATTTTAGTGAACTCGAACTCGAGCTCGAGCTCGAGCAACTAACAATTTCAAGCTCGAGCTCGAGCTCGACTTGATTCAAGCGAACTCGAGCTCGAAAAAAATAAAAAAATAAAAAATATATATACTTAAAATAAAAAATATATATATACTCGAGCTCGCGAGTCGGCTCGCGAGCTAACGAGCTTAATATCTTGAGCTTGAGTTCGAGCTCGATTTCAACTCGAGCCAGCTCGAGCTCGACTCGAACTCGATCAATATCGAGTTCGAGTCGAGCTTGACTCGAGCGGCTCGCGAGCAGCTCGGTTCGTTTACAGCCCTAATTACAACCCTAGATTTGGGTTCTACGCATCATTAAGATAGGGAAAGTCAAGGAACTCCTCCACAATTCCATGCCAAAATCTCATTTGGATATGGGAGACCTATTAGGCTTTGATCTCGATCACCAGTAAACTATTTCCCTTGACAGACTCCACTTTTGATTTCCACTTCTTAGATGTGCACTCATCAATTTTCATCTGATCATCCTCAATGATATTATCTGCAAGCTTATTTTTCAGCCAAGCTTGGTAGGTTCAGGTTCATGTCAATTGATGCTAGGGGATTCCTACCTTGTTGCCCTTGTTGGCCCTTTCCATCTTTGCGCACTACCTTAATTTGTTTCCTATCATTCGTTTCTTTTGTCTTGGTTATAGGGAGATGGAGTACGACATGGACCGCTTCAGAAAGGATCAAGCTCCTGGAGGAATTGGGGGGAGAGGGGTTTCATTGTCTTTGTCCTCCGTGTCAAGGACAATTTCCATTTGATCCACAGTTTCAGCTCTTTCTTTTCCATGAGGTTTTTTTGGTGAAGAGGGTGCTAATGTTTTTAGGCCAGGGTTTAATGAAAGTTTGGGCTTCACTTGAGGCCTTACTGACACTTACTTGTTTGTTAGCATTGTCTTGAAAGATTCTATTGGCCCATGGTTTGAGCATCAGCATTTTCAGACTTGGACTGGACGGGACGATTTGATCGGTTGGACTGTGAATCGGTCATGTATTCGGTCTTGTTGAATACTTAGTTGAAAAAGTATTAAAACAGTCAAAACCAGTCAAAAATGTTTAATCATTTAAAAATTGTTGAACCATGAACCAGGGGTTTTTTATTTTTCTTCTTAATAACTCAAGAAATCAAACCTAAAACCCTAAACTTACATTCTCAAAGTCAGCCGTGAGCCACTACCCTCCCTCTCCCTTCTCTAACATTCCACTCATTTATCAAACTCTCCGCCAATCTATTCTTAGTTTTTAGATTTGCAATCTCCATGACTCTAAGGGTCCCTAATCTCTACCTTATGCTCTTATTTGTCAATGGGCAAGATGCAAATTCCATTTGTTCTTTGACAAGGTTAAGATCCAAGTTTGACAAGACGCAAGAAGTGTATTTTGTTTAATTTTTGTAAATTTTGTAATGTTTTTCAATGTTCTTTGATGAATTAAGATGAAGTTTTATTTTTGTTGAATGTTTGAGTTCAAAATATTAATTTGACATGAGAATCCTATTTTGTTGGGTAACTACAGAGTTATCAAATGACATATTTATTCAAAAATATTAATTTTCACCGGTCAATCAACAGTCCAAGTTCTAAAACATTGACGTTTAACCCGCCATCTTTTGAAATTTGAACTGAAAAATTGTTTTCCCTCTTTGTTTCTGACGTGACAGACTTCTCATCACCAGCTCTTTGCCTTCTTTCTGAGACCTCTTTGAAAGGGCTAAAAAAGGAGAAGCGACTAACGAATACTGACGGACAAATTGAAAAAGCAAAACAAATTGGGTCAATGACGAGTGCACAGGAGAGAGAAATTGATGCTTTAATGATCCAAGAAAAGGAGAAAAAAGTGTGGGGATGGATGGCTATAAAGTTCTTAGCAGATTTTATTTGTTAAGCTCCTTCTGAGAGAGGAGAAGAAGCTCTCATTTTTAGATAGAGGTATCACACCCGTGGATGAGTAGCAAAGTTTTGAAAGGTTAAACATAAAGCAATTAGAAGATTTGAAAACTAGATAAAGTAACCAATGGAGGGTTTCTCAGTGGATTTATGCTAATAATTGTCATCATTATCTTCAGATAATTTCCGTCTTCTACGCATCCCTGTTATGCATAATCCACCACATTATATTTCAGTGCAAAGTTCTTTTTCTCTTCAGTATTAGGAGTATTTGAACATTTGTTACTTTTCGGTTCAGTTAATTATCTGTTAATCTTGGGAGTATCTTTTTGGTAATTAGAGCTACACAAAAAAGGTTCAGTGTCTCTGTTGACACGACGTTTCAATTATCGTTTTAGAAGGAATGATATAAAGAAAACTGGAGTGGTAGTTAAGTGCTTTTGGCTTTGTTACATGCTGAGCTCTCTGCAATTTTTTTGATCAATTTTGTGTAGCCAATTGAAATAATTTTGGCTTTCTTACATGTTGAGCTCTCTGTAAATGAGCAGCTGGCAGTTTAACTTCCATGCTAAAGTAATTCTAGTTGTGGTATTATGCTAGGAATCAAGAAATTTGACTTCTCAAGATTCAGAGGTTAAAGTGTAGGCTCAAAGTGGCAAACTTGGGATTTCGGATATTATATTTATATATAGATTTCTCTCTTAACTATGGCTGAGAAGACATTGAATAATACATGAATTCGACGGCAGCAATGCCCTTGTGGAGATTGAAAGGAATTAATCGATGAAGATATGTGTTCGAAGTGAATACAGTAACTTGTTCATAAGATTAAAAAGCTTTAGGAATATAATTTTGATGTTTGGGTTTTTGTAATTGATAAAATAAGATATCTTTTGCCCAAAAAAGGTATTTGCTTCTTTTGGTGGAATCTAGTATCACAAGTTTGTGTTCAAATGGTTCTACAAATTGCTGTGTTTATGTTTTATAAGTTTGTTTTATGGTTCTACAAATTGCTAGTAGGTACACAGACCTTACTAGAACAAGAGAGTGTTTTGGCACAACTCTTGAATTTTTTTGCTGCAGGTGGGATTTGAACCCTCACCTGGTTTATGTTTTTATAAGTTTGTGTTAGGACGTTTCTTTACAAGTTCACAGAAGCATGATCAAAGTGATAAAAATCTGGTGCCTATCACGTGTGTGATAAGATGCACGATAGAGCATATCATTCCTGCTAATGCTAATGCCATCAATGTTTTAGAGGATATACACAAAAAAAAAATGATAGTTAATATTTTCTCTAAAGAGTTAACACCTCAAGGTTCAAATGTTTCCTAGTGATTATCTATATCTGAGAGAAATTTGGTAAGATTATTTCTTTTCTAACTAATTTTAGGAATATATTTTGATGGCTAGAGTTGATTATCGAGTAAATTTTGATTGGGCATTGAACAACTTATGACTTGTCCCACAATTTGCTCAATTACCTTGCAGTTTGAAGAAAATCATTGAGCTAAAACTGGGAACACGTTTTGCTTATAAACAATGGACGATCCAATATGAATAGGAAGTCAAGAAAGACATTTGTTGTAATTAATAATAGTGATTAGCAAATAAACGAACAAATAGAGTTGAATAGTTTCGCAAGAAGTGGGCAATGCAACTGTATCATTTTACATCCTCATTGCGTTTCTTTACAATACGTTTGCGCATTTCAATTTATTTGCTATTTCACTCCAATGTCATACGATTTTTAGAGCATGCTTTTGGTGCTAAAAAATTTCGAACTGCCAATTCACTTAATTCAATATTATATATTTTGCTGTTGGTTGATCCACATACCAAATCAGGTAAAAGATGAGCTCCAATGGCAAAGCGCACTGGCACAGTAATGCATGCTCATAATATTTTACCTTGTCTAGTATGGAACAAACCAAAAGCAAAGATTAAATTCTCAAAACGCATGAAAGATTCAAATTTTCCAGCAACTAAAACATTAAATCCTACATGAAAGAAGAGCACCTCGTGCTCTCGTTCTTCCTAGTTTTGCAACTAAAACATTGAGGAAAAAAGGAAGCAGTGCTTTACAAATTGGATTGATGCAACAAGTTTGTCAAGTACTTCAACCATCTGAAAGCCAAATTCAGGACTTGCATATCCTTGGCAAATCACGTACACTCCAAATTCTTCCCCAGAAAGATTAAACAGCTGAAGAGTTCCAAGTTCAAAAGCCATATCCTACTGCAGTTTGGGGTATATACATAAAGCTGAACCAGTAAAGTTTCACCTAGAACCAGAATGCTGTATGCCATGGCTAGAACTGTTCACGAATCGAGCCAATCGCGAGCGGCTCGAATACGAGCTCGACTTGAGCTCGGTCAACATCAAGTTCGAGTCGAGTTCGAGTTCGAGCTCGAATTCAAAAACATTAAGTTCGTTGTTATATATATATATATTTTTTTTATTTCAATACTAAAATTACATATATATTCCTAATATTTTATTATTTGTTAAAAACTTATTATTTATTCATTTTTAAAAATAAAATAATTATTTTTTATTTTTTAAAAATAGAATAATTATTTTTTTATTTTTTAAGCTCGAGCTCGACCAAAGTTCGACTCGACTCGATAAGGCCAAAGTTCGACTCATTTGCACCCCTATCCACGGCGCTTGAAAAATTCTCTGAAACTATAGGTGCTGACATCATAGGTGAACTGGGAATGCAAACAAAGACTGAAATCAAACAACAATTCATCACAAGAGAGAGCAAGCGAGAGAGAGAGAGAGAGAGAGAGAGAGAGAGAGAGAGAGAGAGAGAGAGAGAGATTTACAGTAACAACTATCAAACTTCAGATAAGGCTAACTTAAGGTAGTAAATAGGGATTTACAGTTTTAACACCTATTCAGACTGAAAGAAAGTGATGAGTTCCACATTCAAGATACAAAAGGCCAAGATTGATAAAGTACATAAAAAGATTCAGAAGGTGAAAAATCCAATCTGTTACAAACAGCAATCAAGATTGAGTTTCAGATAGTGAAACATAATGGAAAGAAATTGAATTCTATAGAATGAGGATTATAACATAGACACACGGTTAATGTAGTATACAGTATGACTGTAAACAAATGTTTACATGGGCAAGGCTTAGGTCTTCACCACATATCCAATAGGATTTAACAAGTGATTATGTGTTAAGCACTAGACAATGATCTCTTTTACACTGATGATGTATATAAGGTTGATCGACAGACATAACCAGCTCTACCATGACCTGAAGACTATGATTTTCCATATAACACTAGCACTCATTACACATCAGTTGTATTTGTTATGAAAATTTTCTAGCTCAACAGAATAAGATAATTGAACTTATTTGGCTCATGAATGAAAGTATAATTTAAGCATTTAAAAAATCTGTTTAAATACTAATAAGAATGCATCATATGGGCATTAATCGTATGAATCGAATATAATAACCAGCTCTATCATGACCTGAAGACTATGATTTTCCATATAACACTAGTACTCATTATACATCAGTTGTATTTGTTATGAAAATTTTCTAACTCAACAGAATAAGAAAATTGAACTTATTTGGCTCATGAATGAAAGTATAATTTAAGCAGTTAAAAAATCTGTTTAAATACTAATAAGAATGCATCAGGTCCTTCAATTCCAAAAGACCTAAAAAGCCATCAAGATGCCCCATTTAGTTATGAGAATGCGAGCTTTAGAGAAGTATCTTAGTATGTGCTCTTTTCATGGGAAACAATGAAGCCCAGGAAGTATAGTTCATTAGACATGAGCTGCATACTAGAGAATAAACACACAACATCACCTCAAGTTCTCTATCCAGATTCCAGAGCATATCTATTTGTGATCTTCTTGCCCAAATCCCTTCACAACAGATGTCAGAAACATAACACCTCCAAAATGTTGTTGCTAACAACTAGGCCAACTTAGGGACATGTAATCGTTGAGCATCAACTAAAGGTTAATTATAGTGGAAGATTTTGACATCATCATGAGAAGGCATATCTAAGCAGCTCCCACTTGATCCAATTTCAGATGCCACAATAAAAGGTAAAGATGTTTGTCACTGCTTCACTCTTCATCAGTTTTCAATCTGGTGAAAAAGATCTAATTGATGAAAACCCATGTAAAACTAGCATATGTAGCTTCAGAGGCATTAAGTTTGTCCTTCTCACTACATTCTACAGAGAAAAAAAAACACTATCAAGTGATACACAAACCCCATTTTTTTTTTACAAAGAATCCTCTTACATAATGAAATATGATTGTGAAATAGACCCAAAAACATCACATTTTGTGAATTGACCACTGCTGACTACCTTGATTTTCAACTTTCTTCATCTTTGATTCAGCAATTCTATAGTAGCAAGCATCAGTAGGAGAAGGAGAAGAATCAAAGATTGGCAAATTTCCAAACTCACTAGATTGTATATGGACCAGCTACGCCCTTGGAGATTCTTATTTTTCCACAAGGCTCGGAAAACTTTGCTTAATACTGTGTATTTTCATGTAATAACCAAATAGCAAGTAAAATTTGTGTCAAATTAACTGATAACGCATCACTAGTTTGGAAAAAAAGCTCTCTAGCAGCGTTTTGAACACCAATACTTTTACAGATCTTGCTTACGTAAATGTTTTTAAGACTCTTTAACCGTTACTACCATAAACAAATAAAAGAAAGTTACTGGCACAGTCCCGATACTTACATAAAACGTGTCTATGGTCTTCAAATACGCTTAAAGAGTAACAAACTATCGGAACTTATGTACTTGAATTCTCAAAAGGCTACCTCGCATGTGTGACATCCAAACAACTTAGACACAAATAGCTTTATTGAGAAAAACTGCTACTGCCGTCTCTTTCTCGCACAGGTATTTGGTCATGCAATCAGAAAATGGATTTTTTTTTCAATGCTATTTAACTGCTCTGTGTACTAACTACTAACTATTTGACATTTTTAGTATTGATTTACTGCATTACGGAATTGGTTTAGTATTAGTTTACTGCAATACGGAATTAGTTGGAATTTGGATAGGGGAAATGACAAGATGCAATGTTGACTTGTTATATTTTGTTTCCTTAATGTGATGATCAGTTGATGACTGATCATGTGCTGGTGTTTTTTTTTCAAACTGAAAAGCTGAAAAAATATATGCAGTATTATTTTGGTGTAATAATATTTTTATAGAAAATTGAAATATTTTAGCTTCCTATCGACATTTTTGAATTTCAGATGTTACCGAACTACTAGTTCTTCGACCAAAATCCAATTTACCCAAACTAAAGTTTGAACAATAATCGGATATTTATCTTGACAAATCGATTATTAAATCCCCAATTTTTTTTTATTGAATTCCCGATTACCAGCCCGATGAACACCCTTACTAAGGAGGGACTTAAATCTCTCCTTAGATATAGGTCAAATGATCAAATCTTTTGACTTGCATTTTCTTATTCAGGCTTTCCTAGAAAATTTCATCAAGGGATGTACGAGACACCCGTCTAATCCGCTGGTGGCTCAATCCCCTCTGGGTTTCTATTGACCCCTTTGGGTTCGCCTTTTCCTTTTATTGTAAAGTAGGAGTAGGAGTAGAAGCAAGAGTGGAACGAAAAATTATCGTGTTGGGGGGAAAAAATAAGAAGTAGAACGGAAATTATCGTGTTGGGGGAAAAAAAAGGGCTGTCTAAGATGAGAAGAGGGAGAATGATCTCCAAGAGCATCTTGAGGTTTGTAAAGCCATGGCACAGAAGGATGATGGGTTTGTCTACAACTATACTACTGAGGAGCAGAAAACATTACTCAAATTCCTTCATCAGAAATCGACTTTGAAACTGAATTGGAGGATTTTACTATTTTTGCATTGTTTTGTATGTCAGACACTAAAAATGGATTTTTTTTTTTTCAATGTGAGGATTCCATTTTGATCATTCTCCTCGTAATAAACTTCAGCACTCAAAGCATAGTGTACTGCATATAGCCTCAAATTCTTTTCCACTAAAGTAGCTCTTCTCAATACATTCTATATCTTCTTGTAAATTTGAGCGTCTAATGGTTTGCTCTGCCTCTTAAGGACAGGACCACCACAGCTGGAAAACCCTTGGGCCGCATTGGGCCTCGGCAGCGCATTACATTGCCTTGCCAGGTTGATATTTTTTAGGGATCTTAACCTAAAAGCTGCAGTAGAAACTTAAATTGAAAGCCACAAAAAGTTAAAAAAGAAAATATACGGTGAGGGCTGGAAGGTGTTGGAAAACGGCAAAACGAAAACCCAAAATTGTACCTTGTCCCAATTGATAGAAAATGCAAACAAAAATAAAATAAAATAAAGTACCTTAACTGGATATTAAAATATATGGACAACAGAAAGATGGCAGAGTGTGTGCTAATGTGTGAAATTGTGTGGAAAAGAGGTAAAACTAAAAATTAAGGGTCATAAATGAATAGCCGGATTTCCTGCTTCTACTTTAGACCGCATATATTTAGACACTGAATGAATGGGTTGACGTCTTCAGCAAACAAATGAGTTAACCTAATTCCACTATCACCCAACTACAGTCCCTCCAAACATGCCCGAAACATGTCCAAATTGCCCATTTTGACAACCACAAGTTGTAACATACACATGTTACGCAAGTAAAAAGACTTCCCATCTTCCAAAATACAAGTGTTGCAGACTTGCCAGGAATTTCAAAAGAACCTAGCATTAGAAATAAGGGTAAAAAATGGTGTTAGCTGCAGCAGGGGCATCAATCGCAAGAGGGACACCAACTTATCTAAATTACTTATGCATGAGGCCACACATTCCCACCTGAGTAACCATGGTGGCAAGGCAGTTCAGAGATCAAACTGCATATCACTCAAAGCATTCTTTTCCCTGCTCCAATATCAGGTAACCAAGATTCTATATAGTGTCCTAAGTTAAAGGCCTCAAAAACGAGAAAATGAATGTTCAGCAATACGACATATTTCGTGCAAAAAAGAAGCTATCAACAGGTTTCTGCTGCGTCCCTTCACAATGCATCTGGGTGCCATTCTTGTGGAAAAGGTCATTAAGCTTTAACAGTGTCTTTCGACTTTGCTTGCAAGGATTCTGTGTGTCTTCAAAGAGACTCGAGAGATTAACAGGTTCTGACTTTTGGCAGTCAAATAGGCCGAAAGAAACAAAACTATGGACA
Organism: Coffea humblotiana; assembly: GCA_023065735.1. NCBI lineage: Eukaryota > Viridiplantae > Streptophyta > Magnoliopsida > Gentianales > Rubiaceae > Coffea > Coffea humblotiana. Next base: position 1,798,358 of record CM041212.1, on the reverse strand, counting down.
GTGGGAAAAGTGAAACACCAAAGGTTGAGTTGGCTCCTACTTCCTGAGGGATTTCCCAATTTTCAAAAGCATACCTTACTGAATTTGCAGCCCAGACTATGGATAAAATGATAAATTGCTTAAGGCACTGGAATGCATGTACAAGACGGGGTATGAGTTGAAGCTCTAAACTAGAGAGATAGCATATCAATGAAAAAACTTGATCAATCGAACATCTGGCCCTAACCAGCTGGTCAGAAGATTCTTATATGGATACAAAAACAAATCCCTAATCACCAAACAACAGGGTTCATATGTACTATAGCCTTGGTGATATTGATTTCTATTGGTCTGAACTTACCAGACCACTTGCAAGGTAGATAAGCAAGCCCAACTTTGTGCCGACTCCTAATAGCCTTGCCAAGTTCTTCACATTTTTGCATCCTGGCGCACACTGCTAGAAGCAGTCTTCCGCTCGTTCTAGTTCAATTGATAAGAAAATAACCAATGACAAAGTTAGTTAGTAAAATACAGACCCAAAAAGGCAAAATACAATAGCGGATGACAAACTAGAAAAGTTATAAGTTCCATTCTGTGCATCAAAAGCTGTCATGGTAAGATGAGCAAATGACGGGGAAACTTAACCACAATTCCATTCACCCTATATTAACTGAAACATATCCTGAAAATAGATCAGCAGGTGCACTAAAATCAAGAAATTAATCGAGTAATGCCTCCAAAAAAGATTGATGCAAAGTTTGCCACACGATAAATAAGAAACTAAATGAGGCTATTATGCTATTGAAATCTGTCAAACGTTTTTCAGAATTCACTTAATAAAAGTAAGAAAAACTACAAAGATGTCATACAACGCAAAAACTCTAAACTTATTATTAAGATATCTAAGTGATGCCAAAAAGTTCCAATAGTAAAGTCCAGTGTAAACCAAGTACAATGCACAACAGTTCTGTAGTCCGCGATATAAGGCTAGACAGCATGACTTAAAAAACAATTCTAGTGTAATTGCAGATCGAAACCAGATTTTTTTTTTCTTGGCACACGAAAAACCTCTGGCAATATGAAGCTAAAACTCCAACATTGTTAATGTAATATACTTCATTGTTTGCAGATTGGACATCAGTCTAATGTCATCTGAGAAAGGATCGGCAAAATTTGAAACAGTGATTAAGAGAGTCAACAGAATTTTAAGCAGGACAGTGATTTTTCAAGTGGGGGCATTTGTTAAACTTGAGCCACATCAGGGGACGTGTGAAGAAAACAGTGGACCACCTGGATTCATTTGTTACATTCCTGCTTTCAGTGTATAAAAGGCTCATGCCTCTCACATTCTCTTTCAGCTTTTTGGATAACCTTTCCGTTGTTTTGGGAGAAGACTGCTATTGCTGGCATGTACTTGAAGGAGACATTTGCTACCAGAGAGTTTCTAGCAATAGGCAGGAGATAACATGGGCATAATTGTATACACAAATTTGCATGAGATTTGGAGGAGGAAGTCCAGATGAAATAATTGCAGAGTTTAGAAAAATTGTGCAAAACAGAACTTTTGGCGATTAAGAGGATAGGTTTGAAACTCCAAAAGCTTTAGTAAGTCCTTCCCTACTCCCATGCATGAATCCTACTATGGATCTCTGTTTATGAGTGGTTTAAAAGAAGAGATTACACCAATGGTTAAACTGGCTAAAATCTACCACTTTGCAAGATACCAAGAAAGCTGTTTGAAACTGAATAGATCACTGAACTCTTGGTTCCTTCCCTAAGACTTTCACAGTCTTCTTAAAAACGGACATCAACTAATTCTCATAATACATCAACTAAAAAAGCCTGAACCCAGTTGCATTACCCAGTCAAAACTCACCAGTTTCTCTTCTGAACCCCAAAGAAAACCAGAGCAGAAACACAACCAAACTTCCAATAATTTCAGAAAAAAATTGCCCTACAAATTTCCAGGATAAAAGAGAGAAGGGACTCTCGGTTTCAAGTGTGATGAACCCTACACTTTCAGGTATGTCTGTAAGAATGCCAAGCTGAAATTCATATTGTCAGAAGGAGGGGAGGATTTTGTGATTGCAGAAGAAGGAGAAGAGGGAAGTGATGGAAACTGTGACTGTGGAAAGGAGTGCTCAGGATGCTCTGATGGAACTTTCAGTTCATCCTCTAGCTGGGGTTGCTAAGCATAAGACGATTAGAGTTAACAGGAACATTCAAGTGAAGCCGTTGTCCATCTTAATAGACAATGAGAATACTCATAGCTTAGTAGATGATGGTATAGTCAGGGAGATCAGATGGAAGGTGAGGAGTACCAGCCCACTGCCTGTTACAAATGCAGATGGAGTGAAACTACTCTCTACTAGAGAGCGCAGCTTTTTAAATTTTCAAAAATGTGTGATTATGAGTTTCAGCATGATGTTATGACCATGAAGTTAAGGGGAAGTGATATGGTGTCTGGAGTGGACTGATTGGCTAAGTACAGTTCCAATGCAGATAGGCTAAGAATGCATATTTTGCCACACGATAAATAAGAAACTAAATGAGGCTATTATGCTATTGAAATCTGTCAAACGTTTTTCAGAATTCACTTAATAAATGGGAGAAAACTACAAAGATGTCATAAAGGCAAAAACTCTAAGCTTATTAATAAGATATCTAAGTGGTGCCAAAAAGCTCCAACAGTAAAGTCCAGCGTAAATCAAGTACAATGCACAACAGTTCTGTAATCCGCAATATATGGCTAGACAGCATGACTTAAAAAACAATTCTAGTGTAATTGCAGCTCGAAACCAGCTTTTTTTTCTTGGCACACGAAAAACCTCTGCAATATGAAGCTAAAACTCCAACATTGTTAATGTAATATACTTCATTGTTTGCAGATTGGTTAGCAACAGTAACATCAGTATATTGTCATCTGAGAAAGGATCAGGCAAAATTTGAACGGAGATTAAGAGAGTTAACAGAATTTTAAGCAGGACAGTGCCGTTTTGAAGTGCAGGCATTTGTTAGACTTCAGCCACATCAGGGGACACGTGAAGAAGACAGTGGACCACCTGGATTCATTTGCTACATTTCTGCTTTCAGTGTATAAAAGCCTCACGCCTTTCACGTTCTCTTTCAGCTTTTTGGATAACCTTTCTGTAATTTTGGGAGAAGACTGCTATTGCTGGCATGTACTTGAAGGAGACATTTGATACCAGCCAGTTTCTAGCGATAGGCAGGAGATAACATGGGCATCATACGTAAAAAAAAAAAAAAATTTCTAGCACCAGATTTTTTGTCTCACGAAAAGCACTCTGGTAAAGATTGTCTGCAGAATCAAGCACTAATGCATAAAACTCCTACAGTCCACCATATACGCACCACACATCATTAGCTAAAAGCAATTAAGCAAACTCAAAAAAATTGAAACCAAATCCAGTTTGCATCGATGAAATAGATGAAATGGTACCGGCATAATTTGACGGACACACAAGCACGACACAGGAATCTAGAAAGGAGAAAGTTCAATTACCACAAGTGAGATTAATTGCCTATCCATCTTCTCAAGGTTCCCAAAGAATCCTTTCTTGATTCCTCTGCTTTTCGCTTCTTCTCTGGATACAGTTGATCTGACCAGCTCATTTTTCTCTCCCATTTCGAAGACGAAGGCTATGTTGTCCTTAAGTTCAGAGACTAGTAGCGGGATCTCTTCCACATCTTCTTCACTTTTAAGGGAAACCGTCCACTCCGGGCGCAGTTTCGCCACCTTCTGTACACGTACCCAACGCTTTTTAAATTTTGACGCACTGAAGGCGTGATGCTTTCCTGACTTAATTGTTAATTCGCCGTAGATGTGCCGTGTCTTCTGTTTCAATTCCTCCACATACCCCACCCTCCACTTTGTGAATTTGATATCCTTATCAGTATGGTTGATAACAAGACAAAGAGCATTGCCCATTCGACAACCAGAAATGCGGGTTAGCCGGAGGGCGGCGGCGTTTCCTTAAATGTACTAGAAAAAGTAGAGGAGTAGGATGAAGAAAGCAGAGGAGCAGGATTTGAGAGGAAATTGGAACCGCGCAGTTAGCCGGAGGGCGGCGGCGTTTCCTTAAATGCACTAGAATGATGAAAGTAGAGGAGTCGGATTTGAGAGGAAATCGGAACCGCCCGGTTAGCCGGAGGGCGGCGGTGTTTCCTTAAATGCGCACTGGAATGATATGACGAAGAAAGTAGCGTAAGATTTGAGACGAAATTGGAACCGCGCTATAAAAAATACTAGGAAGCATACGGTGGAAAAAAGAGATGAACATGCCCAATTTAGTATGTGTATATAAAGTAAATAAATAATAATTAACAAAAAAAAAGAATGGAGAATTTGCTGCCAGGTGACGGCTTGTCTACTCTTAGCTAGTTTGGGAGAAGGGATTTGATAGGAAAAGAAAATAAAGTGCAAGGAAGGAATACTTTTCTCTCATTTGTGAGTTTACTCACGACAGAAAAGAAAGGATTTAGCCTGATTTGGAGGGGATTCACTGTGCTGCTATAGTTGAAAAGATTTTTCGCCCAATTGTGACCTGATTTGGACGAAATATTGAAGAAAGCCTACAAATCTTTTCAAAATGTCAATTCTATCCTTAGATGAGTACTAAACAAAATTTTAATAATATATACATTTAAAATCATTTCATTTCTTTTCTAAACTCCCAAGTAACATCACAATCAGTACCATTCTTTTCTCTTCTCTTTTTTTCTTTCATGACTTTAAGTTTTCTCATCTTTTCTTTTCTATCCTATGCTCCGAAACTAGCCATTAGTGTCAGAAGCAATATACCTACTCTTAGTGTATAATTAATTCATTCGGCTCAAAAGCATGGTATATATCCTAATGTATATTTATTTTGTTTGATGTGACACAGTGGTCCTTTTTAAGAAATGGGACAAGGAACACAAATAATTATCAGTTGAACGGTGTAATATTTTTTGAACGAAATGTAATTTTACGTAAATTATTTATAAAATTTCATAACAGGAATGTAATTGTTATATATGAGATACATATAAACAATAACAGAATATATCATACCTCTATTATAAGGATGTGAAAGTAATTCAATTAAAGTTATAAAAGGTTGAGAAAATGTTACACTGTTTTAGAACGCTTGATCTGATAATGATCTTGCTCTGCTCCCTTGAATCTAAACTATTACAAAGTTGACCTTAAATTTGAGTACGTCTTTAGTGCGCAGGTTTATCTGCTACCCATCAAAGACATAGCCATAACCCCCAACCCCCAAAAAGAATAGTAATAACAAATGGAACTTGCCAGAACAGACTAGAACAGTCATGGAGATGGCGGTTGGGTCTCAGAATCTGGTGATTTTTGTTTTATTTTTTATTTTGGCTTAGCTGGTGGTGGCATTTATACTGAAACTTTTTTGTATGGTGTGCTAATACGTATATGTGTATTAGGCAAGCCGGGTTCGAATTCTCTCTTTTCCTCATCGAATCGCGGTGCTCGTCTACACTCTCATGCCCTGGCAATTTTTTATTGCACTACGCACACACACATTGAAGAAAATTTCATCAAACAATCCTAAATTTGCTTTATTGTCCACAGCCTAATTATGGAATTGTAATTGCTCTGTTTTCATAATTGACTCAATACTTTGCAGTCTTTCTTTACCTTATGAAGTACTTCTTCTCAGTTGGTTCAGGCAACAAGATACGCACACTGAAATTTCGAAGCATCTCCTCCAACTCTGTTTCTTTCTGGTTGAGCAACTGTCTTAAAATTTGCAGATTAATTGTGTATTGTAATCACTTCCATCTTTAGTTTGCTCTGCCTTTGCATATCTTTTTTTTTTTTGGTTGCCATTATTTTATTTGTGAAATCTTTCTTCTGTTTTCAGTCTGGTCTTACTTCTTCCAGGATTCTATATCGAGTCCTGCTTTGGAAGCAAACGATCCCTACTGCTTGGATGAGAGTGTTTTTCAAAAATTAATTTTTCAAATATAATGAAAATTTTTAAAAAGTACTCTAAAAAGTAATCTGTTTACATCTGTTTAAAGATGTACTTCACTTCATAGTTTTACACTTAGAATATATATATATATATATGGATGGTTTCTGGTTTTTTCTTTTCTTTTTTTCAATTGAACCCCTAACTTGGGAAGACTGTGGAAAGAGAAAAAGGAAGACGCTGATACATCATGATCGGTTTAGCAGTGACTTACAAAAATATTAGCAAGTAAAGCAATAAGTTTCACGTACATAAATGGACATCCAAGATTTTCTGACTTCTAATTTATTGATGCAATGGAGATACGTCTAATAATCATGACCCGGAATTGGTTTCTGTAATGAGAATTCTTAGAAACCAAAAAAAAAAAAGATCTTGTGATTAAAAGACCGCAATTAGAACTAAGACATGACAACAAACTACCTGAATTTCCCGAGAGAATTAAAACCAATGTTCCTAATTAAATTTGATTATCATTTTCAATTTCATTCATTGCAAATGCATCCTAGAATTGGTTATACCTTCTTGATTGATTGGACAAGTCCATCAATATATCTAGGAGCAGTACAGTTGATTCCAACAGCAACAACTCAATCACATGAATAAGCAATTGCAGCACAATCTGATATAGGATCCCCACTAACTACATAGATCCCATCCTTAGAATTGAAAGAAATCGAGGCTGGAACTTTTGTGTTTTCTTCCTCAAGAATCTCAGCATAGTCCTATATCAAGAAGCAATCAGGTAAAATAGACAGCAAATCATCTAAATTGCTGTAGTGAAAGAAATGTTTGAGGTACACGGAGATAGTCACAACTCAAAAACAATACCATAGCTTCCAATTTGTTTGGAATTGTCTCAAATGCAATCAGGTCAGCACCAGAGTCAGCAAGAACTTGAACTCTTCTTTTATGGAAATCTTTCAAAGTCTCCAGAGTCACTGCATCCTCATAGATGCCACTGCAATGCATCAGAAGGTCACAAGTGCTCGAGAGGAAAAGTTTCTAACACAAGTTCAAATATTTCAATTCAGTATTTGGGCACTGAAATACTACTCTGCTCCCAATGTAAGAAGAGAATTAAAAAATTCACCTATATTCAGAACCATCAGCAAGATACGCATTGGCTTCCAACAGAAGCAACAGCAAGGAGTGGCTGTTTAAAGCTTTTGGATCTCCAATAACATCCCAAGAACCTTTGCTGGCTCTATCATAATATATATCCCGTACCTCGCGTGCTATTTCAACACTTTTCTTGAGTAAAGCTTCGCCCTCTTCTCTTGATAGCCCCTTAGTTGCAAATCCCTGAAGAGTAGCCTGTCTCCCAAACAAGACAATTCAAAAGTCCTCAACTTCATGATAAATTCTTTCAATAATAATTAAACGATATCCATAGAAAGGCCCGAAAAATGAAAAAAATAAAAAAGACAGCCATATAACCTGATATGATGCAGATATTATGATATTAGCACCAACTTCAAGGTAATCAAGGTGTACCTATCACGTGAAACAAACAATAAAGATGGCCAAGGTGCTAATATTTAATCGCAGTTAAAAGAATAAGGCCGAATTCATACAACTTTTTAAGCTGGCTACTTTGGCCATCCTTAAAATTATGTTGAATAGTTTCTTTGTCATCACTGGTAGCAATTCAGGGTTAATAATAGACCACAGAGCCTAAAAAAAGAATTAAAACCACATAAGAAGCAAATAAAAAACTAACCTGTCTCTTAATCGTAGCCTTCAGTGCTATCATAATCTGAAATAATCCATTGTAGATAGACCTTTTGGTAAAGGAAAAATCGAAATAGAAGAAAGAATTAAAGAAATAGTGAGGGTTAGTAATAGATCACAGAGGCAAAAAAAAAAAAAACCACATAAGAAGCAAATTAATAACTAACCTGTTTCTTAATTGTAACCTTCAGTGCTATCACAACCTGAAATAATCCATTGTAAATTTTAACCAATATAGAAACATTAAAAAAAATGGATTGATCTTTTTCCCCTTAAGATATCACCGCACAATTCTTCGTCATGATATCTTAAGGTGAAGTAAATTTCTAATCTTCATAAGTAATATGGATTGGATTTTAACAACCTCATGGATTATTCAACACTTTTACAAAAATCTATCAAACTCATTAACATGGATTACACTTATGGACCACAAAATACAAGCCAGCTAGCCAATAACATTACCTTCTTCACTGTTCACAAACTTAGCAAGGCTTCTACAGATCGTGCACCTTCATACCTGAGAATAAAATAAATTCATGAGAAATACAATTGTATGAACTCAAGGCATGTAAGTTGTATTTACATAAAGTCAACATTAGGACAAATATCATTTCAACAGAGCAAGGTAACAAAAAAAAAGACTTTTTGAAAACTCCAATATTTCACATATACTCACTTTTTGGGCTCCAAAGAACCTTTTGGAAACCATTGGACCCCGGGGGGGTGTATCCAGAAACACCATATTTACAGCAAAAGGCTCTTAGCTCATTGCAGTCCACCTACAACAAATATAATTTGATAAAAGTTCAAAACTTAAACTTATTTTTGCTATAATTCACAGCTAAACCATTCATTAATCTTTTAAATATTGAAATTAAATCAGATGCAAAATAGAAGATTCACAACATCTAAGAAAGTTAAACTGATGTTGATGCCAACAAGCAACCAGATAGCAATGGACCTCAGGTTCCACTTTCTCAAGATTTTAGTGATGGAAATCAAATAAAGCATATCCAGTTTGCAAGGATGAAAAGAAAAATGTAAGCACTTTTTCAAAACTATGAACATGGACTCAGAAGTGCCATTAAATATAGTTCAATGAACCAGAGAGAGAAAGGGATAGAAGCAAGAAGCAGAATAAAGGAGAAGAAAAGAAAATGATTGTCTTTCACTATACTGCTCATTCAACTCTCTCTCTCTCTCTCTCTATAAATAAATAATTCGCATTTTCTACACTCCCTTCCGTCCCCTACCTGTTGCTACTACTGTTCAATCTTCGTCGCCACTGCGCTACCCCACCTGAATCTATCTCTCTCTCACGTTTTCTCCGCTCTTCTTTTTCCGGGTCCTCCTCCCTTGCTACTTTATAAAATGATAAGAAGAAAAGGGAAACTTACTTTGGTGGAGTATTTCTTTTGGGTTTGTTTCTCATCATTTCATCTTATGCTGGTTTCTTTTTGCTCCTACTTGCTTGTTGTGTTTGCTGGTGATTTCTAGGCAGTGGAAAATCAGACCCTAACAGTCTGAGAATAGGAAAGTTTTGCAGCGATTTCTGGAAAACTGATAGGCTCGGGGATATGGTCGACGAAGAATAGGATGAAAAAGAGAGATTGAAGGCGGAGCTTCTGAGGATAAAGGTGAGGCGAAGGAAAAAGAGAAGAGAGGGCAAGTGGCGGAAATACAAGAAAAAACCCTAGAGAGCAAATACATGTAGATGTCTGGCGCATCGCGCGGAAAAAAAAAGGCTGGTGACCCCTATGTGCGGCATGTGAGAGGACGACCAAGACGAAACGAACCAAAGAGCTCTTCGACTCTTCTACCTATTTAGTAAAAGCACGAATGGATCTGTTAAGATGGATGGTTGTTGTGCTGATGTGGCTGTGTTTTATTGGTTAAAGGATGGTCGTCAATCATGTGGGGGTTGCGTGCTTTCAGCAGGAGAAGAAGTGGGATTCTTCTTATTGTCCAAGGATGAGGACCTTTGGTCATTTGGTTTTTTTGATTAAATTTGGTTCGACCAAGCGCCATTTCTCTGGTCAACAGATGACCAGCTGAGTAAGCTTATGACGGTTGGTGATGGTTTGATTGATGACAAGTGTTAGGTGATGGGCTCAATGTGGGTTTGCATGCTTTTACAATTTTGCCCTTCTTTTTAAAGTCAACTGCACCGTTGTATGTTGCGGAGCTTCTTACTTGCTTTTGTACTCTGGTGAGAAGAAGTTTCAACTCTGCTCTAGAGAGCTGCCAAAAACTGACTTTTTGCTCTTTTGTTTGATTGAAAGTATTGAAAACTCTTTGTTTCTCCGATGTATGCAGAGGTTTCTACGTTTCTGGTGCCGCTTTTTCCATATATCGTCATCATGGTCCGCGGTAACTGTGTCTCATTTTCATTGTTCTTTTCTTGCTCTCCAACTACTTGCTTCCATCTGCTGAGTTTTTATCTCGTTTTTTTCCTTCTTTTTATTTTCTTTGTCAAAGCTGCTGTCTTGCTGCCTACTTGTGTCGAATTTAGTTCCGCTATTATTGTTTGATCTTAACTCCTGGTGAGTCTGTTGTCAGCACTGTCATGTTTATTTGGTTTTTTTTCCCTAAATTTTATGGTCTAGTTAGCTGTTACTGTTGCATTGGCTGTTTGCTTTGCTTTGCTTTTCGACTCATTTTGCTTCTTCTTTTGTTTTATTTACCTTTGCCTTCCTTCCCACATTTTTTTTGCTTTGTGTTCCATTTCCCTCCTGTCAATAGTTCTTACGTCCCTGATTTTTTTTTTTTAGCTTTTGTTCTGCAATTCTTAGTCCGTGCAGGTTTGCTTGCCCCACCTTCTGTTTTATACTTTTTTTCCCTTTGTGCTCTGCTGTGTTATAGCACATCTGCTCTTTGTCATTGTATCTTCTTAACTTTTTTCCCTCTCATTGTTTTATTGGGTACAGAAGTAGGTTCTATCTTCTTTTCTGCTGCTCTACTATTGGTTGATAAAGGCTTGTTATATATATCTAAGGTTAAGGTGACATCACTTATTCTCCCTTCTACATATGCTTACCTTTTTTACTTTGCCTGTTAGCTTGCTCCTGCCCAATAAACATTTGCTCCATGCTTTTGTTACGTCATTTTTTAATGTTACAAGGTTTGTTCAGACTTTTGCTTGCTTTGTACTTATCTGCTCAGTTTCATGGTGCTGTGTAAGACCTGTGCTTTAGCTTTTCTTTTCTCTATTTTTTTTGGAGAAGAGACGTTTGATGCATGCCTCATGGCTCTGTTATGCCATTTCTTTGTGTTACAATTTTCCTTGAACTTTGGCCTCCTTTATGCTTATTTTGTCGGCCCTATAGAGGTGTATTAGAAGTGTATGTTAGGCTTTCTTTCCCCTGCTAAAGTATGTAGTAATTAGATGGATAGGAATGCTATGCGGCACAAAAAATATGCAGAAATGCCGCCTCTGAAGAAAGCAGAACTCCTGCACTCTTGAAGAGAATCTAGAGTAGTAAAGAAAGCTGAAACAACTTTAGCTTCGCGCGTTTGCAAGGTGCCGTTAAGATATGTGGAATCTGGTGTGTCGTTCCCAAACACTCATCGCATGCCATGTCGTAGTGAGGATCCAACTTCTGTGCATTCTCAGCCGTTGGGAAACACAGATGTTGTGCTTCCCGCTGATAATGCCTCTGTGATTGGAGAAGGATTATCATTCATGTCGCACCATCTACTTGGTTCTTTTAGTAGTTATGCTTCTTCCTTCTTTGGCAGAGAAATTCCTATGCAAATTACACCTCCTCCTCAAGGTATATCAGCATTGCTTAATGTCCAGTTCCTTGATCCGTTTCACTCCCACTCTTTAGTGGCGTTGAACCTTATTCATCTCTTTTAGCTGACGTTATTTCCCTTGTATCTCTCAAATTACGTCTGCCTCTGTTCATAACTGCAGAGCTTCTATTCCGTAATAGCCTTGCACTAGCAAAATACCAGAGGTCGTCTGCTGGTGCAGACCCAAAAAAAATTCCCCGATCATTCTACTGACTTCCAACTCAGTGATGCATCAGCTAAAGGAAAACATAAGAACACATTGTCCCTTTCAGCTAAAAATGAACACTCGATGAACAATGAACATTCTGAAGTTATACTAGGCTCATTTCCTTTGAATTCCACCCTTACCAACTCTGAACAATCAGGCCAAAGAGAACTTGCTTCTAAAAGTAATTCTTTGTCTGCTGAAATTTCAGATTCTGCTTTACCACCTCTTTGCACAGGTACTGCCTTGCCTTAGGCTATTCATTATGTTTGCAGAATTGCTGAGCTACTTCAACCAGGCTATAAATAATGAATGCTCATCTTTATAGCCTGGTTTCTGAAAACCTTCCTCCTTTGTTATGCATGTCCCTTTAAGGGACTTTGGACTATTTTAGATAGCTTATTCAGTTCTGCAATTCGCAGACGTATTCCCTCTCCGTGAAAAGGAGGTAGCCAGATATGAACCAGCATCTAGTTCTTTGGAGATGAGAAGCAGAAAAGTAGATCCTTCTGGTAATCCATCTATTAGTCGATCTCGTAGCAAAAAACGCAGTTCTCCTGAATCTATGAACAAACAGAGATCAGGTTGGGATTTGTTTCTGATTCGACTTAGCCATTGATTAACTTAGATTCTAATTTACCTAGATGGCCAATCGAAGCTAATAAAGTAGCTCGTATGCAAAATAAAACTACAGTAGCTAAGCGAACAACTGCACGTTCAAATATATCTCGGCTTGCCAATATTCCTGACACATCTCTGGTTCTGCCTGATGCTCCTGATTGTCAGCATTGTGGAGCAAAAAGGTTCTATTTGGAACCTCCTACCTTTTGCTGCTCAGGGGGAGAAATCTCTATCATTGCTCCTCCAATGCCTTATGATTTGAAACGTTTGTTCATTGACAACGATGAAGAGAGTGCTCATTTCAGAACCCATGTTCGTACTTATAAGAACAACCTTGGCTTTACATCATTTGCTGCTAAATATGACTTTGAATTAACAAAGAATACAAAAGGTGTTTATACCTTCCGTGTTCAAGGTCAAGTTTACCCCTTCCTTGATGGCCTTATTCACTTAGGCGATAGACCATCTGGAATCCAATTATATTTCTTTGACACTGATGAAGAATTAGCAAAGAGGCTTGGTAATTCTGAGAAGCTGCGCGAAAGCACTTTAAAATTCCTTATGCGCGTTCTTTCTAATAATCCTTATGCTCGATTCTTTAAGAGCCTTAGAGATGTTCGGAACATTGTCCATAATTGTTATCCTTCGCTTGACCAGCGAGTTTATAATCTTCCCTCTATCTCGCAAGTCGCAGCTATATGGACTGAAAGTGAAGATCAGTCGTCCGATAGGCGCGCTCATATTCAGGTTTATTCTCGTTCAGCTGGTAGCCATAGGATTCAACATTATTATGGCTATTATGACCCTTTACAATACCCTCTCCTTTTCCCTTATGGTAAGTGTGGCTGGCACCATGGAATTAAAAGACTTCACAAAAAGAAAAGAGAAGGGGGCGCGTGTGAGGATGATACTAACATTGATCCAGTTTCAGTTAACTCCTCATCGGAGTTAATTGATTTAGAACAGAAAGGCGAGTACATTTTTCCATTGCTATAAACTACTAAATCTAGCCATTGCATTATATCGTCTAATCATATACAAAATATTTCCCTTCTTTATAGCTGCTGATCGAGGGAAATCAGAGGAAGATACTGTATCGGTTAGGGAGTACTACTGTTATATGTTTCAAATAAGGGACAATGATGAGTCAATGTTGTTGCACACTCTTAGATTGCTACAGCAGTTTTCGGTTGATGGTTATGTCAAGATAGAAACATCTAGGCTTGACTTCCATAGACATTGACAAAACAAAATACGCTCTGAAATTCTGCAAGGAGTTATTGACAGTGTTTCTATTGACCAAACTGCTGCTTCTAAGGTTGGTCATAAGGTCCTTTTGCCAGCTTCCTTTATAGGTGGTCCAAGGGATATGAGGCGTCGTTACCTTGATGCAATGGCGCTGGTGCAAAAGCACGGAAAATCGGACATTTTCCTTACAATGACGTGTAATCCAGCGTGGAAGGAAATTCAAGAGAATTTGAAATACCATGAAAAACCTCAAGATCGGCCAGACCTTTTTTAGAGCCAAATTTGAAATGCTTAAAACAGATATTCTGAATAAGCAGATCTTTGGCGAAGTTACAGTGTGTGTTTATGTGATCGAGTTTCAAAAGCGAGGCTTTCCTCATGCCCATTTATTATTGATCTTAAAACTTGGTCATAAGCTACTTAATCCGGAGTCATACAATAAAGTCGTTTGTGCTGAGCTGCCCCACAAAGATCGATATCCTCACTTATATTCTCTTGTTGTGAAACATATGATCCATGGCCCTTGCGGAGACATGGATAAATCTTGTCCTTGCATGAGAGATGGAGTCTGCAAAAATCGCTATCCAAAAAACTTTTGTGCTAAAACGACTCATGGTGAGGATACTTATCCATATTATAGAAGAAGAGATGATGGCAAGAGAGTCAAAGTTCGCCGATTTACTCTTGATAATAGGTGGATTATGCCTTACAACCCTTACCTACTTGCTTTATTTGATTGCCACAATCAACGTGAAAATCTATTCTACTCTTAAGCTCGTGAAGTACTTGTATAAGTACGTTTTCAAAGGGCATGATCTGGTGAGCTTTAAGATTATTTCCTGTGAATCAACCAAAGATATTGATGAAATAAAAAAAAAACTTCCAGAAAGGTAGATGGGTTTCACCTCCAGAAGCTTTTTGGTGCATTTATGAATTTAGGCTCAATGAAATGACTCCAGCAGTTTACACTCTTCAAGTTCACCTCCCAGACTAGCAGTTTGTTTCCTTTGACAAGAATTCTGACTTGTTGCAATTACTGAGTAAAATTGATTTTTCTAAAACAATGTTAACTCAGTTTTTCCACATGAACAGAACAAATCAAAAAGCGCAAAATCTGAAATGCTTCTATAGAGATTTTCTTGAACATTTTGTTTGGTCTACTAAATATAAAGAGTGGACTGAAAGAAAGCGTCACAAGGTGATTGGTAGAATGGTGACTATTAGTCCGAAAGAAGAAGAAATGTATTATTTGAGGTTGCTTTTAACTCACATTGCTGGACGACATCTTTTGAAGACCTTTTGATTGTTAATGAATAGAAATTAGCTTTATTTAGAGAGGTCGCTTTGGCTCTCGGGCTTTTAGAGAGGACACGCTTCAGGAAGCAATGGCGTTTCAAATGCCCGTCCTCGTTGAGGTTATTGTTTGCCACTCTCCTTGTCTATTGTTCTCCAACAGATCCTAGGTCGCTTTGGAAAAAATTTGAACTGGAACTTTCTGCTGACTATCAGCACCAGCAGCCATTCAATGGACTTTCTTCTCTTGAAATTAAAAGAAAGGTCCTGCGGGATATTAACAGCTTGCTCGAACAAATGGGCAAAAGCATTGCTGATTTTCACTTTTTCTCCGATGATTTTTCATGTTGTTGCGCTGAAAGATTAACAAAGGAGATTGAAAGTGAAAGAAACTTAGCGGTAGCACCTGAGGATCTGTTGTTGCCTCAGAAGTTGAATTCTGAGCAAAAAACATGCCTATGATCTGATCCTAAAATCATGTTTTTCCTTAAAAGGGCAAGCTTTTTTCGTTGATGGCCTCGATGGCACGGGTAAAACATTCCTGTATCGGTCACTTCTCGCCACTTTATGATCACAAAACCATGTTGCAATTGCAGTGGCAACATCTGGAATTGCGACATCAATCCTTCCCGGTGGAAGGACAGCTCACTCGAGATTCAAGATACCGCTTGATTTCTCAAAAACTAAGAGTTGTCAGCTTAGTAAACAAAGCTCTGCTACGAAACTCCTTTCTGAATCTACACTTATTTTGTGGGATGAAACTTCAATGGCTAAGCGAGAAACAATTGAAATATTTGAAATTGCTAAAAGATTTAATAGATTCAGATTTGTCTTTTGGAGAAAAGGTAATTGTTTTTTGTGGCGATTTTCGACAGACTCTACCTGTCATTGATCAAGCGACTAAAGAGGTTCTCATAGAGTCGACCTTCCCTATCTCTCCTTTGTGGCCTAAACTACAAAAAATCAGACTCATAAAAAACATGCGAGCTATGTTTGATCCAGGATTTTCACAATTCCTTTTAAGAGTAGGAGAAGGAAGGGAACTTGTCGATGATTAGGGTGAAATAACTTTATCGCCAGATATAGTTATTCCTTATTATGATAAAGAGGAGTCTTTAAACAAGTTAGCTGGTTACATATAATCAAATTCTGTTCGTTTTTATAGTTATTCCTTCTATCTCCATTATGAATGAATCTTCTTATACACAGGTTATTAGAAAGCATCTTTCCAGATTTGAACCTCTATTCGCAGGATCCCTATAACCTAACAAATAGGTTCATCCTTGCTCCTAAAAATAGCTCGGTTGACGAGCTCAATGAAATAATGATTAGGAAATTTCCTGGAAACCTTCAAACTTATATTAGCTCAGACAAGACTGTTGATTAACGCCACCAAGGTGATTATGAGGACTTCCTCAATTCTCAAAATTCTAAAGGTCTCCCTCGTCATAAGTTGCTGTTGAAGGGAAAACTGTCCGCTAATGCTTCTCAAAAATTTAAATCCAGTTGAAGGTCTATCAATGGAATGAGGTTAATATGCAAAGATCTCGGACAGCACACGATTTTTGCTGAGATTGTTTTTGGCATCATCGAGGGAAAAGAGTTTTTATTCCAAGGATACCTCTTCAGTCTCCTGACAATGACAAAAATGGGATTCCATTCATAAGAACGCAGTTTCCTATCCGCCTTTGCTTCGCTCTGACCATCAATAAATCACAGGGTCAAACTCTTGACTACGTCGGCATCTATCTTCGAGAATCAATTTTTTCTTATGGACAGTTGTATGTTGCTCTGTCCAGAGCTAAGACTGCTGCTAAAATTAAAATTCTTCTTGTTCCTGGAACATTTGATGCCACAAAAGTAGATTGCAAAACTCGAAATGTTATCTTTGATGAAATTTTTAGATTAACTTAGGACTAGACCATTTTCTGCTTCAATTATGCTAAATTAAGGTGGTCATGCAGATTTTTTATTGTTAGATTACTGTCTTCTTGGATCTTTTAGTTCCTGCTCATTTATGCATCAACTTGTGTGTTTATAGGATGGCTAACTTGCTGCCAATGCGAGATATTATGTCTTACATGAAAAATTGGAGCTGCATCATCACTGTTCAGGAAAAGCAGCAGGTCACAAAACTCAATGGGGGACACCGACAAGAAAACAGACTTTTGTTTTCTATGATTTAGAGGTTAGTCAAAACCACTGCTCAGTTTTGGATGTAATAATTTAAGTGCGCTCTTCTTTTGCTTTCTTAATCCTGTATTTAATTTCACCTCTTTAAGTAGGGATCAAGAGTCGAAGGAATCATCTTCAATGATGACATTCCTAGAATGAGTAAGATCTTGCAGGTTTATAAAAAGTATAGAATCTCCAATACTGAGGTCAGACCTATACTGCCAAAGTTCCAGACATCTGACCTTACCATTCAATAGGTGATCAGTAGCAAGACTGTCATTGACGAAATTGCTGATGATGATGAAGTCATGCCTGTGAAATTTTGCTATTCAAACTTTACTGATTTAGTTCAGTACATGGATGACAAAACAAAATCAGTGGGTGAGTCTTTCAACGCTTTAATCTTAATATGTTTACATTCTGAACCAAGTTTTTTATAATTGCCTTCTCTTTGTTATTCATAGACATGCTGGGAGTCGTGATTTGTGCACTTGAGAGAAAAGTAGTTGTCAAAAAGTCAAAGCAATCAGATGTTCAGAAATTTGTCCTATTCAATGAAGAGTAAGGCCTTTAATCTTTAGTTTAGCCAAAACTTCACACTGCCTGTCCTTCTTTTCCTCTGCAGTCATTTTTTCCAGTCTGTGACTGTTATCTCTTATCACAAATACAGATCACAAACAGTGCTATTGTCTCTATGGGATAGTTTCTTGGCTAATGAGGGACAAGAAATGTTATCTAAACTTCACAACTATCCTGCGATCATTGCTCGTAGAGTCAAAGTGAATAACTATAATGGTCTGTTCCCATTTTACTTTTTTAGATTTTTAACGTTTAGCCTTTTATATTTGCCTGCAACACTTGTAAATCTTTCTCCATTTCTTTTCGTCATATAGGGGGTCGCACTTGGTACTTGGTTTGATTCAGCGATTCTTGTTGATCCGCCTATACAAGAAGCAAGAGAACTCAAGAACTGGTACAATATATTTTCAATCATCATTCTCTACACAATTTAACTATAAATGCTATCTTACCTTCCAATTCTAGCTTTTTTTTATGCCTCCTTCCACCCAGTGCATTGAGGAACACTAGGTTGATTAAAGACATTATCGAAAAAAAGGACTATATTAAATATAATCCACAACTGTCATTAAAATCAGACCAAAAAATGACTTGGATTTGTAACATAACTTCATCGCAAAAGGTTTGGGAGTGAATAATGTTGCCTTCCTTTCATACTTTTCTCATGTATGATCGTTTTTTTATACTCATGCTTGCTCGTCTTTAGACTATATGGTGAAGGCACAAATCTCTTTTGAGCACATCTTCCAGAAATATTGGTACATGAGCTGTAAAAGCTGTTGCCGAGCTACAGCAGCAGACTATGAAGTTGTGTTTACCTGTATACACTATGGTTGTGACGTTCTTCTACCTTTAACATTGATTCACTAAATCATTCGATTGTGGGTTGAGATTCAATTCAAGGTTCGCAATCTATGGTTTAGAAGGGTCAAGTGTTTTTCCGCACTCCAACTTGATTTTTTCGTCTAAATCCGGGACTACGTGAGATACGAGTTTATACCTTCGGGCGGGTTCATATCAGATTGGTAATCAGAGCTAGTTGACGAATTCGTATCTTGTTCGTGTCAAAGTAAGTTTCCTTTGTTTCAAATCTGGTCATTGCTCTTGGTAGTAATACGCTAGAGTTTCTCGTTGGTTTCTTTGTTGATCGTGTCTTTCCGTTGTTGTTACATCGTGTTTTTCTGGTCTTGTTAGAGTCTTGTTGTCTTGTTTCTTGAGTCTTGAAGTTGCTTAGATTGTTTTCAAAAAAAAACTTGTTCATCGCTACTGTTCACGGATACTGTTCATCACCATTGTTCACAGCACTATTCATCGCTACTGTTCACTGAAAAAAAAATTCTGGTCATTGTTTTCTTGGAAATCTGAAGCTTAACCTAGTGTTTCTTGTCAATTTGTGTTGGGTCTTGTGTTTCTTGAAGTTAATCTACGGCTAATCATTTCTTGTTCTTAGAGGTGTTCAAGTTCTTGAAATTTCTTGATAAGAATTTTGAATTTTCTGGAATTATCTTGGATACTTTCTTGACAATTCTTGAAGTTCTTGGGTAAAATATTAAGGTTTCTTGAATTCTTGAACAAAAGTTTCCAAATATTGAAATTCTTGCAAAACCCTAGTTCCTATTTTGTAGCGGCTAATTCTTATTTCTTGTTATGGCTTGAATTCTTTCCCTTGGGTGTTTGATCCAAAGTTGAAAAGAAAAGAAAGAACGAGTTGTTGTGAAGAAAAAAAAAGAAGTTGGATCACTCTTGAATTGAAACAAGAAAGCAAATCTGATTTGAAAAACCAAGTTGACTTGGGATTGTAAACAAATCCTAGTCATCACATAACTAATCCAATTTAGATTTTGCTAGCTGCTTATACACGAAAATTACTCCAAAAACCAGCAGCTTATCTTCCAAAATAAATCGAAGAATCAATTGGATTCAACTTCCAAAATTCTAGCCAAGGGTACAATCGGGTAGAGCAATTCTAGGCTTCCAAAATTTCTGCTATTTTGTTTCTTACTTAATCGAGTTTTGCAATCTGTCCAATCATTATATTCGAGTCTTTTGAGTCTTTTCAACCTACAAATCGTGTCTAAGAGATCCCAAAAGGAGTCCAAAATCAGTCTTGGGTTCCAACTAGTCTTAGTTTCCTAATTGAGGCGCTAGTCAAAGTCCAAAGTTTTCAAAACTTGAGTCACCTTGTGTGGACAAAATCTGGTATTTTTGTCAGCATACTTAGTGTCTTATTTTGAATTATTATGCAATCGATTTCACTCCAAAAATTCCAGCTTTAAATCACCACCACCTTGTGAGAAAACTTGGTGAAAGTTTGATTGAATCTCATTCAGAAAATTCTGATTTCTTCAAGAGAGGCAATCAAGTTACTTGAGAGGTGATTGGTGAGATCAATAGAGTGAACTAAACACTTGAGGCTCTGTTTGGATTCATCATTTTTTCAAAAACAATTTTTTCAACTACAATGCAACAGTAATACACAAACAAAAATAACTCCAAAAATACCATATCCAAACAATATATCAAAAACAACACCAAATATACAAAAAAAATTCGAAATTTTCGATTTCAAATTATGCGAATTTGGTTCGAATTCGGTAATGGAGTTTTTGAAATCGAAAATAGAAATCAGATTTTTCAATTTCAATTTCGTTTTATAATATATATATATATTAATATTTATTTATTTATATATAATATTTTTATTTCAATTTTGTTTTATAATATGTATATTAATATATATTAATGTGTATATTTCAATTGGTTAGTTTTTTGGCTAGAAAAAGGTATCTTGAATGGATAAGGAAGAAAACTGGATTTGAACATTTGTCAGTTTGAAACTGACTTCAAATTTAGATCCATTGGCTCCCCTTAGACCTTCTTTGTTTGTTCAAAGAATTGGGGTGGGATAAGGTTTTCAAGAATACAACTTTGGTCTGCCCTAGTATCAAATAAGGCTTCAGTTTCGATTACATAATTATTGTTAACTAGTAATCGGATCTGGACCAAATGATCCTTGTCTTCCTTGGGTTTTTTGGATAATTGTTTTAGGAATTCAGTGTCTTCTTGGTTGATAGGTTCCTCACTCGGTGTTAGGTCTTGAAGAACAAGGTTGTTGAGATCTTGTTTGGTTTTAATTGTCCTAACTTCATCTTTAAGAATAGCAATTTCTGTTTGAAGGTGTTGAAGAGTCAAAGGTTTAATAGGTTTGGAAGGAAACCTATCAAAAATATTTGTGAGGTTGTAGGTTTTAAGAATTCTAGGGTCTTTGGCTAAAGGATTTGAAGGATTTGTGGTTTGGTTTAAGGACTCTTTGAATTTGTATAAATAGAGTTGTCTCTTCTCTATTTCGGGAGTGTCTTCAATGATTTCCAGAAGAAGGTTTTGATCATTTGTCAAAACATTGATAGTAGGACCTCCTTCTTCTTTATCACTGGTGGTTTGGAAGGAAGAAGAAGATGAAATATCATCTTCTAGTTGATTGATATAATCTTCTTCTCTTTCAGAATCGGTTTCTGATTCGATTAGAAGATTTGATATTTGAGCTTTAATTTGGTCTTCTAGCCCCAAGGTACGGATCCTTTGGTTGAGTTTACATATCGGGCTATATGTCCAGGTTTATGGCATTTGTGGCAATTAATAGGAGATGGGGTTGAGATTTGAGGAGGCTGTATGGGCAAAGGTTGTTTGGGCTGATATTTCTTTTTGTAAAAGGGATTTTTGTCAAGATGTTTAGTGGACTTGGGCCGTTTGTGAGGTTTTTTGTAACAACTAGAGCAGACGGGACGAGGGGTTAGCCCCTTAAACCAGGAAAATAAAGAAAGCAGAGGGAATTGAAAGCATAAATATTAGGAAGTGGGTCGCAGTCGGACTGCCACTAGTTAGTATAGGCGGTTAAACCAGCCATGTATAAACAGAAAGTAAATAACAGAAAGTAAAAGTTAGTAAGTTAGCTCAGGCGATAATACCGGCCATGTATGATTAGTATAATCAAAACAAATAAAAAGAAGTAAATGGATATGAATATAGGCGGTTCAGCCGACCATTTGATTGAATGATATTGAATGTAAAAAATAAGAAAACTTACAAGATATGAAGCTTGCTCAAGGCTTGCCCCTTTGTTTGATTCAAAAACTAAAACAATGGGAATCAGCCAAGGAATTTAGGAATTTTGTTTGTTACCGTTCAGGATTTAATCAGCCAAGGAAGAAAGCCAATGTGGAGCATCCACCCGATCTATGTGTGGTTGCACATGGAATCCTCAGTGTCACTTTTTCAATGGGAATTCAACGCCATTTTTATATTTTTGTCAAGTGTTCTGTGTCTTTAACTTATGATGTGCTGTTTATTTAAATTTCTTTTACTCTCACGTGATAAGTGAGATTGATACTGAATTTGACATCGGATAGTGACACAGAGAATCAACTGGTGTGGTTGTTATGCAAAAGTGTAGCTAACAAAGGAGGTTGTAGATGGGCGAGGCTCAATGGTATGTCTCACGGTTCAGTAATGTTCACAACCACGAGCTGTTGGAAGATGATCAAGTGCGGCTACTTCCTGCCTATAGAAAAATTCAAGAGGCAAACCAAGAGCACATCCTTCTACCCTCTAAATCTGGAGTTAGAAAAGGTGCCGGAGTTAGAAAAGGGTGTTCAACCAGGTCAATTGCCTTTTATTGAAAAAGATGCAAGGAATTTTGTCAGGACATGTGAAAAGACAGTTCAAGAACATGATGCTATGCTGGGAACTCAAGCTAGCTGAGTTGGCCACCAGGGACTAGGGCTCCATTTGAAAAAAACTGAAAAATCGATTTGTCCAATCTAAATTGGACTTTGAATTTCGCTAAAACGGAATTAGGGGAAACCGAAACATATCCAATTTTAATATTTAGTAAAATAGTTCGAAAATGGATATTAAAAATACATTATTGAATCACTTATTACTAGCCAAATTTTTAAAATTTTTACAATATATACACATATATATTAGTTATATACATACATATTACTAAGCACTAATCAGTAAATAGTAACTAATAATTACTTAACCACTAATTGATGACTACATATTACTGTTGACAAACTTATTGATTAGTTTAACTATTTGACTATTTAACTACTCTGTGTACTAATTACTGACTATTTCACATTTTAATATTGGTTTACTGCATTACGGAGTTGATTGGAGTTTGGACAGGGGAAGTGACAAGATGCAATATTGACTTGTTATTTTTTGTTTACTTAATGTGATGATGAGTTGATGACTGATGTACTGGTGTTTTTTTTCCCATTGAAAAGCTGAAAAAACATATGCAATATTATTTTGGTGTAATAATATTTTTATAGAAAATTGAAACATTTTAATTTACTATTGACTTTTCGGATTTCAAATGTTACCAAATTACTGGTTCTCCGACCAAAACCCAATTTACCAAACTAAATTTTGGACTGTAATTGGATATTCATCTTGACAAATCAATTATTGAATCGCCGAAATTATTTTTGACTGAATTTCCAATTCCCAATTACCGAAATTATTTTTTACTGAATCTCTTGACTTGTATTTTCTTATCCAAGCTTTCTTGAAAAATTTCACCGGAGGGTGCACAAGGCACCCATCTAGTCCAATGATGATTCAATTCCCTTTGGGTCCATCCTTGGAGTAACAGTAGAATAAAAATTATCATGTCCCGAGAGGGGGGGAGGGGGGAATGCTGTCTGGAATGAGAAGTGCGAGAATGATCTCCAAGAGCATGGCACAGAAGGATGACGGATTTGTTTACAAGTATACTACTGAGGAACATGGAGACTCCGTCGGTGCATTTTCAGTTTTTGGTGATGCTGTTACATTTGACACCACTTATCGTCCAATTACTTACAATCTGCTACCTGGTTTGCGCAAAAGCAATTTTGCTTGGCTGTGCTCTCTTACAAGATGAAACATTGCAGTCGTTCTCATGGGCCTTACAGGTTCGTAATAAAGCCTTGATCTTTCATATTCTACTTCTTACCTCTCACTTACTGCTACTGTCATCTCTTTCTCGTAGAGGTATTTAGTCATGCAACCTATTTCTAACCAAATCTCCAACCAGAAAATGCATGGCATATTTTCTCAAAATGTCCCACCTCCCATTTCCCGTCCTCTCAAAAACGGTGGTGGGATAGGGTTTTTTTTTTTTTTTTGAAGAAAGTATTACTCTGATTCCTTCATCAGAAATAGACTTTGAAACTGAATTGGTGGATTTTTAATATACGAGGGAGTACTTTTGCATCGTTCTGTTTGTCAGACACTAAAAATGGATATTTTGTTTTCAATGTGAGGACCCCTTTGATCATTCTCCCTTGTAATAAACTTCAGCACTCAAAGCAAAATGTACTGCATATGGCCTCAAATTCTTTTCCACAAGTGGAGCATAAAGTAGCTCTTCTCAATACATTCTATATCTTCTTATATAAATTGCTCCGCCTCTAAGGCCAGGACCAGAGCACCTGGAAAAACCTTGGGCCGCTTGGGGGCCTCGGCAGCGAATTACATTCACTGCCCAGGTTGATTTATTTTAGAGATCTTATCCTCAAAAGTTGCAGCAGAAACTTAAAGGTTACGTCTACGGTGGAAAGTTCACTTTTCTGCCCATAGTAGGCAGAACCAATGCAAGGAGGCCAACTGTGCTATGTGGGGACGCCATCTGGGCACCACAGGAGAAAGCCGGTTGTGCGTGGATAAAAAATGTAATATAGTTTAAAATTACAATAAAAGTCCTTTTAAAAATTTGTTCATCATTTAATGTCCAATACTTATATTTGATAAATTAAAATAGTTAATTAAATATTCTATTATAATATAAACAACTATATGTCATTGAGTTGATTGAATAATATTTTCTTTTTCTTTTTTTGCCATTTCAACTAGTTGTCAATTGAAATAAAAATTTTATAATTATTTAAATTATTCAATAAAATTATCAATTTAAGATGAACATAAATATAAATACATTAAATTGTATAATTGAAATATTTGATTTAATATAAAGGAAAGACAAGAAGAAATACCAAGAAATTTTTAAAAAATTCATGTGAGTCCTTTATATTGGTAATTGTCTTTATTTGTTATTGTAATCGCAATGCCTAACTATAATCGATTGAAACTCATATCCACAAGTCATACAGCGATTTGTGTTATACTGTTTATAATTAAATTTACTATATACTTAAATTAAAATTCTCTTTTTTTCACTAAATTTTCTTTTATACATGATTTATGTGTTATCATTTATTTGTAATTAATTTAATGAAAAGATGCTCTTTAGGCTAAATGATATGTTTTGATAATGTGGATTACTTTTAAGGATTTTAATGAGATTTAGAACACATTTTTATGCATTTAATCTAATTTACATTTTATTTCATTTGAAATATAATTATTTAAAACATAAGGGGCCATATTGATTAAATTTTCAAGTATTAGGGACCAAAAAATATAAAGTCAAACTTTTGACTAATTCTAACTTGATTTTGACCATTAGATATTGTAGTTTTCTATTAGTTGTCCTAAATTTGCCTAAAATAAAAAATTTGGGACATATTTATTTTGGTCAAAATATCAAAGACCAGTTTAACTCATAGACCAAACCATGGGGGACCAAAATTGCATATCTTACTTTATTTTAATCCTGTTTGATATCCCAACTCTTCATTTTATATTTACGCTTCAATTATTTCAAATATCAAACTAAATTAAAAAATAAAAACTACCACAATATTTATTTTGACATGTACAAAATTCACTAAATAATTTTAAAAATTTCACCTATTTTCCGTTACAATAATTTTGTCTACCTTTCCGTACCTTTGTTTTCCATGTTTCTTTGACATTCACTTTTTCGCTCTTCACTTTTCATTGGGACCCGCATCTCGATTGGAGTGTTCACAAAATATTTTCTAAGTAATGGGCATTAGATGATGAACATATTTTTAAGAGGGCTTTTATTGTAATTTTAAAATGTATTGCATTATTCAGCCAAGCACCACCCGACTTTCTCCAGTGCCCGGTACATTATTTCTCTGTCCATCTTTGTGCATGTCCCCAAAGAACACAGTTGGCCTCCTTGCATTGCTTCTGCCCACTGTGGGTAGCAGATGGCATCCCCACATAGCACAGGTGGCCTCCTTGCATTGCTTCTGCCTACTATGCGCAGAAAAGTGAACTTTCCACTGTAGACGTAACCAAACTTAAATTGAAAAGCTCTACACTTCCGTCTCTCTCATTCCTCTCTCTCTCTCTCTCTCAATTTTTGTAAATTCCTCTTTTGGAATACATACAAGTACAAATCAAAAACTTTTAGCAACAATTTTTCAGGTCAGGTTTCCTTTTGCTTTCTTGCCAAACTCCATCTCAGCCCTGTAAAATTTCCAAAACCCCCCGCCTAAGGCTGCAAACGAGTCGAGTCGAGTCGAGTTTTGATCTAATCGAGTCAAGCCTTGACTTAATTTTATTGAACTCGAGCTCGACGAGCTGACAATGTTTTCAATGTTCTTTTATCTTTAACCGCTAACTTTGGTTGGTGTTTACAACAATTTGATGTTAAAAATGCATTCTTACATGGAGATTTAGAAGAAGAGGTGTACATGGAACCTCCACCGGGTTTCAATGAAATGTTTTTTGAAAAGAAAGTGTGCAGGTTAAAGAAGGTTTTATATGGATTAAAATAATCGCCAAGGGCTTGGTTCGGAAGATTTACTAAAGTGATGCTAGCAATGCAATACAAACAAAGTCAAGGAGATCATACCTTGTTCATAAAACATTCAAAAGGAGGTGTTACAGCTCTACTTGTATATGTGGATGACATCATCATCACTGGGAATGATCCAATTGAAAGAGAAACACTCAAAAGGTGCTTAGTAAAGGAGTTTGAAATTAAAAAACTAGGGAGGTTGAAGTATTTTTTAGACATTGAGGTGGCATACTCAAGTAAAGGCATCTTTGTTTCCCAACAAAAGTATGTCTTAGACTTGCTTAAAGAAACAGGCAACTTGGATGCAAGGCAGCAAGCACACCCATTGAGACTAACTTGAGACTGAATAAAGAGAAGGATGATAGTAGGGTAGATAAGGGAAGATATCACCGGTTGGTTGGGAAACTGATATACTTGTCCCACACAAGGCCAGAAAATAGCATTTGCCATAAGTGTAGTAAGCCAATTTATGCATGATCCAAGAGAGAAACACTTGCAGGCTGTCAACAGAATTCTATCCTACCTCAAAGGGACACCGGGTAGAGGAATTTTGTTCAAGAAAAATGAAGGATTGCTCATAGAGGCATATACTGATGCTGATTATGCAGGTTCTATTGTAGATCGTAGATCAACTTCTGGATATTGTACATTTCTTGGTGGCAACCTAGTGACATGGAGGAGTAAGAAGCAATCGGTTGTTGCAAGATCAAGTGCTGAAGCAGAGTTTAGAACTATGGCTCATGGAGTTTGTGAATTGCTATGGCTCAAAATAATACTTGATGACCTTAAAATCAAGTGGGAAGGACCTATGAGACTCTATTGCGACAACAAGTCTGCCGTCAACATTGCACACAATCCAGTGCAACATGATCGTACAAAGCACATCGAAGTAGATAGACATTTTATTGAGGAAAAGCTGGACAACGGCATGATTTGCACTCCATATGTAGCATCAAATAATCAATTGGCAGATGTCTTAACTAAGGGAATGCCAACTTCCAACTTTGAAGACATTACATGCAAGATGGAAATGGAAAATATCTATTCACCATCTTGCGGGGAGTGTTGAAAATCTAGAATATCTTAAATTCTATGTATATCCCATGATTTCTGCTCTATTTTAGAATAAATAATTTACTCCTAATGTATTTTAGGATAGAATAAATTAGCTCCAAAATTTAGGATAGAATATTTTAGGATAGAATAAATTAGCTCCTAATTTTTAGGAAATTACAGATTTCATGGAATTGACAAAAGTCAAATTCCATTTGTATAAATGTTGTACAGAGCCTAGAACAAAATTAATATAGAACAATTCAGTTTTCCTTTTGTTCAAAGGCCTATCTTCAAACTCTCCGTTCATGGCTAATAGAAATGCATTTTGGATTTTAGACTAATTTTCATAGAAATTTTAAGCATTAAAGACTTTCACCACAACCTTAGGAGTGTTCAACAGTTCATGGCTCTATTTGGTCCTAAAAAATTACATTTTTGTCAAAAGCAGATTGAGATCAATTCACTGATACACACATCTAAAAATGGACATATGCTTGCTTCAATGTATTACACATATTTCTTAGCTTCCAAGACAGTTATTTCAACATATTTGTCAAACACAACGAACTGATTTTCAAGTTATGGATTAATTATTTGACATATACTATTAGAATTAGTCAATACATTCCCAACAATAGAATGAAACACCTTGATCAGCCTTCCTTGCATCCTTGAGATAAGAAAGATTCCTAAATTTTTTACACTAATATGAAGAACTACCATTATTTAGCCAATGTTGTTGGAACCTTCACAAAATGCCTTTGTTAAGTTGTGTGTAGCTATGCATAATTAAGTAGATCGAAGTTCCCATTGAATCATTAAGTGGACCATGATGAATACTCAATAAAATAGAGCCAGACTATTTTCAAATGGTGCATAAATATTTTTTCTAAAAATAAAAAAATCTCTACAGCTTTTCTTTGATTTAGTGTTCCTTAACGGACAAAGTAGTGTGCGAGAGGCAAGATTTTAAGATTGAACTACTACTTTTCCAGCAATTGTACTCATGGGCCATGCTCAACTTTTTGAAATAATAAGAAAATTGTTAGATGCCTTATGTGTATTACTTAGCATTGGTACCTGGTGTATTAATAACATTAGTAACTTATCACTAGATAATGATAGTAAGTCACATTTTATAATAGGTTAATAGTAATAGTTTATCATAAAAATGATGGTAAGTCATAGTATTTTATTTAATATGTGATGTATAGGGTCGTGAACTAGGATTAGTACTATAGCTTATGAAATTGCACATTGAAAAGCATTTTGTTGAATAGCTTATGCCTTGTAGACATTTCCTATAAGCTTAGCATTGAGTTGAGCTTACGCTTCATTTGAGGTGTAGATAATGTGAAATCCAAAATTAATGGGGATTATTTATTTAAATAGCACAATTTGCATAAAATAAGATTTTTCAAGTTGTATCAAGCCAGTACAATGTAGCTTATACTTTTATAAATGTCCTTATAGTATGTTGAAGAAGCAGCGGATAATAAATATCCTAATAGTATGTCTGTTTTACTTCTGCCTAGACAATACATGCAACGGCTTCTACTGGCACTATTACTCCCCAAATAAGGCTTATAAACCCAAGATGTGGACAGAAGCTTGAACTAGCTGGTCAGTGATTACTTTTTTTATAGGGAGACACGTAATTCTTGGAGTTTTATGACAGGAAAGTGACTCTATTTTTATCTATTTTTTTCCAAGTTTACTGAATTCAGAGGTGTAGTACCTTACCATCCGGCTGAAGACTTGGCTTTTTCTCTTGCAGAATTTATTGAAAATAGGGCTTTTTAATTAACTATTACATGGTAAAGTTTAGTGCTTTAAAAATTATTTTTCCTCAAATTCCTACTAAATTACTGTTGTGATTGTCTTCTTAATTTCTTCTCTTTATGGCAATATCATGGAGGAACAAACTTTGGCAGGATAGCTAGTGGACAATTTATTACCACTAGCTATGATTATGATGCTCCTCTTCATGAATATGGTATGTAGACTGCGTTAACTCCGAAACTCATGCTCTAAGTTTGCCGTGTTCACCTCATTTCATCTAGATGTTAATGTTTTGTATATTAGTTTGAATTTTGTTGGTAAACTAGCTTTTGGGTTGGCATTTGTTTTTATAGTGGCCATACTTATCAGCACCCAAGAAACCTCAATCTGCCATATCATTTAAACTGGACATTTGTGTCATTTGACTGTGTGTGAGAGAGAGAGAGAGAGAGAGAGCCAAAAGAGGTTTATTCAGTTCAATTTCCCCTTTTTAAATAGTTTCATGTATTTTCTTCCACTAGTATTTGCTGTATAATCATAATTATTCATGCTTTTTTGCTTTTGGGCATTGAGGTTTGTGTATATTTCCTGGTAGGGATGATGAAAATCTTTTATTGAGTTATTGATGGCGAAATGCATAGAGGTAAATTCAAACCCTTATCTTGGCTGGGCAACCCAGATGGCTTCTGGGATTGAGATGGAATTCATTCGCATATGTAACTGGGAATTTGTAGCCATGGTGGTGTCTCCCTCCATTTTGCCTTCTCTTTATACAGATTTGAGCCTGATTGATCATTGTGTGTATCGTCTCTATATCTTTTAATTACTCGATTGTTTTTGTTCTAGTCTTGTGGTATGTTGATTTATTGTTGGATGAATTCCATTGGAAACAATACATTGATGGACCTAGAAACATCAATTTCATTAAGCCAAGAGGGACCCAGAAATTTTATGCAGCAATTATATTTTATGAAACATTAATTTTGACGTTTACTGCATTGTCGTGTTAGTGACTATCGTGGTTAGGACCAAAGACCAGTTTAAAGAGTACTTTCTCAGCTCTTACTGTCTTGGTATTAATTTTTCACATGTTTTGGGGATCAATAAGTAAGAATCTGCAGTCAATCATCATTGTTTGATATAATTTGGTTTTTGTTTCAATTTTGGTTTTAGGAAGTTGATGCTGGTCATGCACTGATTAATTTCTGGCATAGATAAGCACTTCTAAGTTCCATAACTTGGTTCTTTGAAAGGGGATTATTCACTAGATAGGCCCTAACTACAGTGATAGAGACTTTTAACATATCTCACTCTTCAATTATTTTGCAGCTATCTTTGTTATATTTGTTTCTCTGGTTTTGCGCATGGACATGGACTTTGCTTAATTACCCTGCTATTATAATGGTATGCTTCAATGGGTATCGCATGAACATTTCTGAGGGCACTTTGGGCTTTGACGCTACAACTTCTGGTTAACTTCAATATCAGGTGTACTTTGGTTTCTCCTCTCCCGAGAGCTGTGTTGCAGGATTTGGTAGCATTTTACTAAGCTGCAACAAATATTCAGTTTCGAAGAATTGCAAGATCTTCAACATTCACATTTGGATAATCTGCACTGTGGTATATTAGAAGAGAGATGATGTCAAGATGTAGTTAAAAAATTAGCAAAAGCCTTAGTTATGTTGATTTACAATTTTTAAAGAAGACAGAGCCTAATTGTTCTTTATTTGCTATCCTTTGCTATTGAGGTTTCTATGACCCTCTATGAAGCATGCATCATCATATATTGATTTTATGCCTTTTTAATGTGCCTTCGCATCGTGCTACTGTAGTTATTATTCAGTAGAAAATGTTAGCCAAAGGATATCATTCAGGAGAAAATATTCACTACAGAATCAACTGCAGTACCTCCATCTTTTGTATCAGTACATAGCTAATGTATATTGCTTTTGCGTGCTAACCAAGCATCTTTTCTATCAATACTTAACTGCTCTTATCAACTAATGTATACTGCTTTTGCATGGTAGGGAACCTTACTAACAGGCCCTAAAGCTCCCACGTCTTGCGTGGGAAGCAGACCCTAGTAATTATATACAGAGACCCTTATGGGTCTGATAAAGTAAATCTAAATGCATATTTTCATGGGTTTGGGTATCAATGAGTATCCTTGAATACTTTTTTGAACATATAGTGAAGAACTAAAGTAAAAATATTTAAAAATATTATGGAGTTCAAAATAACATAAATACCATCCAATTTTTATTTTTAAATAATAAATTAACATTTAATAAGTTAAATGCAATATTTTGAACTAAAAAAAAAAACTATTATCAACTGATTCTATTTATTTTCAAATTTTCATCTACATCCATAGAGGCACATAATAGATTGGCAGGATTAGGAGATGTTTGTTTTATATTAAAAGCATATCTTTTAATTCAAACAGTCATAAAATTTTAATGTATTTGATCCAATGACTATAGAATATTAGATTATATATATATGTATGTATATGTGTATTAACGTGTGTGTATATAATTTATACATGAATCAATGTAAAGTCTAGTTTGGATCTACATTTGGGTATCGATAGTAAAAAATTAGATTCTACCAAACCCATGACTATCTAATAGGGTATGAATTTGGGTGGAGTTTGAAATTGAAAAATTAAACCCAAAATTTACCCAAATATATTGGATCTGAATTAGATCTAGATAAGATTTAATTCATTAACATGTCTACTTATAACCTAGTTTAAATTTCTATTCTAACAGGCCCATTATTATATCATTGATTATTCATTTTCATACCAAATATAAAAGTATTTCTACAACATGTAATGTGAGGCAAACCAAATGAAACTTCATACTATGTACTTTTACTAGAATTGTTTCTTTAGCTACCCATGATATTAATCTTTCAACTATTATAAAAATAAAAAAATAGATTATAGTGGTTTTGCACTTGGTAACATAAAATTTTAAAAAAATATGATGGGCATTTTAGGTGTAATTAAGAGTGTAACTAAGCCGAACTCAATAGAATTACAAGCAAGCTTAAGTTCCCATTGACCAAGTTCAAATAGATCAAACAACTTGAAGAACTCAAGTTTAAACCTAATATGTGAGTCTCGATAATTCATCGAGTATAAACGAGGTCAATTACGCTTCAATATATAATATATATTATATAAAAAATTTTATATTTATTAGTATAAAATATCTATCGTGTCCTTTGTTTAAAAATGTATAAAATGTTAGTTTATATTACTTAAACTTGATTGGGCTCAACTAAACTCAATTGAGCTGAATTGACTTAATGAAACTTTATTGGGTTGACTAAGCCTCAATTAATTGAGCTGAATTGTGCTCGATCTAATTGAATTCAAGTAAGGTAAAATAAATTCAATTCAAATTCAAACTCAATTTTCAACAACTTAACAAGGCTAGAGTTCAAATTCAAGTTTTTTAGCAGTGTACTGCTTGAACTTGATTTGATACAATTGCACATTTAAATGTAATAACATACAGTAATATGTTTCTACATGTTGATGCATTATTTTTGGCAACAAGTAACAATTAAGCATGAGTACAAATTTCCATAAATATTAGTTACAATTCTATTATCATAATTTTCTTCACTTGTTATTAATTGCTATAACAAGTGTTCCATAATTAAATATATAATTCGAAACATTTTTTCTACTTGCAATATTTAGTTATCCTACTTTTTCAAAAGCGATATAAATAATCGAACATTAAATAATATACTTACTTGATGTTTAACAATTTAATAATGAATACTTAAATTTTTGTATCTGTATATATAGTTGACAATAGAAAAGATTTATGTTATACTTGAGGGGGCAAAATTAGTAAAAAGGATCATGAAGAGGCATCCTAACATTTTATAAAAAGATTTCACAGGTAAAGTCTAATTTTCATAAGGAACATATCAAGAGGATATAAAAACAATTCTAAAAATCCTGGGTGGCAAGGTTTAATTTTACGAGGATATAACCAACTAATTTTTAATATTTTGAGGAGCTATGAAAAATTTTCTGAAATCTTGGATTTATTTATGCTCCCTTGGTGCTACCATTTCGCCCCCACTGGCGCATAGTTATGCGGAGTGTGGACCACCAAAACCACAAGATTTGACAGCACCACAGGCCGTCGAGCCATCTCTTTTCAGACTGACATAGCCGGTTGCCAATTTATAGACTAGTTCATAGGACAAGGGCAACCGTTCCTGACGGTTTTGGTCATTTTCAACAACGCGTAACTTTAGTTATACACGACGTAATTTTATCTGCATAACGTATAATTTTAATATAAAATTTTATAGGCCGAGCCTCACACACTGTGTGAAAATTGATGTACAACTAGTGATCTGAATCGCACATTTTTTTGATCAAAATCTGACCGTGAACAGTTCAGAAGCGATTAATCTGATGACCGCACCTGCCCCTCGTCCTGGGTCATAGGCATAGTTATTAAACCCGGCCCGGAGAGGAACCCGGTGAAAGAGGTGGGTCAACGGGTTACTGGTTCAACGGTGGCTGAGTAGTCCAACCGTGGGTCACTACATATATTTAAATATTATGTTTTATAATTTTTATATGGTTGAAACTATAATAAACTATGTTATAGTAATACTTCAGTTAGTTCAATTTATTATAGAATCATTAATTCTTATAAGAATTAACAAAACTTAAATTTAATTAGTAATCCACCAAATTTCAAGTATAAAATTTTATCGAAGTGTAATTATCTAGTTTATTTACGAATTTTAAGTGTAAAAAGTTATTAAGAATAATATTTGTCTTTAAAATGAATTGTGTAATATGTTATTTTTTAAATCCATTTCATAATTTATAGAATTTAGGGAATAATAAAATTCTAACAATAATATAGAAGGGGGCAAATAAATACCAAATGAGCTGTTAGACCAGTGATCAGTGCACGTAGCCTTTACATTTGAGGTCTGAGGTTCGAATCAGTATTCCAACATTTCTAAACATTTTTCATAAAAAACCGGGTTCCTCAGAAAACCGTCCGGTTCAACCGCCGGTCCGTTGAAAAGTCAACGGTTCTCTTGCACAAACGATCCAATTACAAAACCCGGTACGGTTTCATGGCCAGTTCACTGGGTTGACCGGTTGAACCCCGGGCCGGGCCGGACCGGGTTTTATAACTATGGTCATAGGATCAACGCCAAAAAGGCGCCTTAATATAAGGAGTTGACTAGATTCTCCAACGTAAGAATAGACGGATAAGATGCACGTTAGTTTCTTTCTTGTAATTTTCTTGTTTTTGTCCCTATTTTGTTTGACCCATTGGTGTCTTTTTCTGCGCCAAATAGATAGGTGAGTTAGTTATTCGGGAGGTATTACTTTAGCCTTAGTTGTTTCCTATTTTCCGC
Source organism: Coffea humblotiana (assembly GCA_023065735.1). NCBI lineage: Eukaryota > Viridiplantae > Streptophyta > Magnoliopsida > Gentianales > Rubiaceae > Coffea > Coffea humblotiana. The sequence continues at coordinate 1,763,725 of CM041212.1, read as the reverse complement.
TTATGCCATTCATTTTGCCTTGATTTCAAGGTCTGTGTTACAAGTTGTTTGGCTGCTTGTAATTTACTTCTTCTTTGGCCCTATTTTTTATTGACCCGTTATTCTCTTTTGTGGACCACAGAGAATAGCGTCATTTTTTGGTTTATGCTTCTTTGAATTGACAGATAAAAGACGGCTTCTTTCGTTGGAACCTATGTTTTCAGAATTGGGACCAGGTATTGACTTGGTCAAGTTTAGGAGTCAAGGGTCAATGGGTTCGATAGGGGTTGAACCAGATGACATCATAAATAAAACTTATTTAAAAATTAAAATATTATATATAAAATACCTAATAACATGTTTAATATTAATAAATGTATATTCATATATATTTGATGTTTCAAATATATTTAACAAGAAAATACAAAGAAATTAGAACAATCAATAGCAATTTATATTATTTAATGAGTATTAACAAGTTTAGCATTAAATTATGGACTTAATTGAAAAATAACACCAAACTTTAAGAAAACATTGATAAAGTATGAAAATATTGAGGTATATTAATAATTTTTAACAATCTAGGGATCAAAATATAATATTAAAAAAGTTTGAGTTTTTTTTTTTCAAATGCTGATTGAACCGGAAAATCCTATTTTTTCCCGGTCAAAACTCGGTTCTTAACCGGATTTTACTTACTCGGTTTTTTTAGCATAACTCGGACCAGACACTTGGTCGGTTCCCGGTTCGATCGGTCCAACCGATCGATCCGGTCCGAGTTAAAAACACAGGTTGGAACTTGGATGCTTCGCGGTTTGACTCTGACTTACTTCTATATTTGCAATGCTATATATATCATATATCATAGTTATTAAACCCGATCGGGAAGGAAGCTGACGAAAGGAGGTGGATCAACGAGTCAGTGATTCAATGAGTGAGTGAGTAGTTGAACCGGTGGGTCACTAAATATGTTTAAATATTATATTTGTATAATTTTTTATATAAGATATATGATATAAATTGTAATAAACAATACCATAGCGAATGTTCATTTAATTTAATTCACTATAGAATAATTAATCATATAAGAATCAATAAAATATAAATTTATTTAGTAATCCACAAAACTTTAAGTGTAAAATTTTATCTACATTTAGTATAATTATCTAGCTTATTTACGAATTTTTAAGTGTAAAAAATTATTAAAAATAATATTTATCTTTAAAATGAATTATATAATATGTTATTTTTGAAATCCATTTTATAATTTACAGAGTTTGGGTGATCATAAGTTTTTATTAAAATATTCCAAAATATATTTGTTTTAGAGAAATAAAAAAAAGATAGAATTGACAAAACATTCATATATTATAAGAAAGTTACTTTACTAACATTTGATAAGTGGCCTGGTGGTAACGATGCTCTAGTGATATGCTTTAGTCCCAAATTCGAATCCTATCAAAAGCAATCTAAACCACTCGATCATTAACCAGTCAACGGTATTTATGTTTAAACGGTCCCAAGTTGGGCTTTAATAACTATGGTATATATAGCATGCGTACCTTTTTTGCCTTATATTGTATTTATATTATTGCCTATTTTTTTATGGTACATTTTTGCCCCTTTCTTTCCCCTTTTACTAATTGTTTCTGCTTCCACTGGCCAATCAGTAATTTTTGTTACCCGCTGTTGTGCTACATTTTCCGTGGCACGGGGAGCTGGTAAATTTTCTGCCTTTCTGTTTGCCACTAAGACTAAGGGCACGTTTGATAAAATTTAAGTTTAAAATTTGAAATCTGAATTATTGAATTGTTAAATATTAAATCTAATACGCTTGAGTGCATATCACATTCAATAATAAAATGAAAGCTTATCACTTAATTTCGGAAACAAGTTTTATCTAAAAATTCAGTACCACTTAATTAAGGAAAACTCGTTTAAAACGTCTCTCATATTTTGTAAAATGACTTTTTCGTCCCTTACTTTTAAAAGTGTACTTTTACGTTTCTTATAAATTCATATTGGGCAAATTTGGTCCCTATCTAGGTTTCTGACTAGTTTTTAGTTGGAATCCACCACATGCCTTACACGTGATTATTTTTGAAGGATAAATTGTCAAATCAAAATTTACATAGTCCCTTACATTTCACAAAATGAATTTTTTGTCCCTCACATTTCACGAAATGAATTTTTTTATCCCTCATTGATCATTTGTATGAATAACTTTTTTAAAACTCATATATATATATATATATATTTGATTTTACCTGAACAATATGAATAGCATGTAATATATCTCTATTTGATTTCATGTGAACATACTATTCAAGTAAAATTAAATAGATATATGCAAGGGTTTAAAAAAATTTGCTAGTTTTTTCATTCATGTTCATTTTTCTTTTACTCAAAAATTGAAAATAAAGAAGACATTTAATTCTAAACATTATCAAATATTTATATCGAATTAAATTTGGACTGAAAAAAATAAACAAAGGAAAAGCATGACAAAAAGAAGTAAGTGATTGACACTTTCAAATTTTAAAACGATTTATTAGCATGACTATAGAATTCGAGTTAGGACTGATTAATTAGATGAACTTTATTACACAACTCAATGAATGAATTATTACCAAAAAGAGAAAAATCTACAAATATTGAATATATTCACATGGTAAAATTAAATAGATATATATATATATATATATATGGGTTTAAAACAAAATTGTTAGATTTAAACCCATGTATATATCTATTGAATTACATGTGTACAACTACAATTAGTCTGTTTATGTGATATCAAATAGAGATATATTATATGCTATTCGTATTGTTCAAGTAAAATCAAATAGATATATATAGATTTAAAAAAGTTATTCGTACACATAGTCAATGAGGGATGAAAAAATTTATTTTGTGAAATATGAGGAATGAAAAAAATTTGTTTTGTGAAATTTGAGGGATGAAACAATTCATTATGTGAAATGCAAAGGAATATAGATCGGATTATGTAAATTTTGATTTGACAAATTTGTCCCTAAAAAATGATCACATGCAAGGCAGGTGATGAATTCCGACCAAAACTAGTCGGAAACCTAAGTAAGGACTAAATTTAATCAATGTGAATTTATAAGGGACATAAAATTACACTTTTAAAAATGAGGGACGAAAAACGTCATCTTACAAAATGTGTGGGACGTTTTGAATGATTTTAAATATGTTAAATTCTTAATCCATTAATTTTAAATACTGAATTGAATTATCAAACAGGGCTGAGGAGGACTGCATTTGCCCTGCATTAAATGCTCGTGCTACTTCCGAAATACACATCTCTGTAGCCACCCACTTCTTGGTACTTTTGATTTGTTTTTGTCATTTGCAAAACTTATCGGAAAGATAAGCATTTATAGATTTTTCTTCTTGTTAATGATGATGTTTGTTGATTTTTTTAATTAATTTTACCTTTTTGTTATTTACTCTTTTACCGAATAACAAATTGCTGTCTCTGTACTGTTTAGGTCCCTTAGTATCTTCTTTCTTTATATTGCTTTTCGTAGTACTTTGTTTCTTGCTTTTACCGTTTTCTTTTGTTTCCAAAAACTTCTTCCTCAGGTGAGTTGCATTTCTTTTGCTTATTCTCAAGAATTCTACGTCGTATATTATGCTTATTTTATTTGTTAATATTTCCCTTCTTTGTTCACTTGTTTGTTCTTGGAAATTTTTCTTAGAATCTGGCTCCAATGATCCATTCTTTAGGTCCTTTATATGCATGCTCATAATTTTTCTTTTATATTTTCCATAATTTACTGGTTTTCTTTTGTATTCTTGGAATTCGTCTTTCTCAATTTAAAAAAAAAAAAGTCTATCTCAATTTTCCAATATTTTAATGGATTTTTTTCAATTAATTTCGTAATTCCAGTGGTTCTTTCACTTCTTTGAATGTTTGGTTTATGAACCACATGCACATATATAAAGGTATATAAAAGCGTGAATGCTTTGAATGGGATAGGCAAATAACTACTTTAGTTGATTGCTGTGTTGTTGGCAAATTTATTTGAAATTGTACTAACCAATGATGGTTACAAAACATACCATGCAATGTAAATTCTACATGGAACAATGAGCTTCAACTTATATAGACATATATATATATATATATATATATATATATGTATGTATCCATTAAGAAAACAAAAAAAAAATATCCATAAAAAAAATCTGAAGAAGTTGTGAATTGTGATGTAACATTGTTACTTTAGCTGGCTAAAGCAAAGAAAAATTATTTCTACCAAATTTAGATTATTTTCATAGCCCTCCTTCTTAGCATTTGTTCTTGATATACCTTGAGCTTTTAATTTTATATTTTATTACACAATTATAATCATGAGTATTTTTATTATATTGTAAAGGGATAATTTCAAAAACCTCCCTTGAGGTTTCTGACAATTTCAACCCGGCTCCCCTTGGTTTAGAAAATTAACACTTACCTCCCTTGACATGGTAAAATACCTATAATATCCTCCACTTGGTAGACAATTTTAAATTTAAGATAATAAATTTTATAAAATCCAAAAAAATCTATTTTTTCATTTTTTGTCTATTTTTCCCCTCTCTTTTCTAGTTAATATAACCTCTTTTTTATCATTTTTAATTTGTGGATATTAGCAAATTGAATTACAAAATCAATAGAGAAAGTAGATTATGTGTCAAATTAGAAAGAAATGAAGAGACTCATAATGGTAGAGAAATAAAAAATAAAATTGATTATTGAAAAAGGAAGAAGAACTAAAGATGTGAAATTTGTCTTTTTTTGTTTGTTGACAAGAAAACTTATATAAAATATCAATAATTACATAAGGAATTCTTTCATTGGATTAGAAATTTTTTATTATTATTTATTGTTGAAGGTAGAATTTATTCTCTACTTTTAAGATATTATATTTTTAAAGCCATAGGAGGGCTGTAATGGTAAGTTCTAAGTCAGATTAACTTGTATTAACAAAGGTATTTGAACATTGACATTTAATTTTGGGGTATAAATTGGTTTGTCAATGGAGGTTGTGGTGTGTTTTCTTTCTTTTTTTTTTAGTATGATAAGTATTGATATTGTATATGCAATTTGGGATCTTTTGGATGGTTCATTTGATTTTAGAACTTTATTTGTATAATTGTTAGGGATTAGACTTGTTGATTTGTGCAGGGTGCGGAAGAAAATGATTGAGTATACTATATTTTTCTTTCTTAGTTTTGTACAAAAGGGCAATTTAGGATTTTTGTGAAAAAATATTTGTTGTTGAACCTACATTGTTACTAACAGTAAAAGTAGGGGAGGTATATGTAATTTTTAAAACTTGAGGGGATCTCTCTGTAATTATTAAAACCTCAGGGGAGGTTTGTGAATTATCCTATTGTAAAATACTATCTTTTTTGCTTTTTTTATACAACCATATCCACCAGTTCGTCTTCAAGGTACAATAACTATTTAAAACAAAATAAAAAGTTAATATATCCATCTTACTTTGGCAAACCAACTATTATTTTAATTTGTCCATACCGTTTCTTCCAATCAATGCATTCTTGACGCAGTAATGATGGACCAGACAATGATACATTGGTATTTATTTTATAAAATTTCGCTAATTTACATCAATTTTTCTCCAAAACACATTTAACATGTATTTATATCTTAATTGCAGGACATACCACCAAAATTTACACATTACTTGGGACCACACACAGAGAAGAGCATATTTCAAAGTTGGAAACAAAATATGATTTCTAAAACTAGATGAAAATCCTCAGAACTCTGGATGGAAAATATTCATCGACGATCACAATCTCCAACCAAATTCACTATTACATTTTTCCACATTGGAGTGATGACACTTAGAGTTCAAATTTTCAACTCAAATCACTACACTAGCTTTTACGAGTGGAATATCATTCCTATTGAAGCATATATGCAAAAGTAGCATGGTAACATAATTACTAATAAAATATATCCATAGAATTCAAAAATACAACTTCCTATTTATTTATTTAACAATTGCAGTCATTTTTTCTGCAAGAGAAAGTTTCTTCACAAAGTTCGCATTTTATGTAGTCGTCAAGGCCCCACAGACATGGAAATTTTAGTAAGCCAAATTTTTTAAACACATATTAACCCATAGACATACAAAAAAATTGCACATAAATTTACTTTAACCATTTATGTATTCTGTAGGAACTTCATCCAGAAGATACTGCACATATATTGCCACACAAAAACAATATAATCATCTTCTATTACCAACACAAATGCTGGGACATCAAAGTTGAAGATAATCTTTTAACCTATGAATATAAAAAAAAATGTTGCAATACCATATTATTAGACCAGGCTATACTCTCATAATTACTCACTTAGGCATGAACGAATATCGAATGCATATATTCAATGATGAACTTATAAAAGTTGCTCCAATATAAAATAACTATAAAGTTATGCCTTTCAACATTCAATAATATTCCCGTATTCTCCAATTTCATAACTATGCAATACATATACACTATTTTTTTACTTCAACATTAAATTACATTCTATAGGATGACCTACCAACAATTCTTTTTCAATTACCCTCATTCAAATCAAAACTAACTACCTCACTATTGTAAATATTTTTCTGCATCAATTCATATACCACATTACACAAAAAAAATTTTTTTCAAAACATCAGCACACAAATGCACTATTAACACAGGTCACGTATGCGCACCTTACGCATAGCTCAGGGCCCTTGTACTAGTTAGTAATAAAAGGCAAGAGCAATGAATGAAACAGCAGAGAGTTATGGACTTGAAAGCAAGCAGAACAAGAAGAGGGAAAAGGAACAATGAAAATGCAACACGTTTAAAATGAAAGACAAGAACAAACAGCATGAATACTTCTTCCATCCAGGACAACTTTTCATCTCCAAGGCTCTCCATCATCAATCAAATAATGGACCAATCGGGGGTTGGGCAAAATGATAAGCAGCTTGGTTCCGCTTAATCTGGTTTCGGGTTCGAAACTTTGCGTACCCAGCTATTCTTGTTGGGAGACTCATCTACCACAGTCAGGTGTGCGACCCGGGCCGATTAACGGATTAGTCAGGACAAAACTCTGAACACCGTGACAGGCAACCAAAAAAAAATCAATCAAATAATGGACCACGGACGTAGACTTGACAGTATTTCCAGAGATTAAGTTGCCTTATAAGAGAGGATAACGATAAGAATATAAGGGGCCTAAAAAAGTGGCACGTCACAGGGTAATTATCTTTGCCAGACGTTTGTCAGTGCAGAATTTAAGGATGTCTGAAGGGCAAAAAATTTATTCCATTCTTTTGTCCAGTGACGTGGAGGCTTGAAGCGGAAAAATTAATTAAAGAAAATTGTTTAAAACGTCTGCTAAATAATATTTTTATTATTCACTTTTAAAATATTAACTTTATATTCTTTATAAATTTGAATTCATAAAATTTGGTTCCATCTTAAGTTTCCGACTACTAATTAGTATAAAATTACTGCATGACTCTTACATAGTCATTTTTTATGTACAAAAATATCAAATCATATCTTTTTAATAGCAAAAATAATATAAATTAGGTCAAATTTCACTTTTTTAAGAGAAAATATAAATATGACTTGCGTTAGATCCTATTTTTTTCTATGAGCAAAAATGAATATGGATCGGCTTATTTGTTTAATTACGAATAGGATCTAATCTTTTTGCACCTAAAAAATGACTGTGTATAGGTTACGTTATGAATTCAGAATAATAAGTGATCAAAAATCTAAATTGGTACTAAATTTTATGACTTGATTTTTTAAGGGATTTAAAGGTTAATTTTTAAAAAGTGAATAATAAAAAAATCATTTGGTAAAATATGATGATCATTTTGAATGATTTTTCCAATTAATTAAGGGGAGAGAGAAGAAACAGAAAAAGAAGAGAACAAAGGAAAGAAACACGTGTAGCTAGACGACCATATCGGAGGTCACGTGCACGTGGAGCAGCCCCTGGATGATGAAAACTCGGAGAGCCCCCCCAAGCGGCTTTTATCTAGTTTACTAGAAGGGAAAAAATTTTAAAAAAATATATATTAAAGTATTGGTCCGTTCAACGTACTATTTTTTAGGAACGAACATGCACCTACTGTTGGGTTAAATAATTAGTTAATTCCCAAGGCTATAAACCAGCCCTTGCTACAGGTGTGATTCTCATATTTTTATTGATTATTACCTGGTATTATTTCCTAAAAACACTTTTGCATCTAAATCTGTCACATGAACAGACAGACTATATTTGTGAATTTTTTGCTTTTTTATTACTTTTTATACTATATCTTGCTTTTTTTTTTACCTGTTGTATTTTATTTTTTACTTCGTAGATATTGTAATTTAAGAAATAAGGAAAAATCACAATAGGATATTTGAAAAGAAAAATACTCTCTCCATCCTACTCTGAATAGTCTTAGGAGCTATAGTTCAAGCAATTGCAGATGGCTTTGAGTGGAATTATATTTTCTGGGACAAGGGACATAACTTTTTTGTGATAACCAAGGATTTACAGCGATTGGGATGGCCAGAACCACCTGAAATCTAGCTAGAAATTCAGCTTGCCACCAGCCTAAAGCTATTTAGATTCGATCCTTAGGGTAATTTCAGAGGTTTTGTTCATGAAGTATGAGTAGAGATGACAAACAGGCAGGATGACTGGGATTTAAGCGGGGCTTAATTGGGATTGCAGTCCCATATTAGTCATGATAAATGGGTTTGATTCATTTTGGTATCACCCAAATACCCAATAAATCCCATTTTATTTTTTAAACTGTTTTTTTCCTTATTAATCAAATGCCTCAGCATTGCTTTGTCTTTTTTATATCATCTTAGTTTGTTTGTTTGACTTTGTAAAACTTCTATACTTCTTTTTATATATTGTGTGGTAATTTTTGAAACTAAACAAAATTTACTAGATATGAAATTCATAAAAGATCAAATTCATGCAAATAAAGAGCATAGATAAGAACTAGTTCAGTGTTTTGCACCAATAAAAGATCAATAAAACGACCAATTCGCTAGCTTTAGGAAACATCAGAAAACAATTAAAAGGCCATGGAAAGAAGCATATACAATTCTTCTAAATTTTAAAGCTAAAGCCAATAGTTAAGCATATAATATGTTTGTGGAAGAGCAAGTTAGCACTCAAATCGCTATCAAGAAAGGACGATACAAATGGTATAAAGTTTTGATTTTCTTATACTAGTAATTCGGAAAAGGTTTCAGATTTCATATATTCAATCTAGTGAGGTTTCTTTCCTAAATACTATCATAACAACTTTAACACCCATTGCTAATGAACTTTTAGTGTAGTAAAATTTTGTTTGGTAATTGACTCACAATTTGTATCTGCAGACTCTGTTCCCCAAATAGAGAACAGGGAGATCGAGAAATCCTCAAATTGCATAAAAATTTGAAGTTTCAAAGTTAGATATACTTCAAGGTAATGCTAGGAAACAGGAAAACGTGCAGCAGATCTTTTCATATAATTTGATAACCTTTCAAGAACAAAGAACTTTTTCATGATTTATCAGCCAATTATCTATGGCTCAGCATAACTATATCAAGATTGATCATCATAAAAGTCTGTGTAAAAGACAAAAAGAAATCTTTGTTATCTGTTTAGCTTTCTTATCTGTTGTTGGTGAGAAGAGAATAAGATATCTTTGATTCTTGACGGATGGAAATTGCTGGCCTGCCTAGGAAAGACAAATGCTGGTGTAATATTACGAAACTCTTCAAATAGTTGAGATCTTAATGTACCATTGAAATCTTAGTTATATATATATATGTGTGTGTGTGTGTGTGTGTGTGTGTGTAAGATTCAATAGAAAAGGTGAAATCTTAATATACCATTGTTTCCTGAAAAATGTTGTTGCAGAACGTTAGAGATTGGCGTCGTCCAGGGAAAAATGTATGCATCTTAACTCTGCAAACAAGATCAGGTCAAAGTTTACGTTTCCAATTTATAAGATGTTGGATGTTTTTAATAAAAAAAATGTTGAATTCAAACACAATAAATTACAAATTCTTTAATGAATTTTCAGCTGTAAATTCAATCATTCAAAAGTGTAACTTATGTCTTTAAAATGAGATTTATGTTTTGAATTTTGTAACCTATGTAATGATTAGGTTTATGAATTCGTTTAGTGAATTTTTACTATTATATAATAAACTTAGATCTTTTCAATTTGTAATTGAAAATATGAGGTATTTATTCCTGTATTTTAATACTCCTAATTTCTCATCCTATAAATAGAGTTTTTATCAGCCCAAGTCTTACACATGCTTTGCTATCTCTAGAAAATCTTTTATTTTTCTTCCTCTCACTACTATTGGAGTTTAGGGGGTAAAGAACAGTGTTATGTGAGATTTCTTTCTTATTCTAATAGTGTAGATTAGAGTAGAGTACAGTGAGGAAACGTTTAGGTTATTGTATCTTGAAGGCGACATGTTGAGACCTACTACATCGGAGGATACTCCATAGAGGCACAAATCGTTTTAAAGAGAACGACCTAGTCTGCATCTTAACCCATGCTAAATGTACTTTTATGGTACAAATTATTTGTAATTTTTATGCAATATTAAAGTATGAGAATTTTTGTTAATTTTTTAGTTGAAATTTAGTTGGAGAAATATTTCTAGCTAGTGTGATTATTTTAGCCCAGAACCAACCTAAGACAATGTTACCAAAACTCTTAAAATAGGTTAAAGATGGAGTGTCGTTGGCAGCATAATAATGACCAGTGATTGCTAGAATTTATTACCAATTGATATTATGTAAATAGTAAGAATTTGTAGAAGGAGACATTGCAGGTAAGTCAATATGTCTTTTGAGTAGCAAAGTAACCTGATGTACAATAGTAGGGACCTTAACTGAATTTGTTTGAAGACTTTAGCAATAAGTGCAGGTGGCAATAAGACATGACAAAGGATCAGTCACTGTCCATCATCCTAGATAAAATTACCATTCTCCGAGGCCAACCTTATCTTTAGGTCTAAGAGTTGTAGGTATATGCAAAGTATAACATTTTTTTGTCCTGTTTTATATGTGCTTAAGTCCATATAGTGCATATATTTGTATAGGTTTTAACAATTTTTTTTGTCCTGTTTTATGTGTGCTTAAAGTCCATATAGTGCATATATTTGTATAGGTTTTTTAAGTATAAACTAAGAGATAGCACCTTAATGTTGTAAAAAATAACTTATAAAAGACTTGCATGGATCTGAAAATAAATTTATATTATTCATTTATCAACTCACTATTTATAATGATTACATGTAACAAACTATCACAAATTCTAACCGACAATTATCCTAAAAATCTCAACAAAACTACTTGATAACATAATCTTCTACTAGCAAATCTTAACTAAAATATTTGTTAACAGACCAACATAATCTTTGGTTAACAAATATCATAACAAGACTTATTTTTTGATTAACTAAATTATTCTAATATCAAACACAATCTAAAAAAAATCTGTAGAAAAAGTTGGTATATCTCAACACTTCTCCTTGCCACTTTTGCTGTAGATTTTGAATGGTCTTCTCAAATCTTTGGATCTTATTTTGGACAAGACTTCTATAAGAAACTCTGCAACTGATTATTAGCTTTGTAATGAATTTCTTCTTTTGGCTTGTTATGCAAGCTAAAGATTAGTCTTGCAACAAACCACTTCATTCAGTTTCTTGTGCCAAACTCCATGGTTTCTTTGATGTATCCAAATAAACTTCTCATAGGTTCAAAATGGAATACCATTCTATCATATTTGAACCTGTATAGAAAATATGAAATTCTGCATGGTTCTTTATAAATTTTATCATCAACATCAAAACCTATAAATTTCAAAAACAGCAACATTATTATCTTGATAAATATCAAGAATCAATTTGATACCTCCTAAATTATCAATGATATCCACCTGAATTCTTTTAGGATCTCAATTCTTGATTTCATCATACTCCATTTCAGAATTGTAAAAAATCTGACCAATTCATAGTGAAACCTTTTCTTTTCATTTTAAATGAGAATAGTTTATTCTCAATTAAATCATAAGCCATTATTCTTTTCAAAACGGCATCAAAAAATGATATGATAACACTACACTTGGATCTCCGTCTAATTGCAATTCTGGGGTCTCTAATTTGTGTATCCATTAGTTCTTCAAATACTGCTGGAACATAACTTGTTTCCGCCATAACCCATAAATCGTTGGTTACCAAATAAGTCCAAAATTTAATAATCCAAATTTGGTAAGTTTCACCACTAAATGTTAAAGCATTTGATAAAAGTTTTTTCCTATCATGATTTTGAACTTATAAAGGATCCCTCACCGAATGCACTCACTCTCAAAAACAACACCAGCCTAAAAGCTATTCAGGTCGCTCCTTAGGGTAATTTCGGAGGTTTTGTTCATGAAGTAGAGATGGCAAATAGGCAGGATGAATGGGATTTAAGCGGGACTTAATTGGGATTGCAATCCCATATTAGTCATGGAACTAATATAAGTGGGACGAAAATGGGTTAGATTCATTTTGGTATCACCCAAATACCCAATAAATCCCATTTTATTTTTTTAAAACTGTTTTTTTCCCTTAATCAAATGCCTCAGCATTGCTTTGTCTTTTTATATCATTTAGTTAGTTTGTTTGACTTTGTAAAATTTCTATACTTCTTTTTATATATTGTGTGAACAAGTTTTGAAACTAACAAAATTTATTAGATATGAAATTCATGAAAGATCAAATTCATGCAAATAAAGAGCATAGATAAGAACTAGTTCAGTGTTTTGCACCAATAAAAGATCAATAAACGACCAATTCGCTAGCTTTAGGAAACATCAGAAAACAATTAAAAGGCCATGGAAAGAAGCATATACAATTCTTCTAAAATTTTAAGGCCAAAGCCAATAGTTAAGCATATAATATGTTTGTGGAAGAGCAAGTTTGCACTCAAATCGCTATCAAGAAAGGACGACACAAACGGTATAAAAAGTTTGATTTTCTTATACTAGTAATTCGGAAAAGGTTTCAGATTTCATGTATTCAATCTAGTGAGGTTTCTTTCCTAAATACTATCATAACAACTTTAACACCCATTGCTAATGAACTTGTACTGTAGTAAAACTTTGCTTGGTAATTGACTCACAATTTGTATCTGCCGATTCTGTTCCCCAAATAGAGAATAGGGAGATCCAGAAATCCTCAAAAAATTTGAAGTTCCAAAGTTGGGTATCCTTCAAGGTAGTGCTAGGAATAGGAAAAAGTGCAATAGATCTTTTCATACAATTTGATAACCTCTCAAGAACAAAGAACTTTTTAATGATTTATCAGCCAATTATCTATTGCTCAGCATAACTACATCAGGATTGATCATAATAAAAGTCTGTGTAAAGGACCAAAAGAAGTCTCAGGGTACTCATCACCCTGAAGACATTATCTAAGTGTTTTCATGAATAAACAATTGCTACACCTTAGGGATGAGAAGATTACTTGGGATTACTTTAGAAACATTTTTTCCTTCGTGCAAATGTACTTCTACTGAGTGCTGATGAATTCTAAACTCATATCACCTTTCGATCTAGCAAAAAATAAAAATGACCAAGGCAGCACAATCTTTGATTTATTAAGGACGCAAAGATCCAAAACAACAGAATCCAAGTTGGATAGATAGACCCATGTGAGTTTCAAGTAAGTCCCAGATATATTCCCAAATAGACCCAGTCCATATTTTTGATACCCATTCTGCTCAAATAAAATTTAGATATGGGAATTTGCTGGGTTTTGGGAGTTATTGCCACTCCTAGTTTTGATATCAGTATTACTTTTGAAGGTTTCGATAACCGATCAATACCCATCTTAACTATCTTTCTATTTGCAATTGAGTTGTACCACAGGCTTGATTTTGGGTATTTATTTGCTTACAATTTAGAGCTTGCAACTTTAAGAAAATTGATTAAAACAACTAATAGTTAATCTAATGCATGCGCTTCTTCACCCTTGGAGCCTCTAGCATCCTTTTGATGGAAAAACAAAAATGGTAAAAAGCTAATTTTCCAATTTTTCCCTTTTCTTACTTTCACATCTTCAATATTAAAGATACCACTCCGAAAGATCCAAACAAATAAACACCCATAAACGGCTAATTTCTTAGAATATATGTATAAAAAAGGGCATCCGCCAAATGCATCTCTGACATGGGGTACTTCTAATTCTATACATGCTGTGCTGACTCAGCACGGCTGCAAATTAAATTATCACACGGAATCTCGATGTCAGAAGTCTGCTTGTGTCAGCTCGAGCCGTGCTGACTGTGCACGGCTCGCTGAGACTAAATTTTGTGTCAGCGAGCCGTGCACAGTCAGCACGGCTCGATCTGACATTCAAAAAAAAAAAGTTTTACGGAGATTGGATTTTAGAGTTCGGGTTTAGGATTTTTGGGTTAGGGTTTTGCGTTAACGTTTTAGAGTTAGGGTTTTTAGGTTTTAGAGTTTAGGTTTTTAGAATTTAGGGTTTAGGATTTTTGGGTTAGGATTTTTGCGTTAATGTTTTAGAGTTAGGGTTTTAGGTTTTAGAGTTTAGGTTTTTAAGAGTTTTTAATGTGCAATATAGTTTAATATAAATTATGAATTGCATGATTTTGTGTGTTTCTTTCGAGGCATGCAAAGTTCGTTTTGTAAGTTTATAGCAAAAAATGACTAATTGCAGTATTTTCAAATTAAGAACAAAAGCCAACACTAATTTTAGATTTTAAATTTAATTACTTTAGTTTTAATGTTGGAATTAGTCGTATATTTCATTTGGGTTTACATTCATTGTATTAGAGTCATATAAGTAATTTCTGTTTGGATCAGACGTCTCATCCAAATGTCCAAATTTGTTATGCTAAAGGTTGGGTTAAACAATATGGACCAAGCTTTTGTTTTTATTTTGTTTTGTTTTTCTTTTAATATGTAGTTTTAGATATTTTATGTGTTTTAGGCATGCTATAATTTTCTGAGAATTTGATTGTGTTATTATGTTCACTGATTTTGATCTAAGTTCATAAATTATATTTATAATTTGTCCTCTAACTTTTGCATTATATTGCTAGGGTTTCAACATTTGCAAAAAATGGATATAATTTCTCATTCTTGGAGTCCTGGCCTTTTTTATGATGTTAATGTGTCTTTTCGTGAATTAATTCTGACATTTTAGGTATAATTAGGGGTTTAAGTAAATTTATTAAGTTTAGGATCTCATGTTAACAACTTTAGAAACTAGTATGAATAATCTTTTGTTTTGTAGATTTGTAAATCACTTTGGTAGTCTATTAGCACTAAATTTGAATAGATTATGAATAAAAGGTTAGTAAAAAAAAATTAATGTAATGGACTTTTGCATTTGGCCCTTTACATTTTTAAATTTATATTTTTACCCACAATTTTTTATTTTTAATTTTAGCCCCATGGATCTTTGTTGCCCTTATCATTAACATTGTCATTAACTCTTTAATCGTCATTCATGTTTGTAACATTAGTTTATTATTTATTTTGCAACATTAGTGGGTTCTTTTTAATGACATCGGATCAAGTATTTAGCGTTGCACTTTTGTATGTAGGGTTTAGGGTTTAAGTAATTAGGGCAATAGAAAATAATGAAATTAAACGCAGATTAAATTTAAAGTTAAGGAAAGTAGCAATTCATTAGATTACTACCTAACCAGTTATTATTTACATGTGATCAATGCTTATGGCGCATATTGGCCTTTGCTCTTCCCCTTATCCTTACCGACATTTTGCGGCATTGTGGAAGGATAGCAAAATCTCTTCGGTCGTCGTCTTTGACACCTCGCCAATAACGACACCAGGATGATTTTGATAATCACGAGGCGACAGATCATCCTTAGAACCACTATCAGGGTCAACGTCATCCGTCTCTAATGCATCGGAAGTATCGCTGCTCTCAGACTCGTTCGTGGAACGGTAGGTGACAAAATCTCCTGTCGATACATGACCGGATACATAATTTGGTTGGCCGGTAGACGGGATGACTGATGGCTGTCCTAAACTGTAATAATCAGGAAGCTCCCACGATGAAGAAGTGCCTCCCGATCCACTAAGAAGAGTGAATATAGGGTGTAATGCCGCAGGGGAAGAAAAGTCTCCTGTCATGGGGACATGCTGATATGAGGTAATTGTGATGAATAAGAAAATCGTGGATCACCTCCATGAATGTCTCAACTGGTGTCGGTGGTGCAGCAAATGGAGGAAATTGTTGTGATGGTGTTGCAGCCATCCCCCGATCTATACCCGGCACTGGTGCAGATTCGAAAGCGGTGAACTGCTGAACGGGTTGCGTGTGCGGATGACCAGTATCTATTCCCGTGACTTGAACGCTAGGTTCAGCAACGGTCGATCCATCGTGTTGACCATGTCTCCTCTGTCTACCACGACTAGACGAAGGTCCTGTTTGAGATGGAACTCGTCGACCTGGTGTCTGGAATGGGATATTTGAAGCCGAAGGATGCCTAGAATCGAATGGATCGGACTGTCCTACAACCATACGATCGAAACGTCTGAGGTACTGCATCGACCCATATGCACCATCCATGATGGTCATCAGACGTGGATATGCTCTTTCGTTGATATCATCAACATTGATAACATCCTGTGTCTGCTGACCAATACGCTGCATAGCACCCATCTGTAACAAAAAAAATTGCATCCCAGTTGTTAAGAATAATTATATAACGCACCTATGCTAAAAAAAATGTTCAGAATGACAGAATTTCAAGTAATGCATACCATATATTCAAATTGTCCAGAGACTCCCTGAAGCATTTGGCCCATCTGCGGATTCTGGTCACTAGGGTTCGAAATATATAGAAGTGTGCTCGTGATACCATTTGAGGTAATCATTTGGTCTGAATGTATTCGCAAGCTCACCTGTGACCTCCGCATTTGCGCGAGCATTCCAATATTGTATCCACACCCTATGAAATTGGGCCCAATTCCTTCCAGGATAACCAGACAAATCGAGCTGATGAACCCCGTTGATTTGTATTAACAGGCTCGGGAACCTTTTGAACTAATCCAAACTGACGCATGACTCGATCTGAACAGTGAAACTCAATAATGTGCCAAAATACGAGGGGAATTCTGGCCCGCCAAATGCGCTCCCGTGTCTACAGTATCCAGGTAGTGCGGCCAATCTTTCCTCACTGTATGGCATCCATATGAACTGCCAATAACGAAAAATTAATTATTTATTTTAACAAAGAATGGGTATATTAACGTGTAACCGAAGTTTTAACATGTAAAATACCTCATCCGTGCGTAGCAGTGCAATATGCTCACGATAGTAGCTGCTGCGCCTACCCGGCGGATCAACCCCTGTACGTTCAGCTGCCCATCTACCTGCTACCGGAAATTCACCTGTCTCAGGCGCTGGATACATCTCCGGTCGAATGCTGGGAATCCGTTCCCATGCCCATATTTGGAGTAATAGATAAGGGCCGCCTGTGGTAGTAGTAGAAGCGGGAAGCGTGACACATACGTGAGTATAAACAGGCTAGAGTCGCTGATCCCCAACTGTATTCCCCCATTGCTTCCAAATCTCGAACATAGTCTAACCAGTTCAGACTAACAACATTCCCGCATGAATCCGCGAATAGTAGACCACCCAATAAAATCAATATGTACATGCGAGCATACTGTCGTACCAGTTCATCTGGAGCATCCGGCGGTACTGGCGTAGTCAACCGTCTGTACATAGAAGACATCTTCAGGCGGCCACCTTTTAACATCGCATCTTCCGGCCAAAACCTAAAACCTCGTTCACCAACTGTTTGCGCTCCTGTACAGTTCGCCTAATGTGATGCAGTGTAACGGGACGCCCGTCCACGCGTAGACCTTGTAGGCACCAAATTTTAATTTATTTTTAATTTATTTTTATTTTATTTTATTGATAACTATTATCTATTTTTATTTATTAATCTCATGATTTTTAGACATTTTTTAGCATTTTTATTTCATTTTAGTTGACTTTGTTTAAATTTTTCGTTTTTGGTTTTATTTTCATTTTGTTTGGAAAATCATCTTTTAATTAATTCATTCATTGAAAAAGAAAAGAAAACAAAGAACTAAATCAATTTTGTTAAAAAAAAAAAAAAAAGGGGCGAAGCCCATGGACGGTACAGAAGCATTGCAGCTCCATTCCACCGCCCATTCTCAATTCATTTTCTGGTTTTTCTCCCAAACTCTGGCCACCTCATTTCCTGGGATTCTTATCAACAATATTCAGAAAATAAGAGGATCAAACGGCTCAAAAATGCCACATAAAAAATGCAACGAACTACTACCATTGGATGCTAGGGTTGAGGGGTTTCTTGTAGCTATAAAAAGCTGAGAAACGCAGCTTGGAAGAGAGGACAATAGAGGGTGGCGGCTGCGAGAAAGCTTGAGGGGTTGAGGGAGAGAGGAGAATAGAGGTTGGCGGCTGAGGGTTTTCAGTAGAGTAAAAAGGGGGCGGCGGAACAAGGGACAAAAAAAAAAGGGCTTCGGGCAGTGGAGAGCAGAAAAGAAAAGAAAAAAAACTGAGCTTGGGTAGAGCAGGAGAGGAGAAGGAGAGGAACCGAGAGTAGATTGAGAGGCTTTTGGCTGAAGAAAAGGAAAGGCTACGGGGAGTTCTTGGAGGAGATTCTGGAAGAGAGTAAAAAGAGAGAGCACATAGGAGTGACGGCTGGGCTTGGGGAGGAGAAAGGAAACCAGAAAAAGAGATAAGATCCTACGAGCAAGAGAGGTTTCAGCAGAGTTAGAGCGAAAAGGCTTTGGGCAAGAGAGATAGAGTGAACGGGAGAGGAAGAAAAAGCCAGGAGGGGCCGTGAGCTTGAAAGGAAAAAGCAAGGAAGGAGCTTCGGGAGGAATGCAGCAAACATTTCTGAAATCAACAGTCCATAGAAAAAACGTCGCAGCGCAAGAGTAAACTCTTTTTCCTCTTAGTTAGGATCCCTGTTGGGTTCTGCATCATGATTTCTTGCTGTTCGTTGTTTTCATCATCTGATTCTCTTGCGTTGTGGTTGTGCTGGATTGTTTGGATCCTTTTCCTTGCATTTTACTTATAAAGCTGCTTTCTTTAGCTGTTTTATTTGCTTACCTTTGCTGTCCGATGACTCTTTCTTTTGCTTCCATGCTGTCCGATGTTGCTGATGTTTTTTTTACCTAGAATCTGCTTGTCTTTCCTAAGAGCAAGGGATCTGATTGATGTTTTAGTATTCTGCTGTGAAAATGAATGATGTTTACATGGGCCTGTTTTGAACAATGTAATGGTTCCTCTCTGTATCATGATATGGCCATGGTGATTCATACAGAAATTCCTTCTGTTTTGATGACCTAAGGAAAACCCAACGAAGTTGTAGCACAGCTTTGACTAGGTGGTTCGGTTATATGAAATTTTTGGAAAGCCATGTTTTTTTTTTGACCCCTCTCTACTTAGATCTCCTTTGTTGCATGTTCAACCGTGGGTTCATGATGGTTTTATGGAGTCTAATGAGCGTTAGGTTCTTGCTTATCTGCTGGGTGTGTTATCTTGCCTATGTGGGCTGCATTTCCCTTTAGTTGAGTAAGTTTGCAGATTTCTTCTGGTTCCCGTAATTGGTTTTTCCACCTGAAATAGGAAAATTTTGTTAATGTTTGCTGGTTCGAGCTTGTTAAGTGATTAGAGGGGTTTTGGTGCTTGATGGTTTCCGTGGTTTGGCTGGAAAAGTTAGCTCTCAATGGTTCTATTTTTGAGTTATAAGAGACTGGTTTCAATCTTTCTTTTGTTGTTGCATGTTTTTCTCTTTTTTGACAAATCAAGAATCTTGTGCAGATTATATTAACTAAATGGGTTGAGACTTCTATTATTTTTTTTTTGGATTAATAAACCCGGGAGCTTGATCGAGTGCACATGTGAACTTGTGTGTTGGATGAGTTGCGAAAAATTTTTAAAAAGTTGCAGAGAAACTCTTGCTGCACTTTATTTCTTTCTTTTGCTGCTATTTCTTTTATCTTTGGCAGTCACCAATCCAGTTTTTATGCCTTAGTTCCGTAATAAAATATAGTATTTGGTTTGGTTAATGGTTGAGACTTGTGGTATTCGTTTTTGACCCAAAATCTTGATATTCATTGGACTTGTTTGCGTGAGGAAATGGAAGAAAGCCATGGTCAAAAGTTGCAGATGTTTGGTTAATGAAATTTCTGAAACCATTTTACACGGAAGCTCTCTCGAATTTGAATACTTTCCTTCTCAGTTTTTGTTTATTTTGTGGAAGTTATTTGTTTTGCTGCTTAGCTTAAAGTTTTGATGTTTAGATGAAAGGGTTTCGATCAAAGTTGTCTAGAATCCAAGTTCACAAACGAAAATGCAGCAGGCTTTCGCTTTCGGTTACTGAATCTGAATAGCAGAAAAAATAATTGCAGAAAGCATTCGTTGCTGAAAAAGAAAGTTTTCTTATGGTTTTGTTTGGGATTTTCCGAAAGAATTTCGCGCTTTTGCTCGTGGCTTTGCAGAAAAGGAGAAAGCTCGTTAATGTTTCCGTGATTTGGCTAGGAGTTTATAGAAGATGTTGACTTGATTGCTCCCTAGAGTAATGTCTTTTAGGTCTTCCTTTTATGACACAACATCCATGTGAACCTTTGCATTTGGGAAACCCAGCAGATTGCAGTTTTTTTAGATTCATATGTTCTTGGCTATCGTGTTTGATTTCTATTAACAAGGATGAATTCATGTTTATGTGAGTGTTGAAGTTTTAGGGATTTTGGGGATAAATTTGCTGGCTTTGGTTTGGAACTGTGAGTGTTGCTTGAATAGACTGTGAAAATGGCGGCTGGAAAAGTTGTAAAAACCAAACGAAGAAGATGAAGCTTCGTAGTTCGCATGAAATTTTTCCAGATTTTGCACAATCTCCTTATCAGTTTTTGCTTGTTCGGATCATGTGTTTTGTGGCTTGGTTCAAAGCTTTGATGTTTGGTCGAAAAGGTTTCGCTCAAAATTATGTTTTGAGGTTGCAATCCGCGAGTGAAAATGAAAGTCGCAGCTGTTTTGTTGCAGAAGCTCAATCTTCTTATATGTATCTTTGCATGAAAAGTTGCATGCAAATCTTCCAGAAATCGCACCTTGACCCCTCAAGTTCCCTATAATTCTGTTCTGGCCCATAAACTTTGGAAATTTGATCAATTTTGTACCTTAACAAGTTGTTTTTCCTTTGGCATGCTTGATTTGATTTTGGGCAGAATTTTCATGAATTTTACGATGAAATAGGGAAAGTTTAATTAATTTTGAAGAATTTATAATTTTGATTTCCATTTGATTAATATTTTAGCTAATTTTGTCATTTGATCCTAATAAATTAGTTCCCATTCATCATTTTGTGAAGTTTAGCATCTGATTTTGACATGTTTTGTCTTAAGTCATCCATTTTAATTTTCTTTTTAGACTCCTAGTATTTTCATAATAATAAATTGACCCCCTTTGATTTCTTTAATTTTCGCAATCAAGTTCCTACTCGTTTTAATTTCATAGACTGGTTTGTTTATTTTCATTCAAATGCCTCGTTGATTCAATTTTATATTCATTCCCTATTTCATGTGATTATTTGTTAATTAAAGTGATGTCTTGACCCTTTTTATTATTTTGGAGGGTAAATAAGTAAATTCGTGTCATTAGGGCCCCAACTCAAGGGAGGTACACTCTATCCCTTATGTTTTGCTTTATTTGCCCCCTATGTGCACTTATATGACTTTATGTGTTTAATTGCATGCCTTTTGAACGTTTTTCTTTCATTTATTCATTTTAGTTATTTAATTTAGTATATTTATTTTAATTTTTGGTTATTTATAAGGCATTTAAACGCCAAAATTTGTAATAGTTAGGTATTTATTTTATTTATTTCATTTTTTCCCTTAGATTGTAGTAGGGTCCCCCTAATGTAATAGTTAGGCTTTCATTTGTTTTATTTTTGCTTTGTGTGATTTGCATGCCTATGTGCTATGTGTTACCGCTTTCTTAGGGTCTTGCATCTAGATATCATGATCATGTGTTATGTGATATTATGTGATTACATGTTTTATTAAGTTTACATTAATGAATTAGTTATAAATGAATGCATGATGTCACCACACTAGTCCAACGCTAGTTGTGACCTCTTTTTCCGATTTCTCACTAGTCCAACGCTAGTGAGAAAGTAGAAATAGGGGCTAGTCCAATGCTAGACCCTTAGGAACCCTTCTACGCGTTAGATCATGATTGTGTGATAAAATCACTTCATCTCATGCATGTTTATCACTTTTAGGGTTTTCTTATCATTTTGCATGACATTTTTCACTATATGTGTATCCCTTACCCCATATTTCTCCTATATGTATATTTCTTACCCCTTTTGTATGGAAACATGACATTAGACTGGCATTTCATTTAGGTATTAGAACTGGGTTAGATCATTTGCTTGCTTAGATAAGAAATAACCCCTTAAGTATGGGATGTGGACGAGTTTGGCTTTTTAACCTTAGCACGCTCGTATTCCCTCTATCAAAGGGAAAATTGAGTCACGAACATTAGTCTCCCGCACCTGACATGATGCATTTCCTTTAGGGCATGTATATTATATAATTATGATTTTTATTATTTTTCTTTTTCCTATTGGAGTCTCATAGCTTTGCACAACTTGTGACTTCTTCGAAAGTTTACTTTTGGGCATCGTAATTAATGTGATTTGCATCAAATAATTTCGAAGAGATATTTTGACCCCGATAATTAGGTCTAGGTTTGCATTCATGTAAGTACCTCCAAAATGCTGATAAATCTTTAGGTTAAACTAAGAAAATTCTTGACTAAATCACGCAACTAGCCTTGGCTAAGTTGAGAGGGTGCCTTGGATTCTTATCCTTGCCTTCCCTCTCTTCAAATGTGACTCCCAAATCTTTTCCTCTGATTTTCGTAGACTTAGGAGTCGTTTTAAAAAGGATTTTCCATAATTTTATTTAAAAAGTTCATTTTTAGGTGACTTGGTACACCTTAACTCTATACCAGTGGCGACTCCAATTTTTTTATTCAAAACCCTTTTTAAACTATTATTTTGGGTCAAATCGTCGCATTTTCAAACCCCATTTAGACCCATTTTATTTTCCTTATTCATTTTCTAAAAATAAAAATTCACATTTTTCAAATCAAAATCAAACCAAATAATAAAAATAAAGAGTTTTAAAAAATGGTTTTTTTTATTGATATTGATCTGAAAAAATGTGTTTTTGATTTGTTAGAAAATAAATAAGGAAAATGAAATGGGTCTAAATGGGACTTTAAAAATGCGACGTTTTGACCCAAAAAATAGTTTAAAAAGGGTTTTTAAATAAAAAAAATCGAAGTCGCCACTTGGTATTGAGTTGAGGTGTACCAAGTCACCTAAAATGAATTTTTTAGATAAAATTATGAAAAACCCTTTCTAAACGACTCCTAAGTCTACGAAAATCAGAGAAAAAGATTTGGGAATCATATTTGAAGAAAGGGAAGGCAAGGATAAAAATCCAAGGCACCCTCTTAACCTAACCAAGGCTAGTTGCGTGATTTAGTCAAGAATTTTCTTATTTTAACCTAAAAATTTATCACATTTGAAAGTCACTATAAAATCAAACCCTAGTCCTAAGGGGGATATTGAGGGGTCAAGATATTTTTTCGAAGCTATTTGATGCAAATCGCATTAATTGCAATGCCCAAAAGTAAACTTTCGAAGAAGTCACGAATTGTGGCAAAAATATGAGACTCTAACAAAAGAAAAGAAAGAATAATAATAAAATAACCATAATTATACAAAATATACGTGTCCTAAAGGAATGTATCATGTTGGGTACGGGGGACTAATGTTTGTGACTCAATTTTCCCTTTAATAGAGGGAATACGAGCGTGCTAAGGCTAGAAAACCAAATTCGTCCATATCCCATATTTAAGGGGTATTTCCTATCTAATCAAGCAAATGATCTAACCTAATTTCTATTCCCTTAAATGAAATGCAAATCTAATGTCATGTTTTCATTCAAAGGAGTAATGAATATACTTATAAGGGAAAATATGGGATAAGGGATATACATATATAAGAAGAGTGTTATGCAAAATGATAAAAACCGTAAAAAAGAGAAAAACATGCATGAGATGAAATGATTTTTATCACACAATCATGATCTAACGCTCGAAGGGCTCCTAAGGGCCTAGCATTGGACTAAGCCCATTTCTACAAGTTCTCACTAGCGTTGGACTAGTGAGAAATCGGAAAAAAAGGCCACAACTAGCATTGGACTAGTGTGGTGACGTCACGCATTCATTTATAACCAAATAAATTATGTAAAACTAATAAAAAGCAAATAAACACATAAATTCACATAAGCACGTAGCAAATAAGCATGATATCTAGATGCAAAGTTTTAGGAAAGTGGTAAACACGAAACACATAGGCATGCTAGGCATACAAAACAAATAAAGTAAATAAATCCCTAACCATTACATTCGGAGAGCCCTACTACAATCTAAAGGGGGAAAGAATTAAATAAAATGATATTGCAGCCTAACTATTACAACTGTGGCATTTAATTGCCTTCCCAAATAATTACAAATTAAATTAAAATAAATATACAAAAATTAAAACAAATAAAGCGAATAAATGAAACGAAATGGAAACATCCAAAAGGCATGCAATTGAACACATAAAGTCACATAAGTGCACATAGGGTCAAATAAAGTGAAAATAAGGGATAGAGTGTACCTCCCTTGAGTTGGGGACCTAAGGAAGTGGAAAATTACTGATTTATCCTCCAAAAATAAAGAAAATGGTCAAGGCATCACTTTAATTAACAAATAATCATAAAAATGAAAATAAACATGAAATTGAATCAATTGAATTATGGAAACAACCTACTTCTAAGAGATTAAAACAATCAAGGACTTAATTACAAAAATTAATAAAGTTTTGGGGGTTAAATTATAATTATCACAAAAATTTGGGATCAAAATTAAAGAAAAATAAAGTTTGGGGACTTATTTGCAATTAAATTAAGGACTTGATTGAAAGAAATTTAAAAGTTCTGGGCCATAACATAATTAATCCAAAGTCCAGGGACTGATTTGCAAATTCATTTTCTGACTTCTTATTGAATCAGGCCACTGGGCCATTTTGGCCTTTTATTTGGGCTAGAAACTCCCCAAGCCCGACCGGAAGTCCAAAAAATCAAGCGGGTCAGCCCACTTGTTTTTATCAAGTAAACCCAATAAAATGCATGGGCTTTAACCCCCCCAAGCCCAGATTAAAAATAAGCAAACAAATCCCAATCAAAATAGACAAAGCCCACCATCAAAAGCTAATTAACATCAACCTAGTCCAATTCTTATCTAATTTTATTAAACCCAACAAGATAATGAGAAACTAGAAATTGTTAGGACCTAATTATATCACAAAATCTCAGAATTAATCTACCCAAAAGGTCACATAAAACATACAAAAAGAGGATTAAACTTAAACAGGGCAAAATTAGCTAGATTTTCCAAGTTTTGGGCCATATCAGAATAGGGGAAACTTAAGGGATTCAAATGCAACAAAATGGGGACCTAATTGAATGAATTATGAAGGCTTTGGGGGTCGGGTTATTTAAACAAAAATTGAGGGATTAAACTGCAAATTTCCAGATTTTCCAAACAAATGGTTCGCAGAAGCTTTCTTCTTCAGCGCGATTGAGAGGAAAAGCTTCTGCAACCACTGATGCTTCCACATTCAACAACTTTACCCGGCAAAAATTGCACTAAAGCATCGCAATATGCAACAACCAAAAATGGAAATCTCAACTTCAAAATTCATGGCTTCTCTTTTCCCCCTCCCTCAACTGAGGAAACGCACAGGTTCTGGCCAGCTTTGGACTGGCCAGAACCTCTAGAACACATACAGAATAGGCATAAGATTTATTCTTTTGGTTCAAGATCTTGTTGGGGCATTTTATCAAACAGTAAACGGGCATTAAAATTTCCCCAAAATTTGCTCAATTGGGGTCATAATCAGCCCAAATTTTATCAGCAACCCAAGAAATACAGTCCAACCAACCCGTAGAATATTTATGTTTGAAATTACAGATAATCGACAAGAAATTGCAACGACAAATTCACAAGAGATATGCTTGAGGATGGGATTTTCAGCATTTGTGTTCGACAGGCAAACTGAAATTCGAAGGGAAAAATAGCTTACCGTGCTCTCTTGGTGAAGATTCGCCGGTGATGGTGGGAAATTCCGAAGCCGTCTGTGAGCTGCAATTCTTCTGCCCGGCTTTTCCTCTCTTCCTTGCTTAGCTTCTTTCTCCCTTCCTCTGTTTTTCTTGCTTTCTGGTCACTTCCTTGCCCAGCCGAAGTCCACCTCTGGTTTTTCTTCCTTGTTTGATTCCCGAAGCTCCCTCTCCTAAATTTCCCAGATTGCCCCCTTTTTGCTTCTATTTTTTTCGTCTGTTTTTTCCTTCTCATCCGAAGCCTATTCCTCCTCCTTTAGCTCTCCCTGTTTTTTTTTTTAATCCCTTTTCCCTGCGTCGCTCCTTAGCTACCCTGATTTCTCTTCAATCCGCCCCCTTTTCTTGTTTTTGTTTTTTTCCCTCCGCTTTTTCTTCCATTTTTCAATCTCTCAGCCCGAAGCCCCCTTCTGTTTTTCCCCTCCGTTGCCTTTTTCTTCCTCTTTTCCGGTTCTTTTTTCTTAGCCTCCTTCAGGCCTCTCATCCGTAGTCTCCCTTTTCTTTCTTTTTCTTTTCCCTTTTCTTCAAATCTTAGGCCTCCAAGTATCTAGACACCTCATCTTCTAGGTGTTGTGTTATCAAAAAATAAATAAAGGGACATTTGCCCCTATTGCATGTGTGCCACTTGTCATTTTCTTCATTTTTCTTTTCTTTTTCTTTCACTTTTTCTATTTTTTCTTTTTCCAAAATTTAGTATAAAAAATGCTTTAAAAAGAAAAGAAAATGGTGAATTTTAATGTACCAAAAATAAAAATAAACACCAATTACTATATGCAACCTTCAATCAATTAATTAAAAATAATAATAATAATAATATTAAATATGAAAACAAAATAAAAGACAAAAAAATCTAAAATTGAATTAAGTAAGCTAATAAAAGCTAAAACTAAATTAATTAAATCGAATTAATGAAATTTTGGTGTCTACAGACCTCATAGCACCTCTACATCTGCCAAAGTTATCGTCGACTCGCCCATTAACAGGAAGATGGAATGTGTGGCGTCTCCTGTCTCCAGCGCTCAACGAGGGCTCTGATGAGTCCAATGGTCTACAGTAAGATATCCAACCAACTCGAACACCACGAAATCCTGCTTGATCGATATTAGTGCGGCAAACTCGTGGATCCAAATTGCATAGGGGCTGAAAGAATCTTTTGTCACATCTTCTAACATCAAGGTCTGCACCCACGCCATTGAAAACTGCGACGGACCTATGTCTCGGACTGTAGATACAGAACAGTATCGTTAATCGGTCCCTGATGTGCGGGTGTCGAGGATCCGGTATGCCAACTCTCCATTAACCTGCACGGACAAATTTCAGTAAAATATTATTCATATATTTTGGGTTCGGATTCCAATGAATAATGGCATAGTATAAGAGAGTTTGATTACATAAGCCTTATAAACATGCGAATTAGCATTATATAATTAACAAATCATAAGCACATGTTCACGTTTTTTTCAAAATCCAAACGAGACTACGATTCAAAATTAATATATAATTCGTACATTTTATAATATAATGAAAATTACAAATCCAGAGGGACGGACAACAACATATACAATTCAGTGGTTATTTATAAAAATAACCACCGAATGGACAATTAGGAGCAGTGTGTCCGGGTTGTAAGCAATTAGTACAGCGACGCAGTGCATCAGGACATTTTCGATCTATCTCATTCTTTGATTCTGCTGGTCTTCAATGGTCCAGGTGCTTTCTGCTTCAGACGATCAGCTAGGAGGCTCAAACTCAACTCTGCTGCGGGGCCAATATTTCGGGTCCCTTAGCGGGTTGAAAGGACTCTCATTATGTGGCTTGATAAGTCTCAAATGTATTACTCCGGCCCGACAAGTGACATCGGAACTAACGACAGACCTAAAACATGCTGCAATCGCATGCGAACATGCAAATCTGAGTTCTCTCCATTTTTCACATGTACATGCTGCGATTCCCAACGTCAACAGTTTGAGCATGACCACCTACATGAAGTTTGGCAATATGCAGTGGTTATGCAATAAATTTCCCCGCCTATGATCGAACACCTGCACCGAGTGCGCCCTGCCCTTTCGCTTATTTGCAACATATTTCTCCCATCCATACAGTGGCAAGTGATACACCTGATCCCAGGCCATCTTGTGATTTTTCACAAACAAATTCACTGTTTGGTTGAAGGTGTATCGGATCAAGGCAGTGATTAGGAGGAAGGACTTTCTCGCAACAAATTATTGAAGCACTCGACCATGTTTGTTGTTGCATGACCCCAACGATACCCTCCATCTTTACATAAGACCCACTCGCTCTGGTCTAACGGATCACTAGTTAGCCAGGCATATGCCTCGGGTGAAAGACTAAAGATGACACTCATATAATCCTCGTACTTGCGAGTCTGATTTGCCTTTCTGGCACCCCATATGAGACTCTTTAACCTACATATACAATTCCCGCATTACTTAATAATCAGATCAAACTAACCATATGTAGGAAAGTAAAAAATAATTATTACGGGTAACCACATGGGAATCGTACAAAAAATTACCTTTCATTCCTAAATTTCTGCTGGAAATTACTGCGAACATGAACCAGGTAGAATCGATGGAACCCAACGGCTCTTTCCACTCCTCTAGCCCCCGCATGGCGTGGATGATCCCGTGGTGTCGATCTGAAATCACGCATATGTTTTGTACATCTCCACATACGTGAATGCGCAATAATCTCATGAACCAACTCCAATTTCGATTATTCTCCTCATCAACGAGTGCAAATGCTAGAGGGAAGATATGGTTACAGGCATCAAACCCAACCGCTACTAGCAATTTTCCCCGATATGGCCCTTTTAAAAATGTATCGTCCACACAAATGACCGGTTTCAGGTGACGGAATGCTTGAATAGCAGGAGCAAATGTCCAAAATATATAATCAAAAATCGTCTGTGATGCTGTACTCAATGGATGATGGTCCCAAACTACAACCGTCCCAGGGTTGGACAATTGGAGTTCTTGTATGTATGTTGGGAGTTGTGAAATGGATGTTGGCCAATCACCATAAATAATGTCAATTGCCCGACGTCTGGCATACCAAACTTTTTTGTACGTCACATCGACGTGAAACTCCTTTTTTTACAAAAGTATGTATTTCCTTCACTTTGTACAGCGGACCATTGATAATGTGGGGAATAAGTGTTGGGCAATTAAATCGGCACTCAACCCCCGATGGTCATTGGTATTGCACACACGGACACATGTATGCTCAGGTACAAGTGACACGATCATCCACATCTTGTGAGAGGCACGGAGAGTTGCGCGAAATTGCCAATTGCACGGAGGTGTGGAGTTTCGGGCTCTACAGCGCACAAACCAAGTTGTAGGTGTGCTAGCCCGAACTTTAAACTCCCTGTTCTCTTTTATATATCACAATTTAATTGCTCGCTTTACATGCTCTTTCGTTTCGAACAGTTGGCCCAACTCCAATTCTTTCGTGCGCTCATTCCAGAACTTTAACTTTTCGGCCTCTCAGGTATCGAGAGGGTCAAACTGCAGTACAGCATCAACTCCTACTTCATATCGCAAATTGGGACCTTCACTTCCTAAAAAGGGTTCAGTAAATGTCCCCTGATCCCGTGCTTGGATGGAATGAACCGGATGGACATTATCTTGGTCGTCGTCACTACCAAAATCGTCATCATCCGGCTCTGGTTTGGAACCAATTTCGACATCAACTAAATCAATGTCGGTATACGGAAGAGGGTCTAACATTGAGGAAGTCGGGATGTCAGCAGCATGAGCCATAATTGTTGACTTATGCATACTTGGCCGACTACTGGCGGTTGGACGGTCAATTTCTCTGCAGCGCATATTGCCTTTTCTTCGTCCTATTCGGGACGGGAGATCATCGACCGTCTCTAATTGAGTAAGCTGACTGTGTTGAAGATTCGAAGTTTGGAATAAATGGCAAGGTGGTTCGGCCTCAATCCCACTTCCAATTTCAAAGGTTTGACTAGCATTACCACAATAATTAGGTATGTCCTCCACTTCAACATAAATTTCAGTGGGTTGTCGACTACCAGATTTTAGGTAGTACATACCAGCCACTCCATTATCATTAACCAAAGGCATCACACCAAAAATACCAGGTTAGGGGCAATTTCGAAATATCAAATTTATCCTTTGCCTATTCCGATCTAAACCCATGATATTGTATACTCTGTCTAATAATTCATCGTATCCCACCATTTCTGGCAGGAAGAGAACTTTTTTGGGCATAAGTGAATCGTAAAAAATTGAGCCTCCAGCATATACAATTTTTCCTCCCCAATATAGTTGCAGTACCATACAGTTATCGCTCGACATATTAACCCTAATTTACATATAAGTAACAAGGTGTTATAAATGTTTAATAAACATATATATTTACATGCTTGGTTACCGTAAAATATTTAAACATAATTACCAAATATAACTGGTAATCATTATCACAAGTAACGAGTAAATTGATCATATCTTTATTCATTTATCTATAATCTTGAAAAAAATAGTCGGTTATATAATTTTTGTAATAATCTTAGTAAATTTGAATTTTACAGCCATCCTAAATAAATTTCATTACTTTAATTTTCAAAATAACCTGATTAAACTAAATTTTAACCATAATCCTAAATATACTTCGTTTCATTAATTTTTAAAATAAATACATGAACCTAACCTCATTATTCATGTCCCCAGATGCCCTTTGTATTGTAAATATCCCGTTTGTCTTTTACTTAAATTTTGTATTATTATGAAACCATTATTAAATGCATAATAGTTGTTATACAACCAATTCGGATCATTATTTTGTTCGAAACAACATTTTTGCATCCTCCGAGAATCTTCCATTCTATATGTTTTTTAACTATATTTTTACCTTGCACGCAGCATATATGATATCTTACAAAAGTCCTACGTACATGAATTCTTCATCTATATCAGTCTCTGCACCAAAATTTTTTTATTGATATTTACAGATTATAACATTTTTCTTTTTATTCTACTCATCACGTGTCATGACAATTGATCGTGAGTTAAAATATTTACAACCGGATAAACCTGTCGGAATTTGGGTTGCAAAAAGCCACATGTAGTCCAACTTCTATTTTTGGTAAGAATTAAATTATTGATTAAATAATGTATGGTGAAAGGCAAAATTTTTGTCCCGTAGCACGACAAGGTCGTACTTCGATTGACGGGAAGGTTTCTTATGTTTAGTTAATTAATGTATTTTATGCATGTAAAAACCAATAATTTTAATTAATTGTTCTAGTAATTCTATATGAATTATATTATATACTAATTCTATATGAATTACACAATTTTATATAAGTCATAGTCGACAACACTATATCACTTTATACACTAGTTTACTCTTTTTTAGCACTTCAATATTATAAAATTATAAATAAATTTGTCACACTTTACATTAACTATTAATTAATATAGTATAACAACAACACACTATGCAAAAACACGTTTAATTAATATCATTTGATGACAGTATAATATAACATGTAAATACATAAATAAGCTACATGTTTACTTAACATAATATAAATAATATAAATACATGTTTACTTAACATGTAAATAATATAAATAATATAACATGTAAATACATAAATAAGCTACATGTTTACTTAACATAATATAAATAATATAATTAATAACAATTTAAATTACTAACCTGTACGAATACGATCGTACTATTAAAAAATTCAGCCTTTGGTTGAAGCACCGCAATTGATTAGCACGACGGTCTTACGTAACACGACGATACCAACAGTTGGTCCCTGATGTTAACCCTCGGCTTTCACTTCAGTAGCGAATCAACTTTTCTGTACAAATTAATATTATTATCCACCAATCAACCTCAATTTTTTAAAACCAACTAATAAAATTTTAACTATAATCAGACAATCAATTTACACTATTCTGCACCAATTAACCTGGTAATGTAGTTGCCAGCAACCGAGTATAATTTCTGCAATCTATGAAAAGTGACGGACAGATTTTCTGCTACTACCAATCTATTAAAGAAAGTTTCGGCCAACAAATTTTCAAGCCTTGCGCATTTGAGCCTCCAGCAAAATTGCCTAACTACGGTGCCGATTTCACAGATTTCGAATCCAACCAGAAGCTATAGCAAATTTGAGACTGAGAGAAAGCGAGAGAGGAGCTTCGAAGGAGAATGAGAAATGAGAGTGAGCGAGCAAAACCGGCAATAGTGGACCATTATATAGCGAATTTAATCAAATCTAGCCGTTCATCTGAAAGGGATGAACGGCTAGAATTTTTTTTGCAGCAATCTGACCGCTACCGTGCTGATTGGACATGGTAGCGGTCAGAATTAACGCAATAACTTGCGTACGATGAAGATGCTCGTCACATGGCTTTGGCAGCCTTCGTCAGGCGCCTGCAAAGGCTGTCAAAGGCCCCAGGCCCCCTTTTTTTTTTGACCGGCTGTCCGCTGCCGTGCTGACTGGGCACGGCAGCGGACAGGCTCAAAAAAAAAAAAGCCTCTGCCGCACTGAAATTTTGGCAGAGGCTCAGACAGTGCCGTGCTGACTCAGCACGGCACGTATAGTTTAAGAAATATAGTGTGTCAGAGCTGCATTTGAGGGATGTTTTTTTTAATGCATATATTTTAAGAAATTAGCCCCCATAAACCCACATAAACAATCAAGAAAAAATCATATAGAGGCAAAGGAATTTCTTCAACTATTCATACGGCTGCTGCTACTGATGGTACAAAAAAGGACGACATGCAAAATTAAAAAAAAAAACCGATGACGCAGAGGCTACTACTCTACTTATGTACCCTACGGAGTTGTACATCTATTAGTGCTACTAATATGGGATTTTATCCCATGTGATCACCCTTACGTCATAACAACAAAACCACTATTACTACCTAACAAACTAATAGCACGTGGCTAACTAAACTAACCAATTATTATTTGCTTGGTTTAATTT
Organism: Coffea humblotiana; assembly: GCA_023065735.1. Classification (NCBI taxonomy): domain Eukaryota; kingdom Viridiplantae; phylum Streptophyta; class Magnoliopsida; order Gentianales; family Rubiaceae; genus Coffea; species Coffea humblotiana. The sequence goes on along the minus strand of CM041212.1, from coordinate 1,730,398 downwards.
TCTACATTGCCTCCCTTAAACCAAACTTCTCTAATCTGGATATGTCTAGCATCTTCTTCAACTTGACAAAAATTTTCGTCTTCAATACCTTGTTAAAAATGTCAACCACTTGCTTTTCGATTCTGCAATAATTAATTTCAATTTCTTTCTCTCGAACCAATTCATCTATTAAGTGATATTTATTATTAATATGCTTGCTACATCCACGGAGTACTGGATTCTTGAAAAACTGAATCGTAAACTTACTGTCACAATAAATGTTTGTAGGATCAACTTGCTTGTGTTGTAGAACACCAAGCATGCAATGCAACCACAAAGCTTGAGTTGCACTATTAACCACTCCAGTATACTCTGCCTCCGCTGTAAACAATGCAATCACTTGCTGCTTCTTCGAACTCTAGGAAAACAAGCTAGAACCAATAAAAAATGCATAACCTGAAGTACTTTTCCTCTTAACTGTATCACCTACCCAATCACTTTTTGTGTAGACAAAGAGTTCAATTCGATCATTTCCTGAATAAAAAAAATGCCCTCTCTACGAGTACCTTCAATATACCTCAAAATTCACTTAGCCACATGTAAATGTGATTGACATGAATTTTTCATGAACCTCCTAATCAAGTCAACAGCAAAATTGATATCTAGTCTCGTAGATGTCAAATACCTCAAACTCTCTACTAAATGTTTAAAGTAGGTAAGATTTGCATATCCACTAGCACCCTACTTGATCAACCACAATTTTTCTTTAATTGGTGTCATAATCGGTTTCGCTGTATCTATCTTGAATTTCTTTAAGATGTCATCTGCGTATTTCTTTTGAAATATAAAAATCCCACGGTCAGACTAAAAGACTTCAATTCCCAAAAAATATGATATAAGTCTCATATCTGTCATCTCAAATAGTTTAATCATGGCCTCCTTCAATTCTGCAATCATTTTTGGATTATTTCCTATAAAAATTAAATTATCTATGTACAAGTACACAATAAAAATATCATCACGGGTAGAAAATTTAATATATAAAGTGTGCTCATATGGACACCTCTAAAAATCACGAGTCAGAAAATAAGAATCAATTCTTAAATACCATGCTCTTGGGACTTGTTTCAATCCATATAAGACTCTCTTCAATCTATACACCTTATTTTCCTAATTTCTTCTGACAAATCTTACGACTGCTTTACATACATTTCTTCATTAAGAACTCCTTCAGAAAAGTTGACTTGACATCTATTTGATAAATTCTTCAGTTATTTTGGACAGTTAGAGAAATTATCATGCAGATTGTATCAAATCTGACAATGGATGCAAATACTTCAAAATTGTCAATCACAGATTTCTGCTTGTATCCCTTTACCACTACTCTCGCCTTGTATCTATCAACTTCTCTATCGGGTTTACATTTTGTCTTATAAACCCACTTCACTCCAATGACTTTTTTATCAGTTGGAAGAGAAGTAGGCTTACGGTGTCATTATTCTCTATTGCATGAATTTCTTTCTCCATTGCTTTCACCCAACGATCATCATGGGCTACTTCCTCATACACAACTAGGTCACAATCTGCAAACAAAGCAAAATTAACAATATCTTCGTCAGAAAGAACATCATCAAGTGTAATCACATAATTCTACAAACGAGTTGGTATCTGCCGCTGATGCTGTGGACATCCAGTTAACTCAGTCTGTGGACCTTGAGCAATTGGTGATGACTGAATATCATCATTAGCCTCCTCTTGCTGATAATTTAGAGTGACCTCTGCTGTTTTAGGATCACCAGTAGACCAGTTCTAAACACCTCTTTCATCAAAAATCACATCTCTACTCACTATCACATTTTTTGTCACAGGATTATACAATCTATAAGTTCGAGAAACTTCACTATAACCAATAAATACACACTTCTCCTCCTTATCATCAAGTTTTTTACTTAACTGCAGGAACATGGGAATCGGCAATGCACCCGAAAACTTTGAAATGGTCAACAAATGGTCTTCTATCACTCCAAACTTCTTCAAGAGTTTTTTTCGGAAACACTTCTGATAGGACATCTGTTCAACAAATAAATTGTACAAGAAACTGCCTCTATCCAAAAAGATTTTGGTATATTTTTCAACTTTAATATATATCTAACCATATCCATAACTATCCTATTCTTTTTCTCTGCCACTCCTTTTTGTTGTGGAGTGTACCTGGTAATCAACTGATACTGTATCCCATTTTTCTCAAGAAAATCATCACAAACTAAATATTCCTAACCCCTGTTTGTTCTCAAAATTTTAATCTAACAATCACATTACCTCTCAAAAAAAGTTTTAAAAATGTCATAGACATCAGATTTTTGTTTCAAAAAATACACCCAAAATTTTCTACTAAAATCATCAATAAAGATAATAAAATACCTGCAACCACCATTAGAAAAAACCTTCACTATGCACAAATCTAAATAAATAATTTTTAATAGTCTTCTGGCCCTCTAGAATTTGCCAGTCTGAAAAGTATCGTTATGTTACTTTTCCATAACACACATATTATAAACTCTACCAGGATTTCTAATATCAGGTAACCCATCAACTATTCTTCTATTGGCTAAAAATCTCAAACTATCAAAATTTAAATGACCTAATTGCATATGTCACAGTCAATTACTGTCATCTGTTATAGTATTCAAATAGGAAATGTTGGTGGTACTCAAATTCAGTGGAAATAAATGATTTGAAATCATTTGTACACTGGTAATCATTTCAATATTTTGATCAAAAATAGTACAAATACCATTCCTGATACGAATATCATATTTTTTTTCTCAATCAACTAGACCATACTCAACAAATTATAATGTAGTCCAAAAATATAAAAAGTATCAGAAATAAAATCAGTAGACCCATTTTTCAGACTAATAGAAATTTTTTCCTTTTCAAACACTGATAAAACAGTGTTATCCCAAATTTAACTTCACCACGTACAGATTCATAAATCTCAACAAACAATTCCTTTTTCTCGGACATATGGTTATTGCAATCCTTACCCAAATACTATTTATTTTTATCAACCACATCAACAACATTATAGGATAATAATAAAGATGTTGGCATATTAAATCAAGACTCAAAATTAAAAATTTTCATATTATTATTTAGCAGTGTTTTAGTAATTCTATTGGAGTCAAGTTATGCTTATTTTATTGTTTAGAAATTAGTATCTTATTAGAAAATTTCTTATACTTATAAGACTTGCTTATCAAGTAATTTAATCTATAAATAGAGTCATATTATTGTGTTTAGTTGAGAAGAGTGAAGGATTGAGAGTTTTGGTCTTATAATGTGATTAAAAGATTATTATTAGTATTATTCTCTTCTCCCATATATATTTTAGTTGTGTAAATTGCCTTTGGTTTTGTCAAATATATCTCCAATAAGTTTTTGATGAATTTTTTGGGTTCTATATTTGGTATTAGAGCCCTAGATTCAAGAAATTGATTTTGGGGTGTCTGTAGACATTAAAGAATTGACCCAATTACGAGAGTTAATTGTGAGTGTTTTTCGCTATTAGATTTAGAGTATAAAATTGCTGCGAAGAAATTAGTTGATCGAGTTAGACCACAAGGTTGGTCATGGAGTGTCTAGTTTGTGAGGATTTGGACCATAAGATTGGTTTTAGAATTATCAGATTAATTGCAAATATTACGATAGAAATCGGAGAAGAATTCTGTCATTTGAATTATGATTATGAAAATCACAATGTGAATTGTCACTAAGTTGACATCAAATTGGGCGACAAAAACAGTCTATTCAAAAGCGTGGATTATTTTCACAAGTAAAAAATAAGTTGAGTGACAAAATAAATATATCCAAGTGTGTGGAATATTGCAGTAGCAAAATCCAAAGGAGATTATTGATCGTGATGGTGGTAAATCTGATCCAAGAGAAAGCTTGATTTAAGAGAAGTAATGTTGGCATATTAAATCAAGACTTAATATTAGAAATTTTCATATTATTATTTAGTAGTGTCTTAGTCAAGTTAGGGTTTTAGTAATTCTATTGAAGTCAAGTTTTGATAGTTTTATTGTTTAAGAATTAGTATCTTATTAGAAAATTTCTTATAGCTGTAAGACTTGTTTATCAAGTCATCTAATCTATAAATAGTGAGTCATATTATTGTGTTTAGTTGCGAAGAGTGAAAGATTGAGAGTCTTGATCTTATGGTGTGATTAATAGATTATTGTTAGCATTATTTCTCTTCTCCCATACATATTTTATGTGTGTAAATTGCCTCCCCCTCATAGTGGTATTGTCAAATATATCTCCAATAAGTTTTTGGTGAATTTTTTGGGTTCTACAATACCCATCCTAACTATCTTTCTATTTGCATTTGAGTTCTACCACAGGTTTGATTTAGGGTATTTATTTGCTTACAATTTAGAGCTTGCAACTTTAAGAAAATTGATAAAACAACTAATAGTTAATCTAATGCATGCGCTTCTTCACCCTTGGAGCCTCCAGCATCCTTTTGATGGAAAAACAAAAAATGGTAAAAAGCTAATTTTCCAATTTTTCCCTTTTCTTACTTTCACATCTTCAATAAGTTCTACATAACTTTTTTATGATGTTTCTCACCCACAAAGGGTGGCTGGCATTAACCCAAAAAAAAAAAAAACTTTGTTACGATGTTCTTAATCTTTTCATAAATCTTAATGAATCTGTAAAATACTCGCAGATTCGACAAAAGTTATCCAAGTTTATTTTCCACCAAGTTGAGCCATCCAATTTTTAAACAGCCTTGCCAACGCGTTCCAAAATAGGACATGCAATATCTATTGATTGCCACTTCAGGCAAATAGTACTTTCAGATGTAACTATATTTTAACTTGTGCATATATTGCACGGATTAACATATTTATTTAATGAATAGTCATTATATAATTTGCATTTAGGAATGTTAATGTACCTTAAAAAAATTGATTAATTTGATAATAGATTGCAGTGTCAACTTTAATACTTTTTAAGTTGTTGGAGAAATTGTCTTATAAAAAAAGTAAGTCCACTGAGTATTCATTATTTATTAGTGTACAAAATTATTGTTTGTATTGATATTCAATTGAACTATAGATGTACCAAGCTAAGTTACTGTATATTGTTAAAAAGATAATAATTCAAATGAATGATAAAAAAGGTTAGAAAAGAGAGTTTGCTTTTTTTAATTCTATGTATTACAAGAAGGGATCTTCGGAAGGGAATGGTGGGGGAAGGGGAAGCATCTTTTGTTGCTACTCTTATGGTGTGCTTGTCTGCTATTGTTGCTCTTTGAAGAAAATAATGTTGATAGGGTTCGAACTCTAGCTAATATCCCAAGGAGAAACTTAAATTCCTCTGATGGCCACTGAATCAAGGATTAATGGTAACTTAACATAAAGTTGGGCTCAAGACTTGAGAATGGTAGAGGAGTAAGTTTTCTTTATCCTTTTATTAAACGTTGAAATCAATTTCCTTTTGTGGGGCGGAGACAGGTGGGAGTGGAGAGGATATTTCGTAGGCAGTAGAGTTTAAACTTGATTTACATTTGTTAATAATATAATCATACTTTTTTCTTTCTTTTTTGGATAATATTACAACTAACCTGCAATGATATGGTCAGCAGTGATTGAACCATGCAATTTCATCTTAACAATATCCTATGAAGTTTCTATCAAACTAAAAAAATGGGCTTGCTTATTAATCAAGCTCATCTCGACTACAATTTATCAAGCCACCCCAGTTCAAACAGTTTTCTAGTAGTAATACTTTGATTTATATGTAATTTCCAGAATTATACTCAAGAATTCAAATTAATTTGTAGCAGACTTGAAAAGTTGGCAAACAGAAATGTTATTCAGGTTAAAGAACCAATCTACTCAAACGTCAAAATTGATATACTATGGCATGAGTGTATAAAATGCTGGAGCAGAGACATATTCTATGCTACAATTAATCCCCTTTACTTTAAGAATTAAAGTAGTGATGGGGTCAGATTCAAAACAATAATAAACTATTTAGTCAATTTTATAAAAATGTCGATATGAAATACAAACTTAATGTATATTTTATTATAACCGGTCTTAAGTATATTACTATGTGTGCATCATAATATAAAGTATTCTTATAATATAAATGTGAAAATCTAATTCAGTGAATAATACTTAAAAAATGAAAAAAATAACATTCGACAATACCATAACATTCAAAAACTTGAAAGAAATAAAAAGTGCAGTAAATAGTATCAAATAATATTCTATTTTTCAGAAACTTTTTTTCGGTTTTCTTCTGTTTGAACATTCTCCTCCATTTATCCGTGCAAATCAGCATTTATTGATTTTCCATTATCACTGCATGATAGCAAAGCAGGACAACTAAGTATAAAAAAATAAATGATTTAGCACATTCAAAGTTGTGTAAGACAATACATAAAGATTATAAATTAAGAAAGTAAAATAGTCTATTAAATCTACCTCCTCATGCTAAAATAAAATATTGTACATTTAATTAGCCAGACTATTTATGGTATTTGATGTATTAAAGTGGGTAATATTTTATATTAAATTGTATTTGTAAACTTAGTTGACTATATATTATGCCCACGAAAATCTTGTTGCGTTGACCCTTGAATTCCAACATACATAAATTTTACAAAAGGAACCAGAATAAATTTTCCCATTTCAGTTCATGATCATTCAAGAGGCATAGGCCAAATGCTTATAATATGTATATTTAACAACAGTGGAAGACATAGAAAACATAGTTTAACTAAAGTAACTAACAGCAATAATAGCTAAAGATACAAAATTTCTGAAGAAATATCTTCGTCAATTGATTATTAAAAATTTAAGAACAACATGGGACGTAATCAACAATAGCATTTACTTCCATAAAATTGAACAATTCAAGATGAAACTGTTCCAGATTGTAGTTACAATTTGTATTTACAATTCTGGACAACAAAACCCATGATCACTCACAATTCAAGAAAAAAATTTAGTAGACATTTTGTCTTCGCAAAAGGAACGAAAATAAATTTGCCCCTCTCAGTTCATGATCACTCAAGAGGCATAGGCCAAATGCTTATAATATGAACGTTTAACAACAGTGAAAAGTATAGAATAGATAGTTCAATTAAAGCAACTAACAGATTTACATGTGGTTGGAAAAAAAAAGGCTGGAGAAAATAACAAATTCAACTCTTGGAGTATGCGCTGAGCAAGGATCCACAGCACCAGCTACAAGCCCAGTACCTTGGACAAACGAAACAAAGGCAAATTAACAAACATCTAACATGCATCCTATAGCATATGAATGTTGTCCAATTCGGTAGAAACATCTAACATGTTTCTATATGAAAACTTACGATGAAAATACTATTTTAAATCCTATCTCTTCATACAAAACAAATAGAAAATAAAACCAAAACACACAAAATTCAAGATATGTTACTAAATTCTTACAATTGAAGATGAACATGTCTTTTTAAAAAAGAAAAATATGTATCGAAGGAAGATTTACTTGATAATCAAGAAGAGTGGAAATCCAAAATCGATACTTTAATGTGCCAACCGCTTGCATTGGAAATACCTAACCATATAAAGAGGCTATATGTAGGCATAAGAATTGGTAAGCGTATAAAGAGATATTGATAAGAATATTAAAAGTAGTTTTATCTTAATTTAAGTTGTTGAAAATATGTAACTTTGGGAAGGAAATAAGAATTGATAAGGATATAAAAAGAAATTAATAAGAATATTAAAAATAGTTTTATCTTAATTTAAGTTGCTTTAAGTACATAACTTTGGGTAGGAAATAAGAATTGATAAGGATATAAAGAGATATTGATAAGAATATAAAAAGATGATAATAAAAAATAGTTTTACTAAAGGCGTGCATGCTAAAGAAATTATACAGGTCATACCTTGTTGTTATACCTAGAAGTTCACAGACCAAAAGAGGAGCATGCGGCCGCAAATATATGATTATGATAGAATGATAATCGGCCGCGAATATAGGATAGAATGTTAAGAATGGTTTTCTAAGTCATACATGGATGATAAGGACGGTTTTATATTTGAAATTTAATTTAGATAGATATTGATAATTGATTTCGTGCTTATGAAAAAAGAGAGATAAGCTCCAATAGAGTATAGGTTTTTTTTTAAAAGGTGGAAATCATGGAATAAATGAACAAAGGCAAAAGAAGAGAGAGATGGAAGAGCATAGGTTATTTTATAGAACGTGTTGAAACCACTTGCCCGGTCGTTAAGCCACGCAGGAAAGAGAAAGCATAAAACGATAAGAATGAGAATACGACTTTATTATATATATATATATGATTACAATAATATAATGAACCTGAACAGCTACTCAAACGGTAACTATTCTAATCTATCATTATCCAATCTCAAATTACATAGTATACACTTAGAATTTGAAATATCAAAAGGATATTTACAACAATTTGAATGTTAAATTACCCAGACTGCCAGTTTTTGTTTTTCACCTTCTTTCTAACTGTTAAAAAATCTTGAGCTTTCCAAGACCTATTGTAGAAATGGTCAGCAATAGTGGCCACACTGCTATCAGTCGCCATCCTCTGGTGGCAAAGACGCATTAGCAGGAACTTTGGAGTCCTTTTACACACACATAACAGAAAACAAGGAAACCAAAAAAAAAACACTATTGACCATACAAATATTACCGTGAGCGCACCTTAATAGTTTCCTTATCGATTCGGGGACAAATTCTCTAATTTGATCGCTTGTCTTGTTGATGAAGTATCCTGCATCGATATCATTTTGGCCAATGTCAAACGTATACAAGGCTCGTGAAAAATTTTCTACCTTTGGCATTAATTCTCCAAAAACACCCCCTGCAAATTGTCCCAAACAAACACAAGTATATATCTTGTTTAATTTGAAGCTACATTAAGTTAACATTAATACTTACCCTTCAGCTAATGTAAATTACTATAGGGTTTGATTCTCAAAGGGTTTGGATCATTTGTTACACATTTTGTTGCTAAACCATGTACTAAAATAACGAGACAAATATAACTTTAAGATATAATGTAACATGCATGGTATAATGTCAATGAGTAATAGAAGACTCAAATATAATTCTCGATAACCAACCTATTCTCATAGTCCTTGTATAAACTCTAGCATATTCACCAAACAATGAAAAAGAAAAGCCAAAATCCAAAGTAACAATTCTTTGAAAGTTTACCTTTTTCGCGAATAATCTGAGACCTCTTATGGAAATTGTTGAATTGAGTAATTTGTACATCCAAAGTTGTGGGGTTGAAACCACTCTGTCGCATTGTTACATTTTGGGGTCTGATTGTTGCTCCAGAAGAGGCAAAATTGGCTCCATGAGTGAAGTTGGGGTCTAAAGCATCGAGGTAAGGGCTGAGATATGGTAATCCCAACTTCTCAGCTGAAAAAATGTAGTATTCTATGATTAGTGTCCAAGTGCAGAATGAACAAGAAAATGGGATAGCATTTGCTGTTAATGTTCAAGTGTGGAACTTTCCACCAGAACTAAATTTCACAGCATTAACAAAATCGATAAAAATAATGAGAGAGAGAGAGAGAGAGAGAGAGAGAGAGAGAGGATATGAAAAATAGTAATCCCATAAAAAAAACCTTCCTAGAGACTTAATGATATATAATAATAAGGGTGTGTTTGATAAAATTAAAATATGAAAACTGAAATTTGAAATCTAAAATTTAAATATATTAAATCATTGAATTCTTAAGTATTAAATATTATAAATTTGAGTGTATATCATAGTAATTAATAAAGTAATAGTTCATCATTCATTTTTTAATCAAATTTTGGTTCGAAAATCTAGTACCACTCAATTAATGTAAATGTTCTAGGTTTGGCAAGAATTAGGATCCAGAGCAAATTTTTGTCTAATGGACAACTTTGCCCCTCCTTAGTTAACCACTCAAACATTGAGGAATTAAAATTGAAAAATTTTGGGGCCTCAACAGAAACATTCCAAGTCTAATCTGCCGTTCCCTTCCCGAATGATACCTTGTCTATCATCCACCGCATCACAGCAAAGAAGCTTGGACAATCCGATATTCACAAGTTTGGGAATAGTGATGGTGAAGAAAGGAGATATGCTGGGAGAAAGATTTAGTCGGAAAGGGAAGGGAAGTTCAAGAAGATATGGGAGGTGAAACGAAGTTGGCAGGTCAATGTGTCAATGATGTTTAGCTTTGTGATTGGAGAAGATTAGGGCTTGTTAGATTTTTAAGGAGACAGGGGTGGCGGTGGTGTAGTGATAGATGATCAGGATGTAGGAACGGAGCAATTTTTGGAGTTGGAATTAAATGAGGGACAGAGGCTTGTTATGGGGCCTAGAGGAATTTATTTAAATTAATAAATGTTAATGTGATGAAGAGCAAAGTTGTCTATTAGGTAAAATTTGGTTTGAATCCTAATTTCTGTTTTGGCAGTATCGCCAGCCTATATGTTTAGTTATCAAATATGTTAAAATTTAAATTCATTAAATTTAAATATTAAATTGTATTATCAAACAGGATTTAAATAGGACTGACTTTGTAACCTTTACAAGTCTAAAAGTGTAACATCAAAGTCTGGCTCGCTCACTAAACCATGTTGTAAATATCTCGTGATTCAAGATATTGTATATCTAAATATATATGTCTTTTCTCACTATAAATATAGGATAGAGATCACAAAAAGCATACTAAACTCATTTTCTTCTTACTTTATCTAATTATGTGTTTCTTCATTAATTTACTTTTTTTTAGAGTAATCATCTAAAAGGATAATGAATTTAAAGTCGTTAATATCATGTATTTGTGCAGAAGATTATTTGATAAAAAAATTTATTAAAGTAGCACTGTCACACTTTAGTTAAGAAACATATTTATGATGTAAAAAACAAATAATATTTACAAATAATGCACTATCCAAACACATATAAAAACAAGGAACACTACAACAAAAATGGCTTTTTCCTGACATGCCTATAAGGACACTTGCTGGTTTGTGTCATTATAATACTTCTATTATGATACTTATTATCAACTCAATAATATATAATTTAATTTTTTTATTTTATCTGATAGAAGAATAATAATATGCCTTTAGACTACCTATTATGACACTTGAGAAAATGTGAGATATACCAAAAAAAGAAAGAAATGCACAAAACGACATCGTAGTGAATTGGCGGAAGATTCATTTGATCAAAACTTTCATTTTGCCGGCCAAAACACTTAGTCAAATTTTATTGAGAGCTGTCCATTGGGAACGTCGGACAGTTGGCGGTGGACCTACTGATATCGTCATTCAGAGCTGAGAGAATCGGTTACTTTGACGATCCTAACTTTCTGCCCTACGTTGGCAACAACGCTTATGCGCGTTCTCCTCCCAGCGACCTCTCCCTCCCTCTCGAAGGTCTCGTTCATCGTTCCCTCTTATACTGAGTGCTACATTTTCTATGCTCTTTGTCTTAAAATGGACGAGGAATTTGAGAATGAAAGTACTATTTATTTGCTACTTTTCTGTCTACGTATTTTGTTTGGGTTATCTACGAAGCAATTCCGACTATGACTGGTTTGAGTCTACAGCTTTTGATTCGTCCTCCAACCAATTGACTCTTGTACAGCAAAGGTCTCCAGTGGTAAAGATAATACGCTTTGAATTAATTTATTTGGGAAGAAGCAAATGAAATAGAGATGTTTAGTGTAGGCGTTACTACTAATCATTTAGATAATGAACTGTTTAGCTTTATTCTTCTCGGTTGTCTACTTGATTCGTGTGACTATTTTGTTATGGATTTGTTGCCCATAACCTGTTTGGATAAAATGTCAAGTAGACAACCGAGAAACTGGTGAATCTTAGAAAAGTGATTACAGATAAATCTCGTGTGACCAGAAACTTCATGTTTAAGAGTCTTAAAAGGATACATATTGACAGGCCAGTGAAAGAGAGAAGCCTGGTTTATTCAATTTGAATTAATTCACTTGATTTAACTGAAGCATCTTTGCTAACTGGTACTCGAATTGAGCACTGTTGTCTTTACAGAAAGCGCCTCATGAAGGATACATGTTGGCTTCAAAAATGATAAGTGAAGGCCGAGGGTCAGAGCTAATGCCCAGGGAAGCAAATCCGGATGTCCCTATGACTGCCTATAGGTGACTAAATGCAAATTGTTAACTCGTTATTGGCCTATGGTTATCGATAAACCAGTTATTGGCTTATGGTTACCAATAAAGATATGTTTGAATAGGGTCATCTTACCTAAATGACACCAAATGGCAACATTTCTTGTAGATACCATTCGCTTTGTGCATATAATGGTGATGCTGACTTGTTTAGCTCTGACTTAAGTGAGGACCAGCTAAGGCAGAGACTTGGACACATGTCCCACACACCTTGTCAGGTAGGAAATTGCAGAACATAGTTATGTCCAATATCTGTAATTTTTTCCATCGCATTTGATAGACCAAAGGCTATATTTCTAGCATGACATGATTTCGAGTAGGTTGAATTGCTTGAATGTAAACTGAATTTACACCTGCAGATTTCATTTATACGGCTACTCTGTGCCTGTGATCACCATTTCTTGGTTGTGATGTGATTATACAAGATGCTTTGTACTGGTCTGGATTGCCATTCTAATATTCGTGTTTTGCAGATCATATTTTCCATGGCCGATGAATATGTACCAGAGTATGTTGACAAGAAAGCACTTGTTGAGAGGTAAGACTTGTAATCTGATCAAAGTTTTTAATCGTGTGTCTAATATTTGTTAGATATGATGAACATGCTTTAACTTGTTTCACCTGATCTGTGTCATTATTCTGACCGCTGTTTTTGTCTATATTTTCTTGTACGTCTTCAGATTATGCAGAGCAATGGGTGGTGCAAAAAAGGTTGAAATTGAATAGGGAAACCATGCCCTATCCAACCGAGTTCAGGAAGCTGTCCAGGCAATAATAAACTTTGTCAAAAGAGAGGGACCCAAGGGATGGGATGAACCATGGAGTTAAATATCAACTTTTTTTTTCCTTTTTTTTGAATTGTTATGTCATTGAATTCAGGCAATGGTGGTCCTCCTTCTTTTATTTGTTTGATTTTTTTATAGGTACGGAATGGCATCTAAAGCAAAGCTAGTACATTAGTATAGTTTCTTTTCTTCTGAAAGAACTTATAGTTTCAATGGAAAGTTCAAAGACTTGTATATCTGACATAATTGTGGCAGGAATGAAGTGAAGGATTATCTGTTGTTCCACATTGGATCTCGGTCTTATTGTGCGGTGTGATTAATTTCTCTTTACCTATGTATTCCTAATGTGGTACTATAGCTATCCTGACACTTTCGATTATCCTAATGTGGTACTATAGGAAAACAATATCCTAATGTGGTACTATAGCTATCCTAACACTTTCGATTATCAAGAAAGGGGATTTTTGTTGGCAGATGGGATGCTATAACAGCATAGTTTTCCTGACACATTTGAATGCTACGAGGCTATTCCCACATTGGAAGGGACGACACTCGTCCGAGGTGTGAGGAAAGGTAAAGTGTCAGATTAGATTATCTATACTGATACCTTTAAATACCGCTAAAGGTCATTTTTGTTGTTGTGGAAATAAATCTTGTCGGCCTTTTACAATGCAAGATCATGAAAAGGGTGCACAAGCATACGAGCAAATGGTGCATGAATATGCATTCTTGCCTATAAAATCAATAATTAGACGGCCATCACAGTTTCAACTCGCTGGGGAATGGAAATATGACTGCCCATAGGGTGGCCCAAGCTGGTTGCCAAAGGCTGCAGATATTCCCCCTGTATCAGAATTCGAGTCACCGAAGTTGAATATTGTCGGAAATTCACAGGGATAATTTCTTGCTGATGCAGAAAGTACTTGACTTAATAAAATAGAAGATGCAATAAGAAAAACACGTCTCGGGTTCTGAGACTCCATTGCCGGTCAAGAACGGGAATAGTAGCAAGGTAGGATGCAATGACAGAGAAGGGAGGTTCTGTCTTGAAAGGGTTTTGGACAACTATTGGATAGTTTTGCTTGCATTATATAGACTCCAACATTCCAATTTCCTTATACTATGTAAGAATGAGTTATGGTTAAAAGAAGTTTTGAATTTCAACCGCATAGATAGGGGTTTTTAGGAATGTGGAATGTTGTATATTTTTTAAAAACTATTGATACAGTTGAGGACAATATGTGTTTGGGCATGTTTACCGAAATGTCCTCATTTTGATACATTTAAAGTTTTGATTTATGAAGACAACTGGGCATTTGTGGAATATGTAATTATTTTGCAACCGTTTTTGCATAGAGTACAACTCATATAAACTTATGTGTTGGTGTAATTACTGAAATGGTGTTATAGATACATTTAATTGAAGTGTGCCTTTTGAGACAAAGATAACTGTTTGAGGATATTCCTTTTTCTAAAACAACTTAAGTCTGATCACTTGCGCAACTCCCAGAAATGTTAAAGCTCAGGTCGGAAACAACCCATTTCTCTGCCATTTACATCTCAATTTAACAGCCATAAACATGGATATGTTAATGAATTAATGTCTGAGCATCGGTTATGGTTGTTCCAATGCCTCCTCTTTCACATTCTTCAGTTTCTCCCCTTTCAGCTTCCGAGATTGGGCTTTGTTTTTGGCTGCCTTTATACTCAACATTCAAGGATGGTCTTCAGTCGCAGCTATTCATGGTGGTTCAATTTGAGGTGAGTTTTGTTCCTTAATTTTGTTGTTTATGTGGGTGGTTCTTCTGGTTTGTGGCGGCGGTGTCAGCTCATATCCTTAAATTTGAGACTTTGATTGTTCGTAAATCTTCTCCTCTTTGTGGGTGTTTTAATTTTGTTCCTTTGGGTTTATAAAGGCACCACACGCCGTTACAGAGTTTCAAATTGCCTATAGTAGAAACATTTGAATGCACTGAATCCAAGCTCAAAATCCACCGAACCTAAACATTTAATCTACTGTATTACTATTTGTTTTGGTTTGATCACATCTACTTTCTTTTGTTTCTAATGGAACTTGACTTGTTGTGTTTAGCAGTTGCCGTGCTGAAGAGAAGGATCAGAGGATGGATTGATACTACAAATGAACTTGGATAAAGGCAGGAAGAATGATGAGGGTAACCATGATGGCCTTGGGATCTGATACAAAGTTTACTACTACCTAGCTGGCAAGAATCTCACCCTACGACTACTTGTTTTGCTCTTTGTATTTCTTCTTTATTTCATATATTGGGAGGCTATTGTTAGTTGAGCCATGAAAAGGGAAAAAAAACATTGTAAACTACATATGTTAGGAATTGTGGAATTCAATTGTTTGGTGTACTGTTAAGCTTTTGAAACATATAAGAAAGCAAAGGGTTTTGTTGGATTTGTTGCACTTTCATTAAAGAAGGAGACTCTCGTGGGTGTCCCATATTTCTAGATATTTCTTCATACTTTATTCTTCTAACCTTTAGGACTTCATAAGTGCGATGTGCGGACAAAATGCTCATACTGTATGCTGGTGTTGAACACGTTTTACATAAAGTATCAGACTCTAACTTCTTTAGAGTTGGATGACAGGTGTCGAGCCTGTGCAATAATAATTACTAAAAAGTCCTAATTACCACCACAATTAATTATAGAACAAATCCAAGTACTGGATCAGGGACCCTAGGTGTGCAATGGATTACTTGATTCACCCTATTCCCCAAGAGTTTGCTTGATCCGATATACCAGAATTATCTATAAAGGTATTAAATTTGCATACAATGGCAAGTAGGATCGATTCCATAAGAAACGGATAGGAAGTTGTTTCTTTCCAAGTCAATAGAACAAAATTGGAGGATATTTAAGGGAATGAAGATGAAAATAAAATAAACAAAATTCAAAATCTAACTCAACAAGTACAATTTACTAAAAATAGCAATTAATAAAATTCTATCCAAAGGATCAACTTTTTAGGCACGGTCCAATTAAATGATCATCGATACAAAGATATTTCATTCATTCGTCACTAGGTTGGTTATAACCATCAACAAGCTCTGACAGCCAATTCTTTCTTACTTTTTCGACAGTCAAGGTACGACCGCTGACTGTTTCTCTAACCAGAAAATAACCCTAGATACGACCGTAGGAATTTAATTATCCAGTTGCATTAAAACTAGAAGAACCCAACCCTAACCAATAAACATGTTAAGAGGGTTTATTTAAACTAGATTTTACGTTTCCCCAACACAAAGTCAATTATGATGGTTGTCACTAGTTGTCAACTAAACCAACAATTATGGATTCAATTTAGTTAACGTGACAGTAGACTATTAAATTAAATTAAATATCCGGCCGTTGATACTCAATTAATAGAATAACCATAAACAATTAATCTAGGAAACGCACGAATAGTAATGGATTGGAAGAAATAGTGAAAGTTCGATTAGATCTCATAGATGTTATGGAACGCGCCTTCGCATCGACCTTTGGGTAGAGGAAAAATCTAGCCGCTCCTCATCGTATTAATATCGTGTGACTTGATTGTTACCATCCACTTAATTACCAAAAGGTTGGGAAAGAAATAACGAGGAGACAGACGAAAAGTCTTGCTTCTCTTTTGGATTTCGTGTTCGTACTGGAGCAAAAAGTAAAGAAAAGGTCTACCGAAAATTGTCAAAAGCAAAAGCAGAGAGCAAAAATCATCTACAGGGAGAAACTAAAGCTAATCTATCGATCACACGTAAATCTGGCTTTTCTCCTATTCGCCACAGATTGCTGCTTGAGGAAAAACATCAGAGCTCAAAAGCTTTTATAGGCTTCAGACCCTTGGTCTCCTCCCTTCTTTTTGGCCCACATGAATCTGGCTTTCCTTCCTATTCTCCCAAAATAGCCGCTGAAAAGAAAGCATCCCTTTCTACTTCCTGGAGAAGGGTTTTAATCCTGTGCAGCTTTGCAGCCCACGAGCCCTCTTTGATTTCCTAATTTTTCACTTTTTCTACCAATTCCGCGGGGTCCGTCCTCCAGGTGTAACTCTTCAATTTCTAGCGTGGGCACGCCATGAAATAAAGGATCTTCTGGAAATTTGCCTCAAGAGATCACTTTTAACACCAACCACTTACAATTTACACAAATATGAAATATGACCAAAATCTCAATTCTTAGCACCGTGAGTAGCCAAAATTAGTACAGAATAACAGTGCAAAATGTGCCCAATAATTGCTCTATCAAATCCCCCCACATCTAGACAATGCTTGTCCTCAAGCATTTCGAAACTCAGAAGCACAATCAAGATAGCAACGGTTTCATAGTCATCTATACTAACACAAACATCCCGCATTCCTGACAATGTTGCCAAAGTTAGAACACACCGGACAGGTAGTTATCCAAAGAGTATGAACAGTAATACTCGTGACCTTCAAGAAAATGTATAGATACTAGGAACGCTCAAATCAACATCACACAATAACATTACCATAGGCCTGAGCATTTATCACATCTCTACTACTCAAAAGTGAACTCAATATAAAAATCAAAGGGATTTTAATAGGGTTGTGATGGGGCTTAAGTAAAAAGTGGGATAAGAAAGTAAAGATAGGGTGTAATATGTCAAGCGAATGTCCGATATCCACTTGCATAGCCTCAACGCTTTACTGGAGAAATTCCAAAAGCAAGGCAATTCCATTTGCTATACCCATTGTGTAAGTGTCGAAACTTCTTCTTTTTTTTTCTTTTTTTTTGAAAGGGCGTCTTGCAAGGCGTGGGCACGCCATGAAATAAAGAGTCTTCTGTTCACCAGTCTGTCGACAATTTTCTCTTTTTTTCCCTTTTTTCTCTTTTTTTCCTTTTTCTTTCGATCTCAGATACACAGAACCAGCACCATACAGCTTCTATTCTAACAACACTTGCGACTCTAAATTTATTTGCCTTGCAACAAACAATGAAATTCAGACATCTCTTAACGACACAAGGTTGAATAAGAAAGTCTAAAAAGGCCCTGGATTATCAAACACGGCTAACAAACAAAGGAGAAGGATAAAAGCTCGAATTGATTCACTATTAGGAGACAAGATAAAGGCATGATCTGTAGAAAGTTAAAGAAGACTAAATCCTAAATGCCCTTATCATTTCAAATGCATTCAATTCAATAAAATGTGGTCTCGACATGTATAAAATAGCAAGTTCTAGAATGCCAATACCATGTTTGATACCCACTCAACAACACAAACGAAACAAACAAGAATAATGTGCTCGTGCATGGCTCAAAAGCTCTCAAAAGTTTCAAGAATGGGTCAAGTCCAACATATTCAACATTCAACGATATTACTAAGAAAAAGCCAAAATGCATAGCTAGCATATATGACCACATATCCGTGCACCCTGATTGTACAATCCATCATAGCAACATGCTCAATAGTTAACAGTTGTAGAGTTAAAGAAGTCAACTAACTACATATTTTTTTGAATTTTTTGATTTTTACAAAAAATTGACAAGTGCCAAATCTGTGCAATAATAATTACTAAAAAGTCCTAATTACCATCACAATTAATTATAGAATAAATCCAAGTACTGAAGTAGGGACCCTAGGTGTGTAACGGGTTACTTGATTCACCCTATTTTCGAAAAGTTTACTTGATCCGATATACCAGAATTATCTATAAAAGTATTAAATTTGCATACAATGGTAAGTAGGGTCGATTCCATAGGGAATAGATAGGAAACTGTTTCTTTCAAAGTCAATAGAACAAAATTGGAGGATATTTAAGGGAATGAAGATGAAAATAAAATAAACAAAATTCAAAAATTAATTCAACAAGTACAATTTACTAAAAATAGCAATTAATAAAATTCTATCCAAAGAATCAACTTTTCAGGTACGGTTCAATTAAATGATCATCGATATAAAGATATTTCATTCTTTCGTCATTAGGTTGGTCATAGTCATCAACAAGCTCTGATAGCCAATTCTTCCTTACTTTTTGACAGTCAAGATACGACCGTTGACTGCTTTTCTAACCAGAAAACAATCCTAAGTACGACCGTAGGAATTTAATTATCCAATTACATTAAAGTTAGAAGAATTCAACCCTAACCAATAAACACGCTAAGAGGGTTTATTTAAATTAGATCTTACGTTTCCCCAACATAAAACTAATTATGGTGGTTGTCACTAATTATCAACTAAATGAACAATTACGGATTCAATTTAGTCAACGTGACTGTAAGCTATTAGATTAAATTAAATATCCGGCCATTAATACTCAATCAATAAAATAATCATGAACAATTAATCCGACCTTGTGCATATTCCACAGACCTTTGCCTGATGCACGTTCCCCACAACTAATTGCCGAACAAAAGATGTTAGCTCCGATAGCTGCTGCTGAATGGATGTTGACTCCATCTCATTTACCCTACGGGTAGAATTACTCTCGCGGAAGCCAAACTGTTGAGAATTTTCTGCCATAACTTCAATAAGCAGCCATGCTTCCCTCGGTGTCTTATTTGTCAGTATTCTTCCACTCGCAGCATCAATGATACTTCTGTCAGATGACAGAAGTCTCTCCTAGAAGTATTGGATCAATAATTGCTCACTAATTTGATGCTGTGGACATCTAGTGCACAACTTATTGTACCTTTCCCAATAATCATATAGGCATTCCCCAAGATATTGCTTAATGCTGCATATCTCTTTTCTTAGACATGCAGCCTGGGATGCAGGGAAGAATTTTTTCAAAAATTTCCTTTTCAGTTGGGCCCATGTCGTGATACTACCTGCAGGTAGGTAGTATAACCAATCCTTTACTGCATTCTTGAAGGAGAAAGTGAAGGCTCTAAATTTGATTTGCTCCTCAGCAATTTCTGGAGGCTTCATACTGAAGCATACCACATCGAACTCTTGGATGTGTTTATGGGATTCCTCCCCCAAGAGGCCATGGAACGTGGGTAAGAGGTGAATTAATCCCAACTTCAGTTCGAAAGAGTTATTCTCAACTAGAGTTGGAAATGTGATGCACAATGACTGTTGGGGCAATTTCGGAGCAGCAAACTCTCTTAGTGTTCTTGCATCGCCATAGGGATATTCTCTTGACTTGGGTCACTCGGATTAGCACTACTTGAATCTGTTGATTCAATCTCTGTATCCAGTTCCTGAAATGCAATGCTAGATTGCTCTTCTCTGAACTGTCTAGTTTCTTTTCTAATTCGGCGCGCAGTCTTCTCTACTTCCGAGTAAAAAATCAATTCGCTTGTACGAGAAGAACGAGGCATAAACTAGAAAAATGCCAGACAAATCCAAAGAAAACAACTTAGAAAGAAACAAAATTAATCAAAACACCGTTTCCCGGCAACGGCGCCAAAAAATTGACAGGTGTGGAGGCTGTGCAATAATAATTGCTAAAAAGTTCTAATTACCACCACAATTAATTATAGAACAAATCCAAGTACTGGATTAAGAATTCTAACTGTACAATGGGTTACTTGATTTATCCTATTCTCGAAGAGTTTGTTTGATCCGATATACCAGAATTATTTATAAAGGTATTAAATTTGCATACAATGGCAAGTAGGATCGATTCCACAGGGAACAGATAGGAAGTTGTTTCTTTCCAAATCAATAAAACAAAATTGGAGGATATTTAAGGGAATGAAAATGAAAATAAAATAAACAAAATTCAAAAGTTAACTCAACAAGTACAATTTACTAAAAACAGTAATTAATAAAATTCTACCAAAATGATCAACTTTTCAGCTACGGTCCAATTAAATGATCATCTATGGAAAGATATCTCATTCTTTCATCACTAGATTGGTTATAACTATCAACAAGTTTTGATAGCTAATTCTTCCTTACTTTTTCGACAGTCAAGGTATGACCGTTGACTGTTTTTCTAACCAGAAAATAACCTTAAGTACGACCGTAAGAATTTAATTATCCAGTTGTATTAAAACTAGAAGAACGTAACCCTAACCAATAAACACGCTAAGAGAGTTTATTTAAATTAGATCTTACGTTTCCCCAATATAAAGTCAATTATGGTGGTTGTCACTAATTATCAACTAAACGAACAATTACGGATTCAATTTAGTCAACGTGACAGTAAGCTATTAGATTAAATTAAATATCCGACCGTTGATACTCAATTAATAAAATAACCATGAACAATTAATCCAGAAAACGCACGAATAGTAATGGATTGGAAGAAATAGTGAAAGTTCGACTAGATCTCACAGATGTTATGGATCACGCTTTCGCGTTAACCCTTGGGTAGAGGAAAAAATTAGCCGCTCCTCATCGTATCAATCTCGCGTGACTTGATTGATTCCATCCACACAATTGCCAAAGAATTAGAGAAGATGAATTAATAAAGAAACAACAGAGAAAGTCCTGACTTCGTCTCTCGTTTCTTGTCCGATTTGAAAAAAAGTAGAAGCAAAGGTCTTTTTTGGGTTTTGTGTTCGTACTGGAGCAGAAAAGGTAAAAGCAAAAGTCTAGGCAAAATCGTACAAAGCCT
Source organism: Coffea humblotiana (assembly GCA_023065735.1). Lineage (NCBI taxonomy): Eukaryota > Viridiplantae > Streptophyta > Magnoliopsida > Gentianales > Rubiaceae > Coffea > Coffea humblotiana. The sequence continues at coordinate 1,708,848 of CM041212.1, read as the reverse complement.
AAAGCATAGAGTGAATTGTCTGACAAGGAAAACTAAAAGCTAATCTCATCAATCCCATGTGAATCTAGCCTTTTTAGCCAAATCACTCACAATAGCCGCCAAAAAGAAAGGAAGAAGCGTCCATCCCTACTTCCTCTTGGAAAAGGGTTTTAATCTTCTGCACCTCCGCGGCCCACGAGCCCTTTTGACTTCCTAATTTTTCACTTTTCCTACAATCCCGCGGGGTCCGTCTTTTAGGTGTATCTCTTTAGTTTCTGGCGTGGGCACACCATGAAATAAAGGGTTTTCTGAAAATTTATCTCAAGAGATCACTTTTAACACTAACCACCTACAATTTACACAAATATGAAATATAAGCAAAATCTCAATACTTAACACATTAAGTAGTTAAAATTATGACAGAATAATAGCGCAAAATGTGCCCAATAATTGCTCTATCAAATCTCTCCACACGTAGACAATGCTTATTCTCAAGCATTTCGGAGCTCAGAAATACAATCAAGAAAGCAAAGGTCATACAGTATTCTACACTAACACCAGCATCCCGCATTTCTAACAATGTCGCCAAGGTTAGAACACACCGGACATGTAGTTATCCAAAGAGTATGAACAGGAATATTCGTCACTTACAAGAAAATGTATGGATACAAGGAACGCTCAAATCAACATCACGGAATAACATTAATATAGGCTTGCATATTTATCACATCTTCACCACTCAAAAATGAACTAAATAAACTATCAATGGGACTTTAATAGGATTGTAATGGGGTTTAGGTAAAAGACAGGATAAGAAGGTAAAAACAGGGTGCAATGTGTCAAAAGAATGTCAGATATCCACTACATAATCACAACGCTTTATCGGAAAAATTTCATAAGTAAGGCGTTTCCATTTGTTATATCCACTGTGCAAGTGTTGGAACTCTTTTTGTATTTTCTCTCTCCCCTTTTTTTTCACGAGCGTCTTGCACGCCCTGTAAGCCCGAGTCTTCTGTTCACCATCTTGTCGATAGTTTTTTTTTTCTCAGATGCACAGAACTGGCACCATAAAACTTCTATTCCGACAACACTTGCGACCCTAAATTTATTTGCCTTACACAAGTAATGAAATTCAGACATCTCTTAGCGACACAAGCTCCCAAACAACACAAACGAAGCAAACAAAAATAACGTGCTTGTGCATGGCTCAAAAAGCTCCCAAAAGTTTCAAGAATGGGTCAAATCTAGCATATTCAACATTCAACAATATTGTCAAGAACAGGCAAAATGCATAGCTAGCATATATGGCAATATATCCGTGCACCCTGATTGTGCAATCCATCATAGCAACATGTTTTAACAGTTAATAGTTGTAGAATTAAAGAAGTCAACTAACTACATATTCTTTTAAATTTTTCTTTTTGAAAACCAAGCAAAAGAAACAATAGAAACCATCTAAGCAAAAAGAAATTACAGAAATCACCCCCCACACCTAAAACCTACATTGTCCTCAATGTAGCAAAGAAAAATAAAAGATAAAAAGAAAGGAACAGGAGCTTCCCTGAGGACCACGAAGACACGGGAGTACTACAGGGGAGAAGGATGAGGTGGCTGAAAGCCGATGTGGGCGAAAAAGATGGCCTGATTCTGCGTCTGAATACGGGCGAAAACCTACAGTGCTGCGAGACGGCGGCGGATGTGAAGTGAAATCGCGATTCCGGGCAGCAGATGGCTGGCGGGCACCTTCGGCGATGGAGAACGGCAACAGCTATGGCGATGGGTGTGGATAGACTGCAAAGGCCGCGAATTAGCGGCGGCGACGACATGCCAATCAACAGCAATGGCAGCGGACGAACAAGAAAAGGGAAAAAGTAGAAATTGAAACTAAGACAAAACAACGGAAAATGAAAAGTAGAAACTAAGACAAAGAAAATTGAAAAGATCAGACAAAACAAGAAAAGAGGAAAATAGAAAAGTGGGGTTAGAGATGGTCTTGGTCGCGTTTGATTTTCGTTGTCGTAAAGGTTGGAAGGCGTGAGCACGCCTTGGAAGGTGATGTCGTCTGCCTATAATATGCCTGACACGATCTGCTATATGGTGTGGGTACACCTTAGAGGTGGAAGTCCTCTATGCACCGAATTTTACAAATGCCCATGTGCGATGAATACAAGGCGCGAGCAGGTCTTGTAACTTGAAATCTTCTACCCACGAATTTATTTGCTCCCAACCTAAAATAAAACTGCACAGAAACACCCATGACCTACAATACAGGTTGTATGTCAATAGAAACTTAAAGCCACTAATCTTGAACACACGAATATGAAATAAAACACAATTAAACTTCTTGGATTGCCTTCCAAAGTGACGTCTTTCTTTAACGTCTTTGGCTAGACGTTAAACACCACTCTTCAATCTGGATGTAATTCAATTTTTCTTGTAATCGGTAGCCCTCATCCGAGATCCAAATAGCCATTGAGTGCAACATTTTTCCTTAATTTTCGACCCATTTTCACCTCATGAATTGCTTTCATTCCATGATATTTGTTAGCAACAACTTTGAATTCACTCCTATAAGCAAACTCAGAAAATTCTTGCACAGAGGGATTAGTAGCATGAATAGCAAATACAGAATGAGAGTTAACAGGATGTTTCATTATATCAAAAATATTAAAGTGGACTATTTCTCTATCAAATTCCATCGTGAGAGAACCCTTACTAACATCAATCTTAGTTTGGGTAGTACTCAAGAATGACCTTCCTAATATAATGGGTGATGAATTTGGGGCACTTCTATCATCCATGTAAAGTACATAAAAATCAGTAGGAAAAATTAATCTATCTACTTGCACTAAAACAACCTCAACAATCCCATCTGGATAAACAAATATACGATCAACCAATTGAATTATTATTCCCGTTTCTTGTAAATGTTCTAAATTTGGCGAATCATAAAATGATTTAGTCATCACATTAATAGAAACTCCTAAATCTAGCATGGCATTTTCGATATTAGAACGTCCAATCTTACAGGGGATAGTAAATATACCTGGATCTCCGCATTTAAGTGATAGTTTCCTTTGTGAAATCCCTGAAACGTTCTCACCTACCACAATTTGTTCATCCCCTCTCAAATTCTTCTTGTTGACGCACAAGTTTTTCAAGAATTGAGTGTATTTTGGCACTTGCTTAATCGCGTCCAACAAAGGAATATTGATTGCCACCTTTCGAAAACACCTCTAGAATCTTCTTTTTCTTATTTTACTTCTTTGTCTTTTCCAACCTGCAAGGAAAAGGAGGTAAGCTAGATTTAATAGGAGTTGAAGGAGTAAATTTTACCTTATGATTTTTCACGAATGCGCCTTTCTTCTACAATCTCCTTTTCAATATCTTCTTCACTTTTACTCTTTAGGTTCGTGGCCTTAGATTCCTCCACTTCCTTACCACTCATCAGTGTCATGGCACTTACATTGTTGGAGTTTGTCTCGGGTTGCGATAGCAATTTTTCAAAAATTTGGGATTCTAAACGATTAATTGCAGTTGCCATGTGACTTGTTTGAATCTCCAGATTTTTCAGGCCCGATCTAGTTTTCTGTTGGAACTAAGCAGTACTCGTGGCCAAGGATCTAGTTTCTTGTTGGAGTTGAGTGGTACTCGTGATCAATCTCTTGACAATATCTTCCAAAGAGCCTCCTGAATTCGAGAACGAAAGTTGAGGCTTTGGTTGCCATGGTTGCTGAAATCCTGGTCAACGATTTGAGAATGCATTCTGTGGCCTGTTCCCATAGTTTGAAGTTGGGGTGATCTCTCCAACCCGGATTATACGTGTTCGAATATGGATCGTACTGCCTACGAGGCGCGGGCATGCCTCCAACCATGTTTACTTGTTCAGCCCCATCCTCCTACAAAATAAGGCGCAAGTCAGTGGGGTGGCCCACGCTTGTGCAAATTCCACAGACCTTTGCCTGATGCACGTTCCCCACAACTAATTGCTGAACAAAAGATGTTAGTTCTGATAGCTGCTGTTGAATGGATGTCGACTCCACCTCATTTACCCTACGGGTAGGATTACTCTCGCGGGAGCCAAACTGTTGAAAATTTTCTGCCATAACTTCAATAAGCAGTCATGCTTCTCTCGGTGTCTTATTTGTCAGTGCTCCTCCACTCGCAGCATCAATGATACTTCTGTCGGATGACTGAAGTCCCTTATAGAATTATTGGATTAATAGTCGCTCACTGATTTGATGCTGTGGGCATCTAGTGCACAAATTATTGAACCTTTACCAATAATCATATAGGGATTCTCCAGGATATTGCTTAATGTTGCATATCTCTTTTCTTAGACTTGCAGCCCAGGACGCAGGGAAGAATTTTTTTAAAAATTTCTTTTTCAGTTGGGCCCATGTCGTGATACTATCTGCAGGTAGGTAGTATAACTAATCCTTTGCTGCATCCTTGAGGGAGAAAGTGAAGGCTCTAAATTTGATCTGCCCCTCAGTAATTCTTGGAGGTTTCATATTGGAGCATACCACATCAAACTCCTGAATATATTTATGTGGTTCCTTCCCCGAGAGGTCATGGAACGTGGGTAAGAGGTGAATTAATCCCAACTTCAGTTCGAAATAGATATTCTCAACTAGAGTTGAAAATGTGAAGCACAATGGCTGTTGGGGCAATTCCGGAGCAGCCAACTCCATTAGTGTTCTTGCATTCGCCATAGGGATGTTCTCTTGACCTGGGTCACTCGGATTAGCACCACTTGAATCTGTTGATTCAATTTCTGGATCCAGTTCCTGAGGTGCAATGCTAGATTGTTCTTTTCTGAGCTGTCTAGTCTCTTTCCTAGTTCGACGCACAGTCTTCTCTACTTCCGAGTGGAAAATCAATTCGCCTGCACGAGAAGAACGAGACATAAACTAGAAAAATACCAGACAAATAAAAAAAAACAACTTAGAGAGAAACAAAATTAACCAAAACATCGTTCTCCGGCAACGGCACCAAAAAATTGACAGGTGTGGAGGCTGCGCACTAATAATTACTAAAAAATTCTAATTATCACCACAATTAATTATAGAACAAATCCAAGTACTGGATCAGGGACCCTATGTGTGCAATGGGTTACTTGATTCACCCTGTTCCCGAAAAGTTTGCTTGATCCGATATACCAGAATTGTCTATAAATGTATTAAATTTGCATACAATGGCAAGTAGGGTCGATTCCATAAGAAACGGATAGGAAGTTATTTCTTTCCAAGTCAATAGAACAAAATTGGAGGATATTTAAGGGGATGAAAATGAAAATAAAATAAATAAAATTCAAAAACTAACTCAACAAGTACAATTTACTAAAAATAGCAATTAATAAAATTCTACCCAAAAAATCAACTTTTCAGGCACGATCCAATTAAATGATCATCGATGCAAAGATATTTCATTCATTCGTCACTAGATTAGTTATATCTGTCAACAAGTTCTGATAGCCAATTCTTCCTTAGTATTTTGATAGTCAAGGTACGACCGTTGACTGCTTTTCTAACCAGAAAATAACCCTAGGTACGACTGTAGGAATTTAATTATCCAATTGCATTAAAACTAGAAGAACGCAACCCTAATTCATAAAACACGCTAAGAGAGTTTATTTAAATTAGATCTTACGTTTTCCAACATAAAGCCAATTATGGTGGTTGTCACTAATTATCAACTAAACGAACAATTACGGATTCAATTTAATCAACGTGACAATAGGCTATTAGATTAAATTAAATATCCGGCCGTTGATACTCAATTAATAAAATAACTATGAACAATTAATCCAAGAAACGCAACGAATAGTAATGGATTGGAATAAATGGTCAAAATTCGATAAGATCTCACAGATGTTATGGACCGTGCCTTCGCGTTAACCGTTGGGTAGAGGAGAAAACTAGCCGCTCCTCATCGTATCAATCTCGCGTGACTTGATTGATTCCATCCACACAATTGCCAAAGAATTGGGGAAGATGAATTAATAAAGAAACAATTGAGAAAGTCCTGGCTTCGTCTCTCGTTTCATGTCCGATTTGAAATAAAGTAAAAGCAAAGGTCTTTTTGGGTTTTGTGTTCGTACTGGAGCAGAAAAGGTAAAAGCAAAAGTCTAGGCAAAATCGTACAAAGCCTAAAGTATAGAGTGAATCGTCTGACAAGGAAAACTAAAAGCTAATCTCATCAATCCCACGTGAATCTGGCTTTTTCAGTCAAATCACTCACAATAGCCGTCGAAAAGAAAGGAAGAAGCGTCCGTCCCTACTTTCTCTTGGAAAAGGGTTTTAATCTTCCGCACCTCCGCGGCCCACGAACCCTTTTGATTTCCTAATTTTTCACTTTTCCTACAATCCCGCAGGGTCCGTCTTTTAGGTGTATCTCTTCAGTTTCTGGCGTGGGCACGCCATGAAATAGAGGGTCTTCTGAAAATTTGCCTCAAGAGATCACTTTTAACACCAACCACCTACAATTTACACAAATATTAAATATAAGTAAAATCTGAATACTTAGTACATTAAGTAGCCAAAATTATGACAGAATAACAGCGCAAAATATGCCCAATAATTACTCTATCAAATCAATGTGGCCTCGACATGTATAAAATAGCAAGTTTTAGAATGCCAATGCCATGTGTGATACCTACTCAACAACACAAACAAAGCAAACAAGAATATTGTGCTCGTGCATGGCTTAAAAGCTCCCAAAAATTTTAAGAATGGGTCAAGTCCAGCATATTCAACATTGAATGATATTGCTAAGGAAAGCCAAAATGTATAGCTAGCATATATGACCACATATCCGTGCACCCTGATTGTGCAATCCATCATAGCAACATGCTCTAACAGTTAACAGTTGTAGAACTAAAGAAGTCAACTAACTACATATTTTTTGAAATTTTTTGAAAATTTTGTTTTTTTTTGTTTTTTGTTTTGTTTTGTTTTTTGACGAAAACCAAACAAAAAGAAACAATAGAAACCATCCAAGTAAAAAGAAATAACAGAAATCACCCCCCACACCTAAAACCTACATTGTCCTCAATGTAGCAAAGAAAAATAAAAGATAAAAAGAAAGGAACAGGAGCTTCCCTGAGGGCCACAAAGACACGAGAGTACTACGGAGGAAAAGGATAAGGTGGTTGAAAGCCGATGTAGGCAAAAAAGGCGGCCTAATTCTCCGTCTGAATACAGGCGAAAACCTGCAGTGCCGCGAGACGGCCATCCAGCCGTTCAACAGTAGCGCCCAAGTCCTGAATGGAGTCCCGTAGGGTATGGAAGTCGGCGTTCCAAGGAGATGGCACAGGGTAAGAAGGGCCCGCTTGACCCTCCTCCGATGTGGGCGCAGTGGGAGGAACCCGTGGTTGGGGAACACCCTCACCAGGAGGTGTGAACCAATAAGCATCTCCCACTTTGCGAATGACCCCCATCCGCTCGAAGGTGCACAAGTCTAAAGGTTCAAACTCGCGAGTCAAGGTGAGCTGATGCTCCTTATCTAAATCGATCACTCTTAAGCGGACACTAAATGAGTGATAAGAGAGCCCATAATCAAGGGCTTATGGCGTTTGCTGAGGACTGACTGCAACTGAGAGGCCACCCAACAACCAAAGTTGACCTGAGCCTTATTACGCATGCACGAGAGGAAATAGAACTCAGCTTTGGCAAGGTTGCCGATGAATCCTTCCAATCCGAGAAGTTATAGGATAGAAACCGGTGAATGACCTTTAGCACCGGATCCTTGAGATACGAGATCTTAGACTAACTTGGATCATAGAGTTGCTTGTCAGTGGACCATTCTCTCCATATCTCTATATAATTATTAGCAAAGGGTTGGGTGTAGTCACAGGCACTGTTGATATAGGCGCCGGAGGTGATGGTGTTCTCACTCACAAACCCCAACATGATGTTGAACTCATTAATGTAATGGGCCTGTGGAGTGGGCCTGTGGAGTACCCCTCAACCTATACTTGATTACCCCCGGAGAATCTAAAACTAGATCAGCAGACTTGTCAAAGTCAAATGTGGCATAGAACTCATAGCAGAGCTCCTCATAAGCAGGGTAGTCAATAACCAGAAACTTTTCCCACCCTATAGCAGCAAACAACTGCTCCACCTGGCAATATTCAACTGGTCGAGAGTTGGGGGGTGAAAGCACTTGCATGGGGCGAATGGATGGATCACTGAGGAGTTCACCTGCTACCTCTGCTCCGGTGTGAGATCCTTCATAGGTTCCCCTCACATTCCAAGAGATAAGGTACTCCTGGACAGACCCAAACGGGACCTAATAGGAGGTTGGATCGGGGCCCGCCTTTTACGAGGGTTGGAACCCGATGCCTCAGATGTAGTGGCTTTCTTTGGAGTCATGTAGGGGCAAAAATGTCAATTCCACAGGCACAAGCCAACAAGAAAATACCAAATGAAGACAAGGGATTACAAGTACACTACCCAGACACAGTCAACAAAACAAAGTAATTCACGAAGAATGAACCCACAGGTGTCCCCAAGACAGATAATCAATGAAAGGCAGATATGAGGTCTCTCACTTTCAGTCAACAATCAAATGGTTCTCCAATAAAACTAACAATTATGTCAACCTAACAAGAAGTGAAAATTCAGCAATAAAAACCCCAGATCTGAGTCACCAGTGCAAAAAGAGAGAAATAGGGGTACCACTTTTTTCCACGCTGGAGGAGACCGCGGGAGAGACATATGGCGAGAGAGGCGAATGAGGGGGGTGCGTGCGGGCTGGGCAAGGCGCGCAGTTGACGGGCGCTGCTAGACGCGCTGTGCGCGCGTGGCTAGGCTGCGGAAGGCTCTGGTCGCGTACTGCTGAGGTTCAGTGAAGATGCGTGCGCGAGAGGCAGGTCACGCGGTTGCTGGAGATGCGAGCTGGTGGGCGCGCTGCTGCAGGCGTGACGCGCGCGGAGGAAGGCGAGCGTCTGTTGGTGCGGCGGATCTGGTTGGCAGCGGAGTGAGCCGCGGTGGATGGGAGGATGGGCGGCGTGTGGCGGCCTCAAGGAGCAAGAGAGAAAGAGGAGAGGGAGAGAGGCGCGCGGCCGTGGGGTGAGGTGGAGCGGCGGCGGTGGACGAAGGCGATGGGGGCGGAGCACGAGGGCGGCGGCGGAAAACAAGAACAAGAAGAAGATGAACTGAAACGATGACAAAAGAAATTGGAAAGGGACTAGACAAAACAAAACAAGATAAAGAAAAAGTATAAAAATGGGGTTTGAGAGGGTTCTGGTCAATTTTTTTTTGTTGTTGTTGTTGTCTCGAAGGTTGGAAGGCATGGACACGCGTGGAGGCTATAGTCTTCTGACCATCGCGTCTCAATAATGTCCAAGAGAGTCCCTTCCAAGGTGCAGGCACGCCTTGAAACTGATAGTCTCCCAAATTGCACAGTGCACCTGGTGTACCCCTGTAAGGTATGGGCACGCCCTGTAAACCTTAGTCTTCTGTTAATCATCACAAAAGCAGTTAAAATAGAAAAATAGAACTGGGAAATCGCAAAGTAACGAAAAGTGACATCAACTAATACTGTAGTCCTTGGGTTGTCTCCCAAGCAGTACCTTTCTTTAATGTCTTTGGCTAGACACAGCAACAGTTGTTTAGACATCACAACTTGGATCATCAAGACAAATGACCTCCACTTGGTCACTATTAAACACTTTATAATAGGGTTTCAGACGGTGACCATTTACCACAAACTTCTTTTCCATTTCTAAACTTAGGATTTCTATTGCACCATAATGAAAAATATTAGAAATGACAAATAGACCAATCCAACGTGAGCGCAACTTATCAGAAAAAATCTTAAGTCTCGAGTGATAAAAGAGGACATTTTGCCCTACGACAAATGACTTTCTTGAGACTTGTTGGTCGGAAAAGACTTTGCTCTTCTCCTTATAAATTGCCGCGTTCTCATAGGTGTCATTCCTTAGTTCTTCCAATTCTTGTAATTGGAGTTTTCTATGTCCTCCGGTATCCACAAGGTCCATGTTGCACTGCTTAATTGCCCAGAAAGCCTTGTGTTCAAATTCTGCTGGGTGGTGACACGACTTCCCAAAGACTAATCTATATGGAGACATTCCAATTGGTGTCTTATACGCAGTGTGGTAAGCCCATAGAGCATCTTCCAACTTCAAATTTCAATCTTTTCTATCAGGCCGCACCATCTTTTCCAAGATTGACTTAACCTCCTTATTCGACACTTCAGCCTGACCATTTGTCTGCAGATAATAAGGTGTGGATATTTTGTGGAGTACGCCATATTTACGGAATAAGACAGCGATCGTTTTATTGCAAAAATGAGTGCCCCTGTCACTAATTATAGCTCTCAGCATTTTAAAGCGGACAAAAATATTAGACTTTATAAATTCTGCAACCACTCTCGAATCATTAGTCCGGGTGACCTTCGCCTCCACCCATTTGAAAACATGATCGACAGCAAATAAAATGTACAAGAAATCAAAAGACAAGGGAAAGGGACCCATGAAATCTATACCCCAAACATCGAAAATTTCAACAAACAACATAGGGTTTAACTCATTTGGTCTCTACGAGAAATATTTCCTACCTTTTGACACTTATCACAACATTTACAAAATGAATATGCATCCTTAAACAGAGTAGGCCAATAGAAACCACTTTCCAACACCTTAGCCGTTTGCTTTGATTCAAAAGGTCCTCCACATGCAAATAAATGACAAAAAGTGAAAATAGAATGAAACTCACTTGCATTTACATACCTTCTTGTCATTTGATCCGAGCATTGCCTCCACAGGTAAGGGTTATCCCAAATATAGTATTTGGCGTCACTTCTTAATTTATCTTTCTTACCTTTTAGCCAACCTGCAGGTAATTAATTCGTTACCAAAAAATTGACAATATCAGCATACCAAGGTACTGACGATTCAATGGCTAGTAAGTGCTCCTCGGGAAACGATTTTCTCAATGGCAGATCCTCCTTATTCGTAAGTAACCGGCTCAAATGGTCAGCCACCAAGTTCTCAACCCTACTCTTATCCTTGATCCCTAAATCGAACTCTTGCAGGAGCAAAATCCACCTTATGGAGCCTTGGTTTGCATCGTTCTTCGCCAACAAGTATCTCAAGACTGCATGATCAGAGAAACAATTACTTTTGCACCAATAAATATGACCTAAATTTTTCTAATGCAAAAACAACGGTTAGTAATTCTTTCTCCGTCGTGGAGTAGTTTAAGTTAAACTCCACTCAATGCTCTTGATGCATAGTAAATCGCATGTGCCACCCTGCCAATCTTTTGTCCTAACACTGCTCTTACGGCATAATCACTCGGGTCACATATGATTTCAAAAGGTAGGTTCCAATTTGGGGGTTGAATGACGGGCGGTGATGTTAACGACTCCTTTAATTTATTAAAAGCCACCTTGCATTCATTGGTGAAATCGAATGGCACATCCTTTTGCAGTAACTTGAACATGGGAGCTCCGATCTTTGAGAAATTCTTGATGAAACCTCCTATAAAACCCTACATGACTCAAAGAGGAACGTACTTCTCGTACACATATGGGATAAGATAGAGGCAGAAATAAGATCTATTTTATCTTTATCTACCTCTATTCCTAGTCGACACAACGTGCCCTAAGACAATACCATACTCTACCATAAAGTAACATTTTTTTTCAATTAAGAACTAAGTTCGTCTACAATGCACATTTTAAAATTAGAGCTAAATTATCGGAGGACATTCATTCAAACCTATCCCCGTATACACTGAAATCATCCATTGAACATCTCAATAATTTTTTCTACATATTCGGAAAAAATACTTACCATACACTTTGAAAAGTCGCAGGGGCATTGCAAAGACCGAAGGCATCTTACGGTAATCGAATGTACCAAATGGGTAGGTGAACGTGGTCTTTTCCTGGTCCTTCGGTGCTATCGCGATCTGAAAGTACTCTGAAAAATCGTCCAAGAAACAATAGTAAACACGACCAGCTAATCTTTCTATCATCTGATCAATAAAAGGGAGAGGGAAATGGTCATTTTTCATCACAGAATTTAGTTTCCCGGGTAGTCAATTGCACTGACCGCCGTAGCGGCTGTAGCTTTCTTGACTGGAACCATCTTCACCCTTCTTGGTTTTCCGGTCTACAGTCAACTCCCGCCTGTTTCGGCGACCACTTTGAACGGGACTCATCACCCAAAGACTGTCCGAGATAGCAAAGATAATTTCCGCTTCCATGAGTTTAAATATTCTCCTTTTTCATAACTTCATAACATAGTGTGGTTCCAACATCCCGCTGCGCCTTGTTTTACCGGTTTCGCCATTATTCCTCAAACCCGTATCCGGTGCATGCATAAGGAATGGACTTATTCCTGGTTGGATATCTGCTATTAGGTCCACCTAATCGCTTCCTGTATGATCTCTAAAAGACTCGCACCAGTCTGCCCCCTTTGGTTTGGAGAATAAGTGTGCAGAAATGATTACCGGAAGTGTCTCTCGATCTCCCAAGAATGCGTTACTTCAGATGTCTCGGGAGAGGTTTAAACTCTAACTTCGGTGCCTGCACAACTGAAGGCAACCGTTTTGTCTGAGTTTTTGACACAAACAGAGAAGTAAACTCATACCTAGGAGGAATGGTTGGAAGTAAATGTAATGTTTTCAACTGCACGACACAACTCATTCCCTCATATCCATATTAGGGGTTTACTCTCAATTCAAAAGCCACTTCCAGTGCATCTTCACCATCCAATTCGAAAGTTTCCTGTACAGGGGTTTAATAACATTCAAAACAAAGATTGAGTTAGATTCCTCTGAATATTTTCATCACCTCAAAAATATTAAAATTTACAGTTTCACCATCAAACTCCATTGATAAAGTACTCTCATTTCACATCTATTTTAGTCCTAGCAATGCTAAGAAACGGTCTACCTAACAGAATAGGTGACGGATTTATCGACTTCTCATCCCCCATTGTTTAGGATATAAAATTCTTCTGAAAAAACTAACTCATTTACCTAAACTAAGATATTTTCAACTAACCCCTCTGGATAAACATTGGTGCGGTCAGTTAGTTGGATTATGATGGCCATTTCTTTCAGTGGCCCAAGATTCAGAGAAGTATAAATGATTTTTGGCATCACGTTGATTGACGCCCCTAGATCCAACATTGCTTTCCTTAATCGGTGTATTTCCTATTTTGCAAGGGATCATGAATTACTTGGATCCCCGCACTTGGGTGGGAGTTTTCTTTGGAGTATGGCCGCTACGTTTTCCTCCCACTGCTACATCTTTCATCTCCTCTCAACTTCCTCTTATGGGTGCATAAATCTTTGAGAAATTTCACGTTCTTTGGTATTTGCTTAATTGCATTCCAGTAAGGGGATGTTGATCTCTACTTTTCGGAACAAGTTCAGGATCTCTTTCTCTTTCTCCGCCTTCTTTGTCTTCTCCAACCTGCATGGAAAAGAAGGTAAATTAAATTTAATGGGTATTGATGGAGGTAAGAGTAACCTCAAGCTCTCCACGAATGCATCCTTCTTCTCTCCATCTCCTTCTCGATCTCTTCTTCAATTTTGCTCTTTAGGTTCGTGGCCTTAGACCCCTCCACTTCCTTACCACTCCTCAGTGTCATGGCACTCACATTCTTGGGTGTTTGCCTCGGATTACGATGGCAATTTTTCAAAAATTGGGACTTCAAGCGATTAATTGCAATTGCTATGTCACTTATTTAAATCTCTAGATTCTTCATACCGGATCTAGTTTCCGGCTAGAATTGAGCGGTACTCATGGGCCAGACTCTTGACAATATTCTCCAAAGAGCTTCCTGAATTAGAGGGTGAAGGTTGAGGCTTTTGTTGCCGTGGTTGTTGAAATCCTAGTGGACGATTTGAGAATGAATTCTGTGGCCTGTTCCCATAACTGAAGTTGGGGTGGTCTCTCCAACCTGGATTGTACATGTTCGAGTAGGGATCGTACTGCCTACGAGGTGCGGTCACGCCTCCAGCCATGTTTATTTGTTCAAACCCCATCCTCTTGCAAAATAGGGCATGAGTCAATGGGGTGGCCCATGTTCGTGTAAATTCCCACAGACCTTTGCTTGATGCCACATTTCTCACAACTAATTGGCGACGAAAGATGTTAGCTCCAATAGCTGCTACTGAATGGATGACGTTTTTATCTCGTTAACCCTACGGGTAAGGTTACTCTCGCGGAAGTAAAAACTGTTGAGAATTTTCTGTCATAACTTCAATAAGCAGCCATGCTTCCCTAGGTGTCTTATTTGCCAGTGCTCCCCACTCGCAGCATCGATGATACTCCTGTCGGATGACTGAAGTTCTTCATAAAAAGATATTGGATCAATAGTTGTTCACTAATTTGATACTGTGGCATCTAGTGCACAACTTATCGAACCTTTCCCAATAGTCATATAAGGATTATCCAGGATACTGCCTTAATACTGCACATCTCCTTTCTCAGACTTGCAACCCGGAATGCAGGGAAGAATTTTCCAAAAATTTCTTTTTCAGTTGGGCCCATGTTGTGATACTACCTGCAAGTAGGTAGTATAACCAATCCTTCGCGGTATCCTTGAGGGAGAAAGGGAAGGCTCTAAGTTTGATCTGCTTCTCAGTAATTCCTGGTGGCTTTCATACTGGAGTATACCACATCGAACTCTTGGATGTGTTTATGAGGTTCCTCTCCGAGAGACCATGGAACGAGGTAAGAGGTGAATTAATCCCGACTTCAGTTCGAGAGGAAGTATTCTCAGCTAGAGTTGAAAAATGTGATGCACAACGCTGCTGGAGGCAATTCCGGATCAGCCAACTCCCTTAGTATTCTTGCATTCGCCATAGGCATGTCTTTCTTGATCTGGATCACTTGAATTAACACCACTTTGAATCTTTTGATTCAATTTTTGGATCCAGTTCCTGAGATGCCAATGCTTAGATTGCTCCTCTCTGAGCTGTATAGTCTCTTCCTAGTTCGGCGCGCAGTTTTCTCTACTTCCAGGTCGGAAATCAATTCGCCTGTACGAGAAGAACGAGATATAAACTAGAAAAAAGCCAGACAAATCCAAAGAAAACAACTTAGAAAGAAACAAAATTAACCAAAACACCGTTCCCTGGCAACGGCGCCAAAAATTGACAGATGTCGAGCCTGTGCAATAATAATTACTAAAAAGTCCTAATTACCATCACAATTAATTATAGAACAAATCCAAATATTGGAACAGGGACCCTAGGTATGCATTGGGTTACTTGATTCACCCTATTCCCGAAAATTTGCTTGATCCGATATATCAGAATTGTCTATAAAAGTATTAAATTTGCATATAATGGCAAGTAGGGTCGATTTCACAGGGAACGGATAGGAAGTTGTTTCTTTCCAAGTCAATAGAACAAAATTGGAGGATATTTAAGGGAATGAAGATGAAAATAAAATAAACAAAATTCAAAAGCTAACTCAACAAGTACAATTTACTAAAAATAGCAATTAATAAATTCTACTCAAGGATCAACCTTTCAGGCACGATCCAATTAAATGATCGTCGATGCAAAGATATTTCGTTCATTCGTCACTAGGTTGGTTTTAAGCCATTAACAAACTCTGATAGCCAATTCTTCCTTACTTTTTCGATATCCAAAGTACGACTGTTGATTATTTCTCTAACCAGAAAACAACTCTAAATATGACCGTAGGAATTTAAATTATTCAGTTGCATTAAAGCTAGAAGAACCCAACCCTAACCAATACATACGCTAAAAGGGTTTATTTAAACTAGATCTTACGTTTTTCCCAACATAAATCCAATTATGATGCTTGTCACTAGTTGTCAACTAAACGAATAATTACGGATTCAATTTAGTTAACGTGACAGTAGGTTATTAAATTAAATTTAAATATCCGGCCGTTGATACTCAATTAATAAATAACCATAAACAATTAATCCAAAAACGCACAAATAGTAACGGATTGGAAGCAATAGTGAAAGTTCGATTAGATCTCACAGATATTATGGACCACGCCTTCGCGTCGACCTTTGGATAGAGGAGAAATCTAGCCCACTCCTTATCGTATCAATCTCGTGTGACTTGATTGTTACCATCCACTTAATTACCAAAAGGTTGGGAAAGAAATAATGAGGAGACAGATGAAAAGTCTTGCTTCTCTTTTGGGTTTCGTGTTCGTACTGGAGCAAAAAGTAAGAAAAGGTCTACCGAAAATTGTCAAAAGCAAAAGCAGAGAGTAAAAATCGTCTATAGGGAGAAACTAAAGCTAATCTATCGATCACATGTAAATCTGGCTTTTATCCTATTCGCCGCAGATTGCTGCTTGAGGAAAAACATCAAAGCTGAAAAGCTTTTATAGGCTTCAAACCCTTGGTCTCCTCTCTTCTTTTTGGCCCACATGAATCTGGCTTTCCTTCCTATTCTCCCAAAATAGCCGCCGAAAAGAAAGCATCCGTTTCTACTTCCTAGAGAAGGGTTTTAATCCTGTGCACCTTCCGGCCCACGAGCCCTCTTTGGTTTCCTAATTTTCATTTTTTCTACCAATCTCGCGGGGTCCGTCCTCCAGGTGTATCTCTTCAATTTCTGGCGTGGGCAAGCCATGAAATAAAGGGTCTTCTGAAAAATTTGCCTCAAGAGATTACTTTTAACACCAACCACCTACAATTTACACAAATATGAAATATGAGTAAAATCTCAATTCTTAGCACCGTGAGTAGCCAAAATTAGGACAGAATAACAGTGCAAAATGTGCCCAATAAGTGCTCTATCACTGGACAATGAATTCCAAACTTACTTTGTTACATTTGATGACTGTTTCTTTTTTAAAATGTACTATTATTTGTCCAATAAAAATTTTCTTTAAACCACAGGCACGAAACACCTGCGCATCAGTGTTTGGAAGACGATAAAGTCTTTATTAGTACATTATACACTATCTATAAGAAATTTCAGACTACAAATAAATGCCTTTTCAACCAGGAGAAGCCACGTTTCCTTTTTTTATTAAATTTTTTTTTTATTAAAAGTAACTGCCAAAAGATGATTGAAGAGTATAAGCATATAAGGCAAGAATACATGAAAAACATATATAGCGAGATGAAAATTGAAGAGTAAATTAATACCGACTATTTTTGGACAAATTATCAATATATGATACTGTAAATATATTGGCAAATCAACAGGCCAGAGGCTTGTTTACCAAATTACTAACTTGCTAGTATATACCAATGTATAAATGGAAGAAGAAGACTAGTAGTAGTAGTAGTCTAGTAGAACTGTCGTAGTACTAATGCGAAAGAAATGAATGCCAACCACTTCCATGACAGCCACCTCTGCAAGAGTAAATGCAATTGCTAACCAAACCACTTCTTATGTTGTGGGTTCACGACACTAAATAGACATGTATCCACATTGAATATATATCACGTAGACAAACCTATATAATTATATGGCTATTAAATATACCATGTGTCTATATAGGAGTGACTTCACATTTCTATTTAGTAATGATTTTCCATTCAGATTTCAAAATCTACATTATGATTTTCCTAAATTATGATATACTAATGGTTTTTGAAAGTTTAAGCATTGTCTAATGGTTGCGTAGATGTTGTATTATCTATCTTATAAAGAAAATAAAATGGAAGAATAGAAGGGAAATTATTTCCAAAACCTTGTTTAGTTGGTAAGCCATATTAATCAACTGATTTTGTAATTTGCCAGTTCTTGTTTCCCTTACCTTTCTCTCTTCCTTGATTAGGTTTGGAATATCCCTTGAGCCCAAAAAAAGAAAAAAGAAGGAAAATTTTCTTGATTATTATGTAATAAACATGTCAAAAGTTACCTATGTCACGTAGTATCATAACTAATCATTTTTCGAGCAGAACATGATCGTGCTCAAGTCTCGAGTCACTTCAAGGGGACTATCCTTAGCCTTATCGTTGCACTCAAGGGTCAAGTCAGTGCCACGTGAGTCACGAGTCAACTGTCAACTCGTGAATCATGTGATGTACAACAGATGTTGAAAAACGTTGTAGAGAAAATTAACAAATAAATTCAGACTACAGGATAAGTAGATAACTGTAGCTATCCCACATAAATTATGGTCTCATAATGGTGAAACCATTAAACCTCGTTCCCACATGATATTCACCGGTCGCTAGAGATGCGAACGAGTTGAACTTAATCAAATAACTCAAGAGTTTATTCAGTCAAAACTCGAACTCTCGAGTTTGAGTAGTTCGAACTGTTTGATGAACTCAAACTCAAATATAATATATGAAGTTCGAAAAATCGTCGAGTTTAATCGAGTTTTACATATATATGTTTTTTATTTTTTATTTTTTAGTGTGAAATGTCTATCTTGTCTCTAGTTTTAAAAATTATATAAAATATAAATTTGTATTACTGAAACTCAATTGGGCTCAATTAATTCAATTGAGTTTGAATTGATTTTGATTGGATTTGATTTGATCGAGTTCAATCTCAAACTCTAGTAAGGCAAAACAAGATCAAGGTCAAGGTCAAACTCAATTTTCAGCTTGAGTTCAACTTAAAATTTTTCAAACTCAAGTTAACTCGATTACACCCCTATTAATGGCTACTAGATACGAGTTTCAGAAAAGTGCCCAAGTTGAAATTGATGGTTTCGACTTCTCCTGCATTATATCATCAAAAATTGCATATAAAACACACAAATGCAGCTAGTCGTAAAAAGGTAAAGAGCAAAGAAAGTAAAGATTTGAACAACTTTAGGGATAAATCAATCTCTTTCACAAGATGCTTCATTGGTGCAATTGAGTCAGGATCGTAGTCTAGCCGCTCCTCCAAATGTCTCAATAGAGAATCAGTGTAGCCAAGTTCATGATTCTTGGGGACAATGTAGCCAAGTTCAAACATGCCCTTTGTCTGTCACCCGTAGCTCTCCACGGACCCCCTCAATTCTCAGGAAAGTTTTGTTGTCCCTTTTACTTCATCTTTTGATTCTTTATCTTTACATTGGGGACAATGTAATATTCAGGTGTGGGGGGAGTAGTATATTGGAAAAGTGCAAGTGTACGCATTTTTGTTGGAATTTTTGTTTGACTTTGTCGAATTTTATTCAGTTTTTGCCTAATTTTGTGCATATTTGTGGTTGTTCCTGATAAATGATGGTTAGATGTCTCAAATTTTTCTACTGTTAACATTTATACTCTAAGATGTCTAAGATGTTAAGTATGACATGGTTAAATTTAAGAATGTCTTTCTGGTGAATATTTGAGATTTTGTGACTTTTTTTATTAACTTTTCCAGGTATTGTAAAAATTTTTCTGCCATTTCTCATGTAAAATTGGTTCAGCTATTAATCTTAGTTCTCTATATTTGAAAAATAAAGTAGGCTTGTGTGGTTTTTAATTTTAATTTGGTACTTATTTATAGCGTTTGTCTATACTCCGCTAGTATCGCTGCCTAGTAATCGGAGGTCTTCACTACAAGTGTCGACTCTCGCATCAAAAAGCGACGATAGCTATGAGCATGTGATTTTTAAGCGACAAAGGCCGAGTAACCGGGTTCCTTCATTTGGTAAATGTCGGATTTCGCGTCAAAAGGTTTGAATGTCTAAGAACTAAGCCTTCCTTAAAAAAAAAGAAAAAAAAAGAGGGTTGTGCTAAGAGTGAAAAAAAAAGCAAAAAAATATACGAGATTGTAGATGGTTACATTAGCCTGCTGATTTATGAGTTTTAATGTTGAGATTTTGCTTAATAGTTGAATCGTTTGCTAAAAAATACTGGTTGAATATTTTATATTCTTAAATTAGTTAATTAGGAATTGGAAAAGTCTTTGATTTTAAAAGGTAATTGGAGAGATATTTCTTGGAAACTAGCGACTAATACTTGACATGTATTTTAATTCTATCTTGGCAATAGAAAATTTAAATAATAGCCATTGTTTGAATTTGATTGTTTGACTTGTTGTTCTCATGCTTGAGGACAAGCATGGCTTAGATGTGGGGGAAATTGATAGGTTGCATTTTTGTCATTAATTTTATGATTATTTCATCTTTTATTTTGCCAAATATTATTTTAATTGATAGATTTTACTTATATTTGGAATTTGGTGCTAATTGTAGGAAGGTGGAGTAAAAAGTGATAAAAGAGGTGATTTTTCAAGAGTTTTCCAATTCAAGATGGAATCTATGTGGATTATTGGCGGATGATTAGGAAATTACCATTTTTCTTAGATATTTTATGTAGGAAACAATTTGCATTATTTTTGGATTTACCTTTATCAATTAGAATTCTAGTTTCGGTTGTTGAAGTTAGAGGCCAAATTTGTTATTAATTGGTAGTCATTAGGTTTCTTCTTAGGACTTTTGGGAGGAGAGCTGTCACTTGCTTTGGCTTGTTGGCTGGCCTTTTCATTAGTTTTAGGGAGAAAAACCAATTGCACTCAGATTCGATGGAGTCCTGCAGATTTCCCTTGAGGATGTATTAGCTAAATCTCTGTTTTGTAGTCAAAGGTCAACTTGAAGATGCAGTTCCAAACATTTATGAGATCGAATTAATTTTATTTATTTCTTTTATTCATTAGTATTCATAGGTTTTCTGGTTTAACTTCTTATGATTGTTTTGTTATTTGAATGTTAAGGACCCGATATTCGAATTAACCTAATAATCTATTGCCAAAATTAATTGGTTAAATCCGTAATTGTTTGATTGGTTAATATCAGTGATGACTAGCGTGATTGGTCCCATGTTAGGGAAATGTATGATTTAATTTAAACAAACCCTCATAGCGTGTTTTTTGTTTAGGTTTGGGTTTTTCTAATTCTTAATGCAATTAAGAAATTGAATCCTACGGTCATACCTAGGTTATTTCTGGGTTAGGGAAATAGTTAACGGCAGTACCTTGATTATCGAAAAGTAAGGAAATGTTGGTTGTTTATCGCATGTATGGCAACTATAACCAATCTATTAATGAGTAATTGAATTATCTTTGCATCAATGATTAGTTGAATGGACTGTACCTGAAAAGTTGCATCTTTGGCTAGAAGTCGTATCTATTGTTGATTAATTCCTATTTAGTTTCGTGAGTTGCTTTTATTTAGTTAATTAGTTATTTTTATAAAAATCCCCTATCTCTGGACTTTAAAAGAAATAAATTATCCCTAATTCCTGTGAATTCGATCCTACTCACCGGTATATACAAAATTTGTATTTTTCTTGAATAGGTAATTATTATTGCACATGCTCGACACCTGTTAGTTACGCCCTGGAAATCGATAAATTTCTTTGAGCTTTGCCTTGAAAAATTTTACTGTATTTCTTCTAACAAATTAGAAAACAAAAGATCATTCTCTGGGCCATCTCATCAGTGATTTCATTAGTAATGTTTGGATACGAGAAAAAATGTGATCCTCCTAGAAACTGCTTCAATTTTTTATGGAGATCATTTCCACTTCCTGTGAGTTCTTTACTTGTTGGTTTGTGACAATTGGTGTAAAAATTGTGAGCTCCTTGAGAGGGATTCAATTTGATCTTTCCCATTTAGCTCCTAGAATAGCGTTACCATTCAATAACTCCATCAAAAATAACTTTGCCTTGAAAAGCATAATCTTAACGAGCAACGAGGGATGAGAATTCCAGCCCGAAGAATTCTAAAGGTCCTGAGTTCAAATTTCTATCCCCTCCAAGCTTTTTAAATCCCACCCCTTCCCTGCTAGAGAGAAAGAGAGAGGAGAGAATTCCTTACCTCATGTTTTCTAATTTCCATGGCAACTTTTGATAAAGAGATGCCACCTCTATGGCAACTTCGTTAATGAGTTCAAACCTCTGTCTTCCACAGCCTATCTTCTCTTGGGGTAGATCTTCAGAAAATCTTGTCAGGTTTTCCTGAATCTCATTGGGTTCTTCAATTTGCTGTTCCCCTAAAACGGAGAAAATGCTATTACTGATTTGTTGCTTGAGGAATCTCTGCTTTCAGAAGAGAAAATTTTTGTACGTAGCTCAGAACAGTGAATTTTATGACCTAGGTCAGTTTTGCGTACTGGTTCATAAAGAGATGGTACCTTTAAAAAGAACTGCATTAATTTCTGCAAGAAATCTTTGCACGTCCTCACGAGGGCCCTCTAGTTTGTTGCCAATAACAAAGGCCACCAAGGACACCAGCTCTTCGTTAAGATCAGAAATCAGAAGAAGATTTGATCTACTATTTGGCCGGGACTGAAATTATTGAGCAATGAGGAAACTTGAGATGGAGCTCTAGAAACTCTAAATTATTGGAGCAATTCGAGAAGTCTTATAACCTTACCTTCTGCCACATTGGAGTCCATTATGTTAAACCAATAGTCGTTAGGATTGAATTGCGATTCATAAAATTACTGATGAAACGTGACTGGGAAAATCATCAATTATCTGATCATTGGGGAAGCCAGAGCTGAAAAGTATTTGCAAGTGACAAAGATGATGGGCATCAATTTAGCTCTTTGTATGATGCAGTATGGAAGCGTGATAAATCAAAAAGGTTACACGAACGCCCTCCATGAGAAAAGAATAAGGAGTTTACGAACGCTCTCCATGAGAAACAAATAAGGGTCAATTCACAATTAAACCCCAAAAGAAAGCAAGATTCAAACCAAAATATGAAATGCAGGATGCATACAAAGGAACATGTCAAAATCAACAAACACAAATAATAATGTCAAAAGTTTTGATGATTACATGATATGGAAGCGTAATTCCAAAGGAAAAGTTACACGAACAATTTCTTTAATCTAAATCTAAGATTCGAAAGAAGGAGAGGAATCTCTCAATTTATTGGAAAAAATCTGACAAAAGTTTGATAAAATGTCGATAGGAAAATAATGAGAAAGACCTAGGGTTGGCCTATTATTGATTACAATATTAATGAACCAAACGAAAAGAAAATAAAAAAATGTGGAAATAAAATGCAACATCAGGTCATATTGAGTCATATGTCGGGCTCATTGATTGGCACCCATCATAGCTAGGCTCTAAAACTAAACGAAAAAACAAGAATATGATAGGTCCTAAGTCAGATGCTCGACTTGGCTAAATTTAGCGAACCTGTACCGTATCAGTTCCTCCCACTTGATAAGAACTCGACCTAGAGTTCCAAGAAAAATTTGGAACATGTAAGAAACAAATGCCCCAACAATCCTCCCCCTAAACTTGTAGAATTGCCACACCATCACTAACTGAAGGTTTGTAGGTAAATGCAACTTCTTCTAGATCACTCCGGGCACGAACTCAATTGTAGAAATTGCGCCATTCACCAAGGTCAGAATGAGTTTGCAATGGATCTCTCGAACATGAACTTCTACACTGTTGGGACTTAAATGCAACACTGGTGATATCATTCCAACATCTTTGTCAATAAATAGGGCATCAAATTTGATGTCTTCATGTTTCTCTGTACCTACAATTGACTCACACTCCACTAGCACAATAATCAAGGTAATAAAATTGTTAGCTTTAAATTGGGATCTTGGCTTCAGAGGCAATAATGTAATCTTTTGACCATCCTTGACAAAACGATGGATATTATCCCTTTTGTACAAAACTCGCATCCATGTCATACTGCCAAGGCCTCCCAAGTAATACATGGCATGCGTCCATGTCAATCACATCACAAGCTATCTCATCTTTGTAAAATTTACCTATAGACAAAGGTACTCTACACCTCTCAGTCACTTTCATGGGATCTACACTCTTTATCCAACCCACATACGAGGCTCAAAGATGTTTCTCCACAGGTAGTTACAAACAACTTTATAAAAGAGGTAGAAATAATATTCTTCCAACTCCTACTTGTCAATAATTAAATCAACAATACAGTTGGAAATTGTGCATTTGGTTCTAAAGAATTGGTCATGTTGAGTTGCTATCTCCTTAGCATGCTCCATTTTACGCACCACAAGGGCAAGCAATAGTCATCATCTTCGCCAGCTGGGCCACAAATATATTCCTCTTCATCTTGTGGCTCTATGACATCTCTAGTGTGTTCAGCCAAATTAATTTGTCTCCAAGGGTTAGGACAGTTATTTGACGTATGTCCTAGTTGCCTGCACCTCCAAAAATGATCACCCTGAGGTTTGGCATATAGGTTGTTTAGCTGGTTATTTCTTTGATGAGGTATCAAGTTGGTGTTCTAACGTCTAGAAACGCCTTGGGTTTCAACCATAAGGTTTTGTCATCCCTATAACTTTCACGTGGTGGCCATGGCTCCTCTTTATCAGGAGGTTCTACCTGGCCTTCAAGGCCCATAGGGGATCATTATCCCTCAAAATCTTCTTTATAGCTAATCTCAATTCAAGCTTTTGGGCCATATTTTGAGCCTCAAACAAATAAAAAAAATAGTTCGATAGCTAATTTCATCATTAATATTGTTACTCAACCTATCTAGGTATCTTGACACTAGCTGACTTTAAGATTTATAACGTTATTTCTAAACAATAATCATAAAAACTCATAATTGTACTCAAGAACCAAATGGTGTTCTTGGGTGCAGCATTGAAACTAGGGGTGGCAATCGGGTCTAAATTGGGTTGGCGGGTCGAATTGAGACCCGGGTATAACAGAAAACCCGTTAACCCGAACCTGACCTGTCAACCCGAAAATTTCGGGTGGCAGTCGACCCCGAAATGACCTGAAACTTAATTTTATTTTATTAATTTACCACTGTATTCTCTAATAAAACCAATTTCGCACAAGACTAATTACATAATCAAGTAATAAAAATTTAAATAAATAATCCCAAACCAAATCTAAAATAAATTAAAATATCGTAAAAGTGTTTTATCCCAAACCAAATGTAAAATAAATTAAAACAGTATAAAAGTAAAAAATAAGATAATACATTATTTGTCCAAATATAATAATTTCAACTTCACACAAGTTAAATAAATTCATTTAGGATTAAGTGATTAATGCCCTTGGAAAAAAAAGAATAACTTAGTTTAGTTAGATAAAATAATTTTTATGTTTATTAAATTATTTTTAATTCGTAAACGGGTTATTGGGTCATATCGGGTCACCTACGAGTTAACCCAAATTCGACCTGTTTTCTTTTCAGGTTCATCGGATTCGACCCGATTCTGACCCGAAGCCGCGAAATCTCAATCCAAATCCATTAATTTCGTGTTAGATTTGTGTCGTGTTTTTAGGTCGTGTTGCGAAATTGCCACCCCTAATTGAAACTGCAAGAAGAGATACTTATCATAGTATGGAGGCAAGAAACGAGACTTCAATAGCCACTTCATCTTCAACCAAGATCGAACGGGCTGTTTTCCTTGCCTTCGACGTATTCATCTGCAATTGCTCTAACAAAAGAAGAAGCACACCACTCTTAAGCCGATAAGCAACAAGCTTCACTTGCTTCTCCTCCGGAATTTCCATATAGTTGAAAAATCGCTTGATTTCTGCCAGCAAATCAAGAAATTCTTCGATGCCAAGCGGGGCGGAGCTAAGACCCCACAGTAAGTGGTGTCAAATTTTAGCACAGTAAAGTTTATTTTTCAAAAAATAAAAACTGCTAACATTATATACATATTATAATTGTACCCTACGAGTACTCTTTTTTTTTTTTTTTAAATGTTGCAAAATCAATTCATTATCAATTTTGTTAAATACACCTTTTTCAATGTAAGTAACTGAACCTCTTGAATTTTTTTTAAAATAATCTGCGAATAACCATCAATTTGATCTTCTACAGGTTTCTCTTATAAAATTTATCTTTACCCTATTATAAATAAAAATCATAATAACTTAATTTTGTATTATAAATAAAAAGTTTACCATCCACTTGAATAATTCTTGTTTTTGAAGACTTTGAAGTTTGAAGAAAAATGATTTGAAGAATTGGTTTTCTCAGTCCACTCAAGCAAGTTCACCTCTTGTGTTTGGAAATTTTAGATGAATTTATTCTTGAACTATCTTCCATAGATAATTTGAAATAAATTCAAAATTATTGTGATGGTAAGAACTATGAATTTTCAAATTTTTAGGGTCAATGTATATAGGAAAGAGAATTTGATAAAATACAGTGGGATCAAATAAGATGCAACTTTAAAATTTTCTAAATTTCCTAAGCCTAAGAACTAATTTTTCAAAGTTAAGTGGGGTCAATTGACCCCACTTGCTTATATGTGGCTCCGCCACTAATGCCAAGATTCCCACTAAATGCTGGAACATCTACTTTCAACTTGAATTCCTCGGCTTGACAGTTCTGTTGACCCCTAAGGTTAGAGTTTCCTTCTATATTATCATCATCCGAAGAGCTTTCGTCATAGATTTCATTCCTATGACATATGTATATCTCGTGTTGATTTTGGTCATGGTCTCGAGCAATTCTCTCAACTTAGTTACCATTATCATTGCGATTTTGGTTGTTCTGCAACTGCATATGCTCCATGAGAGTGGCTAACATCCCTTCCATATGATCTAGTTGTTCCTCAATAGTATTCAAGCGAGTAGTATGTGTAACAACCTTCGTATTTAACCGTTCAACTTTGTCATTAGAGTTAAGGTTATGACCTCTATTATCAATGACCATCACAGAATATACCTGCTTTGTTAACACTGATACAAAAGCATAATCCCAAAGGAAAGTTACACGGACAATTTTGTGAATTCGAATCTAAGGCCCCGTTTGGCACCTGAGTTTTTTGGAAATTTGTCTAAAATTTTACTGAAATTTGTGAAAAAATTTTTTAAGATGAAAAGCTTTTTTTCCTTTTCTTTTTTTCTTTCTTTTTCTTTTTCTCTTTCTTTTTCTTCTTCTTTCCTCTCTTCTTCTTCTTCTTCTTCTTCTTCCTCCTTCCCCCCTCCCCTTCCCTTCCCTGCCACCTCTGCCGCCGACGTTGAAGAACTAGCAGCCATGGTCCAAAATTTTTTTTTGGATTTTCTCTTCCCCTCTTCTCCCTCTCCCTCTCCCTCTCCCTCTTTGCTCCCCTCTCCCCCTCTGCTCCCTTTCACCCTCCCCCTTCCGATGCCAGAGAACTTGCAGGTGCTCCTGTCAAGATCTTCAAACGTGGCATTCAAGGGCTCAGGGCCACCGAAGCTAACAAAAGGCTAAGGAGAATCTGATTTCTGGAGTTTCTAATTCAATTCCAAATTCCTTGGTTCAGCCGTCAACACCATGGTTTTTTCTTTTCTTTTTTTTTTTTTTGCTTTTTCTCTCCCCCTTTTTTTTGTTAGAGGGGAGCACCAATTTTTTGTTAGAATTTGGGAGTGTGACCAGAAAATTTATATGCGATGCATCAATTTGAGCATGAAGATTTGAATCTGCACTTTGCCACTTACAATAGCATTTTCTGGGTAACTATGAGGATGGCGTCTGGTAATTTCTTTGGTTTGCCATTAGTTATTAATCTGTGGAAGTAACTAATTTATATATTTAGCAAGCTTTTGGCTCTCTACATAATTCTTTAACTTTATAATCTGGAACCCATCTTAGAGGTTGTTTTCTTCTTTCCCCTTCCCTTTGTGTGGTGAACATTCAGATCGGTCCAAGGGGGAGGTGGAGGGTAGGAGAGGAGGAGAGGGAGAGGGAGAAAGGAAAAAAAAAAGGAAGGCCGGCGTCGGAATAGATGACCGGCGCCGGAAGCAGCGGCAGAGGTGATGGCCGGCGATGAAGGCGGGGTTGGATGGGGTGGGGGAGAAAGAAGAAAGTTTTTGTGTATTAGATATTTTGAAATGTGTAGGTTAAAAAATTTGATAAGTTTTTTTTGAGTTATTGTAACTAAAGTTATTAAAAAACTAGTAGCAAACAAACTTGGCAAAAAACCTAGGTTCCAAACAGGCCTTAAGATTCAAAAGAACAAGAGGAATCTCTCAATTTATTGGAAAAAACCTAACAAAAGTTTGGGTAATGTTGATAGAAGAATTAATGAGAAAGACCTAGGCCTGGCCCTATTTATATGCTACAATATTAGTGAACCAAAAGAAGAGAAAATATTTAAAATATGATAATAAAAAGCAACATCTGATCATGTTGGATCATATGTCAGACTCACTGATTGGCATCCATCATAGTTAACCTTTGCAAACTGAATGAAAAAACCAAACTATAACAGGCCCTATAATAGGTCCAAAGTCGAGTACCCAACTCAACTATACTCAGCGAACCATTATCGTATCATTACAATAGCCTAATAAACTTATTTATAGGCACACAAGTAAGGATGGCAACGGGGGCGGGTGCCCGCGGGGGAACTAATGGGGCGGGGGTTGGGGCGGGTGGTGGGGCGAGGGCGGGGGAATTTTTTCTCCCCGCTTAGAAACGGGGGCGGGGGATGGGGGAGTGTACTCCCGCCCCGCCACCCGCTTTAAAAAAATAAATATATAAATATATATATGTATATAAATATATATAATATATAATTTAATTAGTTAAAAACTTATGATAATATATTAGTAGTTATATGTATTATATAATGTATATTAGTATATGTAATATAATTGATATTATCAATTATACTAATAATTATATATGTGTATTAATACAAATTATTAATTGTTATACTAAATTTACTAATACAGTTATACTAAATCTCGAAATACACTTAATACAATAACATTTTTTTCTTAAAAAAAAAGCACACACACAATAATGAATTAGTGATTGTATTGGTGCCAAAAGTGAAAACTTGACTACTTTAGTTGTATGTATTTCATCATATTGGATTGTATTCAAATAACTTTTGTTTGATTGTTTTTATAAGTTTCAATTGTGAAATTACAATAATAATAATTTTGTTATGTGTTGATATTTTAGTACTTGATTATTTGCTAAAATTTAACTATAATAAAATTAGATAACACATTTTTATTAACCCCGCGGGGGCACCCGCGGGGGAAGCGAGGCTGGGCGGGGACAGAGCGGGGGGAGCGGGGGACGGGGGACGGGGCGGGGGTGGGGGAATTTATAGCAGCGGGGCGGGGGATGGGGGAGAGGTCCCCCGCCCCAACCCCGCCCCGTTGCCATCCCTACACACAAGCACTAGTCTGGAAAACTACTTCACTAAGAAGAAGCTCCTTCCACATCGAATTAGAATAGGAGACTAAATAATAGGTAAATATGAAAACAAACGAGAAAATGTGACCCTGCACACAAACAATGTCCAGCGCCGGTTATGGTGCCAATTTTCATGCCGGAAGTCCTTGGCTGATCACCAACAAGATGTCCGGCATTGGTCATGAAGCCAGACTTGGCGCCTGACTTCCTCTAAAGTTTCAACGTGCAGCTTTCGTCTTACTTTCTTTCGCAGGGCCCCTCAATGCAAACAATAATAATAATAATCCTACTTAAATAAATAAAAATATCCTATCTAAAAGTCCAAAATTAAGCAATATTGATACAGACGAGAAATACGGAAAATCCTAGGGTCCTTATACTGAAGGACAGTGAGCATGACAGACCGCATATTCTCCTTTACAGAATCAACAATCTCTATCCAACGAGAGTAATCATGCAAAGGAGAGAGTGCACTTGGAATGCGCAAGCTTACCGAAGGTCTAGTACTTCTCTAATTCTACCTTGAAAAGATCAGTATGTCTTTCCCAGTTATGGAACAAACTTGGCAATTCCAAAGACTTTCTTGAAAGGTACTTCTTTCGACATGGTTTGCTAAGGTCCTCCGCAATCTCTTAGCAGCAGCAACGATATTGGCAGTGGGAGATTCTTGACCAAAATTCTGTGCAAGCACCTGGTGTGTATCATTCCACTTGAGACTGAAATCCGAAAGCCCCCTCAGAAGCATCCAATCCTTGATCATTTCTTTGGATAGTACAGTCTATAGAGTCGAATGACTTGAAATCCAACTTGGGCTTGAGCAGTCGCTGAATTCGTAGCATTATGCATCTCCTGGAGAGCAATAAATCTTGTGTTCTAGCTTACTCGTTCCATTGGGTCACGGATCTCTTCGAAAGCAGAATAAATGCTATCAAATCTGGAAACCATCTCCATTCTACAACCCTCCACAATCTGAAGCGGCTCTAACCTTTAGGCCTTTCTTGAAATATTAGTAATATCACTACTCCTATAACATTGGAATAAAAAAGTGGCAGTAGTTGATGAAGGTCCCGCCAGAAGCAAAAGATACCACAAAAACCACATCCAAAAGCTCTGCTATACCTATTCTTTCTATTTATAGGTAACAATAATATATAAATGGTAGTGGATTCAAGCTGTGCCGCAATAACAGTGAATAACTGGAACAGATGATATGCTATTACAGTTACTGCTGATTAACAGAACTATATTAAGATAAACAAGTAGAATAGAAATCCTATTGCCGGTAATACAGAAACAGAAGATGAAATCATCTTCTTGTGAATGCTAACATTCCCAAATAAACTCCCTAAGATCCTGGTTTATGGTGGTCTGCAGATGATTTAGCATAAAATTCAGCAAATTATGAATCTTACAACTAAGAACTCCAAAGTGCAAATTAAGCACAGAACAATCATATCCAGCAATGTCGTAGGCAATAACTTGGCCCTTTCTGACCCTTCAAAAGCTAGGTAGGGAAATGGACATTTTCTCATTCTCGAAGGATGATCATCCAAATCATTGAGTACGTAATTCTCTTTATTGGAACTCTGTAGCATTCTCTTTTACAACTGGACATGAAATGATCTAGATCAATGTTTTCTAAGATATCAAAAGATCCTAATAAATGTTTTCTAATATAATACATGATAATAACAATCAGCATTTTGAATTCTAAGGGTCGCCACATGCATAGAAGGAACTTGTGGTAAAGAACATGGGAATGATAGATAATCTAAAATGAAATAAAAACAGAAACAAACCAGATTTGTCATTCAGAATTTTTTAAAGAAAGTATGACACAAATAACTGATACTGTTGTGAGTAGGCCGATAGCAGCAGCACATGAATGGCAGTAGACTGATGCAGCAACACATTAATGACACGAGTAAGGCAGATAAAATATTCCAATCCATTTTCTGATTATCAGGAGTATTAATTCTTTCTAATATAAATTATCCCTATTGCGACATAAACCATCTGAAATTTCTTAGGCACAAGAATAAGGCCAGGTCATTCGTCAAAAATAGATTCTTAGGCCCTACGATATATGAACTTACAACTTCCTGAACATCAGCTCTACTTCCAAAATTGACAGCATCTGGAGGACCACCTCATGCAGTCTTATCCCTCTAAAGTAATTGCTGGCACCAAAAATCCTGTTAGAACAATTTAGTTCCCCTAAAAGAGCTTGCGGCGTGAATTCCTTTCAACAAGTGTTAAACGCTTGCAAGCAACGTTATAATAACAGAAGTATGATCACAAAGATATTAAACTGCCTCTCTGAACTGCCTAATGCAAGTGCGACAATTATGACGCTCATGTATTGGAATTCAACCTCATTAAAATCTTAAGAACCTGCTTCACATATACAAAGACCAAGATGTCCGACTGAATCACATGGAACTTCTACATATGGTAGCAGATCTAAGGAGCTGTGCATGTAATCTGCTTTGTAATGCATCTTGAGTAGGGCAGAAGGAATGCCAATTATAGCTAAAATAACACCATATCTCTTTCTTTTTTCCTTTTTCCCATTAACTTTCTTCTTTTGAAGTGTTGAGCCTTTGTTCTTCTTTTTCATTCTTTTTCTGCTTGTAGCACGGAGTCTTTACAACCACTTGAGTCAACCAATAAGAAATGCAACGAGTAATTTCAGCGATTGTAATTTAGCAACTATGGGCAGATTGAGTGAAATCCAAGAAGAACAACTAGAAGGAAGAAACAAAGCTTAAGAAACAAAATTAAAAACCCGAGGCTTTTCGTTAGGGCTTATTTGCAATAAGAGTTCAGGAGGCCTAAGAAGTTTAATCAATTTATTAGAGACCATATTAAAAGGAACGTTTGTTTCAACTGAAAATGACTGCATACAACATAATTGCCAAGTTTGATCGTGATCAAACATAAGCAGAAAGTAATGAAGTATAGAAATTCAGTCATGGTTTTTTGACTAAAGATTCCTTTTCTGTCACTGACTATGCTACAGGACTTACAAATAAAAACATAAATATCTTCATTTAGATCCTTGAGGACAAGAGTTATTTCTAAAGAGAATGAAAAAAGTTGTCTAAAAGTAATTCTTCATGCTAAGTAGAAGACACATAGATCATCGGGAACTGTAGTAAGCCGTTAGAAAAATCATTCAAGAGTTGTTCATCTTCCTGGTTCTGGTTCCCAAATATTACTGTCTAAAACCAGCATTCGAGTTAAACTTGTACTAATAGTGGGAACAACAAATTCCTGTTTTGCTTATATTGTAACTATTTTCTGTACTTACAGCTCTGACAGGCTTCCACACTTGCAAAGAATGATATCCAACACAAGATTTTATCCCTTCTTATTACTTTTCTCTATCAGTGAATTCTGTGATCAGATGAGGTTTCAACAATAAGAGCTCAGAATAATGAAAAGTTAACAACAATAAAGAGAAAGAACATGTAAGGTAGAGATTAGATTCCTATGTCTGCTTTTCTTTGATCAGGTTCTGCAATCGGTTAAAGACATTCACTTAGGTAAAGCTGCAACCTGTCCCCTTGCGCAAGTAGAACTCCCGCTAAGAATCCTATCCATGAATTATATTCTTCCCAGCATTCTTTTTTGGTTTTTGGGGGTGGGGGGGAGTTGAGAGAAGATCACCTGTCCGACAGGAGCGGCGCTAAAGCTAAGTTCTTATATGGGCCGTTCTCCTAATGTGCATGAAAGAGCACCTCAAGATTCTACCGATAAAAGGGCTTCATGATAGAAATTAAAGCAATCATTTCCATACAAACTCGTTTTCCACCAAAACAAGACAATTGGCACCATATAGGAAACAGCTAAACACATGCTATATATCCAATAGTCACTTTGTTGTGGTTCTTTCTAATTATGATGCATATCTTTGTACCAGGAAGTTGATCTTCTCCAGCAGACAAAATCATGAGGCTAGCTAACTAGCAATTTTGGAAAACTACCTTTTCCTGGCATTGTTGTCCTGCAGGAGAATTGCAAGAAAGAAGCAGATGATGATAAGATGGCGTGGTTATTTCCAGCTTTGTTGCTGAAAATGCCTTGACCACTTTCTCAACTACCATTCTTTGCGCATCTCCTTATTTGTTTCCTGGAGCAGTTCTCCTTCTCAAGTACCATTCTTTGCACCTCTCTTACTTTATCTGTTTCCTGGAGCAGCTCTGTAGCCTTCTCCAAGAGCATAGTACTTCACCAAATTTCCCTTCATCTTGAGTTTAACTTAGGTACAAAAGTAAATTAAACACATTAAGAACATAAGAAAAGATTTCTTATTGGTGGAAAGAGAATTTGGCAGTCTCGTTGGCTGAACACCATAAGCAGCTTCTCAGCCCCATTAAATAAGTGTTGATGGTGTGAGATTCTTCTTCCTCAGAATGTTACATGAACTCCATTATTGTATTTGGAAAAGTTTAGCAATAGTTCCCTAAGTATGTGAAAAAATCTCAATTCAGTCCCCAATATCCAGGATGATGCAAATATTATCCTTCGATCTTCCAGGTTTAATACCCACATTGGTCCAACACTAACTCGGGGGAAGAGTAGAGTCAATTTCAGCTCCATATCACTGCTCCTTACACTTCCCCAAAGTTTTCAAGTGTTCTAAATCATTCAAATTTAAAGGCGCAAGAAGCAAAACAACATAGCAGTTTGTTTTACCCATAGTTGCCATGAATGCTGGTATGTGAATCAGAACAAAACTGTCTTTTAAGATTTATGCTCCCTTCTGTTTCCTTATCCAGTATTTACCCACAATATATCATATGATTCGCAAATGATGTCAAGTCATTCATGCTATTTCCCAACAATCAGGTAAAAGATAGTTCCAACTAAGTGCAACTAAAGTAAATGCCTTTTCTTGGACTTTGTATATGCTCGCCAAGGTGGGTAAATTGGGGAAGACGAGGATGATGACAAGCTTCTCCAGCTATTTCCATGTTTGTCATTGTCAAATATCTCCATCATGCCCTCAAGCCCATCGCACTGAATCCTAGATGATCCATTGTTGCCCCAGAGCAGCTTTCTGGCCCTCTCCAAGAGCATACTATCTGATATGTTGTTGCTTGAATTTGAGCTTAAATTTTGCCAGAAGAGAACAAATAAAAGAAAAGCAAAGGATGTAGAGAAAAGAAATGAAAGCAAAACTTCTGAATTATAAAGAACTGACCTGGGTCACTTGGTGAAGACAATAAGCCTGTCCAGTTGAAGTCATCTTTCTCCTTGCCAGATGTCTTCAGAGCCAGCTCCTCAGGTTCCTTAAGTTGAGTCTTTTGCAATTGCTGCCACTCTGGACCATGGTTCTTGAAGATATCTCATAGCTTGTCCATGGTCAGAGTCCTGCCCAGAACTTCACAACAGTACACAAAAAGGTTCCAAATCTTCTCCACTGCCAACAACAAAGGTATGATGGAGGACAGATAATCAAGAAACAAGAAGCCAGGCAAGTTGCAACAGCCGTGGTTTTAAATCTTAGTGACACTTCTAAAGCCACTTCATTCTGTAATCTCCTTCGTTATAAGTAAGACCTCATAACTATAGGCTTTTGGTGAGGTATTAATACCAGAACCATAAAGATCTTAATTGTTTTATGTATTGTGATATCCCAATCAAGAGAAAATGCCTCTTCTCAGATTTAGGTTCACTTTGGCACCTTTATAATTTTTATGCAAAAATTGAGACTCGAAACTCAAACAATAACAGAATATTTTACTCAGTCCTTTATAAGAGAATCTATCTTGCTAATTCCCAAAATGAGGAAATAGCATGTTACCATTGAAAAAAGATATAAAACCAAATCAAGGGACGTCACCGCAGCAGGGAAGTGTGTGTGTGTGTGAGAGAGAGAGAGAGAGAGAAGATTCAAGACTCCTGATTGCTTAAAGGACTGCACTTGAAAAGAAGTTCACGAGCCAGTATTCAAAAGTGTAGCCTTCCACCTTCTGTACCATGTGAAATCCATTAATTCCTTCCAAAGTATTGTCTTTATACAGCCTGAAACCAGTTGGTATTAGTATAGCAGACCACCTCATTCAATAAAGGGTAATCTACAGCACCCTGTTCTGAGGGTCATTATAGTTTTTTGTTAAGGTTTGTCATTATTGCCCCAACCACCATTTCTATTTTGGAAATTCTATTGGCTTTCCTTTTGCATCAGCACGTTATGATGATAATCCGCGAATGATATTCGCGCTCCACATATATCCTCTCGCACTCCATCCCCTGTTTTTTGTCTTCTTTATGACTAAGGTGCCCTTTCTCTTATCTGCTTTAACGTTCCCAAGCCAACAACTCTTGACCACTGTTAGAAGAAGAAGGCCACCAATCTCTGCCACCTGACACTAAGCGGCTAAATCAACTCCACTGACCACTCTATTTCCCCCTTCCTTAGGCCAGCGAACTGAGGTTCCCATCATTTTTTATGTGAACCACCCGCAAAAGAACAAAGACAATCAAAGAAAATATTATCAAGAAAACCAACTTCTCCAAAAAAGTTTTACATTTTAATGCAATTGATACAAGAAATCAATTAGAACCCATTGTAGAGAGCAGTTTAGGATCAGAAATTTTCAAAGGTTTGTCATGGAATAGCCTATTATCATAATCAGACACAAATCCATTTCATTTTTCATTTTATTCAGTCACTCAACAAGAAATATTGCAGCATATACAGATTATATAGGGATAGTGCAATTGAGAAAAATAATGTTTTGTTTTCGTCTGGATCGGCTGGCAGAAAGTTGGAGGCTGCAGGTTGGGCTCTTGAAAGCATGCTGAGGTCATGGACCAATAGGATAGAAGATGGAATAAGTAGTCTGCAATTGAGTTTTGTGGCAGCAGCCGTTGCACAATGGGGAATGGGTCGTGGGACTTGGATAGATACTACTACAGAGCAGTGGGTCAGTGGGTGTGTTGGTGAACACAACTGTTTGGCAGGGGATAACAAGATGAGAAGGGTAGCCTTGGAAACCAATTTTTATCTGAGGATGGTTTAGTCTTTCCGATTGAAAATGACAAAGAATAGAGCACTGGAGGTTTTTTGTGGAGTGCCATTATCATCTCCCTGATAATCTACTTGAGTTCAACTTTTTGATGATGTCATCAAAGTTTCAATTGTATCACCAAGTTCTTACTTTGAAAAAACCTGATAAAATCACTCAGTTTCCCATGGTCTTTAGTTCCATCTAGCTTCCACCAATGACAAATGGGGTATTACCAACTCATGAAGCTAGCAGGATACTCCTAGGAACTACGGCAAATCTTTGGAGAGAATGTATTTTCTATCCTGCTCTCTGACAGCTGTCAAAAATTTCAGTTATAACTTGCAAGATTCTAAAGCCCATGACTGTGGACTTTAAAGACTGTCAATCGACTTGACGGTAAATGCATATTAAATCTGCCAAGGTACTTCATCTAGGGCAATTAACTTGAAAATAGAAGGGAAAGAATTTAGAACTGTAAAACAATGACTAATTTCCTTAAACAAATATTTGCACAAGTGTCGCGCAATTGGTTGAGAACAGCTTAATGATCAAAACTTATTCGTCAAGAAAATGATCATAAGTTACATAACACTAGATGTGCAAGTAGATTTTTGGATAGTTCATTCTGTGCATTTCCGAAAGCAATGGTTATCATAATGCTTTTGGATCCGAAATTTCCCAAAGACTCAGCTGCTGAAATACCAGTGCTTCAACCACAGATAGTTTCAATTTCTTTTGTTTGCAAAATCAGGTGGTACACCATGGAAAAAGATAAAGTTATTTCAGCTCCGCAATGATTTAAAAGGGGCCAAACAGAAAGCAACTCATAAGTACTAGAATGTTACACACAAGAATAGGGTGTAGATGCATAATCCAAAATGAGCTCATAGCATTAAAGGAACCCGCAGTTTGATGTTCAACTTCTTGAACATTAGCTCTATCTTCCAAAAATGATAGCATCAGAGTTGCTATCTCATGCAATCTTTTCCCTCTAAAATTATTGCTTGCAGAAAAGATCCTCCGAAAGTAATTTAGTTCCCTGGAAAGGGCTTCTGATGTGAACTCCTTTCCACACTTTTTAAAAGCAAAGCCAAACATTTCAGAAGTATGACCACAAGCAACACAGAACATGTTCATCTCTGCTTCATTTCCAGAGGCACTAAGCACATTTCTAAAACAAGATTCTTGCATCCCACAATCTACATGATACCAGTGCAGACATTTATCGCACCCCACCCAACTACAGGTAGTAGATTCCATGTCAAACTTTGAACACAGCATACACATGCAATCTTTACAAAAACCATTCTTTTCCGCACAGAACTTACAATACATTTATTCTCTCCTAAGTGTATCTGGCATTTAAGATATCTACACCTTAAGTCCACATATATTTCTGCCAAGTCAGAGAAAAACACAGGAAAATCAAACTCAAGTAATTCAGCTTGACAAGTCTTGATGGCCACCAAGATCCGCAACTGAGTTCGATGGCACTTATGTAGCAACAACTCCAGGGTGATAGCAGACCTTTTGGGAGTAATTGGCGAATTACGCTTAGCAGATAGATCTGACCCGGATCGCAGATCAATTCCCTGGCTGACTCTTTCAGACAAGCAATTTCTCTTTCAGACATTTCCTCAAACATCTTAGCTACTACTTCTACTGGCTTTTCTATGACTGATTCAAGAAAATCAAAATCAACCCTCGATGGCTGCTGCTCTTTTTCGCCATCTGGGGTGCTCCCAATAGGCAGCAATTGAACATTTGGTAAGCTAAGAGAGAGCTCAAGACCCATCTTGTCCTCCTTACTGGGCTTCATTTCAGTCAAATTCTGTGCCTGCTTTCCCTCTTTCCTAGGAACCACAATTGAAAATGCAAAGCTTCTTGAACCTGACATCTCCGTAGACGACAGAGCAGCCGCATTTCCATCACCAATAGAATTTTCAGCTATTTCCTCCATTACTGACCCAGAACGAGCTACCACTATCCCTTCCGTTGCCTTCCTTACTGGAGCCCCAACTTAATTGGTCGTACAAGGGATAAACCAAAGAAGGAAGAATCCCTGGCCGTCTCCTCTACTCCTCCTCATCTTGCACAGAAACACCATTTTGGTTTTTGCCTACGCATGCAATAGGAAGGAAGATGCCTAGAAGCCCGGAACTTGTCATCACCATCGTTTTCGTGAGCAGACTTTTTTTTACTTTTTTCCGGAGATAACGGGAGGGAAACATAATCGGAGATTTTGAACCATGATAAAACTCTTCGCGTTAGGTCTTTAGTACTATAACGCGTGACAAAGTTTTTTTTTTTTTCTCTTTGTTTAGAAAATCTTGGGCTTGTTCGACTTTTGGTCGCCCTCCATGGAACAGGCTATGCCGTCGAAATCCAAAGTCACTACATCTAAGGATGTAAACGAGCAAAGTCGAACCAAATTGAGTCGAATCTCAATTTAGTTTTACAAAGTTCAAACTCAACCTCGAATTCGATGAGGTTAAAATGTAAAGTTTGAACTTGAACTTAAAAAAATAAAAAATATATATAATTTTTTTATTTTTAAAAAACTATAAAATAATAATTTTTCTTAATAAACAATAAAATATTAGAGATATATATGTAATTTATTATTAAAATAAAAATTATATATAATCGAGTTGACTTGCGAACTAACAATTTGAATATTTTTGAACTCAAGTTTGAGGTCAGGTTCGATATTGATCGAACTCGAATCAAGTGCGAATTTGAATTGCTCGCGAGCGGATTGATTCGTTTACAACTGTACCTACACATACGCGGATTTCTTGCAAATCACAAGGCCTTTTTATGAGTAGTACTACAAGGCGGACGGGGTGTTAGGAAATAGTAATAACTACAACTACAAAAAATGGCTTTGGTGTGAAGATTTACTTTTCTCAAGAAAATTTGCCCCCACTATTCTTCTATCGGGTTTGCGGCAATTTCCCTCCAAAAATAACAAAATCAACTAGAATTTCCACACAATAATATGCAGAAATTCTCCTAAGAACGGTTTTAGAGAATAATATTTTGAAAGAAATTGAAGAATAGTAAAACTAGAAGTAAAAGTGAGTTTCTGATATCTGGTCATCTTTATTTATAACATTCAGATACCCCAAAAGAAATGTCATATCTTTTAGAAACATATTTCTTCTTGAATAGGCACCTTTTAAAATGAATGGATACTTAACGGACATTTATGAGTTGTATCATTAGACGCAACCCCTAAAAAAAACCATTTAGTTAAGAAGAAATATTAAAACAAAATTAATTAAAATTAATTTCGATTCTTAAGACCAAGTGCCCCAAGTGCCCAAAGTGCCAATCTTTTCACCATTAATTTTATATTCTAATTCAATAGTCAACATGACAAATTTATGTGCAATTTTGAAGTTTTGCTCCAAAATTTTCCACCATCCAAATTTATTTGAATAGGTATGCACTTGATTATAAATCTCTTCCCTTTTTCACACACTTTCAATGTGGGACTCATCACTAACTATTCCTACAATCCCCCACTTAGTTAGTGATGAAACAAAATCAAAACATTTTAAGATTTACGCATAAAATAGGTGTCTTTCGATTTAAACCTATTATTAGAATAATTATTTCCAAACCTTGTTGAAATTGATGGTAATTATAAATTTTAAACCACAATTCCTACATAACAAGATCGAAAATAACTATACACATAAATCTTACTTATTTCTCGTAAAACGTTCACCGTGAGTTTTAGCACCGTATTTTGGACTTGTGCTACTTTCTGATTCATGAACTCTTGCAAAAGCTAGTCCAAACTTTTGATAGAAGCGGCACCACCTCTTGAGTTCATATAGGTGAAGTCTACTTTGAAATTTTTATTATACTTCTTTGTTCTTCTACCGAACATATGTACTTCATTAAAATAATTATTATTATTCAACCTCCTATTCTCTTAAGTACTCATCTAGTTACCAGTACTTGCTAACTATCAAACAATAATTTATTGTTACCTATTAAACCTTTAGAATTGC
Source organism: Coffea humblotiana (assembly GCA_023065735.1). Classification (NCBI taxonomy): domain Eukaryota; kingdom Viridiplantae; phylum Streptophyta; class Magnoliopsida; order Gentianales; family Rubiaceae; genus Coffea; species Coffea humblotiana. The sequence continues at coordinate 1,668,795 of CM041212.1, read as the reverse complement.
TTAGTAATAAGAAATGTTAGGTTACTATCATTGCTGACAATTTTTGAATGGTCTAACACCCATAGCACTGGTAGTGCTTTGATCATATCTCTCGAGAGTCCTTTAGTTAAAGGATCAACAAGATTATTACCAGATTTGACATAGACAATTGTTATAATTCCATCAGAAATTAATTGTCTTACATATTCATGTCTTAAAGCAATACGTCTAGATTTACCATTATAAATCTTGCTAAATGCCCTAGACATAGTTGATTCACTATCACAACCATCCATAACTCTATATCTAGCAATAAATTTCTTAGCCACTTTGCCTCTTTACCTGCTACTGCTAATGCAACAAATTCAAACTCCATAGTCGAATGAGTAATACACGTCTGTTTCTTAAAAGCCCACGAGATAGCTCTTCCGCCTATTTTAAAAATCCAACCAGATATTGATTTATTATCATTTATACTAGTTATCCAACTAGCATCACAGTAACCTTCGAGTACCGAAGGAAACTTGTTATAATATAATCCAAAAGATTTTGTCTTTTTAAGGTATCTAGTACTTGTCCAATTGTTCTCCCAATGGTTAGTACTAGGATTATGAGTAAATCTAGAAAGTTTGCAAATAGCGAAGTAATATCAAGTCTAGTACAATGCATAGCATACATCAAACTACCAATTGCACTAGCATAGTCTAATTGATTAATAGATCTTCCCGAATTTTCCACTAGCTTATTAGAAACATCGAATGGGGTATTAGCTTCTTTTATTTTCAAATGATTAAATTTGGATAGAATCTTGTCAATATAATGAGATTGACCCCCACTATGTTTCTTAATTTTGATTCCTAAGATGGTATCAACTTCTTCCATATCTTTCATTTTAAATTGGGAGGTTAAGTACTTCTTAGTTTCATTTACTCCTTGCATGTTAGTCCCCATGATTAACATATCATCCACATAGAGACATATTATTACACCATAGTCTTTGGTAAATTTAGAATAAATACATTTATCTGTTTCATTGTGTTTTAAAGCCATTTGATATAATTACTTTATCAAAATTCTCATGCCACTGTTTTGGAGCTTGTTTTAAACCATACAAGAATTTAACTAATTTGCAAACTTTCTTTTCATTTCCAGGAAGTACAAACCCTTTGGGTTGCGCCATATACACTTCTTCGTCTAGATCTCCATTTAAGAATGCTGTTTTAACATCCATTTGATGAATATATAAATCATGTATGGATGCTAGAACAAACAACACTCTTATAGATATAATTCTTGCAACAGGAGCATACGTGTCAAAGTAATATATACCTTTCTTTTGTTTAAAACCTTTTGCTACAAGTCTTGCTTTGAAGGTTAGTAACGAACCATCAATGTTACGTTTTCTTTTAAAATATCCACTTACATCCTATAGGTTTACAACCAGGAGGTAATTCACATAACACCCATGTACTATTTGACACAAGAGAATCTATCTCATCATTAATTGCTTCTTTCCAAAAAGTTGAGTCCCTTGAAGCCAATGCTTCTTTATAAGTTTTAGGATTCTCTTCCAAATATAAAAGAATGGGTAATTTATTAAATACACCACTCCTACTACCTTCAACTAAAAAGATTAAAGATTGGGAATGAATATAATTTGGATCCAAATTCTTCTCTTTTCGTGCTCTCTTACTCCTTCTAGGTTCACTAGACGTTTCAACTATTTTCCTTTTATTATCATTTGTAGAAGAATTAGGATCCATAGTCATGTTTTGTGGTAATATAGAATTTGATTTAGAAGTTGAATCACTTAGAAAACTTGTTTCTAAAAACTCAACATCTCTAGACTCCACACTATTGTATTTGAGTCTAAATCTAATAATCTATATGCTTTAGAATTTCAGCATATCCCACGAAAACACTGTTTAAGACTCTTGGTCATAATTTTGTTCTCTTAGGATCAAGAATCTTGTAATAGGCTATACAACCCCATACCCTCAAATAATTTAAGTTAGGTTTTCTTCCTTTCCATAGTTCATATGGCGAAACCTTTGTCTTTTTTGAAGGTATTCAATTATGTATATGACAAGCGGTTAATAAAACCTCTCTCCAAAGGTTAAATGGTAATCTAACATACATAAGTATAGCATTTACCATATCAACCAATGTTTTATTGGCGCACTTGTTTGATGGATCAAACCATTTTCTTGACAAAAACTAGAAAATTCATTTGGAAAATATTCGCCTCCTCAATCAATTCGTAGGATTTTAATTTTCTTTTCCAACTGATTTTCAACCAAGGTCTTAAACAATTTAAACATATCAAATGTTTGATCTTTTGTTCTCAGTAAATAAACATATGTAAATCTAGAATGATCATCTATAAAAAGTTATGTAATATCTATTTCCACCCCTTGTTAATTGATCATTCAATTCACATATATCAGAATGTATAATTTCAAGCAATTTAGAAGTTCTTTCATTCTTTGGAAAAGGTTTCTTAGTCATCTTTGGCTTGTAGACATGTTTGACATTTTCCAAAGTTGTCATTTGTGCAAGATATTAATCCATGTTTTAACATGAACTTAATTGATCTAAAATTAACATATGACAAACGAGCATGCCATAAAGTAATAGAAGACTCAATCAAATAAGTATAAATAATAACTTTATTGATACTTAGTTTTTGATACTTAGTTTGAACATGCCATTACATGAATATCCTTGGCCAACAAATACATTATTTTTGGATAGAATTACTTTTTCTGCCTCTATGACAGCCTTCAATCCCTTGTTGCATAGTACACTTGCGGAAACCAGATTCTTCCTTTTATCAGGAACATGATAAACATTGGTTAGAACCAACGTTTTGCCAGAAGTAAACTCCAATTCAATCGTCCCCTTTTCAAGCACATCAGACGTGTTATGATTTCCCATTAACACAAACCATTTGGGGCAGCAACTTGATAATCTTTGAATAAATTCTTGTCATTGCATACATGAATAATAGCACCCAAATCATATTGCCAATCATTAGATTGGCAATTTGTCAAGTTGCATTCAGTTACCACATTGATGGAAAGTCCACCAACCATAGCAACAATTTCAGCATTGTTGGGAAGAGAATCTTCAACATTTGCCTTCTTTTGTCCAGCATTTGCCTTTATTTTCAATTTCTTGTAGAACTTGCATTCTTTCTTAAAATGCCCTTTCTTTCCACAGAAAAAACATGACCTGCCTTTCTTATTGTTCGCAGAACTTCCAGAAGACATATCTCCATGTTTTTTCTTATTGCTGGACTTGTTTCCACCTTTTCCAGATTTTTTATTAGCACTAGGCTCAATATTATTCACCTTAGTATCATATTCCAAAGCAAATTTATTCTCATGAATACTAGTTTCCTCTTCAATTCGGATATGCTTTGTAAGTTGGTCTATGGTGAAATTTTCAGGAGTGTGCAGCAGTTTCTTCTTATAGTCATTCCAAGTGGATGGTAATTTTGGAATCACAGCACCCACTTGAAGTTAATCCGACCTCAATACTTAAATCCTTTAGTCTAGACACTAACAGAAGTAATTCATCCACTTGATTCATCACAGACTTGTTGTCCAACATTTGAAACTCAAAGAATTTCATAGTTAAAAATCTGTCCGTACCTTGTTTTTCAGACATGTATTTGTTCTCCAAAACCTTCCAAATTTCTTGTGGTGATTTAAGAGAATGAAATAGATCATATAGACGGTCTGACAAAGCGTTTAAGATGAAAGTCCCTACAGCAAACTTTGTCTTTCTCACGTTTCTTGCGACTTGCCTTGATCTCATCAAACTCGCCATCAGATGGTTCAGGAATCTTTGGCAGATTATCAGCCAACAGGCATGCAACGCCCAATTCCATGAGAAGAAATAGCAACTTATCTTTCCATCGGGTGAAATTGGTGCCATCAAAACGATCCAACTTGATCATATCAAACTTGAAAATTTTGTTCAGAACATTATCCGAACTGGTGCCCTCCATGTTGGAAATTTCCTTAAGATTGTTAGGAAATAGTAACAACTACAACTACAGAACATAGCTTTGGTGTGAGAATCACTTTCCTAAAGGAATTTTGGCCCCACTATTCTACTACCGGGTTTGCGGCAATTCCTTCCAGGAATAACAAAGCCAACCAGAATTTCCACACAGTAGGTATGGAGAAATTCTCCCAAGAATGGTTTTAGAGAATATCGTTTTGAAAGAAGTAGAAGAATAGTAAAACTAGAAGTAAAAGTGAGTTTTCTGATATCTGGTTATCTTTATTTATAACGTTCAAATACCCCAAAAGAAATGTTATGTCTTTTGGAAATATATTTCTTCTTAAATAGGCACCTTTTAAAATGAATGAATACTTAACGGACATTTAAGAGTTGTATTATTAGACATGACCCCTAAAAGAAAACCGTTCAGTTAAGAAAAAAATATTAAAATGAAATTAATTAAAATTAATTTCAGTTCTTAAGACCAAGTGTCCCAAGTGCCAAGTGCCAATCTTTTCACCATTAAATTTATATTCTAATTCAATAGTCAACATGACAAATGTATGCGCAATTTTGAAGTTTCTCTGCAAAATTTCCCACCATCCAAATTTATTTGAATAGGTGTGCCCTTGATTATAAAACTCCTCCATTCTTCACACATTTTCAATGTGGGACTTATCACTAACTATTTCCTATACAAGGGGCCCGAACAGTAATTAGGAAAATTGTTCAGAGCAATTTTGTGTAAAGTACACAAGATGTAATTCTGTATGCACATGATCAAATTCACTTTCAATAACGTATAATTATAGAACAAATTTTCATAAGCCCCACATATGGTGTTAAAAATGAGGTACACGATGAAATCTGGACCTTACATTTTTTTTAATCAAATCTTGGTTATGAACCTTCAGGAACAGTTGCTCGTCCCTTCTCCCTACAAGGTGTGCCTAAAAGAAAGACAGAAGTTAACCCTAAGACTCTTAACTCACATGAACACCCTTAACATTAATTATAGGAGCACGAGCACCCTTAACTCACACACACGTTAATTATAGGAGAATGAGGTTTGTAGTTCACCTCTTAGGCCCTTTCTATCAAGGGTGTTCATAGTTCAAAAAAAAAAAGGTCAAAAAACTGATTGATCCAAACTGGATCGAATGTTAGATATTGGTAGAACGGATAATATTCAATGCTGGAAGTTTGGTAAAACAGTTTGGAAATGAATATTGAAATTTGATTGTTCATTTGCTTGTAAATGGTGTATTATATGTATTATATATCCACTAATGTATCATATTATATAGCGACTTACCAATAAATAGTGTTATATATAAGTCATAACATTCAACTTGCCTTATCGTAAACTTGTATTTGAGTCTTGACTTGGCTTTTTTTTTTTTTTGGTCATACTTGGCTTTTCTAGTGTATTATGAGAGGAAATTCGAGATTTTTTTGCTCACTTTTAAGATTTACATGCTCAAAAAAATTATCAGTAATCCAACAAACCTACATGCTCAATCCCAGAATTAGTAAAAGCATCAAGTAGATGCAATGAGGTAAGATTTCTCTATCACTACCAAGCGTAATACCTTTCCTTGTCAGATTGAAAATAAATGACTCCAATTTGTCACTCTAATAAAGTATGCACCTACCAATTTTTATATTGATAACTTCCCATTCAAAAACACAATGCTAAATCAATCTAAAAACACTACAATTTTTAGGTTCACAATAGTTATCGACAATGTAGTGACGACTTATGATATCCATAACTTGCCATTCAAAAAAACAAGGCCAAATCAATCTGAAAACACATCAATTTTTATATGCATAACTTCCCATTAAAGAAACAATGCCAAACCAATCTAAAAAACACTACATTTTGGGTTCCAACCGTTATAGACATGAAGTAACTCCATGCTAGAAAGCAACATAGCTTAAGTAGTTCAACTCAATTCATTCATAAATAATAAGTCAACTAATATTACTTAATAGCAATGAATCACACTAAGGGTGTGTTTGATAAAACTAAAATATGAAATATGAAATTTGAATCTATTAAATTATTGAATTATTAAATATTAAATCTAATACATTTGAGTGCACATTACATTGGTGATAAGTGAATAACTTATCATTTAATTTTGAAAGCAAGTTTTACCTATAAAATTCAATGCCACTTAATTAATTTAAATGTTCAATTTTTTATTATTAAACGGTCTGAATATGTTAAAATTTGAAGCCTAAGTCATGCACTCTTTGCATCTTATACTCGTGGATTCAGCTTGAATAGGCGCCTATTGTGTACCACTTCCCGTGGGATGCCAATGAAGACTCTGGTGCTAACAAAGGTTCTGTTCTGTCACCTTTCCAACCGGCTAGTTTAGCAACAATTGGTTCACACATATTAAAAGCTGTTACAGCTATTATACATTACATTACATCCAAAGGTCCACCATCCTCCTTCCCACTCTGAGAAGTAGCACGCCTTTTTCTTCTGTCTTCGATTTTTTTCAGCATAGACCTATTCTAACCCACTCTCGCATAACCAATCCAGAATATTAAACTAAATAGTACTACAAGAAACGGACAAAGGAATCACAACTGAATCCTAATTAAATAAACAATAAAGAAAAGTAACCTAATAAAAAAGAAGGCAAAGTATTAGGCTACGCAATTACCATCATGACTGAATAGAATTAAACGACCACTTGCAATAGAAAGAGTCAATTATTCAATTGATTTCTAGTATCAAGTAAACAACATAGCCAAATCCACAGTAACAATATTATATCCATAGCCAGCCATCAATTGAACCACTTCTAAAGTAGCCAATGTCATAACTATAACGCAATCACCCCAAGATACAAGATACGCAAACCAAATTTTAATGAACTACATAGAAATGCATCCGAAATACCCACCAACCATACATATGAACAGCAAACTGCTATCAAAAAAGGGGGAAAAAATAGAACTCGCCTGACCAAAAAAATCTACAGCCTTCCTTGGTATGCCCATTCCCCTGCTTTCTCAATTGTCCATCAGCCACTCATGCATGCTAATAAAATGAAGTAAAACTCACATACGATATCTAAGAGCCCATGGAAAATCCTAAAACCCACCAAACCGCTGCAACATCTTCACAGATAAAATGCCAGCACGGTGAAAGAAAGCAAAAGTCAATGAACACCAACAAATGATAGCCACTAAGTTTCTTGCTTCTTTTTAGACTCAATCAACTATCCATAAATTCCCCCCTCTTTCCAAACAAATTCGATATACGGTGAAAATTTAAACTCATAACATCCAATGGTCACAACAGAAAAAAGCCAACGTCCACTAACTCCCATCGACCACTACAAAACTAAGGTCCTGTTTGGCAAACAAATTTTTTGCCAAGTTTTTTTCCTATAAAATTTTTTAATAATTTTAACTATAATAACCTCAAAAAATCCTTTAAAATTTCAAAAAATATACACATTACAATATCCAAAAAAACACAAATCTCTTCTTTCTATTCTTCTTCTTCGTCCACCCACCTCGACCCACCATCACCACTAAAGCTGCCAGCCGCCGATGACCAATTTTTTCTTTTTTTTTTCCTTTTCTTTCTCTCCTTCCTTCCTCCTCCTTCCTCTTCTCCTCCCCTCCTCTCTCCCCCTTTCCCTACTCTCCCCGCCACTTCCTCCCCCTCCCCCTCCCCTATGCACGATCAGGCGACCAGCGAGAGTGGGGAGTAAATGGCGGGGAGAGTGGGGAAGGGGGAGAGGGGAGGGGATGAGAGGGGAAGGAAGTGGCGGGGAAGAAGGGGGGAGAGAGGGAGAAGGAAGGAAGAAAGGGAGGGAGGAGAGGACAAGGAGGGGGAGGAAAGAGAGAGAGAAAAAAAAAGAGAAGCCGGTGAGGTGGAGAAGAACAGTGAGGTGAGGAGAAGAGAAGAAGAAAAGGAAAAGAAAAAGAAAGAGAAAGAAATGAAAAAAGACAAGGAACAAAAAGAAAATATCCTTTTTTAAAAAAAAGGAAAGTTTTTTACACAATTCAAAAAGTTTTCCTATAAATTGTATAGTAAATTATAGTAAAATTTTAAACAAATAGTCAAAAAATTCATTTATCAAACAGGACCTAAATTTAGAGAGCTACTCCACATGGACACCACCAATTTCCAAAGAAGTCTAGCCTACCCAACAGCAAAAGACCACAACACCCCTGCAGTTCACAAATGATGGTGTAACCAACCCATACACTATTCATTACTGTTCACAAGCGATTCCCCCTTTCATAAGGTAAGATATCTTGATGCAAGGCACTGAGTATTGCTACATGTAGTACATATAATGATATTATTTTGAGGTGACAAAATGTATACTACTAAACTAAAACATTATGAAAACCTATATCACCAATAAAGGTAAGGGGTGACACTATCTAACACAACACGTGAATCCAACAGGGACACAACATAGAAATAACCTAGCACCAAAGTAATCATTGTACCCCCTTGGCATTGAAGCACCGGAGAAAGAATCCACGATCGTAGCCATCACATCAATCGCAACAATCTCCCAACATGTTTGGAAGAAATAAACTGTGAAACTGTCAAGACTAGTTGCATTGTCCTTATCAAGAGAGAAAACCACAGACTTGATCTATTCTTTAGTGGAAATAGCTGCTAATTTGAAATTTTGCTCATCTGCTATCATCAGCAACTCGAATGGAAGAGAATGACAGGGTTGAACTTCATGATCAGCTGCAAATAATTAAGCCACTAAAGAAATTGACCACTGAGTGTTTTATCTCATCCTATCGACTCAAGGCCAGTTGCCAGACTCATCTTTGATTCTAGCAATAAAGTTTGAGCTTTTTTTTTTTGGTCTAATGGCCACATGAAAGAATGAAGTATTTGCATCCCTGCCTGAAATAGAAGATTTCTGAATCCAATATTCTACTTGAATCAATAGCTGATGAGTGTGCAAAGCTCTAGCCTCATTTGACCTTATCTGAGTTTCTTCGTAATAAATAAGATCAAATTGTCGCTCCCTTCACAGCAGCTCCTCCTTAGCAAGATGAACATTGGCACCAATATTACTAAAGACCCTTTATTCTACAAACGAAGCCTTTTCCAAATAGCCATGAGTTTATCATGAATTGCATGCAAACCAGAATGGTTAACAGGTTGCTGCCAAAAATCTCGAACAACTTCTGAGAAAGAAGAGTGTTTTGCCCAAACATTGAAAAATCGAAAAGGAGTTTAACAACTGACCCTTGCATTATCACAAGTGAGCAACAAAGAGCAATGGTCTAAGTGGCCCCTAAAAAGATGAGAAACATGAGTTGAAGGAAAAGCATCCAGCCAAAATGGGTTGTAGACTGCCCTATTAAAGTGTTGCCAAAATCTCTCGTTAGTCCATGTGTATTGAGAGCCATCAAAGTTGACCGAGATGAAATTGCAATTCTGAAGAGCCACATTGAACTTCTCAATTTCAGTAACCCTTGGGGGAGCACCACCTAGTTGTTTATCGGCACCAGCAATAATGTTAAAGTCACCAGTTGCAAGCCATGGACGAGAAATTCTAGCAGACAACCCCTCCATAGCAACCCATAATTTCCTTCTCTCGACACTTTGCACTTTGAATAAATAGGCAAAAATGAAAGAGAATCAGAAGAAGAAAATGTAACAATAACTTGAAGCAGCTAAGCAACAAAAGACTGAAAAGTACAATTGAAACAAGATTTCCAGAAGAACTATATTTTGCATCTAAAAATGATTCCACACAATCAAAAGATAGCTTGAATCAAATTGCAGAAAGTTGTTGTGAACCAAGCATAGGCTCAATTAAAATAAGAAAAGTTACAGCATGTTTCTAACATAAATCTATTGAGGAAACCGGGTAATTTCCCACTCAAAATTCAACTAGTGATTTAAACCGATTCAATAATTCTCAGGAGAGATCGTTAAAACAAACTCCTTAGACAGAACTACCATTCCAAGTAAATTCTTAGGAAAGGTTGGAGGGGTCACAAGCGATCCCACTTAAAATCCAGTTTCCTAGACAGAATTTACGTGTACGGTGTATTATCACAAATAGATCCGTATATACATAAATAATACGTACACACGAATAAGAAATTACACCCAAAAAAAGCGTATAAAACACTACAAATAAACCCGATAAATATATTAAATACTATACTACAATTGAAAAGAAACTACCAAATAAATGCAGAATAAATAAAAGAGATAAGGAAAGAACGCACCCGAAAAATTGATAACGGAATTCGGCCAATTTTGCCTATTCTCGAAGTACCGCTCAAGCAGCCTGCTTTTATAATTTAGAAGAGAAGAAAGAATTACAAAATCCTTTTTGGTGTAATTCTTTGGTGTTGGTACAAAATTGGGAGGTTTGAGAACTAATTTATAACTCTCAAGCCATCCCTCCAAACCAAATCCCACCGATGTGGAATTTAGAAATTATGCCAAAAGTCAAAATTTTGAGCTTGACAAAATCAACAAATCTTCATTTTGACATAATTTCTAGTCCTACCAAAAATACGAATCTTCTCCCTCAAACAAAACTTAACAAAAGGTTCTTGCGATACCTTCAAATTTGCGCCCTCAGGCGCCAATTCAAATGTGCAGGATGTTGACCAAATCTAAACAATGTTCAAACTTGGACCTTGTAACCATTTTGGTCAGTATATCTGCAGGATTTTTCGCAGTTCGAATCTTTTGGAGAAAAATCTCATCTTCTTCGAGAATTTCTTGCACAAAATGATAGCGAACATCAAAGTGTTTCGTTCTTGCGTGTAAGACCTGGTTCTTTACTAAGTGAATAGCACTCTGACTGTCACAAAACACGTCAATATGTTTTTGACCTAATCCCAAGTTTTCAAGTAATCTTTGAAGCCAAATTGGCTCCTTCACAGGTTCAGTAATCGTCATATACTCTACCTCTGTTATAGACAAAGTCACTGTTGACTGCAAAATAGATTTCCAACTAACTGGCGCCTTGGCAAACGTGAACAAATAGTCAGTTGTCGAACGTCGCTTATCCAAGTCACCTGCATAGTCAAAATCACAATTTCCAACTACACATTAACCAAGTGATTTATCTCGTTCAAATACTAATCCAACATCTACAGTATTTTGGATATACTGTAGAATCCATTTTACAGTTTGCCAATGACCCTTACCCGAATCATGCATAAACCTGCTTACCACACTAACTGCCTGTGAAATGTCGGGTCCTCGTACACACCATTACATACATCAAGCTACCAACTGTATTAGCATACAGGACTTTCGCCATGTATGCTCGTTCTTCGTCCGTCTTTGGAGATAATAGGCTGCTAAGTTTCAAATGAGAAGCAAGCGGAGTACTTATAGGTTTTGAATCTCCATTCATACCAAAACGTTGTCGTACCTTGTTCAAATATTGCTTCTGTGTCAGACAAAACTTGCCTCTCGTTCTATCCCTACTTATTTTCATGCCGAGAATTTTTTTGGATTCTCCCAAATCCTTCATCTCGAACTCTTTACTCAACTGAGCCTTCTATTTGTCAATTTCAACTTGGCTCTTTGACGCTATCAGCATATCATCAACGTACAAGAGTAAGTAGATGTAGGAATCATCTCGTACCTTGCGTAAATACACACAGTGATCATATTTGCTTCTTGTGTACTTCTGACCATCATGAACTGATCAAATTGTTTGTACCATTGATTCGGTGATTGGTTCAATCCGTACAACGATTTGCTCAACTTACAAACCCAATCTTCTTTACCAGCAACTTTAAATCCATCTGACTGAAACATATAGATTTCCTCCTTCAAGTCACCGTGTAGGAACGCAGTCTTCATATCAAGTTGAGTTAGCTCTAAATTCAACTGTACTACCAAGACCAACAAAATTTTAATAGATGAATGTTTAACAACTAGAGAAAATATCTCATTATAATCAACTTCCTCCTTTTGAGCGTAGTTTTTAGCCACCAATTTTGCCTTGTAGCGAACATCATTCTGGTCAGGAAATCTTTCTTTCTTTGCAAATATCCATTTGTATCCAATTGCTTTCTTACCCTTCGGTAGTTGTGTCAACTTCCACTTCTTGTTCTTCTGAAGAGATTGCATCTCTTCTTCCATAGCATCTTTCCATCTATCATTTTTTGTATTTCGAACTACTTCAGAAAAGATGAATGGAATATCATCAACAACTGGAAGTGCATAAGCCACCATTTCAAACAAAATGAGCAGGTTTTTGAATTTCTCATCTTGGTCTATTGACGGCAATTGACTCTTGCTGCTGTTGAGGTTCTTGGGTTAAAACCTCTTTCTCATCTGACTCTTCTTCTACCATGGGAGAGTCATTGATAGTGCTGTTTGTTGGGCTCACCATTATTTGCTCAAACTCCACCTGTTTCGACGTACACTCCACCTGTTGTGGAGTATCACTGGTCCCATCTTGTGTTACCTTATTCAACATGGCAGATTCATTAAAGGTAACATCCCTGCTGATAATGATTTTCTTCGCTTCTAAACACTACAAACGGTATCCCTTAACTCCAGTATTAAATTTCATAACGAGAGACTTCTTTACTCGTGAATCTAACTTTGATTCATTTACATGATAATATGCAGTAGAACAAAAAATATGCAAAGAATCATAATCTATTGCAGGTTTTTCAGACCATACCTCTAATGGAGTCTTGCCACCTATTAAACATGATGGCAAGCGATTGACGAGATGTTGAGCGTATGTCACAACCTCAAGCCAAAACTTTCTGCCTAATCCAGCATTAGACAGCATGCAATGTACTTTCTTCACTAGTGTCTTGTTCATATGCTCTGACACCTTATTCTGCTGTGGTGTTCTTCTAACTGTGAAATGTTGAACTATGCCACACTCTTGGCATATCTTTTAGAAGGGATCACTCTTGTATTCTCCACCGTTGTCTGTTTAGAGGATCTTGATTTTTTTTCCTGTCTGATTTTTAACCTGAACTTTCCATTTAAGAAAAAATCCCTAGCACTTCATTTTTGTTCTTCATAGTAGACACCCAAATTCTTCTAAAAAATCATCAACAAAAGTGACAAAATAGTACCTTCCTCTAAGGGATGGAGTCTTGGCAGGTCCCCACACATCTGAATGTACATAATCCAAAATACCCTTGGTATTATGAATACCAGTGCCAAATTTCACTCTTCTTTGTTTTTCCATAACATAATACTCACAAATTTCTAATTTACAAATTTTTGTACCTTTCAACAATCCTTGTTTGGTAAGATTTTGCAAGAATTTTTCACCAGTATGCCCCAATCGCATGTGTCACAATTTTGTTGCCCCGCATCCTTCTTGCTATTGGAAGATGTTGCTGCTACTGCTATCCCAACAACTGTACTATCTTGATAATAATACAGATTAGTCTTCCTCACTCCTTTCAACATCACAAGTGCTCGCGAAATTACTTTAAGAATTCCATCTTGCATCTTCACTTCCAGGCCTTTTGATTCCAAGAGTCCCAAGAAAATGAAATTTCTCTTCAAATTCGACACGTATCAAACATCCTTCAAGATTCTAGTGGATCTATCATGATTACGCAGTTTGATTGAATCTATCCCAACTGTTTTACATGGATTGTCATTTTTCATGGACACAATTCCACCATCAAATTCTTCAAATTCAAAGAACCACTCCTGCATGGGAGACATATGGTAGGTACAAAAAGAATCCAAAATTCACTCATCTGGATGGGATTTTAAAGGTGATACAGTCAAAGAGAAATCTGATTCCGCATTACTTTTGCATTCTACAACATTTACGTCTTGCGGAGTTTTCCCTTTCTTCTTTAATTTTGGACAGTCTTTCTTTCAGTGCCCTTTCTTACGACAGAAAGCACACTCATCTTTAGCAACTCTGTTTTTCGATTTAGACCTTTCTCTTCTCTCCTTTGATTGGCTTTGTTGACGACCTCTTGCCACTAACGTTTCATCTGCTGTAACTACTTTCTTTTTCATTTTATCCTACTTTCTCAATTCATGACTATACAAAATAGAACATACAGCATCTAAAGACATATTTTCCTTCCCATGAAGTAACGTAGTTTCTAAATGTTCAAATTCATCAGGAAAGGATGATAACAACATCAAAACCAAATCTTCATTTTCAAATTTCACATCTAAATTTAACAAGTCTGCTACTAACTGATTAAACATAGTGACGTGTTCATTCATAGTTGTACCTAGTTGGTAATCGAATCGGAACAATCTCTTCTTCATAACGAGTTTATTCTGACCACTCTTTTTCAGAAATTTTTCCTCCAATACCCTCCATAATTTTCATGCAGAAGTCTCATTCTTGAAAGCATACTTTTGCTCTCTGGACAAATATGATCGAATAGTTTCGCATGCCAACCGATTTATAGTACTCCACTCCTTCTCTTCTATGTCATCTGGTTTTTTTTCTTCAATGGCAATGTCAAGACTCTGTTGGAAAAGGGAGTTTATGACCTCGCTTTGCCACATGCTAAAATGGCTAATACCGTCAAATATCTCCACTGCCAATTTCGAACTTGACATTGGAATTCTCGACCATGTAGACGGGGAAGCCGATGCCCCAGATGTAATTCTTAACGTAGAACCGTTTTATGCCATTACAGATTCAAATAATAGTATTCAATATAAAAAATTACAAACAGGCCAAAGGACGAACCTTTGACTCTAATACCACTTGTTGGAAAAATCGGGTAATTTCCTACTCAAAATTCAACTAATGATTTAAATCGATTCAATAATTTTCAGGAGAGATCGTTAAAACAATCTCCTTAGACAGAACTATCATTCCAAGTAAATTCTCAGAAACGGCTGGAGGGGTCACAAGCGGTCCCACTTATAACCCAATCTTCTAGACAGAATTTACGTGCACGGTGTATTATCACAAATAGACCCATGTATACATAAATAATACGTACACATGAATAAGAAATACACCCAAAAGAATCGTATAAAACACTACAAATAAACCCGATAAATATATTGAATACTATACTACAATTGAAAAGAAACTACCAAATAAATGCGGAATAAATAAAAGAGATAAGGAAAGAACGCACCCAAAAAATTGATAACGGAGTTCGGCCAATTTTACCTAATCTCCGAGCACCGCTCAAGCAGCCTGCTTTTATAATTTAGAAGAGAAGAAAAAATTACAAAATCCTTTTTGGTGTAATTCTTTGATGTTGGTACAAAATTGGGAGGATTGAGAACTAATTTATAGCTCTC
Organism: Coffea humblotiana; assembly: GCA_023065735.1. Lineage (NCBI taxonomy): Eukaryota > Viridiplantae > Streptophyta > Magnoliopsida > Gentianales > Rubiaceae > Coffea > Coffea humblotiana. Next base: position 1,653,524 of record CM041212.1, on the reverse strand, counting down.
AAGCCATCCTTCCAAACCAAATCCCATCGATGTGGGATTTGGAAATTATGCCAAAAGTCAAAATTTTGGGCTTGACAAAATCAACAAAATCGACAACATAACGAATAGATTCAAGACACAAAGCACCCCTTATATTCCAGAGTAAAGCTTTAAATGGCGAATACATTTAAAAATGGGCTACCAGAGATCGTTAATGTGAAGTTATCATCACCATGAGACTTTGTATTATCTTTAGGCGGCCTTCCTTGTTTCTTTTTCTTCACAAGAATAGTTGCAGACAAAGGCCAATCATTCTCCGAACCTTCCAATTGAAGGCATGAAGGATGCTGCGCTTCCTCGTATCTTTCAATGACACTTTGCTTTGCTCGATTCCTAAAGTTGATAAACCCATACTCAGACCCATGGGACCATACAATTCCTCCTATAAAACACTTTCTAAATTCATTGTAGTTAGGTTAAGTCCTTTGATGGATAAATTTATTTATCCTTTTCAATCTAACTTTATCCTAGGCAGATGCGGGCAATAATGATGTTATCTTGGTTACGGAATCTCTTTTCTAGCTAAGAAAGAAAGTTGGTCTCAAGGGAGCGTGTGCCATTAAATTGGTCCTCTGGATAATTTATGACAAACTAGAATGGCATTTTCTAAGGGATGCACTCTTCCATTTTGATGTCCATTCTAATCTCATAAATTTGATTCTTTTGTGTATTTCCTCTTCAAGACTCTCAATTCTCCATAAAAGAGCTCGAACTGAGTAGATTACTCCCTCAAGATGATTAAGGCAAGGTGACCTGCTTTCACCTTACCTTTTTTTTCTTTGCATTGAATATCTCTCCTAGAATATCAAAAGAGGAATTCACTCAAAAAATTGGTGTCCCTTCTCCTTTGGAAAAAATGTGCCTAAACTCTCACATTGTTTCTTTGCTGATTACATTGTCCTGTTCACCTCTATGAATGAGAAATCTATTCAGAGTGTCAAATCCATTCTTGACAATTTTAGTCTTTGTTCTGGTTTGTCCATCAGCCTTGAAAAATCAAATATTATTTTTTCTCAAATACAATTGTTGCTGTCAAGAACCAAATTTCTAGTTATCTTGGTATTGCTTGCACTGATGATCTTAGTGAGTATTTGGGGACTCCCTTGGCTTAAGGTAGAGGCTGCAATGCCTCTTTGAACTTGATCCTTGAGAAAGTTTGTTGGGTATCAAACCACCAAAAATAAAAATTTCTACTCTAAAAATATAAATTCAATTATAGTGATGAGCAAGGTGGTATTCTCAAAGATTGGGTGGTTTATTTCTTTGTAAAGAAATAATAAATAAAAATGGGGGATTGTAGGAAATTAACCTAAGTAATTTACCTAAATAAAACCAATAATTCAAAAATGAAATAAAGCTAAATTTAAAAAGACAAATCACTAGTCAAAAGATTAATCTCCACTTTGGTTCAATTAGTTGATCATTAATACAAGAATAAAATCATTTATTTATAAATAAACTAGTTATGGTTGTCAACAAGTTTTGAAAACTTGTTTCTTCTTACTGTTTCGATAATCACAACAAGTTGTGTGACTATTTCTCTTGCCAATTAAGTAACCCTAAACAAGCTCTTAATATTTAAACTATTGATTACATTAATAATTAGAGAAGCTACGAATTCTAACTAACAAACACATAAATTCGGTTCATTTAGCCTAGATTATATATTCGTGTGATATAAACGTGAAAGTTTCTACTATAATCAAATCGAATTATATCACTTGCCACAAATACTAAACCATCAAACTATTATAGATTTGATATTTTAGATGGTGATAGATTATTTTGTCGAACTAAATAAGGGCCCTTTATTTAATTCAAGCAAAACAATCATCTTAATAACAAATAGAGAATATATAAATATTTATAAATAGATGGAAAAAATAAAGCAGATTAGATCTCACAAGATTCAATGAACCAAAGTTTTGATTATCTTTCGACTAGAACAAGAAACTAGCCACTTCTTATGGTGGATTCACAGCGAAAAGAAAAAGTAGGGTTTATTGTTAAGAGAGAAAAAAAAAGAAAAGGAATAAAGAAAAGAGTTGTTGGATGAATAGAAGTCCAACGAATGGTTTGTTCCTTCCTTGTCCGTACGCTTTTCCCATACTAATAAGGAAAAGATATTAAGGGTGGGAGGTCAAGGGTTGGCCACCATATGTCTTGTGGGGTAGGAGGTTAAAGGTTCAATCCTTGCATCCTATCAAAGTTGCCACTTAATGTGACTTCTTTTAGATCCATATGAATGCATAATGCATCCGTATGGTCCGATGGTAGTTCAATTTTCATCGGTTTTCCATAACCCTATTGGATCATCCCCTAGAATAGAGTTAGAGTAGGAGTAGAAGTAGGTGTAGATGATAACAATTTGACAAAAAAAAAAGGAAAATGTTATTTTTCCTTTCTAGACTCCTACTTAAAATCAACTAACCAACAAAACATAAAAATTGGTTTCCAAAATAAATCACATCACATCATATCCAATTAGGATCTCCAATTCGGTGACTAATATGGACAACTAAGAGGCGTAGTTGACTACCCAACCAAACAACAAATTCATCTTGTGTCCTGCAGACCCCACGTTTCATAATAGAAATAAGACGTGGTCGTGCCTTGCAAAGTAAGCCTTCCGAAAATTCAACTTTTAATACACTTTTTACTCTCTTCTCACTGCAAATTCCTAGAAACACCACCAAAAATCAAATATAAGTAGAATCTACTACTTAAGACCATTGTCTAGCAAAATAATTGGAAAAATATTCACAAATTGAACACAAAATTAACCATTTAATAAATTCCTCCACACCAAAACAATGCTTGTCCTCGAACATTTATTAGTTCAACCATTGCAATCAAGATGGAAAATATTTCATAGCATAACATAATAACACAAATATTATGTCTTCTCAACAATTTCATCAAAATTAGGATGCATAAGACTCAACAACCCTTACATAGATATTCTTGTATGCACTCATCACTCAAAATGGTTAAGGGATAGTCAACACTCAAATCAACACCATGGATGATATTATCATAAACTTGCCAATATATCATATCTCCACCAGTTTATATGAACTCAATGCAAAAATTAAAGGGCCTTGACAAGGGTTGTGATGGGGCTTAGGTAAAGATTAGATAAAAAGGGAAATTTTGGCTAAACAAATCAAAGGAAATACCAACAATTCTTTGCATGAATTCTAACACCTTCTTCATTCACATATACAGTTCCACGACATACCCATAAACTCCTCAAGTTTAGCAAGTGCAAACATAACAAAGGACTTTGCCCAACTACCACAATACAATGCATATATGCAAAAGCACTTCACAACATTTTTTTTTCTTTTTTCACTTTTTTTGTATTTTTTCATTTTTTCCACAAGATATAGCAAACGTTGAAATATAAATACACTTGCCAACTTTGATCAAACCTTGAAATAGTTCTTGAAATCATCATGCAAGAATATTAAAGTATTCCTTTGACACAAGGTTCAAATAAGAAAGTATAAACAAAAAGGCTTAAGGTAACAATTATGGTAATTAAATAAAGAATAGGTCAGACTCAAACATGGTTAATTAGGAGAAAACATAATCAAGGTAGGTCTTTAGAAAGTCAAAAAGGGTTAAACGTATTTGCCCTTATCATTTTAATGCATCAATTTCAAGTGTAGTCTCAATATGCATACCAAAAGTAGTTCTAAAATATCAAACCGTATGCGATATTACTCAACAAAAGAAAATACAACAAATATAATTGACATGCTCATTAGGCTCAAAAGCTCACAAATTAGTTAAATATGTCAAATCTTGTACATCCTTCATTCAAGTCAATTGCAAGAAAATAACATACTCATACTAGTAAAATTACACTATTCATATTTGTATCTTGACTGTATTTTCGTAAACAAAAGAAGCTCCAAAACCATATTAAAAATTTATAAATTTTCATGAAAAATTTTCACACTTGAAATATCCATTCCCCCATATCTAAATCAGATATTGTCCTCAGTGTATGAAACTGAAAAATAAAAAAGAAATAAGAAGACTTCCCTGATTATTGAGCTAAGTATGTGGGAGAGAATATGTTGCTTAAAAACCAATGCAGACAAAGCACGCATTGAGGTGTTGGGTTGTGGAGATGATGGAATGATGACTACAACGACAATAAGATGTCACCGATGATGAGAATAGAGTCGTAATATTGGAGGCTGAGTATATAACTAAGCATTTAGGGAATAAGAAGCACGAACCGCTACTGTTGTTGCCAATGAAATTGTAAGAAAGGTCAATTGGAAAGAGTGCAAGTTGCTGATGAAAAGGGTTGCAGTAGTAGCAACCACCAAACATACACATCGATGGACCAGAGATGACAATCGAAGAATCGCTAATGGCCGACAAAAAAGAAAGAATTGACTGGTGCTCCATTGAACCAGTGATGATGAAGCTTCCTGCTCCAATGATAACCGACAAACACAAGTAGCAGCGATGAAAAGAAGCTTCGATGACGGTGGTGGACAACTATAGGTGACGATTAAGTATGGTGATTCTCGTTTGGTTTTAATTTGTGAAGGTGGTCGGCTACTCTTAGGAAAGAAAAGAAATGAGATTAATTAGGGTTTTTGTAGTAAAAGAAATTAAAATGGAAAAGTTTAAATAAAAGTAACAATAAGAAAAAGAATCTAAAATCAACTAAGAGTTATTATGTCCAGGTCTATTATCTAGAATTAGATTCGGATCCAAACCAATTTGTTTTTGAATAACTTTTGTTGTAAAGTGTGGTCACACTTTATAAAGAATTGTATTGTATCCATCAGGCTTTAAAAACACCAATTTGCACTCAGTATAGAGCATGGACATGTCTTATAACAAAAAGTCTTCTGCCCAAAAAATTTGCACCTATTCAAAACACAAACCTCATAGAGCATGCCCGCGGCCTACAATAAATTGAAACTCTTGGATTGCCTCTCAAGTAGCGCCTTTCTTTAACATCTTTGACTAGACATTGTCATGTGCTCAATTAGGATGTAACTCAAACTTCTTTGCAACTCTTGACAATTCTTTTGAAATCCAAACTGCGATTGATTACAATGTTTGATGCATCCCTACCATTTAATTCAAACTTTTGCTGCATGAAATGGTCAGTTACATCTATAACAAAAATTTAATGTGACTCACTAGGACATTTCATGGTATTATAGATATTGAATATTATAATTTTGCCATCAAATTTCATAGTCAAGGTTCCTGAATAAATATCAATTTTTCTTGTAGATGTCATTAGAAATAGACTACCTAACAAAATTAGGGGTGAAACAAAAAAAAAATAATCATCCATATCTAACACATAGAAATTTGCAGAAAAACCAATTATCAACTTGAACTAAAATATCCTCCAATACTCCATCAGTATATGCATTAGACCTGTCAGCCAGTTGCATAATGACACTCATTTCTTTTAAGGGCACAAGATTAAGAGAATTATAAATAGAATGAGGCATGATATTTATCGCAACTCCTAAATCTAACAATGCTTTTTCGATCCTAGCATTTCCTATTTTGTAAGGAACAGTAAACATACCTAGATCCTTACATTTAGGAAGCAATTTTTGTTGTAGCAATGCTGATAGGGGTGAGCAAATACGGTAATTATCGAATTACCAACTGAAATTGATTTGAATTTGGTGATTTAAAGTTGGTAATTCGGTAAATTTGATCGGTAAACCGAGGGTACCAAATTAGTAACTATTGAATCCGAGTTGAAATCGGATTTGAGGTTACTGAATTCGGCTTTACCGAATTCGAATTTATTTCAGTAAAATGGTACAATTTTACCGTTTTGAAATTCGAATTCCAATTCAAGTGTAATATGAAACAAATGTTACAACTCTTCCATACCCAAGTCCCCAACTCTTCGTTCTGTTTCTTTTGCTTTCTCATTCCTTTGCACCGTCGCCGCACCTAATTCCATAGATAAAGCTATGAAGAAGACCACGCCTCTCTCTCTTTCTCCATAGACCACGCCTCTCTCTTTTTCTCCATCTCTAGTTCTCATTGCACAGTCCATAGTCCAAACCTCACTAGCTCACTCCACACCTTAGTTTCACTCATAGAGCCTCCAGTAGACCAGCACCACCAGGACTATGGATCGCTGTGCTGAAGCCTAAAGGTAAATTTAATACTTTACTTTAGTTGTCCTAATTTAATTAATAAGTTGCCCTAGTTTCGAAATTTAATTGATTTGAAGCATGTGAAAATTTGGATGAAATCATAACCTTAGAGGAAGAGGTTAAAGGGGTGATTTTTTAAGCATGTGTAATTTTTGATGAATAATGAAGCTGCGGTCGAACTAATGCTAAAACTTGTTTATTTGGATAGTTTCTGAACTAATTTCATATGGAATTTTGTAAGCAAAATTAAAGGTGCAGTTGAACTAATTTTTGCTACTGCACCAGCATAGTAAATTAGTAATTGCTACTTGCACCATCAATTATCAACGGGATTCTGATCGACTAAGTTAATTAGTTCTAAACTCTTATTTCATTTTGTAATTGAATTCATATTTATTGATAATTGATTGTTGCACTAAATTGTATAATTTACTTGCTCAGATTTACAAAAAAAAAAAACTGAAACTATGTCTACTAATGTTGAGAGTAATCTAAGTCGTGAGAAGCTAGAACAAGAAGGGTCGTCTGGAACTCTTCCTCCTAGTCGAACTACACAAAGCTGTGAGGAATTTGGTTTTTGTCAAGAACAGAGGAGAGTACAAGAAGAGGTCCAAAGTTTGGGATCATTTTCATGTAAAGCATGTGCAAGGAGTTCATCATGCAATCTGCAAATACTATGAGAAGGACATAGCTGTGGATCCCAAAAGTAATGGTACGGACTCCCCTTAATACTCATGTAGCCAAATGTCCTCTAAATCCTAAAAATAAGCCAACTGGTCAAGCTACTTTATGTTTGGGTGAAACTGAAACCCTTAGAGAGAGAGGTTAAATGGGCACTTATAAGTTGGAAATTTGATACTGAAGCCACTAGAAAAAACATAGCTTATATGGTAATTGTTGATAAGTTGCCATTTAACATGTAGAGGGAAAAGGTTTCAATATATAATGCGGACTGCTTGTCCATCATTTAGAATTCCTTGAGATGGACTATTTCTAGAGAATTGTTATCAGTTGTATTTAGATGGAAAAAAATTAAGTTGAAACATCTTCTTAAGAATAACAATTGGTAGAATTTGTCTAACCACAAATTCCTGGGACATCCATTCAAAAGGATAAACTATATGTGTCTCACTGCCCATTTCAAAGATAATGATTGGAAACTGAACAAAAAGATCCTAAATTTCTGTTCTATTGCTAGTCACAAGGGAATGAAATTGGTAAGGCCATAGAAAAGTATCTACTAAAATGGGGAGTTGATGATATTCTAACTGTTATAGTTGACAATGCAAGTTCCAATGATTTAGCTATCTAATATTTACGAGGAAAACTTCAAAATTGGGGTAAAGCTATGTTAGGGGGGAAAATCGGACTCATATGAGGTGTGTAGCTCATATAGTGAATCTAATTGTCAATGATGGCATAAAAAAAACTTGGGGATTCAGTTGATTGTGTCAGAGCAGCAATTAGATATGTTAGAGAGTCACCTTTTAGATTGAAAATTCAAGGAGTGTGTTGAAATTGAAAAAAATTGAATTTAAAAGATTGCTCAGTTTGGATGTCTCTACTAGGTGGAATTCTACATATCTAATGCTAGATACATCTCAGAGGTTTGAGGAGCAGGATCCTTATATGCTTCAAGAGTTAGAAAACCTGCCAACAAAATCTGATTGGACAAAAGCTAGATTCTTGGTAATTTTTTTGGAAAACTTTTATCAGCTAACTGTGAAGGTTTTCGGTTCCAAATATGTGACTTCGAATAAATTTTTCACTAATATTAGTCACATTCATGGCATTTTAATTGAAATGGCAGCAAGTGATAATGATGTTTTGAGTTCAATGGGAAAGATCAATGAAGGAGAAATATGACAAGTATTGGGGAAAGATTGAAAAGATAAATATGCTAACTTTTATTTCCTCTATTCTTGATCCTCGAACTAAACTTAAATACCTTGAATTTGTGTTGGCCAAATGTATGGTGAGTTCAATAGTGCAACACTAGCTGGCCTTGCAAAAGATGCAATGTTTGAGCTGTTTAATGAATACAAGATGCTTAGCACACCTGCCTCACATTCTGCCTCTTCTTAACTTTCAAGTGATTCTCAAAGGGGTAAAACTACATTTCATGGAAATGCCTCTAAAAACAATCACTGATAGGTACAAGTTGGAATTTAAGAAGAGAAAATGGAACTTAGGGGTAGAGATGCAAAATCTAAATTAGATATATATTTGAATGAGGAGTCTGAGGAAGATGATGAGAGATTTGATATCTTGTTGTGGTGGAAGGCTAACAGCCTTAGATTCCCAATCCTTTCTAAAGTTACTCGTGATGTGTTAGCAGTCCCAATTTCTACTGTTGCCTCTGAATTTGCTTTTAGTGCCGGAGGTCATGTTCTTAATACATTTAGGAGTTCTTTGACTCCTAGAATTTTACAAAGTTTAATATGTGCTTCAAGATTGGGTTAGGTCCTCTAAGACAGAATTGAATGTAGAAGAAAATCTGGAAGAGCTTGAAGCCTTTGAATCTGGTAAGCTATCAAAATTCTTATTGCAGAATTGGAAGTATTTCTTTATTTCTAATAATTGCCTTTATGATACTTAATGAATTTTGTTTGTTCTTGCAAAGTTGCTAAAGGTGGGGAGCTGAACCAACTATAATTGACCTTTGAGAGGTCACAAATGCTGAAGTTTGAGTGTTGAGAGTTGAACCAACTCTTGTTGTAGTTTCTAGACAATGACTTTTTCATTTCGATTGTGGGATTGTAGTTTATGATTTGTGGACAAGTTAATTTTTGACTTTTATTTCTGCATTATGGATTATGGAGTGTGAATTTTTAGTTTCACTAGTTTGTAGTTTGTGGATCAGTGATCCAACTACTATGTGTGAGAGCCCGTAAATTTTCTTTATTTCTAGGCGTTATTTTATTCCTTTGCACCCGTTTTCTATATTTTCATTTATTCTATAAATTTTCTAGATATTTTTATGAGTAAATAGGGTTTTTAAATCATTTCTCTAGTATAAGTTAGTTCATGAGATTTTATGAGTGAATAGTGGACGTGTTGGACCCGCTAAGTTGCGTTAAGTGAGATAAATTCGGCCGATTTGGTTAAGTTTTGCGTAAAGGGATTAAATTACTAGGTGTTAGGAGATGATTAGAGATTACCTAGATGGATTAACCTTGGAGAGCAAGGAGATAAACTTAAAACATAAAAGGTGCCACGTGTCGCAATCGATTCGAAGAGGACTTGCCTAACTTTCTTACCTTTACTAAAATAGCAATTTTGACCAAAATCATGCTCATTTTGCAACCCTCTTGGCCGAACTTCATAGGGAGAGAAAAGAAAGAAATTATCTTGTATCATCCAACTCTTTGCTCAAATCTTGAAATCCAACCATTAACTCTCAAATTCTCCACAAAGGTTTACTTACTAAGGAAGTTTGAAGTGATTGGTGGAGTTGTTTTGCAGAAAGAACCCTAAGCTACTACCTTTCTTGAGGTGTTAAGGTACCTTGCTTAGAAACCTATTCCTTGGTTGCAATAATGTAAATTAGTGGTTTATATTAGCTAAGTAGGTTGTTTTATGGATGATTTCATGGAATAAAGTGGTGTAGACACCAAATTTTTAATTTATTTATTTTTAATTTGTTTTATTTTTTAATTTTATTTTTATTGATAATTATTATCTATTTTTATTATTAATCTCATGGTTTTTTGTTTTTTAGACATTTTTTTTAGCATTCTAGATACCAAATTTTTATTTGTATTTTTTAGCTTTATTGTTTTTATTTTATCGATTAAATGTATATTCATTTCTTGCTTAATTGGTGGATGATTTTTATATCAAATTTATAGAAAACAAGAAAATTGTTCACAAAAATATGGTTTATTTCTTTTAGATTCAATTTATGAAAGTTACTGTTGATTACCTAAATTAAAAAAAAAGGAAGGAAGAAGGTCCACGCGCACGTGCATCACACGCGCGCCATTTCTCTCAACTTTGGCTTTCGGCCATGTACAGAAACGAAAAGCATGCTGCGGTTTTCTTTTTTCAGTTTTTGGCTCATTTGTTTCCTCATTTTTTTAGCACCCTCGGATCCTTTAACATCACCCCACCTGGTTTTGATCCAACAACACCACAAGATATAGGACAAGGGCCATCTAGTGGCTTGCATAATCATCCTGAAATCACTCCAATCCGCACCATTGGATGCTAGGGTTGGAATGGTTCTTGAAGCTATAAAAGCTGATGAACGCAGCCAAGGATCGAAGAGAGTGAGTGACGGCGGGAGAGTGAAAAGAATTAAGGGATAAAGGAGGCGGCTGAGTAGAGAAAGGGTAAAAGGAAGGAAGGAAAAGAAAAAAAACCAGAGGAGAAAGAGACCGGGAGAGTGAGAGATTGAGCGAAAAAACTGAGAAGAAAGAAAGAGGCTTTCGGATGAGCATGGGAGAGGAGGTTTTTGTCGGCTGAATGGTAGAGAGGACCGAAGAAGGTTGAGGGCTGAGAAAAACAAACCAAGGGAAAATCTGGTGGGCAGGGAGAGGAAGAACGAGGAAAACCAAGCAAGAAAAAAGGAAGAATATGGCAGCCGGGGTTGCGAGACGGCTACGAGCTAGGTAGAACAGAAAAAGAAAGAGGAAATCTGGGCAAAAAGCTACCGGGGGGGGGGGGGGGAGTGAAGTGAAGGGGCGGCTAGAAAAATGGAAAAGGCTGATGAGAGGCTTCGGGTAGAAAAGAAAAGCTTAGGCTAGAGAAAAGAGGAAGCTTGGGGGCAGTGACGGGTCTGGGCAGGAGAAAGAAACAGAAAAACTGAGAAAAAGAGCAACGAGAGAGTGAAGGAGAATCAAGATAGGGTAGAAGGAGTGACGGCTAAAAAGAGGGACTTTGGGGCAGAAGGTTGGAAGGAAAAAGCAGAGGGAACCGAGAGGGAGAAATGGAGAGAAAAGAAACCAGAAAAAGAAAAAGGCTGATTTTCAGCCATGTTCGGACCTAATTATCTCTTGGATTATAGAGGTATTGGGGTAGATTTCAGTTTCTGGAACATCTACAACGTGAGGGGAGTGATTGTTGTTCAGACATCTTGAAGGAAAAACGACGGGAAGATCACCAAATCTGGCCACGAAGGAGCTGCTCAGCCTCTACTGCACCAGTTTCGGCTTCGAACGAAAACGCAGCAGAAATTCTTGCTTCGGCCCCAGCAATTCAGATCGATACGATTCTGATTGTTGGATTTTGAGATAAACGGTGTAAGTTGCAAGTTCTTTTTGCTAGCTTAAAGGTTGATTTGCACGATCTACACGTTTGATAAGGAAACTCAGAAATCTGTGAATGAACTTAGAATTGCCTGTTCCTATTCTGATTTCTTTAGCTTGTTTAGATGTTGAATTTCTGTAATATTGC